>CM070041.1:31243311-31262077 GCA_036250615.1 Ptychadena robeensis
TTTTTAATAACATCTGTTGACATCATATGACTGACCACTATAAATATTGCCCATATACCCATTCTAGCTTTGAAGGTGTATAACTCATATAGGGACCACATTATATGCTTTCGTTATATGGGTTGGCATTTTGATTTCCTACTGCACACCCCTACCCTATATTATTCTCTTAATCTATATATCTGCTGTGATTATGGTGTTTCTATCTGGCACTGACAGTACATGGAATGGAGAAAGATTAGACACATGACAAAGCAATTTTGCTGCCCTTTGTCACAGTGAAAGAGAAGAGACAGATGGTCAGCTATGTGGTTATCAATCACTCTGTAACTGACTGTAAAAGAAAAATCTGTCAATTCATTTTTACTGAAATCACTCTTACCCTTAAGGTACAAAGTGCATCACAAAGGGATTAAAAAGTCCATAATATATATTTTAAACCTGGTTTGTTTTGTGTGATGTAGATGTAGCAACTTTGTTATAACAATAGTTTAAGTAAACTTGGTCCAGTTGGTTTGAGTTATGGCGATGTGATATGCATGTGAGGTGAATTTCCTTGAATAGAATTTCTATATGTAGGTTTTATATTGAGGGGACAATATTGCTTGAACCATTATTATACTTATGAAACATTAAAAGCTATATTTAAGAATTGGTGTGATTGTAGGCAGTAGGCAGGCTGCGAGAAACATTTCTATACAGAGTTATATTACAGCTTTCACTATTTCATAAAGGATAGACTTTTGCCAATATGTTTCATGAGTTAAGCCCCCCATACACGTTCCAATTTTTCGGTTGGGACCACTTAGGGCCTGTCCGTAAATTTTGGTCAATCTGCTGTTAATAATATAGTGTCGGTGATAATTCGAATTCCGATTTTTTGTGCCAGCTGACCGATCGATCATAACATTTTAAGTGAAAATCGGTTGACCTGATCGGACGAAAAAATCGTCAGGAGAAAAATCGGAACGTGTATGGGGGGCTTAAGAGGTTAAAAAAACATTTGCTTTTGTCTCAAATTGCCCCAAATTTATTTATCAGTATTGTCATAGCCGTTCCTATTCCATCAGGGCACAAGGCAGGGCTGTCCTTTATCATCCTTAATATTCAATATATTCCTAGAACCATTGGCCAGAAAACTGTGTACTGGTGGGTTGTTTAGTGAGTAGAAAAACGGACAGGGGAAGATAGAGTAGATATATTACCACTCCTCCACCCTTAATTGGAGACTGGCACTCCAGGGACTTTTAAGGCACTGATACATAGATAAAAAGGTATTAACATTTATTTGTGATACATTGGTACATAAATAGATAAAAAAAACAATTGGCATATATTGTAGTGCAATTCCACAATAATCAATCACAATCAAAAGAATAGTTCCATGTACATGTATGAACAGCTAGGCACTTGACCATTTATCTTGATGCGTTTCACACAGCTTTACTTCATCAGGAGATTGATGTTAGGTCTCACTAACGTAAGCAGAAAAACAGAATAATAATAATAATAATAATAGTGAAATAGTGATCATAAAGGTGGTATGTATACAGATTTTTTTTTATTTTAAGTAAAGCAACAAAAGCAATGTTAGTCTTCTCATCCTCACATTCTTTGGAATGTGTGTAGTGAGGATGGGTTACCAAAGTGGTGCCCTCAACATGATGACTCCCCGGGAGGTCCACTGCAGCCAATAAGTGACGAGGGTATCCTTCCTAGTGTCCACATAAATCCCTCAGTTTTAGTTGAGATACAGATCCAACATCAACATAAGGAATGTTGTGTGGATGGAGGGGATGATAAAGGGAACAATTCTAATGGTTATAATAACGGCTATCCTATATGTCTAGGTATAACTACCAAGAGATATACAAATGGTACGGATTAATCTGTTAATGTACCTAAACCCCCTCTTTAACATATTAAGATCTCATAACAACGAATGTAGGTTTCAAGTGCAGTGGTCATATCTCCGTCCACCCTTCAAAGTTGCATCCACTCCCCGGCGTCTGTCATCCCCACTGCAGGCGGATGCCGACACCTGCCCTTTTGTCCTTCGCCTTCGCCGTGATGATGCGGCTGCGCCATTGCCTTGGCGACGCGCAGACACTGTGCTCCCCATATCGGGTACGGAGGCAGCGGACAGGGGAGGGAGACCAAATTCCCTCCCCTAGCCACATCACCTCCGTATGGGGAGTTGTGTCTACATATCGAAGGCCCACGATGACCCCATCTTTCTCCCTTGTCAGGGGAGGGGAAAAATTGGGAGGGGGCCAACCCGAGAACACAAGATGGTGAGATCGCTCTAAGGGGCCAATCTGCGTCCGCAAATTTCGTCTATCCTCCATGCCCAGCAGCACAGGGGGAACCCCCCGGGGGAGCCATTGCACCCACAAAGGGGGAGATAATCTCCTATGCCTGTTGGCATGTTAACAGTTCAAATGCTTTGTAATGTTGAGTCAGTTGCTATATGGTCTCCAAATTGTTGTTGCTGTTGCTCTTATTGTACCATTGCCCTGACAGTGCATTTGTGGGCTTGATAGTTGGGTGAGTCTTACTGCACAATAAAGTGTTCTCAAATTTTAACACAGGTCTATACTGTATATATGGGTGGCGATCTAGATACTGATTGATAAATAGTCATCAGAGCAACACTAAATCTAAAAGTATAGATATCTGCTTTGTTAATACTTGCTAAGCCATATACACTTAGGACTTTGGTTCAGTGCATTAAACATTTTATACTCGAAGATCAAACAATTACAAAAGGTATAGACTTTAATCTTGACATTGCATATATGTATTAAATCCTAAACATATCATGTCCATCTATTTTTAAAAAAACCTGAGGTCTATCAGGGATCCTGTACCTATACATTTAAATCCCCGAAAGCCTCCATTGTTAGAAACTATGTATAACCACATTAGAATCCCTGCAAGACTCTCGAACCTCTATCAAGGGCTATGTGATATAGTGATCACTCTAAATGATCAAATTTAAAGGAGATTTATCAAGGACTATGTCTTCGGAAGCCACATAAGGGTCTATCGAAGACTATGTGAATCACTATTGTCCCTGAGGATCACCCCCATTGTTATAACAGTTATATGTTGAACAAATCCATCGGAATTATCCTAAATTTGAAGAATCAACGCAAGTCATATTAAATGTCTAGAGAGAAATTACTAAGCCAGTAGGTGTCTTCCACCGGGTATAACTGAACAAAAATCAAGCCCTAATGTCATACTCTCCCCACTTGGATATAATGGTGCCACATCCCATAAATTACATACAGAAAAACGGACAGGGGAAGATAGAGTAGATATATTACCAGTCCTCCACCCTTAATTGGAGACTGGCACTCCAGGGACTTTTAAGGCACTGAAACATAGATAAAAAGGTATTAGCATCTATTTGTGATACATTGGTACGTAAATAGATAAAAAACAATTGGCATATATTGTAGTACAATTCCACAGTAATCAATCACAATCAAAAGAATAGTTCCATGTACGTATGTATGAACAGTTAGGCACTTGACCATTTATCTTGACTCGTTTTGCACAACTTTGCTTCATCTGGAGATAGATGTTAGGTCTCATTAACGTAATCAGAAAAACATAAAACAGAATAATAATAATTGTGAAATGGTGATCATAAAGTTGGTGTATATATACAGAATTTATTTTATTTTAAGTAGAGCAACAAAAGCAATGTAAGTCTTCTCATCCTCACATTCTTTGGAATGTGTGTAGTGAGGATGGGTTACCAAAGTGGTGCCCTCAACATGACGACTCCCTGGGAGGTCCACTGCAGCCTACTTTGGTAGCCCATCCTCACTGCACACACTCCAAAGAATGTGAGTATGAGAAGACCAACATTGCCTTCTATGCCTCAGTGTCCAACGTCTCTGCCTAGACGTGTTCTTGCTATCTGTGTTCCTGTGTTGCTGATTCCTGCCTGAACTCTTTGCTACGCTTAACCCTTGTCTTCTGTTGCCAACCCGGACTGCCCAACCTGTACCTCTGCTGCCAGCCCTGATCTTTTGCCTGCCTGATGACACTATTGCCTCATCCCTTGGTCCCACACGGTTGCCCCTGGTTATGACCTGGCCTGCTGATAACGCCTGTGTCTCAGGTACCTCTCCCTGGTGACCTCTGGACCAGCTGCCTTGTGTGCCTACCCTACTTCCAGAGGTAGCAACCTGGTGTTCCCCTCGGGAAAGTCTATCACTTATCAGTTCACTTAAACAATTACCCTTGTTTAAGTGAACTGATAACCCTTAGAGGAGGTAGGACTTTCAGCACAGTGGGTCCACACCTGCTGTTTTGTGGCATAGCTGCAACTTTTGCTCTTGAGATGTGTTCTCCTTATAATGAAGGTTAGTTTCCAGAGGTTATTATACCCATTGCTGACCCTGTCAATCCTACTGAAACATGAAGATGTGAAAAGATTGAACACATCCTTCAGATCCTTACTGTGGAGCGGTAGAAAGGCTAGAAAAGTCATCAAAACTTAAGGAACCATTAGTGAAGGTGGGTATGAATTTACTGCACATTAGGATGTATAATTGGATATGGACGCCCAATTGGTTGAGCTGTGGTCTCTCTCAGGGTTCTGCACATGCCTTATTCCCAATTATCCAAAAATAGAATTGTTTGGCATGCTATCACCTGACTTCCCTATTAGCTCTTTGTCAAACTTTCCTTTGGGGGATTCTGAGTGATTGTGTGGGATTCAGACAGTGGGAGTCACAATGCACTACACAGCTTAAAGCGCACCTAAACTCAAAAATAAAAAATTACAAAAATGTTATTATATTTTTACTTACCTCTAAACTGTCCCAATAGCTTAAAGTTGCTCAAAAAACAAAAAATATTAATTTAGAAATCCTGCTGGTGCCTGTGAGAGCCGCCATTTTACATTCAGTGTTAGCTTACAGGCTTGCACGAGTTGAGGCTGAAATAACACCGGCGGCCTCCGGGGACCACCAGATACAATGTGTGTCAATGGACATAAAGTGAAAGTAAGAAAAATAAATAAATAAATCAACGAATTGCTGCTGGAGATGTTGGCAGCCCGCCGCGGCGATGAGCAGTTGATCCACACAGGAGGAGGGGTGATGGGAGAGCTATACACATACCTCCACACAGGTAATGATTTTTTATTTACATATTGCCCCAAGAGTTGAGGGTTGGCAAGCTAGGGGGAATAGTTTGTCTGGTGGGTTTAAGTGCGCTTAAAGGAGCTGTTAACCCCCCAGGTGGGTCTCATGGATTTTGAACAGATGCACAGTACTTATGGGATCCCAGCACATTCGGGTTTTCATTATATCCAACTAAGGAATTTTCTCAGGCCAATACTGCAGGCCTCCTTGATGCTCCCATCCCATGCCCTGTTACATAATCTCCTTCCACCCAGGGTTTGCAGAAAGTCTTTCTCTGAGCTGTATCTTCTAATACGATCCAATATGCTTATGAAGGACAACCCCACGTCTAAAGCATCCCATGTGCTTAAATAGTCAAAAGATCTAGTGATATCACTAGTGGAGTGGAGAGGGAGATTGCCAGGGCTTGGAAAGCAGTCTGAACTGCTGTAGTCTGTGAAGCACGGCATGAAACATACTTAAAATAGTCCACAGGGCTTTCTTGGGTTAAAAGTTTTCTCCTAGAGCCTCTATCAGTTAGTGGTTGTCGGATTGCCCCAAATTTGGACTCTCTAAGCCAATTTTTATACACCTCTTATGGGACTGCCCACAGCTCCAGCAGTTCTGGGACTGCACTTGAAAGTTTAAGGTAAAAACAAAAGGTCTAGATCTATAAACACAGTGTTAATGCATTTTTTACTTTCTTGTAAGGATGAGGTAGATAAAGAGCGCTCGTTTTCTAAATGGGAACATATTTACCTATTATATGTAAAAAGGCTATATTGCCTTTTTATTTATAGTGGTTGCTTCCCAACTTGCCATCAATGTTGGATGTTACTAACAATTAACATAATTGTATCAAGAAAAAAACAGATTTGGGCGTGAGAGAAAAGTGATCAATGTACATCAAATAATTATACACTACTAAACCTTATCACAAATATAAAACATTGCTAGACAGACACTTTCTCAACACGTTTCGCCTTTCTCAGGAGATTTTTGCGTTATACATTCAATAATAACAGTACATCAATAATATTATTATACTGGTTTGTTCACATGTAGATGTGTACTCAATCAGCTGTAATTGGTCGAAGGGTTACCCCCGGCAGAGCGGGGCACCAGGGGTCCAAGCAGCCCCTCTCCCGCCCAGGGTACTGTTGGAGGTCGTGTGTACTGTTGTAGTGGTCTTGTGTAGATCACATACAGGAAGCTTCCAGTCAGCAGTTCAGTGAAGAAAACTTTACTTGTGATTCACCACAGGGATAACGTGCAGAACAATAAAATGGTGGCGATGGAAAGAAGAGAAGAACAACAGAGAATGCAGTAGCACAAACAGTATACACAGCAACAACTAATCTACACAGTGCCATCTACTGGACATATTGGCATAATACAGTTTAAGTACAAAATGCCTGTTGCATTTATTCCAACACCCCTTCTCAACAGTGGGGGTCTTAAACTATAAGCCCAATCTTCTTTAACAGTTAAATGTGTCTGATCCCAGGTAAAGGCTTTGTAAATATGTCTGCAACCATATCCTCAGTTGTAAATCAAGTTGTCTCTATTCTTGTATATCCCTCCGAAAATGATACCCCACATCAATGTGCTTGGTTCTTGAGTTGACTTGCTCAGCCCGTGCCAGTGCGATGCAGCCTTGGTTGTCCTTGAAGATCTGTGTTGGGTCTGTTTGCTTCTGATCAAGATCTGCTAACAGTTCTCTTAGCCAAAGTAGCTCCTGGCTCGCCTGTGCTGCTGCAACATATTCATATATCTGCTTCAGTTAATGAAAGTGATACTGTTGAGCTAATAGGTCCACCAGCAAGTAGAAACAGGTAACCACTAGTAGACTTTCTATCATTGGCATCTCTGGCCCAGTCTGCATCAGCATACCCAACGAGGTCACATTTGCCAGTTTAGGGTTACTTTAACTTGAAATGTATTGTACCTTTTAGATAACGTATCACCAGATTTACAGCATTCCAGTCCATCTGACTTGGTACCTTTCTGCATAGAAATCCCACTGCTGCAGCGATGTCTGGTCTTGTAACAGTAGCAATGTAAAGTAGTTTTCCCATGGCTTTTCTGTACTGATAGTTGTCTGGTAGTAGATTAGCTTAGTTATTCAGTAATTTGTTTCTATGGGTGCCTTAACTGGTTTTGCATCGTTCAACCCAAGGTTTCAATTACTTCTTGTATTTTGTGAATTTGGTTAAGAACTTAACTGCCGTCCTATTCTCTCTCAATCTGTATGCCAAGGTATGTTTTATGTCACTAAAGCCTGCCATAGACACCTCGATCTATGGCAGACCTTTAGCAGACTGATTACAGCGTGGTGACGTCACCACGCTGTGAGCAGTCTGCTACATGTCGGACAGGAATCCTGTGTGTTCCATTGACACACAGGATTCCTGGCAGACTGAAGCCAATTACCTCGGAGGGGGAGGAGACTTCCCCTCTGATTTAACATCGGTAACAGCCTGCAGCTGTCAGTCGCACAGAAAAAGAACCGGCATGTCGGTTCTGTGTGCGATCCGACTTGCCGGCTTTTTTCTACATAATTCAAGGTGGGCTCCCACATAGTTGCGGCAGACCAACCTTGATGTGCTCGGCGGGAGCGAGCACGCAGGTTGGTCTGCTACAACTATGGCCGGGAGTCTGCCCATCTATGGGGGGCTTAAGGTCTTTTGTTTCAAAGTGCACATTTAGAGATTATAGTAGTTTAGTATGATCCCCTTCTTGCTCATAGCATACTAGTAGACCTGCACAAGGCTGGAATGGGCTACAAAACCATTAGCAAGAAGCTGGGAGAGAGGGTGACAACTGTTGGTGCGATTGTTCGAAAATGGAAGGGACGCACAAAATGCCCATCAAGTGATGCCCGCTCTGCGGGCTCCACGCAGATCCTCAGTGGGGTGTCATGGTTCTGAGAAAGGGTGCAAAGCATCCTCGACCTAATTGACTCAATGCCAGGGACCCACAGCAGCCAAGAAAACTGGGAAACACAGTACACCGCAATGGATTAAATCTGCAGGGCCGCAAGGTCCCCGCGTCAGGAAGGACATGGCAGGGCCGTCGAAGTTTGCCAATGACCTGAATGATTCAGAGAGTGACTGGGAGAAGGGGTGTGGGTTGAGAGAGCCAAAATAGAGCTTTTGGATGAACTCAACTCGCTGTGTTGGGAGGAAGAAAATGCTGCCTATGAGACCCCAAAACCATCCCCCACCGTCAAGCTGGGGGTGGAAACCTTTGCTTTGGGGGTGTTTTTCTGCTAACGGGCACAGGACAACTTAATGCATTAACGGGGAAAATGGACGGAGCCATGGTTCATGAAATCCTGAGCGACAACCTCCTTCCCTCTGCCAGGAACTGAAAATGGGTCGGTGGATGGGTGTTCCAGCATGGACAATGACCCCAACATACAGCAAAGGGCACAAAGGGTGGCTCAAGAAGAAGCACATGAAGGTCAGGAGTGGCTAGTCAGTCTCGGACGTAATCATAGAAAACCTATGGAGGGAGGTCAAGCTCAGAGTGGCACAGAGACAGCCTCGAAACCTTAGGGATTTCCGAGGATGGAGCAAAGAGGACGTGGACCAACATTCCTCCTAAATGGGCGCACCTTGGTCCTCAATTACAAGAAACGTTTGCCTCTGTGCTTGCAAACAGGGTTTTTCACCAAGTATAAGGCTTTTTTTGTTAGGGGTTCAAAACTTATTTCACTCAATGAATGCAAATCAGTTGCTACTTTATTTAAAGTTATTTTTCGATTTCGATGTGCTACTGCCACTGTTACATAACCTACCATTGAAATGATACTGTTCTGATACTTTTATTTCTTTGTCATTGGACAAACTTACAAAATCAGTGAGGGGTCAAATAATTATTCACTTCGTCGTATATTCTCCTTTGTCAGGACATCATTGATTTTCATGTTCCAAGCTCTAGCTGCTTGTTTGAGTCCATAGATCAGAAAGCTGTTTTGACATAAAAATGCTTTATGTGCATTTTCTTTGTGAAGGGGCGCAATGTCCTAACTGAAGTGTGCTTAACTACTGGAGCAAATGTCTCATCGTAGTCCTCTCCAAATTTCTGAGAGTATCCTTTGGCTACTAGTCTTGCTTTGTATCGCTCAACTGTATTATCAGCGTTCTACATAATTTTAAAATCAATGTACAGTTTTCCTTCCTGTTGGTTCTGTGAGCTTCAAGGTTTGGTTGTTATGCAGAGAGTGTATTTCTGGAAATCTGCATGTTACCTGTTCAGTTCCCTTTTCTGCACTTTGTTCATGAGAAATCATATCTTTGCCAATATCCTCAATAAGGGTTGCACTGTTGCATGTCACCACCTTATCAATCTTTGTATTCAGAATTCTATATCCTTTGGAATTTTCAGCATATGCAACCAGTATACCTTCTTCTGCCTGGTTCTGGAGTTTGGTGCGTTTCTCCTGTGGAACGTAAGCAAATGCTTTGCACCCAAAAACTCTGATATGTTTCACACTTGGATTTTCACCATGCCATAGTTCATATGGAGTTTTTTTGATGGTTTTGGAGTACAATCTGTTTTGTAAATAGGTGGTTGTCATTGCTGCTTCTCCCCAGTATTTCTCAGATAGTCCCGATTCAGTCAGCATACATCTAACCATTTCTGTCAGAATTCTGTTTTTCTTTTCAGCTACTCCATTTTGTTCTGTTTTATATTGGACTGTTTTCTGATGCTCTATTCCATGCTGTCTCAGGAAATGTGTATATGTGACTGTGCATCTTGAGTAGTTATGTATTAAGGTCACAATGTACCTGTTACCAGCCAGTGTTGGAACACTCATAGGACCACACACATCACTGTGTATAACATCAAGTGGTTTTGAAGCTCGACTCTGGCTCTACTTTGGAGGAGTTGCTCTTGTAGCTTTGGCTTTTTTTTACAACACTCACATCTCACGGTAGTTGGACAGGTTGCCATTACAAGATCTTTTGTCAGGTTCTGCCTATTCAGTTCCTGTATTGCATCAGGATATTTGTGACCTAGGCACCTGTGCCACACATGAATACAGTTGCTATGCCCAAGCATGCAGAGTCTTGCTTGTTCCCATAACACAATCAGTTCATATAGCTGCTTATCTGCTGTGGCAGTTACCATTTATCCATTCCATCCGCTGTGGCAGTTACCACTATCCATCCATAGTATACTTGTCACCTTGTAATGTTGTGATCAGTCCTTTAGCTGCCAAGCGCTTTGCAGATAGAAGATTTCCTTTTAGCTTGGTAACATACAGCTCATCCATCATATAGTCAGACTGTGAGCGTCTGCAATGTTACAGGTAAGAACTCCATACCTTGTTCCTTCAGCAATAATACTACTTCCATCTGCCAGATAGATAGTTTCTTTGTTATTTAAATCACACTCTGCAAAGAAGTTTCTGTTGCTTGTCATGTGACTTGTTGCTGCTGAATCAATATACCAGTTCTGAGCTGCCCATTTGTTACTTTAAAGGTTCCATGATGCTGATCTATGTCACTGTTGTTTCTAGCTGCGCTTACTTTTTTGTTTAGGACTTCTTGCTCTTTGTTCAGCTTTCCATATTGAACAGTCTTTCTTGAGGTGTCTTGGCTTCTTGCATCTGAAGTATACTCTGTTTTCTTTCCTGTATGCATTTGTACCTGTTGTCTTTAGGACTGTCTCAGTATACCTCTCTGTGCTGCTAGATGCTTGCTCCTTTCTGCGCCTCTGTTCATCTAGGAGTCTATTTTTGACAACTTCTAGTGTCAGTTCATCTTCAGACCTTGTTTCCAGAGCGTTTATCAGAGCACAATAAGATTCAGGTAAACTGCATAGCAATATGGCTGATACATGACTATCTATCCTCTCCAATTGCCCAGAGCTGTGCCCCAACCGTCAGCATTGCATGTTCATTTCGGTACTTAGCCTCATTTTGTATAATTTCCTTAGTAAGAATAGCTTACTGTTCAGGCTTTTGCAATGCATTCCACATGCCCTTAGCAGTGTTCTTTTCTCTTATATGAATTAGCTGGTCATCTTCCACTATGAGGCTTATTGTTGCCCTTGCTTGTCTGTAGTGTAAAGCTTGAATATTCGAATTGCGAATATTGCCTATTCATGAATTCGCAATTTTCAATATTTGCGATTTTCTGCATTTTGAAGGTTTGAATTAGAATTATGAGGCGATTATAATTGCGCATATATTTTCACATTTGCAAATATTCGCAAATATAAAATCGAATATTAGTAGAATTATTCGCAAAATATCGTGAATTCGAAATTGCCTATGCCACTCATCACTACTTGTCTGTTCTTTCTATCCCATTTCTGGTGATTATCATCGGGTCTTTCTGTAGTGATAACTTCCCACAAGTCATCTCTGGATAACAGCATTTTAACTTTAAACTTCGACAGCTGCTAATTCACATTATTCAGTTTAGCCACTGCTAGTTTAAGTTCTGAGCTGCTAGCCATCTCTGTCTCACTTCATTGACTGTACACACACAGATGTTATCTTACTTGTACCAGTAGATCTCGCTATTTCCAGAAGACTCCTTATGCCAGTCTGTCAGCTAAACTGGATTGTGTCTGGGCCCATAACCTGTTGGATGTAGTGGTCTTGTGTAGATCACATACAGGAAGCTTCCAGTCAGCAGTTCAGTGAAGAAAACTTTACTTGTGAGTCACCACAGGGATATCATGTGCAGAACAATAAAATGGTGGAGATGGAAGGAAGAGCAGAACAACAGAGAATGCAGTAGCACAAACAGTATACACAGCAACAGCTAATCTACATAGTGCCATCTACTGGACATATTGGCATAATACAATTTAAGTACAAAACGCCTGTTGCATTTATTCCAACAGGTACCAGATGGGGGATCCATAATTGCAAGATAACGGGGGATTCAAAGAGGCACGTGGTGTCTATCATCAACCACCTGGGGCTGGAGATGGTGAGGTTAGATGTTGCAACCCGAAACCCACAGGCAGAAGCGGCAAAACCTGCCTGCACATTAGGGACCAAAAATAAAATAAATATAAATAAAAGCCCATACTAAATATGTTACCTGTGGTGTGTGAAGAAAACCGCAAACAGAAAACAAACAACAAAAAGACCTATGAAAATCACACAAAATGTAAAATTGGTGAAAACCAATCATAACCTATATAGTGTAGTGCTATGTAAACAGATGCTGTTGTATTGATAATGTCTAAGTAATATTGCCCAAAGATGTGTGATGAATTTGATGTTTTGAAATAGAGCTGTAATCCCTTTTGTGTAAAAATAAATATAAAAATATATAACAAAATAATAATGTGTGTGTATAGATCTTATACCAATCAACAGTTCATCTGCCCCTTGACCCCCAGATTACAAAGAATGTCTACGGGAAAATTTAAACCTTGATTATGTTAAACAATTCACATTATGTGATGTTAATGGAGCATTTGCATGTCCTTAACATTTGGAGAAGCGCACATCCTCTTTCTTAAAACATGGAAAAAGTTCATAATTGCTAAATCAGATCATGACCAATTGAATGCAGTGATGATTTTGTTCCGCTATTCTCAGCAATGCCATCAGAAAATTTGGGGCCTCATATTAGGTAATTTTTTGAGCCCCCTACCATTATCACCCTCCTGCATGGTAGATTCTGCTGCAGATGGACCTCCCTGTTCCTGGTTAAGCCGCTCATTAGCTGCCTCCATCCACAGTACAATACCTTTTGAACCCCCAGATCTTATACCTCTCTTGTGCCTTACATATGCCTACTCTGACCTTTAATCACCAGATCTCCAACACTCTTAGAATTCAAAACTTTTTAGGGGAGGAGATTAGTACCATATTTTTCGGACCATAAGACACACTTTTTCACCCTCAAAATTGGGGGGAGGGGAGTGCCTGTGTCTTATGGTCCAAATGCGCGGGTGGTCGCGTCTTGGCTTTCCGCCAGCTCTGCTGGAACGTAGATTAGCTGTAGGAGCTGTCAGTTGAGAGATGGCGGCCGGTGTCTGGCTCTCCGATCTGTAGCTCCCACAGACACAGTAACAGCCAGCCAAAGAGGAGTGCAGAGGAGAGACTCTGCAGCCCCCGCCCCTCTCCCTCTTCTCCCTATCAGTGTGGAGAATGATGTTGTGCTGAGAGTGTACTGCTGCTAGTGGCATCTACTGGCTGAAAACTGGGTGCGTCTTATGGTTCGAAAATTACGGTAATTTACATTGACAATTTGACAATCCTAACTTAATAGTTATTAATGTTTCCCTGTAGTTATCCAAGTGACATAAATTGTATACATTTAACAATAAAGAATTTAGTAGTGTATACATGATAAAGTTGTACATGTCACTGGCTACTTTCACACACATCGGGAAGGAGGGGGATGCTGCAGATCTCTCCCCTCTCTGGCTAGTATGCAGGTGCAGGTGCAGGGAACACAGTGGACCACCGGGCCCCCCTAGATAGTCGGGCCTGGGAGGGCAGTGCCCCTTATCCCTGCCTGACAGGGATCCTGGTTATACCACCTGGTATGCCACAGAACAGTTGAATCTCAAACCTGTTGTGAGCTCTTCGGAAATTTTACCATGTACTAGAAGTGCGACCAAAAGTTAGTTTGAATACAGTGATATGGAAAGATCATGAGGAGGGAGGGGGACTTTAAGGTAAAGCCTGGAAGATGTTTGAGCAGGGTGGGGGTAGGGGGAGGGGGTAAGAAATAGAGGAGTTTTGCCATGGAAATACCTGGATGCTATTTTACAGCTTGGGTGGTAACCTGTTGTCCACATTATTCATTATATTCATAATATAATTATTTTTGAATCTTTCATGTTTATTTTGAAAATTTAATAAATATTCATATGCAAAAAAAAAGTGTCTTCTAGTGCCAATGGCAGCCATGCACATTCAAGCCACCATACTGCCTCCGCCATCTTTACAGATGATGTGCTATGCTTCAGATCATGAGCTGTTCCACACCTTCTCCATAGTTTTTTTGTCATTCTGGTAGAGGTTGATCTTGGTTTCATCTGTCCAAAGAAAGTGTTTCCAAAACTGTGCTGGCTGTGCATATTTCTACCCTTTCTAATCTTGAGGCATATGAGTGACTGTATTTTCTTTCATGCAGTTTTCTCTTTATGGTAGACTTTTTTTGTTTTTGCTTTTCACATGGTTGGTGAAGGGGTTTTTCTTTCCATGGAAATGATTCCCAATCACTGTTGTCCTTTGTGGATGTCAAGGTTTTGGGGATTGCTGAGCCCACCAGTGCTTTCTTTCTCAGAATATGCCAGACTGCATGGTGGTAAAAGATGAAGATTAATACTTCTAGTGTTAACAACAATTCTTTTTTAGCTATCTTTCGTATAATCTTCCTATAACCTTCCTCCACAAGGCCTCAATTTCTTGACATGACCAAAACAGATGAAATAAAGATCCTATACCACTTTTACATCTCCAGCAATGTGGCGATATTTTAGAGTCTACTGTGTGCAACACCTCAAGGTATAATACTAAAACATTAGGATCTTCTTTATATTGCGTACATATCAAATGTTTATGCGCTTGTCTCCATATCTTTTGCCATTGTTGCATATCTAGAGATTTTTTTTTAGATATCTTTCCCATTTAAGCATACATACTGGTTTGGGAGCAGGTTCTTTAACAACTCCCCTATTATATTATTAATGTGGGAAAGAAGACCTTATAATGATGGTCCTGCCAACACAATCCTCTCAAACATCAAGAGTTCAGCAAAGGGTGGTACAAAAAAGAAGTTAACATCGACTTAAGTGTAGAAAGAACATACATATGATTACATTTTTTCCAAATCTGCACTGTAAGCTTAATTGGGGCTAGTAATCACCTCTTGGACCCCATATAAGTGAATTTGTATGAAATCAATTCCTTTTCTAATTCTGCCCATTTAATATGCTGATGATAAGTAGACCAAATGGCAGGAAGTTGAGCTGCATAATAGTATTTCCCCAAGTCAGGTACTGCTTTGTGATTTAAATGTGCATTAAAGTGTTTAAGATATTTTGTGTCGTTTGTTTTGCTATATAAAATACAATAATATTGCTTGCCATTTCCTAACTTCCTTTCTGGAGATAGGTATTGGTAAGATTTACATTTTTACTAGTGTTGAGTGAACACGCTCGGCTGAACAGCTGTTCGACTGGAGCATCCCCATACAGAGCACCATGCATGCTTGAGCGCCATATTCGGGTCTCCGGCACGTGATTTTCGTGGGTTGGAGACCTCCAATCAATGTTCATGGTTAATGTAAGCTGCTAGCATCACAGTGATTGGATGGGAGGAACACATGGCCAGGTGCTATATAGCACCTGACCCCTCCCACTCGGCTCACTGCGGTTAGGGAAAGGCTGTTCTGCTCTCCTTTACTGGCTCTAGCTTACTTTTACAGACCCAAAAGTGGTTTTAAGGACTGAAGACTTTAGACACACTTGTGTTTTTTGGGGACATCCACTGTGCTGTAACAGGGATTGATCCTTTGCTGACAGCCATTTGTTCACTAAATCTCCACTGCACTGTTTGGGACATATACACTGTTTTGCTCCTTTGGGCACATCCACTGTGCTGTAACAGGGATTGATCCTTTCCTGACAGCCATTTGGTCACTAAAAGCTCCACTGCACTGTTGGGTACTGCTTTGCTTTTTTGGGACATACACTGTGCTGTAACAGGGATTGATTCTTTACTGACATTACCCCCAAAAATAACAAAAACTGTTCTTAATTCCGCCTGCATTTCAGTGGGTCACATTGGGGCCTGTTTTGTCTTAGTTATCCATAGTAATTTCCTCGAAAAAATCAGTGGAGCTCTTTCAATTGACTGTAAGAAATTCAATTTCTGGTGCATTTGCACATTTATTTAGAAAAACTAAAATAATAGTTTTCCTCGTTCCACCTGCATTTAAGTGGGTCATATTGGGGCCTGTTTTGTCTTGTTCATCCGTAGTAATTTCCGAGAAAAATAGCAGTGTTGCCAAAAATTCAGTGGAGCTCTTCATATTATCTGTAAGAAATTCAGTTCCATTTCTGGTGCATTTGCACATTTATTTTAAAAAAACTAATTTTCCTAATTCCGCCTGCCTATCAGTGGGTCACATTGGGGCCTGTTTTATCTTCTTCATCCATATTAATTTCAAAGAAAAAGAGCAGTGCTGCAAAAATATTATTGCATTTCTTTTAATTGACTGTAAGAAATTCATTTATCTTTCTGCTGCATTTGCACATTAATTAAAAAAAAAACACTCATTTAAAATGAAGAGGGTGAGCAGGAAGGGACAGGAAAGCGGTCAAGGTGCTGATGGTGCACGCAGAGGACAAGGCCCTGGGCGCAAGGAAACTGCGCCTACTCCCAGTGCAGCAGAAAAAAAATCAAAAACAAGTGTACCCAGCTTCATCACCAAACTAGCTGGCCAGCTCAGGACAACACTGTCTAAGTCTGCGCAGTGCAAAGAGTTGGTCAGTTGGATTGCAGAAGACAATGGTTCCGGTCGTTTGAGCACCATCCACTCTTCCACCAGGTCCACTGTATGTAGCCGACAGCCTGGTCAAGCAAATCCTCCCTCTGATCACCCTTCCTCCGGCCATGTTGAGGCATGCCAAACCAGAGATCCCACACTCGGATATTCAGAGGAGCTCTTTACACCGCCACAATTATGTTTGGCCCTATCTCCCAGCATGCTGGACGAGGGACCTGAGATATTGTGTCCTGATTCCCAATGTCATGAGCCTTCACAGTCCCAAGAAGACGACGGTGGGGATCAGAAATCATCCGAACACTCAGGTAACCATGATGTCAGGAGGATGATCAGATTGAGGAAGAGGAGGTGGTGGTCGGTGAGGTCAGTGATCCAACCTAGGAAGGTGACAAGGATAGTAATTCAGAAGAAGAGGGATTCGCAACACCGCATCAGGCAGGAAAAGGCAGTGGTGTGGCAAAATGGAGAAGTTCTGCAGCCATGACAGCAAGCACTGCCCTGCGGAAATCTGTCTTGCCAAGGCCAATGTGCGGGCGGCAAAAGAGTGGTACTTTGTAACCTGTGCAGTACCAAAATGAGCCGGGATGTATACACTAGCAACCTCACCACCAGCATGATCCGCCACATGGCATCCAAACACCCTAATAGGTGGGCAGAATGCTTGAGTCCACAGTCTGCCTGTCATACCATTGCTTCCTCCTCCCGTATTGTAGGCATTGCTTGCCAATCCCCTGTCAAAGGAGCTGTGACAGATGCCCTGCACTCGCACCAGCAGCATCTATGTCCACTTCCCTGTCCCAGCGTAGCATCCAAATACAGATGACAGAGGCATTTAAAGCAAATGCAAATTCCCACCAACCCACCCTTAGGCCATAACTTTCTAAGTTACTGGCCCTTGAAATGTTGCCATTTAGACTTGTGGTGACTGAGGCCTTCCACAGCTTCATGTCAACGGCCGTTCCTAGGTACACAGTCCTCAGCTTTTTTTCAGCCTTAGACCAGCATGTTTCACATACTATCACCCTGCCCTGACCAACGCAATAACTGGGAAGGTCCACCTCACCACGGACACATGGACAAGTGTTAGTGGCCAGGGACCCTACATCTCCCTCACAGCGCACTGGGTGAATGTTGCGGAGGCCGGGAGCGAGTCGTAGCCTGGCACGGCACAGGTGCTATCCACCCCCAGGATTGCAGGCCCTACCATCAGGGTCTCTGTCAGCAGCTATGCTACTGGCTATAACTTCCACTTCTCCTCTACTTCCACCTTAAACACCAGTCCATGGTCAGTCACTAGCTGGAAACAGTGTAGCACTGCTGTGAGGAAGCGTTAACAGGCCGTGCTGAAGCTGATCTGTTTGGGGGACAAACATCACACCGCAGCAGAGTTGTGGCAGAGTATAAGGGACAAGACCAAGCTGGGGCTCGTGCCACTTAACCTTCAGCCAGGCATAGTTGTGGCTGACAATGGCCGTAACTTGGTGACGGCTTTGGAGCTTAGCAACCTGACCCACATTCCCTGCCTAGCCCATGTTTTAAATTTAGTGGTTTAGCGGTTTCTTAAAACCTACCCCAATTTTCAAGGAGTACTAGTGAAGGCGTGCCACTTGTGCACCCATTTCAGAAAGTCGTCCACAGATTCAGTCGCTCTGTCGACCCTGCAGCAGTGCTTTTGTGTGACCTAAAGCAGGCGCTGGAACTCCACCTTCTACATGTTGTCCAGGCTTTGTGAGCAGCAGAGGGTAATCATGGAATACCAGCTGCAACTTCGCAATGTCGTCACATTTGCAGTAAACTACCACAATTTGCAAACGAGGAGTGGGCACTGATGTCAGATGTATGTGCAATGTAAAAAAAAATTTGACGAATCCACAAAGATGGTTAGTGGTGATAACGCCATCATCAGTGTAACCATCCCACTGCTGTGGAATATATAGCTAAGGTGGAACAGGGTCAAAAATCAGATAGATGTGCCCTAACCGCGGATTGGGTATATATAGTGTAACACCTAATGGGGAGACAGATGAATCCGTACCCCTACATTCTAAAAGGGCGGCATTACGGGCACAAAGGTCAAATGATAGGTCAGCCACTATAGTAAATATAAAAAGTCTT
>CM070041.1:31276156-31288240 GCA_036250615.1 Ptychadena robeensis
ACATTTGACCCAAAGCCAGCTGGTGACCTGTGGATGGAGACTGCTAATCGGAGGCTCAATTAGGAACAGGGAGGTTCATCTGCAGCAGAACCAGGAGGCTGGCGCAGAGGACAGTGAGGGGGACCACCCTACATATGTGGTGAGTACCAAACACCATCTCCTGGTACTCATCTGAGAAGCTCACTAAAAAGTTATGTGCATAGGCATTCTCTGGAGGCCTCAGGCCGGGGGGAAAGGGAGTGCTAGTTGTAGGGGTCCCCTGCACAGGAAGGTTAATAAAAGCTTGAATTTATATCAATATTTCCTAAAGGAAGCTTTGTGAGCATAGAAAATGGCCATCCCAGGGCTCCTCAGGTCTTCCTACCCCTTTCATCCTCCACTGACCCCTCAATATAAACTTGTGAGGTGCCCCTTGTCTAGTAATTAAATACATATGTTTGAGACTATGTCCTGTATAGATGATAGGGAGAATATTTATATAAATGTACTTGACTACGTCATGCTTTTGTCCGGCGGACCGGGTCAGCACTGTGAAAACTGCAGTGCACGGTAAAATTCCAAACTCCGGACCTCAGACTGAATTGAAATTTGGTAAGTGGACCTTTCAAATTTACATTTGAGTAGCCCTGCCCTAGAAGCATTGCAAAATGCATCAACAAATAGTACATTTCCTTATTCTTAAGTTTAATGTACGTGGCCTGTCCACCCAAAAAAAAAAAACGTTTATGCCTGCTTCATGATCTCAAAAAAATGAAAACACATATAGCCATTCTTCAGGAAACTCATTTCAAATCCTCAAAAGTTACACAATCTATTCTTGCCCACAGTATATCATTGTCCCTCTCCTATATCAAAAGCTAAAGGAGTGAGTGTTCTTATAGCCAGAAATGTCCCCTGGTCTCTGATCGATAGGAAAATAAATGACAATGGACTCATTTTCCTAAAGGGCATGATTGGCTCAAAGTCACCCTGGCCAGCGTTTATTTTCCCAATGTTGACCAAGTAGCTTTCCTGCAACTTATCCTCTCCAACCTCTCTATTTTCAGGAAGATACACTTATACTGGGAGGAGACATTAATTTCACATTGAATCTGTTACAAGATGTCTCTAAGGGTACCTCACATCTCTCATTGACTAAACTGAAACGCCTAAAAAATGATCTATACCTGTGCCATCTAGTCAATAGCTGGAGATGCCTACATCCAAATGCAAGCGATTACACATATTATTCTAATGTATATCAGATATACTCCAGACTTTATTACTTCTTTGTGGCACAGAGATCTACCCAAAGTCAAAGGCGCCTCCATTGGCAGTATCCTGCTCTCAGATCATGCTCCCATCCATCTCTTTATGGGTCATTAAGATCTACCAGTTAAATCTTTCTCTTGGTGTCTGAATGAGGCCTTGCTCAAAGACCAACCCACAGCTCAAGACATCTCTAGGGAAATCACTCAATATTTCTAAATCAATAAACCTACATATATGGTGATAAAGGGGGGTTCTACGCTCCTCGGGGTCTGGGGGAATATGGGCACCTTTGTTTGTTAAATAACCTGGTTACCTTGTCCGACTATCCAGTCCTTCATGTATTCATGAGTAACATAGAACCCATACAGATAATTATATATATAAATGGTTTACTGATAACATAGAGATGACAAAGCAATGGACATTACACAAAGTTACAGACACTACTAAAAACACAATATATATCAACACTACTAAACACAATACATAGAATACAGCACACCCAGCAGCCTCGGTTCCTGCACCCCGGATGCTAAAAATATAGCTTATAAGGTGTATGTATATCCAGACTATACCATGTATAATATATACAGGATTAACACTTCTACCCAAAACTGACCATTAGTAAGCATATATATCTATTATTCTATCAACAGGTATACAATAGCACACTACAAATATCTATATGTACACATAGAAAGTCTACTAGGATATTATACTTACGGTATATACATACACACATTTAGCCAGATATGTACTTAGCTTGCTCTTGAAGCCATGTCCATTCAACGGGGTCCAGGAAGAGAGAGGGAGCTCCCAGGTTTGTCTTAGAATATATATCCTGTCCCCACACTGATTACTGGACATATCATATTTGAGTCTGGGACTGAGATATATATATCTCCTGTAACATATGCCCCCCCTAATTAATTGGGAGGCACACAAATGTGTAACTAGAAGCTCTTTCATTAACCTCCTGGGTGTTTCCCCGAGGTCCAGATTTCTGTACCAAAAGCGTTACACTGTTTTTCATTGAAAAAAAAAGTTTTTTGTAGGCATGTAACTTGCCAAAATATGTCCAAACAAGGGTCTAGTTAAGATTCTAAATATAATAAAGTATTAAACGCTTACATATTTTTTAAGAATTACCTTTAATAATAAAATGAAATAAAAATCACACAATTCAAATCCTGCATCGGTGGGAGCACACCCTATTGATTTAGTGGACACCTCCATTGATCTCTGTTGATTTGAGGTGTCACTAGCTGCATCATGTGGTGCTACAATGAAGACGTGGCATTCCACAGCTTGAAATCAGCAACACATGCGCTCCACTCAAATAGCTCAATGTGGTCACTGTCCAATTCATTAGAATGAAAGAAATTTATAAACAGCAAAAAAAAATGGTTTGTTTTTTTCAAATTTTGAACTTCCCATGCCTCCCCCTCCAAATTACATCATCATGCACACACCGGTGCAATCCTGATCACCGGGATCCAATGTTCAGACAGCGGGGGGGGGGGGGGGGGGGGGGGGGGGGGGGGGGGGGGGGGGGGGGGTGAGAAGAGTGGCAAGACTTGATATTGTCTGCAAGCCATCTGGCTACAGTTTTCAGTAGCCTGAGTTTAATTAATATGAAAAAATCAGAGGCGCTCTCTGTTTTTTTGTTTGGTGTAACAAAAATCGAGTACTGAAAAACTTCAAAAAAATCGATCTATAGTTATGGGACATGTTGGTAAATTTTGATAGAATTGGTAACCATTGAATGTAAATCAAACATGTCAATTATTTCATTCGATCTATTTTGTTCATTCTAATAAATTTGAATGAAGTTATTTCCTGTTACAAAAATCAAACAATAGTTTGTTATCACATACCTCATCTACCTGAACCAGTCCCAGTCTACAAACATTCAATCTTTCAACATCTCATTAATAGTGATGAGCACCATAGGCAATATTCGAATTCACGATATTTCACGAATAATTCTAATATTCGATTCTATATGCGCGGATATCCACAATCATGCGCAATCACGAGTCTAGATTCGCAATTATACTCGCCTCGCAGTTACCATCAAACATTGCAAATATTTTAGCATTGCGAATATATATTTGCAATCCATGCCCATGAGCATCTCGAATAGCCAATATTTGCCGAATATATTCGCAATTTGAATATTCGAGCTCAACACTACTCATTAATGAGGCGCGTTCATATATTTCCTTACTGTGGAGGCAAACATCCCTACCTACTACTTCACTTTGGCTTTTTAAAGTAGCTGAAATACATCTGATGGAAGACCCAACAGCTTCTTTACATAACAGGGAAGAAAAATTTCCTGTCACCTGTGCAGTAATACATATGCAAAGCTGCCCCTAATCCTATCCCCTCACTTGCTCTATTTTACTTTTCCCTCAATTCTTCACTATGTTCTCACTATGTTTTTCTAGTATTTTTTCTTCTTAACCTTTGTTAGAGTTTGGTATTAATTATTAAAACATTTTTTCCTTCTTATTTTTCCTGATACTTGTTGCCACAGAGCATATTCCGGTGGTTTCTGGGAGAGGATCCCATCCTATTATCTGATGGCGTGTAATACCAAAAAAGGAAACAAAATGTTGATTATTCCTCTGGGTTTCGTGGAATATATTCTTTTCCTTCCTTTCTCACTTTAAGACAAATTGGAAATCACCATCTATATCCCAGATCTTTTTCCTTGAATTTTTCCAATAGGGATTCAATTCTCTGTGTTGTTGCTATGTTGTTTTGACAAAATCTTAAATTTTTTTATTTCAGATCCTTCATGTTGCAAAACCCCTTTTTTTCTTGCAGTAATCATAATTTCCTCTTTAGTCGCATAATCCTGTAGTCAACATATTACATCTCTGGAACGAGATGGTGGACCTGGTTTGTGTAAATCCGTATATCGGATATCGTATCTAATTAAATTATTATTATTAACATCATTAATAATTATTTGTGGAGTGTTCTGCTCTTTGTATACAGCCCTTTACGGTTAGTAAGTGGTTAACCTCCTGCTGCTTATTTAAGCAATACTCCTGTTTGAATATTTGTCAATGTTAGCTCTTATGTTGAGGTACTTAGTCCAGTGTCTCCACCCATATCCAACCTACCTGGGGAGTCTGTCCTTTTCCCTCTTCAGCTCTAACTTTCTTTTGAACATTGTTGTGTTGGGGAAACACTCACCACCCCATTAGGATCAACCTGTGTTGAATGTGTATGCCGCAGGAACGCTATTCATTGGCAGATAGTTTCAGGAGTGCTTTCTAAATTACATGCAGTGTAGAGAGCTCTCCACCCTCCCAACCATATCATATCCGTCCACTCCCCCTCCTACGCAATATTTTTGTTCAAACTACTGAATTTAAGCTAGAAATAGAAGAAAGTTGTCAAAATGTTTATGGACCTAACTATATTGTTCCCATTTCGGCCTCTCAAGTTAATGCAATGTGTAGGTGTGCTGCAGTGCCATTGAAAATGAGGTGCATCTTAACACCCTACAATCCATTTAATGGAATCTTGGGGTTACACTTAAACATGCTGGTTATCTCATTTACATAATGCACTGCTGTTAACAGATTAATGGGACATTTAAGGATGTTTAGAACCTTATGGAATAGTATAAATATACATTTTCACTCCATCTATGTTGCAAAACTGAATATTTTGACATGTAGGAGAAAATGTCCTGGCTTGTATTGCAGAATGATGCTGTATATATTTTTTAAATAGTGCATTTTAAGCGCATACTGCTTCACCAAAACTGTAACATGGCAACATAATGCAGAATAAATATGAATGAGTGTATAGCTTATATTACATTCTAGTCTTTTGGGTCTAACTTATTGAACTACTTCTAATCTTCTGTCCTAACTTTATTTTCTAACTTTTAGCATTTTCAGCAGCTCCCCCGTCACTGGAAGATGAATGGAAGAGCATCTCTGACCTCACTCTGGCCTGCAACAGTATTCTGGAAGCCATGTCTAAAGAAGGTAGATTTGCCATAAATGATGGTGAAGGTGAAGACGGGCTTTGCAGTATTTGAATTCTATAATTGATAAACAATTTGTTATGTATTGGGATGTAACACGTGTTAGTGTGCATTGCAATCACATTAAATTAAGTTATTGTGAATTGCTGCATACATGGGACACTAGTAATGGAACATATGCAGTGGGTACGGAAAGTATTTAGACCCCCTTAAATTTTACACTCTTTTTGTTATATTGCAGCCATTTGCTAAAATCTTTAAAGTTCTTTTTTTTCCCTCAGGAATGTACACACAGCACCCCATATTGACAGAAAAACACAGAATTGTAGTAATTTATTAAAAAAACTAAAACTGAAATATCAAATGGTCTTAAGTATTCAGACCCTTTGCTCAGTATTTGGTAGAAGCACCTCTAATACAGCCATGAGTCTTTTTGGGAAAGAAGCAACACGTTTTTCTGACAGTATGGGGTGCTGTATGTACATAAATGAGGGAAAAAAAAGATTGTCAGAGGAAAGATCCTCCCGCAGGCAGGTTCCTACCATTGCATCTGCTTCTTCACATCTTAGAACACAAGCTCAGCCACTCACATTGCTACCCAGGCTATGCAGCAGCTAGCATTTTTCTGTTGTCTGCCTAGCCTCACTTCCGTCTGTAGTAGTCAAAGCCGGCCACTCGCCAATCAGCTGTGTGTGTCAGCGGTGGAGGGGGGTTGTGAAGCATGCACCTCTGTATACCGCAGTATATAGGGGTGCATCAAATATTCCATTGTGACTTTTGAAAAATACGGTATTTTATTATATATGTAATTATGTATTCTGTAAGGGACAATTAAATATGTTTTAAATTCACTTAATATAATATAAAAATTTTAGTTGGTATAAGCCTTTTTAAAGAAGTGCTTGTACTGCAAAGAATATTCTTAAAATGTGAACTAACAGTATAATATTACTGCAGTAGAGAAATAACAGGTTACCAGTCTTCTCTGGTGTCTGACAAGGCAACATTTTGGCACCATAGGGAGAGAAATTAATGTTTTTACTTTTGTCAGGTAAAACAGCCCCCAATTAAGCAATTTAATCGTTTTTTTATCTATTGCTTGGAGTTAACTCATAAAAAGGTTTGTTTTAATGCTTCCACAGCACAGTGGACATTTTTTATGTTTAGTATTAAAATGCTGATCATTTATCAGTTACCATTATGGATTTTGCACACTAGACTGCTTAAACTACCTGTACAAATTAAAATATTAAACATGCAGAAATTTTTCATCTGACATAGATATTGCAAAGCATAGGCGAATCCTATTTAAAATCTTTGGGCTATAAATTGTAGCTGATCCACATTTGACACTACAACAGTCTTCACTCTACTAGGAGAGATTTATATAACATTTCTCTTTGCCTATTAAAGCAATAGAACATGCTATATCTTCATGGAGCTGACATTATGCTTAGGTGCACACAATTATAATGAAACAAAAAAGGGCCTTGAAACAGTAAGTTGTCACAAAGCTTACAATGGTCAAAATATATTTTTCATTCTGTAATTTTACTAGCACCCATCCATATAAATTACTGGTCCCAAACATTTGACAATATAATGTACTAGTAAAGAAATTGACTACCATTGCCTAAACTATAACACAATTTGAGTCTACTACAGAGTATATTTAGATTATGTACAAAGTGTACTGGCAATGCACCCTGGCAGACTTAACTACAACCATACTGTCTCTTTATTTCTGCCCAACACTTAAATGCAGACAAACACATACAAAAACACACAAAGACACAAATTCAGACAGAACGGCACACATACCCTATCTAGTGACTTATAATTGTATCTACTTCTCTTCCATATTAATATTCACTACATAAGACAGACAGTTTTGCCTCCTTTTTTGAGAGAAAAATACAGAAATCAGTAATTAACACTGATACATTTTATATTTTCATTTATTTAAATCACTTGGAGATTACTATACTTATCTGTAAATAAAAACAATAAAAAGTTTTTTATTTTTTTTTACCAGTTTATAGTATATTGAGTTTTATTTTAATTTAAAAATTTTCCTTTATTATATTCTTGATACAATAAAATTCCACACACACATTTTTAATAGGTAAACCCTGATGTTTAAAACTCAATATATAATCGTATATTGAGTTTTAAACATCAGGGTTTACCTATTAAAAATATACAGCAGTTAGAAAATATTTTTGCCTTGTATTAGTGTAATAAAATATTTAGTTTCATATTGTTGTATCGGATTTGTGTTTTTACAGAACAGGTTCAAGCAATCAAAAATGATCTTGGACCTCCCAGCTCTGTGGCAAGCGCATCTGGGTAAGAGCAAATTAGTGCATGTTGCAGGAGTATTGTGGTTTTGATATTTAAAGTTGACTTTTCCTGAGGTTTTAATCAATTATCAATATACCGTATATGCCGGCGTATAAGACGACTGGGCGTATAAGACGACCCCCCAACTTTTACAGTTAAAATATAGAGTTTGTTATATACTCGCCGTATAAGACTACCCGGGGTGTAAGTAGTAGTAGGTGAGAATTACTGACCCTGAAAGTTTCATCATTATACTACAAATGGTTTTTCTGCTATGAATGTAAAAAGGTTAAAACAGAGCTACAGCCTGTGTTCTCCGTAATCATTGCATAGCATCATGTATCCATGGCAACACTGCCCTGTTCTTCCCTTGCTCTGCTCTGATACAATGTATCATTAGTCAGCGTGGCAGATTCAGGCAGCACGGAATCGTACAGACAGTAACGGCTTCCAGAGATGGTCCCCTGCACCCCCCAGCCTGCAGCACCCGGCGTATAAGACGACTCCCGACTTTGGGGAGGATTTTAAAGTACTGAAAAGTCGTCTTATACGCCGGCATATACGGTAACAATAATGCACAACCAAATCGTATTTACAATGATATGTAGAAACACAAACATGTGGACATACCTAGTCAACAATGGCTAGTAGAGATAGTCAAATAATTTTTTGCATATCGACTACATGAGTTTGGAAGTTGCAAAGCCCCTGAACATGGTATAATTGCTGGAGATGCAGAGAATGGTTGTGGGAACATTACAGTTTAATATTACCAAATACCCTACTGAAGACCAGAACAGTCTAATGAATTTACCAGAAGGGCTTTCAATGCACTAAGTCACAAAGAAATGATTGAATTTTGTAATTAAAAATCTTTATTAACATCGGGACTAATACAAAATTGTAGCAGAATACAGGATATCACCATATTGCGGTTATACAGATGGCACGCAATGTAAGTTCAGATATGCACTGATGCGTTTTGCCCTATATTTAGGCCTTCGTCAAAGAAACATACCCTTAACAGTAATAAAACATATTAGTGACGGGATCATTCTAGTTACGAGAGAAACCTATTATTGTATGTATGAGGTTTATACATATCACGATATTATACTAGACACTAGTATATGTGTAGTTATCAGAATAATATCAATCTATTTCCATTGCCATTGTTTGGAATTTATCAGTTTGAACCCATTTATTAAATGTCAAATATATGGTAATAGATCTAGAATTATACTTACATAGCGAGCATTTGTATTCATGGACAGTGATATATATAAAAAAAAGTTATGCAGACAAAGACCGCGGGAGGCAGAACCACTTGGATACACGCCACTCACAGCGCCTCCAAACCCATTGCAGTCTAGATGGTGCAGCAACCCAAGGATGGTGTGGGACACCCTAAGGTTTGGGAATATAGGTGAAACACACAGATGAGAAACAGTTAGAGGAAATAAACCCAACACCACGCCACCATGGACACTCTTGTAGATATACCTCCTACCTGGGGCACAATCAATTCCCATTCCCATCGAGGTGATACCTGATGCTGGATGAGCCACCTTACACAGCTAAGATTACCAAGAGAAGGTATTGAGACAAATGTTCCATCCATTAACTACAAAAGGGTGGGAAAAGGTATAGTTGTACTAAAGATGTGCCGGTCTGAAATGGCTGTTGGAGTCCCTTCATCCTCCCACATCTTCCCTGGCCCCAGCTATATATCCCAGACCTCTCAGGTTTCAGATATAGTCCCAAACATTCAGTGTCCCACTCCATCCTTGGGGTGCTGCACCTTTTAGACCCCAATGGGACTGGAGGCGCTGTAAGTGGAGTGTATCTGGGCGGACTTGTTATGGCTCTAGCGGTCTTTTTCTGCATAACGTTTTTTTATACAGTGGGTACAGAAAGTTTTCAGACCCCCTTAAATTTTTCACTCTTTGTTTTATTGCAGCCATTTGCTAAAATATTTTCAGTTCTTTTTTTTCCTCATTAATGTATACACAGCACCTCATATTGACAGAAAAACACAGAACAAACATTGTTGCAGATTTATAAAAAAAAAACTGAAATATCACATGGTCCTAAGTGCCCTTTGCTTAGTATTTAGTAGAAGCACCCTTTTGATCTAATACGGCTATGAGTCTTTTTTTAGGAAAGAAGCAACACATTTTTCACACCTGAATTTGGGGATCCTCTGCCATTCCTCATTGCAGATCCTCTCCAGTTCTCTTAGGTTGGATGACAGCCATTTTGAGGTCTCTCCAGGGATGCTCAGTTGGGTTTAATTTAGGGCTCTGGCTGGGCCATTCAAGCATACCCATCAAGTCTGGGCATTAAAAAACCGGGGGACGTACAGGAAATGACGCCAGTAACGTCACTTTTGGTATAGGGATCGTGGTTCTTCCATATTCCACATACGGGAAGTGACGTCACTTCCGGCGTTCGTCTGCCTTTTAGCTGATCTAGCAGGGAGACGGCGTTAATCTCCCTGCTAATGTCCCACTTCGCTTGTACTGATAATGTGCGGGGCGGGACATTAGCAGGGAGAGTAATGCCCTCTCCCTGCTAGATCAGCTCGATTTCAAGAATCCGGGAAAAATCCGGGATTTCTTGAAATCGGGATTTGACCGGGAAAGCCACATAAAAACGTGACTTTCCCGGCCAAAACGGGAGGCTTGACAGGTCTGCATTCAAAAACAGTCATGGAGTTGTTGTGAAGTCACTCCTTTATTATTTTAGCTGGGTGCTTAGGATCATTGTCTTGTTGGAAGGTGAACCTTCGGCCCAGTCTGAGGTCCTGGGCACTCTGCAAAAGGTTTTTGTCCAGGATATCCCTGTACTTGACTGCATTCATCTTTCCCTCGATTGTAACTATTCGTCATGTCCCTGCAGCTGAAAAACATCCCCACATCCCCCACAGGTGATGAGCAGTGCCTGCTTTTCTCTACACATACTGCTTAGAATTAAGGCCAAAAACTTAAATCTTGGTTTTATCAGACCAGAGAATCTTATTTCTCACTATCTTGGAGTCCTTCAGGTGTTTGTTTGTAAACTCCATGCAGGCTTTCATATGTCCTGAACTGAGGATATGCTTCCTTCGTGCCACTCTGCCATAAAGTCCCGACTGGTGAAAAACTGCAGTGATGGTTGACTTTTCTCAGTTTGCCCGGACAGCCAGTTATAAGAAGGGTTTGGGTGATCCTACACTTCTTCCATTTAAGGATTATGGAGGCCACTGTGCTCTTATGAACCTTAAGTGCCGCAGAATTTTTTCTGTAACTTTGGCCAGATCTGTGCCTTGCCACAATTCTGTCTCTGAACTCTTCAGACAGTTCCTTTGACCTCATGATTCTCATATGCTTTGACATGCACTGTGAACTGTAAGGTCTTATATAGACCAAACCGTATAATCAAACACAGCTGGACTCAAATGAAGGCATGGAACCATCTTAAGGATGATCTAAAGAAATAGACCGCACCTGAGTTAATTATATACTTAGTACCATGTGTATTATATACTTGTACCATAAATCAGTTTTTCTTTTTTTATAAATCTGCAAAAATTTCTACAATTCTGTATTCCGTACCCACTGTATTTATCACCATCCATAAATACAGACGCTTACTTTGTTAGTAAAATTCTAGATTTATTACCATAGATTTGACATTTAATAAATGGGTTCAAACTGATAAATTTCTTAACAATGTCAATGGAAATATGAATAGATTGTCTTATATTTTTCTGATAACTACACGTGTACTAGTTATGTGCCTGTGCAATGACAGGTTTCTCTTATGAACTAAAATGATCCAGTTACTGATATGTTTTTATTACTGTTAAGGTTCAGTCTCCCTGATGAAGCCATAATTAGAGGACAAAATGCGTCAGAGCATATTTGAACTTACATTGTGTGCCATCTGTATAACCGCAATCAAAACTCATACTGATATGGTTATATCCTCAACTTAATATTTTTTTATACAATGTATTCTGCTACAAATTTTGTATTTGTCCTGATGTTAATAAAGACTTTTTATTATAAAATGCAATCATGAAGGGGGCGTGGCTTGGCCGGTGAAGGAGACACAGCTCCAACTCTGAGCTCCCGGGACTAAGGGGCCTAATCCTTCAAAAATCGCCCTTATTACCGGACATTTGTTGTGGACGAACCCCTGGGGGGCCGCCTGAGTGACCCAGGACACCCCCGGTTGCGAGAGACCGCCGCCGCGACCGGACATCCCGCCCGCCCGGGCGCCGCAACTACGCGAGACCGGGGACTCGGCCTAGCACGCCGTTTCAGATACGGGGTAAGCGCTCCAATCCTTCCCTTCGGTCATTAACCGGTCCCGCAGTGGACAGCGGCGGCACGAACAGGCTCTGCCATACTCCCGACGCCACGTCAGTAGACTTTTTGGCTCTCTGCACCGGCCAGGGCTGGAAATAAAGACCGCGGCTGCGGCCTTCC
>CM070041.1:31310060-31327895 GCA_036250615.1 Ptychadena robeensis
CGACTTATGTTTCTACTGTGGGACCCAGGTCACCTCACCCAAGGTACCTCATTCAGGGCCTCGTTGCTCCTGTCGCTTTCCGGCTAAGACCGTCCCTCCAGGACGTCACGACATTCTCCAGAGGCCCCCACCCACCACAGTTCCACCTCTTCCGGAACCTATGCCTCCCTCTCTCTTCTACAGGGCCCCGAGGGCCAGATCACATAGTTTTTAATAGCCCATAAGCCTGACAGCCATTATGTGGGACTCACCGAAGCTCTTGTCTTATGTGCACTGTTTTTTGGGTACCCCAGGTTCTGAGGTTTTTTTAGTCCCTCATAGGTAATGTAGTCCTATATGTAAGGGACAGTCTGCTATACACTCTCGAGATATTTGGCTGGAATGGGTCCCTGTTCCCTCTGGCCCCGTGTCCTGGGAAACACCTTCCTTTTGACCCGTCGCTAGTGTGGTATCCTTACAGGCACTGCTTTTTTCGCGAACATCATACCGCTTCTCGGTCCATCCTACCCCCCTCTTCCCTGTTTTGTCTAGGATACCATGGCTTGCACGCCATACACCACCATTGGACTGGGAGATATCCGAGTAGATTTGGTGGTGTGTTTACTCATAGGACTACTTTGCTCGCTAGTCCTTGTCAAATCCCGAGTTGGCCTTAGCTTACCTAGCATCTCGGACTCACAGTCGTACGTTCTGAATTTAGTTGACACCTTGAGTCCCCCGCACAGTACCACCATGTACTTTTCGTACTGTGTTCTAGTAATACGGTTTAGGTTGGGTTTTTTCTCACCGCAGCCGTTGCCCCCCTCCCCGCCCGACGATTGTCCAATAGACCTGCCCAGGCAGCGAAAATACCCTCCACGGCACTACGTCGGCCCTCTGGCGGGAAACCCGACGAGGTCCCCGCCTTGCGAGGGAGGGAAACATCGACTCGGCTTGAAAAAAAAGGAGACTTCATCGCCACTTCCGACACCTCACAGCCGCCGGAGCGGGGTATGATTTTCGTCCAAAACAAGGATAAATCGTTGAGGCCAATCGTGACTACAGGCCAACCTCAACGCCATACCGGTGAAGAAACCGGTACACGCTCCCCCTAATCGCGGAACCAAACCCACCGCCTCTACTCAGCTCGCTACTTCTCCAAGCTGGATCTGCGGGCGGGCTTAAACCTAGTCCGCGTACGCCTCTGGTGAAGAGTGGAAGACTGCTTTTCGGACTAAAACTCGGACCAGTTCGGTACTTGGTACTGCCGTTCGGGCTCTGCAACGCCCCGGCCACTTCCAAGCTTTACCAATGAGTCTTCGTGACTTCCTGGACAGGTCGTCATGTTTACCGTGACGATACTCCTCGTGCTTTCCGACTCCTGGAGCAACACCGACCCACAGCGTAAGGTACCATGGACCCGCCCTGACGCATCCACGCTCTGTTGCCAAGGCATGAGAAGTGTCAGTTCGAGAAGACCAGCATACAGTTCCCTGGGGCTCGTCACTCTCCAACGGCGGGTATCACGAATGGCGACCCCAGAAAGTGTCCGCCATTTCTGAGTGGCCCCCCACCCCCAGTGACAGGAAAGCCGTCCAACGGTTCTGGGGTTCGCCAACTTCTACCGCCGATCATCAAGGGGTTCTCCAAGGTCGTCCTCCCTCATCACCCAACTGACTACGCACCCAACCACCGTTCCCGGACTCCCTCGGCCACGCCGCATTTCGCAACGCCCAAAGAACGTTACACTTCCGCTCCCATCCTTACAGCACCCGGGATCCTGCTCTGGGCCCTACCGTTCGTGAGGTGGACGCATCGGAGACCGCGTATAGGCGCAGTCTGTCCCAGCGTTACAGTGAGAAGAAGAATCTGCTACAATCCGTCTGTTTTTTTCATCGCAAACCTCGTCCGCGGAGAGGAACAATACAGCGTGGGGGACTCGTGAGCTCCTCGCAATGAGGACCGCTGGGGAGGAATGGGAGGTACCTCCATACAGGGGCTCAGCATCAACTCCTTCTCTTACAGACCATAAGAACCTTCAGTACATCCGCCAGGCAAAAGAGGCTCAACACCCTCGCCAGCAGGTGGGCACTCTTTTCGCGCAGGTTCGATTTTCACCCACACCTACACCCGGGCACGCAAGAATGTTAAGCGGATGCCCTCTCCGATGTACCCGGGGACTCCATGCGTCTCAGAACCAGTGCCTATTCTCCCGGGGAAAAACATTTCCTCACTCATTGGGCCCGATCTCTGGAGAGTGGACAGCTGTGGGAGCCCCGAGTCACTCATCGTCCCCCCTCCTGCCAGGAAAAGGAACGGATGGGCTACTGGGGAGGCAAAAAAAAACAAAAAAAGACCGTTTCGGGGTAACGTCCCAGCGACCGCTCGGCAGTCCGTGCTCTCACTCTGCCACGACAGCCGTCTTGCTGGTCATTCGGCAAATCGCACAGCGACTTTGAACCTCCGCGAGCGTCAGTTCTGGTGACCGACCCTGAAGGGTGACGTTTTCCTATGTGCGAGCCTGCCCACCGTCTGTGCCGGCCGGCCCACCACCGACACCCCCCCCGCCCAACACCGCTGGCCCACCAGCGTACCGAACGGCCATTGGCCCAAATGGCAGATTTTTGTGGTTGAACCCCTGCCACACATCTGACTCCTCTACTGTGATCCTCCACCGTGTCGATAGGTCACCGAAAATGGCCCCATTCGTGGCCCTGCCTGCTCTCCCCTCGGCCGCCCAGAGCACCGCCAGCCGTCTTCCTAACGTGAGTTGTTCGGCCCTGCACGGCCACCTCCTACGGCAGTTGCTCACAGACACGGGGATCCCCCAGTCACTCCAGGTTGTGGCAAGGAGTTGTCGCGTCCCTGCGGGTTACTTCTTCCCTCAATCGGGGCGGTACCACCCACAGGCGAATGGCCAAGTGTGACGAGACTCTAACCAAACCATGGAGCAGTACCTCCGATTTTCCACCGCGGACACCCAGGCGCACTGGGCCCCCTCCTCCTGCGGCCGAGTCGCCTATAACAAATTCAGAGGCCAATCCGGTTCCTCCTATTCCTTTTCCTCCACACGCCCGGTTTTCCCCACACAACAGTTCCTCCCGGCTAGCTTCCCTGACTCCTCGGTGCCCGCTGTGCCGGACCCAGTTCGACTGCCTTTGCAACGGTGCTTGGCGCGATGCCAGGGAGCGGCGCCTGCATGTGCAGCGCGGGCGATGAAGAACCGCGCTACGGAGTGTGCCCCTTTCCTGCCCATGCCCAGCCCGGGACAAGGTATGGCTCCTTCCGCCTCCCTCCGTCTCGGTGTCCGTCCAAGTAGGCTCGCACCCTCGGTTCCTGGGCCCCCTATGTGGCGATCGAGCGGTCAACCCGTGGCGGTCCGCCATTCGCCTTCTTCCCGCTCCGTGTGCACCCGTGTGTTCAACGTCTCCTCCTCTCAAGCACTGTGGATTGTGGACCACGGTTCCCGGGTCAGGCTCGCTCCCTCAGCACTCCCCTGTTTCCTCCGGGACCGGGGTGAGGAGTTCGAGGTGGAGTCCACCGGACTCTCAGGTTCGGGGCCGGGCCCCCTTCAGATATGGTCCGTGGAAGGGGGTTCAGGGTTGGAGGAGGCACTCTTGGCGTTTCCCTCTCGGGTGGGTCCATGCTCCCGGCTGGTGTCTGCCTTCCTGCCCGTTTTCCGATAAACCCCAGGTCTGTGCCCGTCCAGCGAGGCCGGCTTGCCGGCGGCCGGGGGCGGGGGGCTATGTCAGGTCCCTGCACCTTCCATCGGCCTGGCTCACCCCCTCCGGCCGAGCCGGTCACCCTCCTCACCTCGCAGCAAGTCTTGTCTGAGGAGGGACCCAACTATGCGCGACATGTTCCATGGGGACCACTCAGGGCCCAGGCGGGGGGGGGTCCTCTCAGGTTTCAACCTAATCAGAGCCCAGGGGACAGTGGCCGTGCGCGCGCGTCTGCGGCATGCGCGCGGCGTCATGCGCGGCCGCGTGCGCCTGTGCGAGTGCGCGGTGCGCGAGCCCTCGGGCCCGAGAGTTTAGAGGGCGAACAGGAGGAGTGCTCCAGGGGCGGGCACCCGCCCATCTGGGGCGGCCCGGGGAGGACAGCTCCACTATAAAAGCCTGCCCAGTCCCACAACGTATTGGCTGGAGATTACAGCTTCCGCTTCCTTGTGAATGACAGTGTTTGCTTATCTTGGCTTGATCCCTGGTAACCCCGACCCTGCTTCGTCCCCGACCACGCTGCTTGACCTCCGGCCCTCCCCGACCTCTGCTTGAGATGACTCTCCGTACTCCCCGTCTGCCGCAGCCCACCCAGCCTGTCTCTGGATTGGTATTGTCTGCCCGCCTGCCTCGACCGACGCTTGTACCACGTTCTACTCTTTGATCGCCACCTGCCTCGACCTTGCTCTGGACTCGGCTACCCACAACCCCCCAAAACGGGAAACACCTGTCCGCACCTACCTGGAGGGGTTTGCCAGGAGGAAGCAGGACCATTGCCACAACGAGTGCGGGAAAAGTCCCACAGGGTCCCCCGAAAGGGATTCTGCCTATCCTCCCATTAGGGGGGCTCTGAGGAGAAGACCCCATTGGGTGCAAGCATCCCTGCTCCTGGCTACCCCCGCGCCAATCCAGGTTCTGCGGGGGGACAACCCTAACAACCCTAAGGTTTCGAGGCCGTCTCTGGCAACTCTGCAGCTAAGCTCCCTCCATAGCGTTTTCTATTGGATAAGGTCGGAGGACTGACTAGGCCACTCCATGACCTTAATCGGCTTCTTCTTGAGCCCACTCCTTTGTGCCTTGACTGATGTTTTGTTCAGTCGTGCTGGAACCCCCATCCACGACCATTTTCAGTTCCGTGCAGAGGGAAGGACGGTTGCGCTCAGGATTTCACGATTACCTGGCTCCGCCATTTTACCAGTAATGCGATTAAGGTGTCCTGTGCCCTTAGCAGAAAAACAACCCCAAAGCAAAATGTTTCCACCCCCATGCTTGACGATGGGGACGGTGTTTTGTTTTGGGGTCATAGGCAGCATTTCTTCTCCACAACACAGCGAGTTGAGGTCTGCCAAAGAGCTTATTGGTATCATCAGACCACAGCACCTTCTCCCAGTCACTCTCTGAATCCTTCAGGTGTTCATTGGCAAACTTCAGACGGGCCTGCACTTTGCCTTCCTGAGCAGGGGGACCTTGCGAAGCCCTGCAGGATTTTAATCCATTGTGGTGTAATGTGTTACCAATGGTTTTCTTGGTGACTGTGGTCCCTGCTAATTGAGGTCATTAACTAACTCCTCGTGTAGTTCTAGGATGCTTTTCACCTTTCTCAGAAAACATTGACACCACATGAGGTGAGATCTTGCGTGGAGCCCCAGAGCGAGGTCGATTGATGGGTCATTTTGTGCTCCTTCCATTTTCGAACAATCGCACAAACAGTTGTCACCTTTTCTCCCAACTTCTTGCTAATGTTTTGTAGCCCCTTCCAGCCTTGTGCCCGTCTACAATTTGTCTCCTGACATCCATGGACAGTCTTTGGTCTTCCCATGTTGGAGAGTTTGGAGTCTGGTTGATTGATTGATTCTCTGTGGACAGGTGTCTTTTATACAGGTGACTATTAAGGCAGGGTCCTTAAGGAGGGTGGACTAATTGAGTAGAAATGTCTAACCACTCTGTGGGAGCCAGAACTCTTAATGGTTGGTAGGGTTCAAATACTTATTTCACCTCAATGGAATGCAAATCAGTTGCTATCTTTTATTTAACCTCCCTAGCGCACTGATAGTACAATTTCTGTACCAAAGCGCACCATAGACTTTAATGGAACTTTTTTGTTGAAAAAAAAAAATTACATTAAAAAAAAGTATTTGGTTGTTTGCTATCTAATAAAATTTTTATCAAATGGAATTTGTGTTTTTTTACTTTAAATTGTACTGGGTACAGTAATCACTGTGTCCAGTACAATTCCCTTTATTTAACTTTTAAATTTAAAATTTCCCGCCACCCACCGATGTGGGACGTCATTGTGTCACACCGGAGGGGTGGAGGATCAATGAGCAGCCGGGTCCACCATAGGCCTCCGAGCCGCTGCTGAGACACACAGACAGTAAGTGAGCGCTGCGGGCTCCGGGCTTTAGGTGTAGATCGTCTTGGAAAACAGCGATCTACACTAAAGCCGGAGCCGCCGCGCTCACTTCTGTGGTTGTGTATCTGCGGGGCGGCTCGGAGCTTTTTGACAAAAATCCCGGCTGCTCAGTGATCTGTCATCTATGAACTATGTCTATCAAGCTTCTCACATATTCCTGCCAGTGAACATGCCTGTGTGCAGCTTTTCAACATCCTCCCTCTCCAGTGTAACTATGTTTATGCAGCTTCTCAATCCTCCCTCTCAGTGTAACTAGTTTATGCAGCTTCTCACATCCTCCCTCTCCAGTGTAACACATGTCCTATGCCGCTTCTCACATCCTCCTCTCCCAGTGGTAACATATGTTATGCAGCTTCTCACATTCTCCTCTCAGTGTAACTATGTCTCCATGCAGCTTCTCACATCCTCCTCTCCAGTGTGTAACTATGTTTATGCAGCTTCTCACATCCTCCCTCTCCAGTGTAACTATGTCTATCAGCTTCTCACATACTCCCTGCCCAGTGTAACTATGTTATGCAGCTTCTCACATACTCCTCTCCAGTGTAACTATGTTTATGCAGCTTCTCACCTCCTCCCTCTCCAGTGTAACTAGTCTATGCAGCTTCTCACATACTCCCTCTCCAGTTCTAACTTGTCTAACATCTTCTCACATTCACCCACCCCAGTAAAAATATGTCAATGCAGCTTCTAACATCCTCCCTCTCCAGTGTTATATGTCTACACAGCTTCTACACACCCTGCCTCTCCAGTGTAATAGTCTAAAGCGCTTTAAATCCTCCCTCTTCAGTGTAACTATGTCTATGCAGATTCTCACATCCTCCCCACACAGTGTCTTGATGTGTCACAGAGGGGGGTGGAGGGATCACTGAGCAGACGGGATTCTGTCAAAAAGCCTCCGAGCCGCCGCTGCAACACACAAGACAGTAAGTGAGCGCTGCGGGGCTCCGGGCTAGGTGTAGATCGCCTTGAAAACAGGCGATCTACACCTAAAGCCCGGAGCACGCAGCGCTCACTTTCTGTGTTGTGGTCGGCAGCGCCGGCTCGGAGGCTTTTTGACAGAATCCCGGCTGCTCAGTGATCTTCATCTACGTGCAGTCATTTGAATTTCCCGCCGCCACCGATTGACGTCATCGCGTCACACCGGAGGGGCGGGAGGGATCACCCAGCAGACGGGATTCCACCATAGAGCCTCCGAGCGCCGCTTGGACACACAAGACAGTAAGTGAGCGCTGGGGGCTCCTTGAAAACAGGTGATCTACACCCCGCGGACGCCCTGGATCTGTAAGTGAGCGCCGCGGGGCTCCGATCAGTGTTGGACGAGTCCAGCTCGTCCAGTGCACTTTCACATGTCAGCACTGGATGAGCTGGACTCGTCCAACACTGATAGGAGGTTTTTAAAGTTATTTTTTCGATTTTCCTTTGATGTGCTATCTGCCACTGTTACAATAAACCATCAGTGGAAATCATACTGTTCTGAGACTTTTCATTTCGTTGTCATTGGACAAACTTACAAAATCAGTGAGGGGTCACATAGTTATTTCCTCCACTGTATATATACATATGAATCATTGGAATCACACACCTCAGTTTTGCATAACTAAATGTTGTTAGAGGCTGCACCTCTCAATTCTAAAGGCAGTAGTTATATATACCATTTGTGATCTATTAAATCTTTTAACATATAGTACATTTTAATTAGTCATAATACAACCCATACTGGTTCATTATGATATATCCCCTCATATCAATCGAAATCACATTATCCTTCTGCTATAATAAAAACAGTCAATACATCAAAAATACATCGAAGTTTATATGTGTACATATAGCAATTTCTACTTAGCAAGTCCACACAGTCCCCCTGTCCTGACCAACCCACCCATTCATTTAATCCCACCACAGATAGAATCAAGGGGGCACTTCCGGTCCCTGCACCCACCCACCTGCTTGTTGACACCACCAACTTCCTGCTCTTGACAGCAGGACAGCACTTCCGGCGTCTGCCATACCTAGCTTGGGCGGGCACCCTGCCACACTCACGCCAGGGCTGCAGTCTCCCTACCGGAAGCGCATCATTGGCTCGCGATCTGCCTGGATAGCCGGAGTGCGTTCACCTGGGAGTGACGTCACTCCACTACTACTAGGCAGGAAGGGACCAACAGGAGTGTAGCCACACGCCTCACTTCCACCAATACTTTAGGCAATCCTACTCCCTTGAATAAGCCACCTCGGCTGGAACCCAAGTCCAGATTCTCAGTCGGGGAGCCAGTATGGAGATGGGCCCTCAGGTGGAACCAAGGGGGTACCCACATTTAGGAGGACCATCCTGGCTCCAGCTGGGGACTATGCCTGTGAAACCCAGCTAAACCCATGCACCACGATCTTTCCCACTTTTGGCCCCCTTATATATTCATGCATGCCTTTCCCTGTGGTTGCCTATGTCTCTGAGCCATCCTTTCACCTAAGAAATTAGCCCCTGGCTTTCCATTGGTGAGGGAGGTTGCTTTCCCCCACTAAGGGGGCAGTGTTTCAGTTTCAGAGCCGACTGGGGATCCACGGCACAGGATAGATTACGAATGTTATACATAACTACTGCCTATGAGAATTGAGGGGTGCAGCCTCTAACAACATTTAGTTATGCAAAACGGAGGTGTGTGATTCCAATGATTCATATGTATTTATATGCACTCTTTATAGTTGACTCTCCCTGAAGAAGCCCTGGTATGGCAAAACATGTAGGAAGAACATTGATCACGATTGAGTTCTCTAAACTTCACATCTATAGATGGATATGTAATAAGAATATATGAATGTAACATCTGTACATTAATATTTGGATGTGATGTATTTACATATCTGTAGCTCGGATCATATGAAGTAATGTTTTATTGTTTTATATGGGTTTGTGTTATAATTAAGAACTTTTAACTAGACTTGATCAACTTGACTTCTCATGAGTCATACTACTGTGTGCCACTAAAAACCCTCTTACATAGTGGTCCGTGGTGGGAGAAAGTAGTAGATTTTGAATATTTTGGGAGTGGCAGATATTATACATACACCAGATACGAGTCTTCCTTGTCTTTATGTTTGAAAAAAAGGAGCTAAGTGCTTTAATGATAGCTCAATATCAATTTCATCATCGAATCTATAAAATTTTGAAATAATTGAACTTTAAAACTAAATTCCACCCATCATTTTTTTTTATCCACACTTAAAGTCCTCTCCGGATAAAAGTGTGAATATCAAATCTACAGTTTCAAAAATGGGTTGACTTATTTAATTAACCTTTTAGAGACAGAGTGCCCAAACTGCAACCCTAAATCCTCTTAATTATGAAAGTGCCAACACAGAAAAAAAAGCTTAAAGGGGATGTAATTTACATGTCATTTTTCCCCAGGGCTGTTTCTAGCTTTTTGGGGGCCCTATGTGGGATGTTGTTGGGGGCCTCTTTTTTGTACGCTATGATACTAATGAGTTTATACCCTTTGATGATATGTGCCTTACTTAAGGGTGCATACCTGTCAAGTTCTGCATATGAAAATAAGGGAAGTTTTCTAAGAAGTGATGTCACAAGTTGTTAACACAGGTCCATGCCGGCGATATATGTACAGAAATTCATCTGAAGTCTTCATCAAAATACTTTGTGGCCGGGTGACAAAGGGGGAGAATAACTTGGAAACAGGGACAGAGTGTTGTCACCCTATGAGCCATGTTATTCCATTGTTTCTTCCTAATTATAGCAACACAAAAATTCATACAGACTATCCTCCATCTAGGAGAGCTTATCATTACATGTAGTTTTAACTCAGGGTTCAGTTGTTGTCCATGGTTTTAGTTGTTCATAGGGATCATGGCAGTTACATGCTTCCTATAAATCATTGGCTGCTGATTCCAGCATCCATATAGTTTTCTGTTCGTGTCACATGGCATTTTGCTGACATAAAAGCAAAATCCAAACTTGCTGTGCTGAGAAGCTGCAACTGCAAGCATTCTTTTCTGCCAGTTGGTGAAGAACTACACTGCCTTTTTACATACACACATTCTGCCTTTTATATACACACAGAACAATTCAATACAGACTACTAACTTCTTATACGTTCCTCTTAGTCCTCTGCTTGTACCTCCCTCCATCAGCCTTCCAAAGTAGAAAGAGAACTGACAGCTCACAGAGCAGTTCTCTTCTCCCCTCTCTCTGGCTCTGCTGACAGTCTGACTGTAGCCCAGCAGCTGCAAACAATCTCCCCTAAACTGACTAGCATCTACAGTTTACAGAAGATTTCCAGGCTTATTAAAATATGGGAGGGGATGGGAAAGAGCCCTAAAAACTTTACTTTTCTGGTGTTCTGTCGATTTGAGCTCCCCTGTTGACATGTGCTCCCCCTGTTGCATAGAATGACCAGCAGGGGAAGCATATCTGACAAGATGAGCTTCCTTGTCGAAATGTGCTCCCCCTGTAAGCCCACAATGACTAGCAGGAGGAGCACAAAACGTTTTTAAGTCCACACATTCAAAGCCCTGTCTTTGAGCCTCATCGGTTTATGGGCTAGAGACCCTAAATTTGGCATGGTTCTAGCCAAAGGCAATCCTACCAAATTAGGGCAATCTAGCCCCCTTGGTTTTAGAGAATTGGGCATGGAGGAAAGGCCTTGACTTAAATGTGGGCCAAGATTGGGGCAAATTGTCCCACAGAAACCCCTTTGTGTAACAGCTCAAAGTTGGGAAAGCCGCGAGGTGCACAAGGTCCACATCTGGGCCCTGTCCACATTAAAGCCTATGGTTAAAGTAGGCAAGTTTGACCGGTTTCTTTGGGGCTTCTTACCAAACCACATTTAAATAAGGGTCTAATTGTGTTACAGATGTATTTCTGCACCTTTAAAAGGGGATGTTTTTGTCTGAGCTTATCTTATTAATATTGTCTGGATGCAAATCACTGGCTCTAGAGAACAACACAGAGGGGCCAGAGGGGGGCACACAGGGCTGAGTCCAGAAATAAATCCATCACCAGCCAGGCATTTTCAAGATCCATAATATAATCAAATATAATTGTATTTCATTCTGACCACTGATATGTATGATGTGATCCATTTGTGATATCTATAAACTTGCTGTTTCTAAGAATGTATTTTAAACATTGTTGGTCTCAATGAATATGTATGGTCACAATAAACTGTTACAGTTTGTACCTTAAAGCCCTATATGTAAAAGGTTGTAAGTTTTGATTTGAGGGCCTGCACTTGAGCTGACCGTATTAAAAAAAGAAAACAAGAGTCAACCACATACCTTGTGTGGTGCATTTTAAAGTCTATTAAAAACATATTTTGAAATTCCCTTATCAGCTAAGCTCTCCTCTGGTGGAGATGAAAAATCAGGAGCAATTCAGGCCTTGTTAATTTTTATCAACCTGTCAGCATTGCCAGTGGATAAGCGGATAAACTTTTCTGTTATAATGCCACCAGCAGCACTAAATACACAGATAAAACACTGGCAGCTGGGCAGGCCAGCACCTCTAAGGTGTAGATCGCATGTTCATGCCACATGTCCAGCTTGGACACCCAGTAGTTGTATGGCACTGCGGGATCCTTCACTATCTTCCAAAACTTTTCCCTCCTAACAGTAGGTTGTGCGTCAGGGTGAGGTTGCTGGCGGAGTGTCATGAAACTGTCCCATGCTTTGAATAGTGTTGCCCTGCCTTTGTTGCGAATGTTGTGTGTTCCTCTTATCTCCCCTACTCGGTTGCCTAAGGAAGTGCCAGCCACTTTGTCAGATAAAAAAACTTTGGAGCAATCTCTCCACAAGTACCATCTAGTATTGCACCATTTTACTCATCCTCTCCGCCACAAGAATGATAGATGAGAAATTCTCTTTGTAGTGGGGTCAAGAACGGCGAACACCCAGTAATCTGTGTTATGTAAAATACATACAATGCGAGGATCACAGGAAAGATAGCCTAACATAAAGTCAGCCATGTGTGCCAGAGTTTCAACAGGCAAGACGTTGATGTCGACATCTAGATGACTCTCTATCTCCGCCTCGTCTTCTTCCCATCCATGATGAACAGATGTAAATAAAGTGACATGTGTACTACTACCCTCTGTAGCAGAGGCAACAGTCTCTAGCAGCTCCTTTACCTCTTCATGGTCCAAGTTGGGCTGTGAAGCCAAACTGTAGGTGGTCTCGCTTTCACCCTGTGTCATCTCCTCCCCCATTACTTTGTCTGCCACATTCAGAGCATCCTCCTTAATTGTGAGCAGTGATCATTTAGGTAGACACAGCAGTGGAATAGTTACATTGATGATAGCGTTATCACCACCATCTTTGTGGATTCATCAAAGTTTTTAAAAGTTTCACATAGGTCTGACATCAATGCCCACTCCTCACTTGTGAATAGTGGCAGTTCACTAGAAAGGTGAAGCCTATGTTGCAGCTGGTATTCCACAATTGCTCTCACAAAGCTTGGCCAACATGTAGAACGTAGAGTTCCAGCAAGTGCTCAGGTCACACAGTTAACAGACCGGCTGAAGCTGTGGATGACTTTCTGGAATGGGCAGACAAGCAACACCCCTTCAGTAGTAGCTATTTCAAATTGGGGTAGTTTTTGAGAAACCACTGAACAACTTCATTTAAAACATGGGCTAGGCATTTAATAGGGGTCAGGTTGCCAAGCTCCAAAGCCGCCACCAGGTTATGGCCATTGTCAGCCTGGTTGTAGGTTGAGTGGCGAGAGCCACAGCTCATTCTGGTACCTTATACCCTGCCACAGCTTTGCGGCGGTGTGCTGTTTGTCCCCCAAACAGATCAGCTTCTGCTTGGGGGACAAACAGCACAGATTGATCATCACAGTCTGTTGGCGCTGCCCCACAGCAGTGCTTCCAGCTAGCGACTGATGACTGACTGCTGTTGGAGGTGAAAGTGGAGGATGTTGAGGTCCTGGGACACATGCTGGTGTAAAGGGGGCATGGCACAACGGGAAAAATGTGTTGGCTGGAAACTGTGTACTGAGGGACGGCTGCCGACCCCAAGCTGCGGAAGTCCTCAGTCTCGACAAGCCTGAATGGCAAAATTTAAAGGGCCAGTAAATTGGAAAGTTGCGCATTTAGGGCTGCGGCCTATGGGTGGGCTAGTGGGTATTTGCACTTACATTCAAATGCCTATGGACATTTGAATGCTGCGCTGGGACAGGGAAAGGGACGTTAATACTGCTGGTGCATGTGAAGGTCCAGATGCAGGGAGCGGGGCATCCGGGCCAGTGGCTTTGAGAGGGGATTGGCCAGCAGTACGTAACACAAGGGAGGGAGAGGCAGTGGTGTGACACACAGATACAGATTGTGGACCCAGGCATTTGGCCCACTTATTAAGGTGCTTGGATGCCATATGGCAGATCAGGCTGTGGTGGTGAGGTTGCTAGTGTTCACACCCTGGCTCATTTTGGTACTGCACAGGTTGCAAACTACCATTTCTTAAAAAAATAACATGGGGATGCTTGATGTCACGGTTGCAGGCCTGTTTAGTGTGGCCCGACTTCTCCCTTTGGCAATAACACTGCCTCTTCCAGCCTGTTTCGGTACAGAAGGGCTGTACTGCTGTCCTCGCTCTGTTTTTCACTTCCTCAATCTGCTCATCCTCCTGACCTGACTGAAATGTAACCTGAGTGTTTGTCAACTGTGTTTTCATCATCATTCACTTCATGAACGAATAATTGCCGTTCCCCACAGTCATCTTCTTGCGACTGTGAAGGCGCAAGAGGTTGGGAATCCGGGCACGATATTTCCATCACTTGTTTGGCAAGCCTCTACATGGTGGAAGGAAGGATGATCAGAGGGAGGTTTTAGTGGACCAGGCTCCTGGCTACAGGGAGTGGACCATGTGGAAGAGAGGGTGGTACTTAAATGACTGGAACCATTATTTTCAGAAATCCAACCTACCAACTGTTCACACTGGCCCAACTTGGCCAATGTTGTCCTGCTCCGCCCAGATAACTTGAACTTGAAGCTGGGTAAAGTGTTGTTTCCTCTGTGTGCATTAGCAGCATCAAGTCCACTTCCCTGTCCCTTATTGCTTTCCTTCTTGCAAACCAGACAAAAAAGTAACAGAATATTCGCAGTAAATTTGCCCCAGTCAGAATAAATATAATGTAAAGTCCAGAATTTTTTTCTGATGTCTGACATACAACAGGCCTCAACAAAATCAGGTTGACAGGAATGGAGGTGCAATTCAGCACATTTTTTTATTAAACAATATGGAAGGCCCCCAAAAAAAAACATTTTTCCAGTCATTTTGCAGTAGTCAAATAATTTTTTTAACTGACACACAAACAGGCCTTAACAAAACCAGTAGCTTTGGCCGACGAAAATGGAGTCGCAATTCAGCAATTCTTTTAAACAATGTAGATAGCCCAAGAAAGACCACAATTTTTTCCAGTCAATCAGATATTTTTTTTAAGACTGTCCAGAATTTTTCTGGGGTTTGACTGACACACAACAGGCCTCAGCAAAACCTGTAGTTTGGCTGATGGCAATAGATGCGCGATTCAGCATTTTTATTTAAACAATGTAGGTGGCCCAAAAATTCCACAACTTTTCCAGTCACTTTGCAACAGTCAGATAATTTTTTTAAGGCTGTCTAGAATTTTCTGGTGTTTCTGGGTTTCCCATCCCGCTCCTGAGAAGGTCCCCATCTTGTTTAAACCAGGTGGGGAGTTTCCAACTTGCTCCCCAAAATGCACAAATGTCAAGAACCACCGGAGAAGTTAGGCAAAACGTTCCCACCTGTAGATGGATAGAATCAATTCCAAATATATCCGCAGCGTCATCCATCTACTGTGCCATTTATTTAATTATGGGGATATATTTATATAATATTATTTAATATTAAGTTGACTTTCTCACACCTATTCAATTCCCTAACCAACTGACTTTTCATCAGAAACTATGATAAAAATAAGTGTAACGAGGGTGGAGCAAAGTCAAAATGTCAAGGGGGTGTGCCCTATCCAAGAAATAGATAGCAAGACTATAGGCCCTAATATCGGAGGTAATAGATGGCAAATTTCCTCCTAACCGACTAAAATGGATGGCATTGCAGGGACATGTGTCAACGACAGAGTCACAAACGTTTTTTGTATTAATCATAAAAAGTCTTTATTTTAATCGGACTGGTTGAACAATAAAAGGCATAAAAAATACCTCCAATGAGAGGAATTCACCCGGAGGTGATCCTCGTGAACGTATTTTCACAAACTCATGAAATCAAGATGCCGCAGCACAATCATATCATTAGACATTAGAGAGAACGATAAAACATGTACAGTAGATTCTCCAAAACTCCGTGTCTGGTTGGGGCGAGTTTTCGGTGGTTCATCTGAACTATCTTTTGGTGTCTGTTTGTCTGGTTGCGTATTAGGCCACTTGTATGCTTTGCCCAGCCGGAAAGTAATCTGATGACAGGACTGCAAAAGTATAAAGGCAATAAATGGGCTATCTTCAAAGACCACATGTGTAAAGTCACCCCCAGCGTCATCTCCACATGTGCTCTTTGAAGTTAACCCTTTCAGAGAGTGCCAAATGGCTTGTATTGGATACAGTGATAACTGATAACAAAAAACAAAACACATTTCCAATTGTAATAGAAATGTTATTATAAACAAACATAAATACTGTATTGAAATCTTTCAAACCAAATTATTCAAGAGATTTTATCATTCAAATGATACATTTTATAATTCTTTAAAATTTACTTTTTTCTATAATAATTGTGTGTTTCAAACATTATTATAGTCAGGATGTCTATTAGACCCTTATATGGACATATTTTTGGAAGTTACAGGCTTACAACACGAAAATTTTTTCCATTAGAGTCTATGGTGCGCTTTTGGTACAGAAATCTAGACCTTGCAAGAGTGCTAGGGAGGTTAAAAACCAGCAGCTTTGGCCAACGGGAATGGCAATTTCTATTTTTTTCATACAATGTATACTTTAGAACATTGAAAAAGAGCTTGTTTGCATGCCTATTTAGGAGGGAGCGAGAACAACAAGCAGGGACTTCCAAGGGGAAAAAACAGCATATGTAAAATGAATAAAATTCAATAAATTTATTCAATATTTCTAAAATCTGTCATCAATTTAGAACATACATTTGCCAATTCCAAAAAGGTTCCCAACACTTTCTGCCTTTTTTTAGAGTGGAAAGGGGGCTCCCCAGCCGGTACTCCCCGTTCCCTCCTTACATCAAGAGGCCCCCCCCCCAGGTGACCTGGGGGTGACAACTGCCTTATAGTGCTTAGTGCAATCTGACGCTTGTGCAGATGCTTATGCACTACACACTAAGACAGAAAATCTAAATTTTTCATAATTGCATTGCAAAATCCATATACATTATCTAAAAAATTACTTTTGTGATCTCTCTTTAAAAAAAATTTAAAAGTTGCAGGATTGGAATAAAATTGTAGTCTTTTTTGGGCCATCTACATTGTTTGAATTGAGTGAGCATCAATTCAGTCCATTTTTTAAACAGTTTAGGTGTGAAAAAAAACAGATTTTTTTCCAATGAATTTGCTCCAGTCAGATCAACTTTTTTAGACTGTCCACAATTGTTTCTGCTGTCTGACTAGATTTGATGCAGAAAAAAAGGGCACAGCAAAAACAGTTTATATATACTTAGATGAATGTCTGTGAAGCATAACTCACTGTTAGAGAACAGTATATATCCACAAAAAATCCCTGAACCTTTATAGTGCTCAGATGAATGTCTGTGAGCTATAAATCATTGTTAGAGAACGGTATATATGACACAAAAAAACACCTATATAGTGCTCAGATGAATGGTGGAAGAGAGGGTGGTGCTTAAATGAATGTCTGTTAACTATAAATCACTGTTATAGATATCCCCGAGAAATGCCCTCAGCCTTCTATAGTGTCCGGTGAATGCTAAAGAAGGATTTGAGTCCTTAAAGATGACTTTTTGATCATTTGTTGGATTTCAGCAATGTGAAAATGTCTCTCCCTTCCTTACAGCTTCTGTCCCTGCCTCTATGTTATCCGAGCAGGGGCAGTTCAGGTGCTATTTAGCACCTGATCATGTTTTTAGCCCAACCAATCACTGTAATACCAGCTCTAAAGATGGCTACTGGTATTACTTTATCCATTACTCCATCCATCATCACCCCTTTATCTTTAACAGATCACCATGTATCCCATCCTTGCTGCCTCCCCTGTTCCTAAACTCTCTCCTCCTCTCTGGTCTGCCTTCTCATCTTTTCCCTAGTTACACCTCTCTCATTCTCTCTATTGCTCTATTTTCTTTGCTCCTTTTTCTGGTGACATCTCCCCAAACCTAGCCCTCCTCATTGTCTCTCTACCCCCTTCTCTGCTCTCTACAAGAAACAACCCATTCCTAACCTAATACCTATCCACCCTTCCGATAGAACTTTACCCCCTCTCTCATGTGGACTTTAGAACGCCAGATCTATTCCTTTCTAAATCTCTCTACTTCTGAATCTATGCTATGGAGGCCTGCACTTCACACACACCCCCACACCAGTCTCCTTCTCTCTCCTCACTGCACCTACAGTGTACTACAACCCCCTCCCTCACTCACTTTCTCTTTGTTTGAGGTACACACCATCCGCCTGCTTCACCCCCTACCCCTTATTGTTGCCGTAATCTATCGTGCCCCCCCCCCTCCCCCCAGCCCTGCATACCAATTCTTCGACAACTTTATCTCTAG
>CM070041.1:31327920-31345744 GCA_036250615.1 Ptychadena robeensis
TACCCTACCTTGTATCTGCACCCCTCCCTCACCTACCTTGTATCTGCAACGCCACTCACTCCGCCCTTTTATCTTCTGCATCCCCTCATCACTACCTTTGTTACTGCTTCCCCTCACTCCCTACCTTTTCTCTGCATCGCCCCCCCGCACCTACCTGGTATCTCTCTCCCCCTCAACCTCCCCTACCTTGTATTCTGCATCCCCTGCACTCACCTACCTTGTATCTGCTTCCCCCGTCGCGCACCTACCTGTATCGGCATCCTGGCCCACTCACCTACTTGTGTATCTGCATCCCCCTCACTCACTCTCCTTGTAGTCTGCGAAAAAAATCCCCCCTCACGTTCACCTACCTTGTCATCTGCATCCCCATCACTCCCCATCCCTGGTTATCTGCATGCCCTCACTCACCTACACAACCGTCCAAATCCTGGCCGGGAAACTTAATTGATATTACCCACCTAAAGTCCGTAGGGCTTGGGCCACCCGGCGTGGTGGTTTCGTTGCCCACCCCTCCCCCCAAACCAAATTTTTAGATTGGAATGTGTGTGGGTCTGGCTAACCCAGCGGTGTCCCCCCTTTTCTCTAACAATAAACCTATAGGCCCCAAAAGAAGATCCTAGTCTGATCGATTGACTGGATACTGTGTTTGACCCTCCTTGGGAACCCCCCTACCACATAAGCTATGCTAAGTGGTACATACTCGCATATGGCTGATAACTCAAGGCCAAATACGACAATGTGATCTTTCTTTGTTTTTGTTGTCAACTGTCATCAGGGTAAGAGAGTACTTGAAGGACCTCTTACCCTGGGGGGGGGGGGGGGGGGGGGGGGATTAACCGATACAATGCTTACAATGAAGACAAGTATAAGAACCATACCAAGTGATCACTTTTTTGTACCTTCCTACACATTATGTAGGAAAATATCGTAGGTAAACAAAATATACTATGACAAATGGGAGTTTGTGTATCCACCCTGTACCAGCCAGGCAGTACAATTGGGGTTTTATGTTGCAGATCATGGCGTAGAATTGCTTGGATCACGTCCCGTCAGATGCAGTTTCTCCCGTCTATTGGTATGTGGCGCCAGCGAGGGTACTGACCTTATGGTGTGCGACCTTGATAGTGGAGCACCCCTATGCGGGGCGTTTTCCTTCCCCCCCCCCGCGCAACTTGACTGCCGTTGGCTCCCACCTTTACCCTGCCCTCTGTAACCCGTGCCTCCTAGCCCGTTCTCTACCCCCACTGGGGTTCCCTCTGCCCTGGTTGCTTTCGGCTTCACCTCCCACCTCCGTCCTTAATGCCCATGTGTCTATGCTTGTTTGCGCCTCTGCTCTCTCCTTTTTTTCCCCCCCGTCCCTCGTGGCCTTCTTCTGTGCCAGTCCTAAACACCTTATTAGATCCCTCCTTTTACGCCTAGAATATTCCATCCATTCACTCACCATTGTAACACCCCCACATCCCTTGGTCCCCTACTCCTGCCGTTCTTAAAGTCTCCCCTCCCCCCCGACCACCCTTTTTTTTGGTCTAGTTTTGTAGGCAGTGACCTATTTGCTTTGTCCATGGTATTATGTTGCGCATGCCTGGATTTTGGCAGTATGGTTTTCTTCCCCCGTCGTCCCCTCTCGTGTCCCCCTTTCGCCTTACCTCCCATCAACATACCACATCCACTCCAACCCCTTACCCCTTCGGCTCCAACACATAATTCCCAGATACCACTTCAACCATCTTCTTATCCCCTTTTGCAGTCCCATGCCTCACTCCTTTCGCCTCAAAAGGGAATCTCAGGGTCCCTGTCTGCGCCATCATCCCCGACTTCCCAGTCCCTTCCCTCCGCCCCCCCCCCTCCGGCCCTTCGCCCTCTCCCCTCCATGTCTTCCCCCTCCCCCTCTCCACCTGTTCGCTCCCCGCCCCCCCTGATCGCCCGGCCCCTGAATACACCAACACTTCAGTCTTAGGCTATTTTCGATAGTTCCCTGTTCCCACCCTTCCCCCCCCCCCACCCGCACCTTTGGTAGTACACTACCCCCTTATATCCATTTATATGGCTTCATTTAAACTGTTTTTTTTGTCATTCTCCCCGGGGGAGAGATACACGGAGGGCGTTGACAACTAGAGAGCGGGGAAGTGAGAATTAGATGCTGGGAGTTGATAGGGCAGAGACAACGCGCCTCCGTGTTGCCAAGGCCCCGGAACGCCTGCACATCAACATCCTGCTCGGGTCGTCGGGGGACGGAGTGATTTGCTTGGAGGTTGGAAATGCGCCTCTTTGATGCGCATTACTTACCCCCGCGCAGAACATGCATCTGGTGATGCGCCCTCTCACGACTGGATTCACGCCAGGTGCGCCGTTTTGGGGCAGGACCAACTGCAATGTGCAGTGTCCGGGAAACGTACACTACATTTAAAAGACGGACGACTCAACAGACTTTTGGGGACGTACTGGCAGACCAAAGACCTTACAGGACTCTCACAGCACCATGTGGACCAGAGAATAGACCTAAAAACCCATCTGGACGCGGACCCTAAAGGTAGGACAAATTACCGTCCAACGATATGGTTCCATCTATAATTGATAAATGGCGAATGGCAGTTGAACTCTCCCGATACCCACCCTTAACAGGACCGACTGCCAGATCGATCATTATTGGACCATTCAAAGACCAGGGAATAGAGGGACACGCTCTAGTCCCAACAAGTGGGTGATATTTAATAGCGGTCCTTCAATACACTGCATGGGTGATCGGTGATCAACAAAACGCACAGACTACTGTGCTTACCAAATAGGGGAACCCCTCGGGAGGGACCATGGACGTATGAAATATCTCCTCATGCCTTGTCTTTACTATCGCTTAGGACCTCTAGTTTTGACCATCAAGGTGAAGGTACCCTACGGTATTGACCAGATTGATATAGATTTATACCCCACCACCTATTTCCGTCCCCACGCTAGTGCTACCCTGTGAGGTGCGCACACAGGTATCCATAATCTGTCTTGCGATCCCATAACCAGGGATGGAGCCCGGAGGGGTAGTGGACCTGATTCAATTCAATCGGCCAGCAACAGAAAACGACCCATTAAGCAAGGTAAGCCAACTATACTAGACACAATGTTTAAATAAAAGTTCCGTTAGTAACAATATGGGGATTGACAAAAACAATAAGTACAGAATAAAGTAACCTTGAACAGGATACAGAATTAAGGCTGTCCTTTGTAAATATAAAATGAGTGTGCAATGTATGGACAATGACAAAATTGAACGAGAAGGTAGATACATCCGTGTGTTACAATGAAAACAGTGTGATTATGATTTTTCTTTACACTGAGGGTTTTTAGAGGAGATATCTAGCGATCTCTGATGAAGTCCCCTTAGAGGACGAAACGCGTCGAGCGTCTGGAATTGACTATAAGGACCCTACTTTCCGAACCACCAATATAATTGGACTTTTTAATCTTGTAATATTTGTGTGTATGCATGGAGGTGCTACCTTCCCACAGAACTATGTGAAATTATTGTATTCTATAGCAGTTGATTCTTGAATGCTAACTTTTTTGTTACCTTTGGGTCAGGTTTTTACACAAATGGACAAACGTCAACCCTCGACTGGAACTTAATTGATTATTACCCACCTTAAAGTCCGTAGGGCTTGGCCACCCCTGGGGTTTAGTTCCCCCCCCTCCCCCCAAAACCAAATTTAGATTGGATGTGTGGGTCAGGCTACCGGCGGTTCCCCCCCCTTTTCTCTACAATATACCTCCATGCAAAATTTTAGGTTCCTGAACCACCCTTCCTACTAAAAAGCCCGCTAACAATTCTATTCTTCCCCCATAAGCACTGCTCTGCTACATACATGTCATATGCTTATATATATTCTACAAAACAAAAAATCAAAATCGCCAAAATTGGAATCGGCAGGTCACACTTACTGTAAAAATCGGAAATCAAATCGGCCAAGAAATTTGCAATCTGTGCACCTCTAGTTTTTATTATAATATTTTTATTAGTCCTAAGCCTACCAAGAGCCGCCCGCCTGGCAGTGGAGGTCGGCCGGCACTGCGTACATTATCTGTCTCCCTGTGTGCTGGGGGGGGATGGGGCCTACCAAGAAATCTGCTTAGGGCCACCAAAATGGCTAGAAACGTCCCTGCATGGCACATGTGTTAAATCTCATTGTGCAACGCTTGTGGCACAGTACCCAGGCTTACAGGAGGTCCTCAAAGCAGGCTAGGAAGGTGTGTGCCCATTTCAGGCGTTCATACATGGCTATGGCGCAGTTTTCCTCCGAAATTCAGCGGCGAAAGAACATGCCAGTGAGGCGCATTGATTGCGACAGTCCGATGCGTTGGAATTCACATCCATATGTTCGACACCGCCTGCTCCAACAAGAAAAAGCTGTCAATGAGTATTTTATCACCGGGGTGCTAGGACAGCCTCTGCGGAGCTGGGTATTTTTTTGACACGTTACTTGCACGTCATGCACAATCCTGTAGCTCATGCGTCCTTTTTAGAGGTGACAAACCTGTTAGTCGCAGCCGAAGGCACCAATCAGCGACCTCATCCCATTTGCCTTCTTCCTGGAGCGTGCCCCTGCGAAGAGTTCTGGATCCAGGCTGTGGATCAGCGTGAAGAGGAAGTTATGGTCACCATCAACACCAGAAACAGGCCTTAGCAGTCTCGCTTGCCGCGGACCTGCGGCAACGCTGTAAGAGTCTGAGGAGTCGAGAGGAGGAATGTGCTTTGAGGAGGAGGAACACCCTGCAACAGCATCCCACGGTGCTCCTTGTGTCACCTATCTGGGACCCGTGGTGTTTGTACGTGGCTGGGGTAGGAACAGACCCTCAATGACATCATGAGGAGGAGGAACGGGAAATAAATAGCTTGCATCCTCCCGTTCAAATGGGGTCTTTCATGCTGTCGTGCCTGTTGAGTGAATCAAAAGGATGAAGGAGAACCTCTGTCTGGGTGCCACACTACTAGACCCCCCCGATATAAGCAGAAAGTAGTGGATTTTTTTACCGGTTTACAGGAGGTCTGAGAGGATGCAGCAGTTGAGAGCTACAAAATCTGCTCTACACTACCACACACAACCCAAAACCGCTTTAAGGGCATGTCACAACTGGCTTCTTACTAGGGGAAGAGGTGACCTAATCCTCCTGCTACCATGTACCAGTGCCGGCAAGGACTTGCCGCTTTACAGACGTGCTGTTGATGGAGGACATTCGGAGCTTTTTAAGTCCTACGCATCGCCACAAGCGCTTCGGGATCCACACCCTGAGAGAACGACTTCGACCGACAGATCGCAGACTACCTCGCCTTAACTGCGGATAATTGATACACTGAGAAGCAATGAACCCCTTGACTACTGGGTGTGCAGACTTGACCTGTGGCCAATACTATCCCAGTTTGCTCTTCACACTTCTGTGCCTGTCCCTGCTTCTAGGTGTCCTGTCAGTAAAGGACTTCAGTGCTGCAGGCGGCATAGTGACCGAGAAGCGAAGTCGCCTCTGGTCAAAAAAGTGGATTACCGATCACCTTCCTGAAATGGCATGGATTCCTGAAGGGACTGACAGTGGGGGATAATTTTGCCATAGTCAAAAGGCCTGATTACATGCCTTGTCCTAAACATGGATCCCACCGCTGCATACCGGATGACTTGAATGAATCCTCCCCCCCGCCACAACTAGGGTTCAAGCCGCAATGTTTTTTTCGTTTTCCATTCTGCCTGGAAAACACATCAATTTTTTTCTGTGCCACTCTACCAACACGGCTGCTACCATACCTTTTTTCCGTCAAATTACATGACAAATTTTTAATGGCAAGTGTACTTGCCTAATTTTTCTGGCCTCTGGCTGTGACATCGCATTAAAAAAGGCACATACAATGTGCCAATTCCCTTTCGTGATCGCTACCCCTTGTCGTGGTGAATGGTCTTGCGTATCACAAATGAGCGATCACCCAATGCGTTTGTTGGCCAGTTGGCACACCCCAGATGAGAAGGCGATCTGCTTCATAGTGAATCAGACCCAAAGCGATCGGTTGAATAATTTGTCTATGAAAAACTTATTTTTTTGGGATCATATAAGTTGATCTTTAAAGTCTGTAAGGTCAAAAATGTGACAACACTGCAGAATTTTGTTTAATGGGTCACTCAACCGTTTCATGTTTGCGGTGCGTTAAACGGGAGTTTGGTGTATCAGATTTTGTGTGGTGTGAAACTGTGAAGCCGGAGTGACCTTTAAACTAGCTGATCGATACTACTGTGAGAGTCTCAGAAGGGATCACGGATCCACAGGTCAGGTTGGATACCCCAATCTCCGCTGCGGTCTTCACCTATAGACAAGCCCCCGCCTAAACAGTAGACACCATATGCCTACCCGACTTCGGTTGCCCCCAGGACTTAACGCACAAGGTCCCTCACCTAGAACTGAGACCGGTTGAAATCCTCTAAGACCCCCCCCTCTAGGGAGTGAGTTCAAGAAACAGTGCAGAATCAAAGTCCAGGTTTGTGGCAGGTGTCATAGAAAGGAGATAAGTCCAATCAAACACAGTCTAAGGGTAATCACTCATTGGCACTTTATTTTCCCATTGACTAGTCATTATAGATATCCTTGGTGGCGGATTTATTGTGTGAAAAAAATTGTCTAGTAGGGAGTTTTGCCATGGTGATTCCCCTCTGTCATGTCATTGACCAGGTTTTTAGACCATCTTGGAAAAAAACTTTCCAACACTAGTTGTGGCCAGAAAGGGTCCCTTTGTTTTTTTAAAATTCGCTCCACTTGGAAGCAATGGCGGTGTTCACACGTGTTTTGCCGGGTTTCGCAAACTTTTGCGCTAGTTTCTGCGTTTCGCGCGTTCGCGAACATCAAATTCGGGTTCGAGCCATCACTAGTCCTTCATCCGGGTTAGCTAATAATTTTTTGCATAGTTCAGAGTTGTATGAGGGAGATGTTTGGGTGGTAACTTGGGCAGAGAGAGGGATCCTTACCCGTCTTTGGGAGGAAGAGTGATCAGAGCTGCTTGGGATTGTTTGGGGAAAATGGGAATCAGGCACTGTTGAGTCTGGAAGTGGGGTTTATGTAGAGTATGGTTGAAGCCAATCAGGGGCAAGGCTTTTTGAAATTGAGTGGGATTTTAAAGAGACGTGCCAGTTCATTAGAGTTAAAGGTGTTCAGCCAGGGTGTGTGCGTAAACCTATATCGTGGATTGTAATCGGAAAGAGAGCGGAGGTATGAGGCGAGGATGGCGGGCCTACTGGGGCTAGGATATATATAGAGATCATGATAAAATTTCTGAAAATTTGCGTGTGGTAGAAGTGAATGGGGGGGGGGGGGGGGTGGTTAAGCCCCATCCCATAAATTCAAGAAGATTTTGATTTTGAGAAAGTAATACAAAAAAACAACATAGAGTATTTAGACATTTCATGGTGTCTTCCTCTACTGCAAGTGGCAAAATTAGAGACTACTGGAGTCTGCCCAAAGCCCTACAAACTAAATGTGCAGATTTATCCAGGTCCAGGGGACAAACTGTTTGATAAATATAATTCAGCAAAATGTCAACACATGAGCCATGTTTATTTCTTATAATGCCCTTTTTAGTGAATCTGAAGTAAAATCTACTCCTGACTACATCTGGCTTGATAACAACCACCAGATTTCCTAATCTTGCTTCTGAGCCAGCACAATGGTAGAAAAAGTGCTTGGCATAAAAAACAACATCCCTCAGATGGCTGACAGATTCCTTAAACTCAACCTGAGCAAAACAGAACTCATCATCATTCCCCCATCACCTTCCAAGCCTCCCCCAAACCTCACTTACAGTAAATAACACAGTAATCTCCTCTATTTCACGAGCCGTTGCCTGTGTCACTTCGACATACAGACATTGCTAGATCCTGCCACTTCCATCTCGCACATCTCTCAATACGCACCTTCCTCATCCCCAGAACCACCAAAAGTCCTGGTACACTACCGCTCTCATCATTTCTTGTCCGGACTACTGCACACATCATCCTCTCTGGTCTTCCTCAAACTAGACTGTCACACCTCTTCAGTCCATCATGATGGTGCTGCTGACTCATTTACCTCCTCTAACCGATTCTCATCTCCTTTCCTCTCTGCAAATCTCTACACTGGCTTCAATTGTCCAAGAATAAAATTCTTGTTCCTAGCAAATGCAAACATCCTGCATGGTGTTGGGCTGTAAGCACAACCCCCACCCGTGAATGTCGGGATCTCATACCATCCTCATGTGTCTGTTTGTGACCGGTAGCAGAACATGTACATTTTGGCAGGCTTCCTCCTTTTCTCCTGAGTTACTGGCCTGTCTCCTGGTAGTGCCTCCATGCTCTGGTCACTACGCTGACAGCAGAACAAACCTTCTTCTTACCACAGTTTGCATTGATGTGCCATCCGTGAGCTGTGCACTACCTAGCCTCTTGTGTGGGTTGTAGACGTGTTTTATGCTACCACTATGTAAAAGCAACTCCAGCCATTCAAAAATGACCAAAACATCAGCCGAAAAGCATAGGAACTGAAAAGTGGTTTGTGGTCACCACTGCTGACCCAGTCCTTTATTGGGGATGGCTTGCTAAATGCCTATAATTTCCACCTTTTGTCTATTCACTTTGCATGACAGCCATTGGTAATTAATTGTCAATCAGTGTTGCTACCTAAGTGACAGTTTGATTTCACAGAAGTGTGATTAAAGCCCCCCCCATACACGTTTCAATTTTTTCTCCCTCGACCGATTTTTTGTCCGCCGGGTCACCCGATTTTCACTTAAATATTTATGGTCTATCACCGATCAATAGGCCCGACACTATTTTTTTAACAGCAGATCGACCAAAATTTACGGACAGTCCCGAAGCAGTCCCGACTACATATTTTCCACAATCCGATTATTCTCCCATCGATCACCACCGACCAACCACGCTGGTCGATCGGGTCAAAATTTGTAACGAAAACATCGGAACGTCTTATAGGGCTTAACTTGGAGTTACATTTGTTGTTTAAGTGTAGTGTATTTTACTGAAACTAACTTCTAGGCTGTTAATGGAGCATAGGCAGTGAGATATCTTAGCTTGGGCAGAGGAGGAGTGGCCACCATCGCATCAGCACACCGTTCAAGCAGAGAATGACTAGCCCTTCGAGATTAACTGATAAGTAAGGCAGATGTACACCAGAGTGCCGATTACCCCTTCTCTCTAGTGACACAATATTTGATTTTTTTTCCTGTTCTAAAAACTGTGTGTGTCTTATGGTCAGTTCGTCTTATAGTCAGAAAAATAAGGTTAGCAAGGTTAAAAGTTGGATTCCCTCAGCTGCCCTCACTGTAACTATATAATATTTTTTATCATCATCATCGGTTATTTTATATAGCACCAACATATTACACAGTGCTGTGCAATAAAATAGAGTTGAGACACAACACCAATAACACACAGGTACAGGATATGACACAGGAGGGGTGGAGACCCTGTCGTACGGGCTTACAATCTAGTTGGTTGGGAACAGAGTATACAATAGGTGGGGGTGGGACTGGCATGGTTGTGATGTTAGGGGTTAGAAGATGAGTAGCGAGAGTAAAGAGCTGAAGGGGTAGCAAGTCCTAATGGGGCAGGGAGAGAGCTCAAAGAAGGTCACAAAGGGAGCAGCCCTAGATATGTCTTAAGCGCGCAGCTGTAATTATGTTATGAGTGAAATGCCATTAGTTGTCACTGGAGGAGCGAAGGGGTGGTTAGTGATGTATTTATGTACCGGTTCAAAATGAAGTTGGACAGTGTGGAGGTGTGAGGTGTGGAGTAATTTAAAGCACGGCACAGATACTTTAAATTTTCATTCTCTGTTCTCTGGGCAATTGGAATGCCAGTGAACGAGATTTTTCGCAGAGAGACAAAGGCAAGATTAGGAGCGCTTTAGTAGGATGAAATAGGTCTAGCAAGCACCATTCATGAGTTGGGACTGAGAGGTGACCGTCTGAGTTTACAGGGATGACCAGAGAGGATGATGTTTGGGCAGTATTCCAGACGAAGAATGATGAAAGGTGCAATGGTGTTGTGCCATTTACAAGGCGTTCCTACAAACTGCCTATGGGCGCAGTTTTTCCGAAATTCAAGCTGGCGAAGAGAACATGTCCACGTGAGGCGCTTGATGTTGCGACAGTCCGATGTCGTTTGGAATTCAACACTTCATATGTTTGCGAACCCGACATGCCGGCTCCAACAAGACTAAAAGTCTGTCAATGAGTATTTTGGTATCACTACGCGGTGGCTAGTGACGATCCTCTGCGGATCTGGGTATTTTGTTTGACACCGTTACTTGGACTGTTCAATGCGCAATGGCTCATGTAGTCGCAACTTATGCGTCCCTTTTGAAAGAGGTTGAAAAAACCTTGTTAGTCGTCAAGCGAAGATGCAACAATCAGCGACCCTCATCCCAGTTTGCCTTCTTTCCTGGAGCGTGCCCTGCGCAAGAGTGCTGGATCAGGCTGTGGTCTCAGTCGTGAAAGAGGAAGAGTTATGGGTCAACCATCAACACCAGAAACAGCCTTAGACGCCTGCAGCTTTGCCGGACCTGCGGCATCCGCTGGCAATAAGAGGAGTCTGAGGAAGTCAGAGGAGGAATGTGGCTTTGAGGAGGAGGAAGACCAACCTCAACATGGCATCCCACGTTGCTTCTATTTGGTCACCTATCTGGGGACCCCGTGTGTTGTACGTGGCTGGGAGGGAGGAACAGACCCTCAATGAACATGCAGTGAGGAGTGAGGAACGGTGAAATAAATAGGCTTTGGCAATCCACTCCCTCGTGCAAATAGGGGGGTCCTTTCATGCTGTCGTTGCCTGTTTGAGGTGATCTCGTATCAAAAGATGATGAAGGAGACGATCTGTAACTGGGTGGCCACACTACTAGACCCCGAATATAAGACAGAAATAGTGGAATTTGTTACCCGGTTTAAAACGGGAGGTCTGATAGGTATGCAACGGCAGATTAGAAGTGCTACACAAATCCTGCTTATACAAAAAAAAATAACAAACAGCTTTTAAACGGGCGATGTCACAACGTGTGCTCTACTAGATGGGAAGAAGGTGACACTAATCCTCCTGCTACCACGACCGCGACCGGCAGATGACAGGGCGTTTTCAGACTGTGCTTGTTTGATATGAGGCGGACATGCGGAGCGTTGTTAAGTCCTACGCATTTCGCCACAAAGCGCTTCGGGATCCACAACCTGAGAGAACGACACCGACCCCGACAGAATCGTGCAGACTAACCCTCGCCTTAACTGCGGATATTGACATTCTGCAGTAAGCATGCACCCCTTGACTACTGGTGTGTCAGAACTTGACCGCTGTGCCAGAGCTAATCCCAGTTTTGGCTCTTTCAACTTCTGGCCTATGTCCGGGTCTATCGAGTTTCCTGTCAAAGGACCTTGCAGTTTGCTGTCAGGCGGCATAGTGGACCGAGATAAGCGAAGTCGCCTCGTGTCAAAAGATTGGATTACCTAACCTTCCACTGAAATGCATGGGATTCCGAAATGGACCTGACAAGTGGGGGGTAGTAATTTTTGCCCTAGCAAAAGGCCTGATTACATGCCTTGGCCTAAAAATGGTCCCCACGTCTGCATACCTGGATGACTTGAATATGAATCCTCCGTCCACCAACTGAGGGTTTTCAACCGCCGCAATGTTTTGCTTTTCCATTCTGCCTGGAAACACATCAATATTTTTCTTGGCCACTGCTAGCTACAAACGCGCGTGCTGCTACCTATACCGTAAGTTTTTTCTGTCAAATGTGTACATGACAAAATTGGTTTATGGCAAGTGGTACCTTGCCTAATTTTTCTGGGCCTCTGGCGGTGTGACTTGCATTAAAAAAGTGCACATACAGTGTGCCAATCCCGTTTCGTGATCGCTACCTTGTTCGTGGTGAAGGGGCTTGCGTATGCACATGTAAGCGAATCACACTCAATTCGGTGTGTTTGGCCATGTTGGCACACCCCAGCATATGAGAAAGGCGATTGCTTCATAGTTGATCAGACGCCAAAAGCTGATCGGTTGAATAATTCGTTGTTCGTATGAAAAAACTTAATTTTTTTTGGGATCATATAAGATTTATCTTTAAAGTCTAGTAAAAGGAATACAAAAAAAAGTGGTGAACAACCAACTGCAGAATTATTGTTTAAATGGTTGGTCACTCAACCGTATTCAATGTTTTGCGTGTGCGTTAAACGTGGAGTGTTGGATGTATCAGAGTTTTGTATGTGTGTGGTAAACTGTGAAGCCCGAGCGTGACTTTAAACTAGCTGAATCGATACGACATGTGAGAGTCTCAGTAGGGATCAACGGATCCACAGCCGTTCGAGTTTGGATACCTCCAATCTCCGCTGCGTGTCTTCACATCTATAGACAAGCCCCCCGCCTAAAAACAGTAGACAACCATAGATTCCTACCCCCGACTTCGGTTTGCCCCCAGGGACTTAACGCACAAGGTACCTCACCCTGAGAACTGAGACCGGTGAAATCCTCTAAAGACCCCCCCTCTAGTGGGAGTGAGGTTCAACATGACATAACAAAGTCCCCGGTTTGTGCAGGGTTCTAGAAAGGAGATAAGTCCCCACTCAAACACATCTACGGGTAATCCTCATTGCACTTTATTTTCCCATGGAATATCATTATAGAATTCCTTTGGTGCGATTTATTGTGGAAAAAATTGTCTAGGGAGTTTTGCCATGGATTCCCCTCTTTCATGTCAATTGACCAGAGTGTATAGACCTCTTTAACCCAACTTTCCCAACACTATTGGGGCCCAGAAAGGGCCTTTGTTTTTTAAAACATTCGCCTCCCTTTAAGTCAATGCGGGTTCACCGGGTTTGCCGGGTTCGCAAACGTTTGCGCTGCGCTAGTTCGCGTTCGCCGTTCGCGAACATCAAATTCCGGGTTCGAGCCATCACTAGTCTTCAGCCGGTTAGCTATAATTTTTGCATAGTTCAGAGTTGATGAGGGAGATGGGGTGGTAACTTGGGCAGAGAGAGGGATCCTTACCCGGCTTTGGGAGGAGAGTGATCAGAGCTGCTTGGGATTGTTTGGGAAAATGGGAATCAGGCACGTTGAGTCTGGAAGTGTTTGTAGAAGAGATTGGTGAAGCCAATCAGGGGCAAGGCTTTTGAAATTGAGTGGGATTTTAAAGAGAGTGCCAGTTCATTAGAGTTAAAGGGTTCAGCCAGGGTGTGTGCGTAAACCTATATCGTGGATGTAATCGGAAAGAGAGCGGGAGGTATGAGGCGAGGAGGGCGGGCCTACTGGGGCTAGGATATAATAGAGATCATGATAAAATTTCTGAAAATTTGCGTGTGGTAGAGTGAATGGGGGGGGGGGGGGGGGGGGGGGTTAAGCCCCATCCCATAAGTTCAAGAAGATTTTGATTTTGAGAAAGTAATACAAAAAAAAACAACATAGAGCATTTAGATATTTCATGGTGTCCTTATCTACTGCAAGTGGCAAAATTAGAGACTACTGAGTCTGCCCAAAGCCCTACAAACTAAATGGCAGATTTATCCAGGTCCAGGGGGACAAACTGTTTGATAAAATTAATTCAGCAAAATGCAACACATGAGCCAATGTTTATCTTCTTATAATGCCCTTTTAGTGAATCTGAAGTAAAATCTACATCTGACTACATCTGGCTTGATAACAACCACCAGAGTTTTCCTAATACTTGCTTCTGAGCCAGCACAATGGTAGAAAAGTGCTTGGCAATAAAAAAAACAACATCCCTCAGATGGCTGACAGATTCCTTAAACTCAACCTGAGCAAAACAGAACTCATCATCATTCCCCCATCACCTTCCAAGCCTCCCCCAAAACCTCACTTACAGTAAATAACACAGTAATCTCCTCTATTTCACGAGCACGTTGCCTTGGTGTCACCTTCGACATACAGAACATTGCTAGATCCTGCCACTTCCATCTTCGCAACATCTCCAAGATACGCACCTTCCTATCCCCAGAGACCACCAAAGTCCTGGTACACGCTCTCATCATTTCTTGTCTGGACTACTGCAACATCATCCTCTCTGGTCTTCCTCAAACTAGACTGTCACCTCTTCAGTCCATCATGAATGGTGCTGCTAGACTCATTTACTCCTCTAACCGATTCTCATCTGCCTTTCCTCTCTGCAAATCTCTACACTGGCTTCAATTGTCCAGAGAATAAAATTCTTGTTCTCTAGCAAATGCCAAACATCCTGCATGGTGTTGGGTTGTAAGCACAACCCCCACCCTTGAATGTCGGGATCTAATACCATCCTCATGTGTCTGTTGTGACCGTTGAGCAGACACATGTACATTTTGCAGGCTTCTTCCTTTTCTCCTGATGTACTGGCCTGTCTCCTGGTAGTGCCTCCATGCTCTGGTCACTACGCTGACAGACAGAACAAACCTTCTTACCACAGTTTGCATTGATGTGCCATCCTGGATGAGCTGCACTACCTGAGCCTCTTGTGTGGGTTGTAGACTGTTTTATGCTACCACTAGTGTAAAAGCAACTCCAGCATTCAAAAATGACCAAAACATCAGCCAGAAAGCATAGGAACTGAAAAGTGGTTTGTGGTCACCACCTGCTGAACCAGTCCTTTATTGAGGATGGCTTGCTAAATGCCTATAATTTCCACCTTTTGTCTATTCACTTTGCATGACAGCATGTGTAATTAATTGTCAATCAGTGTTGCTACCTAAGTGGACAGTTTGATTTCACAGAAGTGTGATTATGCCCCCCCATACACGTTTCAATTTTTCTCCCGACCGATTTTTTGTCCGACCGGGTCACCCGATTTTCACTTAAAATGTTATGGTCGATCACCGATCAATAGGCCCGACACTATTTTTTTAACAGCAGATCGACCAAAATTTACGGACAGGCCCGAAGCAGTCCCGACTACATATTTCCACATCCGATTATTCTCCCGATCGATCACCACGACCAACCACGCTGGTCGATCGGGCAAAATTTGTACGAAAAATCGGAACGTCTATAGGGGCTTAACTTGGAGTTACATTGTGTTGTTTAAGTGTAGTGTAGTTTTACTGAAACTTAACTTCTGAGGCTTGTGAATGGAGCATAGGCAGTGAGATATCTTAGCTTGGGCAGAGGAGGAGTGGCCACCATCGCAGCAGCACACCGTTCAAGCAGAGGAATGACATAGCCCATTCGAGATTAACTGATAAAGTAAGGCAGATGGACACCAGAGTGCAGATTACCCCTTCTCTCTAGTGACACAATGTTTGATGGTGAAATATTTTTTTCCTGTTCTAAAAACTGTGTGTGTCTTATGGTCAGGTGCGTCTTATAGTCAGAAAAATAAGGTATAGCAAGGTTAAAAAGTTGGATTCCCTCAGCTGCCCTCACTGTAACTATTATTAATATTTTTATCATCATCATCGTTTATTTATATAGCACCAACATATTACACAGTGCTGTGCAATAAAATAGAGTTGAGACACAACACAAGATAACACACAGGTACAGGATATGACACAGGAGGGGTGGAGGACCCTGTTCGGACGGGCTTACAATCTAGTTGGTTGGGGAACAGAGTATACAATAGGTGGGGGGTGGGACTGGCATGGTTGTGATGTTAGGGGTTAGAAGATGAGTAGGCGAGAGTAAAGAGCTGAAGGTGGGAGCAAGTCTAATGGGGCAAGGGAGAGAGCTCCAGAGAGTAGGAGCAGCCCTAGATAGGTCTTAAAGCCGCGCATGTAATTATGTTATGAGTGAATGCCATTAGTAGGTCACTGGAGGAGCGAAGGGGGTGGTTAGTGATGTATTTATGTACCAGGTTAAAAATGTAAGTTGGACAGTGTGGAGGTGTGAGGTGTGGAGGAATTTAAAAGCAAGGCAAAGAACTTTAAATTTCATTCTCTGGGCAATTGGAAGCCAGTGAAGAGATTTGCAGAGAGAAAAGGCAGATGAGGAGCCGTTAGAGGAGTAAATAGGTCTAGCAGCACCATTCATGATGGACTGAAGAGGTGACCGTCTAGTTTAAGGGAGACCAGAGAGGATGATGTTGCAGTAGTCCAGACGAGAAATGATGAAAGCGTGTATCTTGAAGATGTTGCGGAGATGGAGGTTGCAGGATCTAGCAATGTTCTGTATGTTAGGGGTCAAGGAGAGCACAAAATCGAAGATGACACCAAGTCAGTGAGCTTGATGAATGGGGGAGATGACGGTGTTATTTACTGTTAGTGAGATGTTGGGGGGAGGCTTGAAAGGTGATGGAGGAAAGATGATAAGTTCTGTTTTGCTCAGGTTGAGTTTAAGGAATCTGTCAGTCATCTATGAAGAGATGGCCAATAGGCACTGCGAGATGTTGTCCAGGACAGAGGGAGTGAAGGCTGGGGTGGATAGGTAGATTTGGGTGTCATCAGCATATAAATGGTAATGCAGGCCAAAGGATAAGGTACAATTGCCAAAGGAGGAGTAGTGATGAGCGGCATTCAAATTCGCAATATTTCGCGAATAATCCTACTAATTTTCCATTCTATATTCACAAATATTCAAAATATAGATTCACAATTATAATCGACTCGTTATTACCTTTAAAATGAATGGTCGCATTGCCAATATATATTCTCAATCCATGCCCATAAGCATCTCAATGCGAACAAAATTGCGAATATCCGCCACCATATTCGCAAAATTTGCGAATTCTCAAGTAGCCGATATTCGCCGAATATATTAGAAATTTGAATATTCGAGCTCAACACTAAGGAGGAGGTGTAAAGTGAGAATAGGACCAGGCCAAGGACGGAGCCTTGTGGGACCCCAACAGAAGAGGAACCATTGAAGGAAGTTTGGAAAGAGAGGTCAGTCAGTTAGGAGGAGAACCAGGAAAGTGTGGAGTCGTGAATATCCATAGAATGCAAGGTCTGTAGAAATAGAGGGTGATCTACAGTGTCAAAGGCAGAGGAGAGATCCAACAGGAGTAGGGAAAAGTTCTCTTAGAAAGATAATAAATGGTTGCGCACAACCTACAGCAGTGATTACACAGTTACCCTAATTTCAGTGGCCAGAAGGGCTCTCAGTGGGTATATGGGGCATGAGCAAAGATAAAAGAGTCCGTGCTGCATCGCCATTCTGGTGCCGAATCAACTCTTCCGGTTTCTCTGTCAGCATTATACCGCAATTTTTAAAGTAACCACTTACCTCCAATCATTATTTTTGGGACTTTTTCAATATCAACCTTTTTCGGTACATAGCCTGAGGAAGCCAGTAGGCGAAACATGTCGCGCAAGTACCGCAATATATATTGACTTTATACCCATCTATATCATACAATATGGAGGCTGTCTTCCTTTTTTTTTCTTTTTTCTGTCTTGTAATGTATTTTTGTACATAGAGTGATGTTACAATTGTAATCGCAGTGTGTGTATAGACCGATGTGACAATTGTGCTCCCCTGTGTACACGCTATCCCACTGTGTGGAGTCAATGTTTCCTTAATAGGGCGGCTCCGAGAAAGCGCCCCCTTGAGGAATGTCCAATTAGATCTATTTTTATTTGACGTATTAATAAACATAATTTGAATGAGATACTGCTTTGTCTGATTCACCGTTGTTGAAATTATTAAGATCGGGACATTCCAATCAAAGTCCCACCTGAGGGGACCCTTTCTCTTTTCCAAAGATAAAAGAGTAAAATGGGATCAGTATGAGGGATGCATGTTTAAGTTGCGTGTAGATGTGCAGCTCTCAAAATGGAGGAGCGTGGCCTCCTGTAACAGATAAATAAGAACAAGGACAGAGGCGCACATCCTAGTACAACAAAGTAAGG
>CM070041.1:31361605-31376716 GCA_036250615.1 Ptychadena robeensis
ATAACATTACTACCTGAGCCTTTTTTACTTATGACCCTTCAGTGAGACCTAATCGGACCCATCTACAAAACGTTAACAGCGTATTCTGTGCACATTATGTGTGGTCACCGAGTCTCTGGCCCCCGTTCTTTTCCCGTGTATAAACTTCAGGCTTTCTGAGGGCAGTGGGGACAGGAGCAATTCTCGTGTGGCGCTTTGAAATTTCTTTAAATGAATTATGAGGAACTCTGGGAATTAAGAAAACCCCCTGAGGAAGGTCTATAACAAAAAAACGCGGTTGGGGGGTGGAGTGGAGGTGAATCCTCGCGGATACAGTTTCCCCTGGTCATCCTGGGCTTTTATTTCAATTAACATAAAACTTTTTTTTATTATGAAAAAAACTGTAGGTACTTTAAAAACACATTGGCCTTATAATAGAATTCAATTGGTTTGTCACCCTATTGCGTATGTATATAAAAAAAACGCTTACAACGTCGTGGTCATGTTATATTGCCTTTTATCAGCAAGAAATTCTTGATGTACTTTTTTTATACGCATTTGTTTTACTACAATTTACTTTCAACTGTGGGGACCAGGTGGCCGGTAAAAGTCCCCCTGGCCCATGGGTTGCTGTTCAGGGGGAAAAACTCTCAATAGTAAGTGGTTTCTCCACTTTGATGAAATTCCTAGTCAGTATACTTTTTCATTGAGATTTGGGATTGTGGGGGCCACCTACATGAGCGCAAAAGAAAGGCGCGCCCGGGCGGGGTGACACCGGACGGAACCGAGGCCGGTGAAGGGTTGGTCGTTGGTGCATACTCGCTTCCCCTTTCTTGACATGGTCAGGGTAAATAGTCTATGAGTCTAATAAAAGAGGCCGATGTGACTTAGGCCCACATGGTTTTCCACTTTCCTTATTTCTTTTTGATAGGTGATGGAAACACTGGTATGAAGGGTAAAAACCCCGGGAAGGAATCAGACTTTTATTTTCTTTACCCTGTGAAATTCCAAAGGTTTGTGCCCCATAGGGTATCACTCAAAGGGCTGTGATGATATCTATGGAGCACATAACATTGTGAAGATGTATATAGGGAACCAACTGTGTGCATACCCATGTACTACAGTGTTCCAAAAAATGATGAAAAGAAATCACTTAACAAAAACAGTTAAATATTTTAACAATGTAAAATAATGTATTCAGGCCTCAGCCCTGCTTCATTATAAAATTTTATTACACCGGTCTAGTATAGAGTGGTGAGAATTAGAACTGCCGGTACACGGAACAAACTGTTAGTGATGCAGAGGGGCTGCACTTGTGGGGACCTCCCTAGCCAAACTCAAGTATACCCTGTCATCCACTGGGCTTAAACGACCTCTGAATACTACTAGAAACCGAGGCTCGCGCCCAACATATAAACGAAGAAATCAGGATATCCAAGAGGAGAGGGATCGCGAGGAGGGGGGACGGGAGCGGAAAGAACTGGAACGGATGGAATGGCCCCCCATCGGCAACTCAAATCGCTCCCAGTCACCATCTGGATACAATAACCAAGTAATGTCTGATCCCGCGTCCTTGATCTTCAAGGACATAGTTCGGTGTAATGCACCCTTTACATTTAGGCATATCAAGCGAAGAGAGCCCGACTCCCATGAGGGATGTTATTCTGATGACGCAGCACTTGTTCAAACAAAAAAAGTGGACTTTTCTAGGGATGATACAATCTCCCAAGACAAAGAGATTGCTCAAAGTGCTCTGAACAAAGGTTGGTGAATGTAGAGATGTTTAAGGCAGTATCAGAAAAGCTTCCCTTAAAAGAAAAAAAAATAACTGGGTATTTGTAGTAATTGTGAAACGTCCCGACGGACAAGAAGGGCTTTCTTGGAGATGGATATTCCCCATGGATGGATGGATGGGATATTCAGTGAAGACTGCAGATGACCCTGAACAGCCCTAGCTAATGGTTCCCTATGCAGCAGCTCTCTGATCTGACTGTCTCCTTCTCAGCAACATGTGAAATGGCGTCCTCTCCTTGCTATGCTATAGGGGGTGGGATGGTCCGTGAGGTGGGGGTGCTGATTGGCTGGATTATGTCTGCTGACTGTGACTCACAGGGTCAAAGTTTAACTAATGTAAAAACATAGGGGGCGGGTCGAACTCGCCATATGTTCGCGAACACGTGGCGAATGCGAACATGCGATGTTCGCCGCGAATAGTTTGCCGGCGAACAGTTCGGGCCATCACTAATTAACATACCTACTTACATCATTCTAATCGTGCCTGTAAAAGTCCCGGTCACCCTAGAACCTCCTCACCAGCTACTGTGTTGGTTGGTATGGTTTCAGAGGACCTTTCCCCTTTTTTTCTTCATATATGTAATATAAAGTATATGACCGATATAAGCAAACAACGAAAATAAGACATAAATTGCTAAACATAGTAATGAGTAATGAATGAAATAATTCAGGAAATACAACATAAACAGTAAATAACACAACAATTATGAATCTTACCTCAATTTTGAAATGCAGGTTCTGTTGCTGATGCGATTAGACTTCGGCCTTTGAAAAATGCTTGTGACTTTGTGTGTCAAGGGGTCTGTTTATATAGGAATTTGGCCTGGCTAGGACAGCCCACTACATCATCAATGTTTTTTTTTTTTTTTTTCTGATGATCGGGGGTATACTTTGATTAAATAGATTATTTAATAACTCGCAACAGCTCGTATGCTAGACCCTAACTTTTGATATGTATGCTATATTTTAAGGGTCATTCTTTACGCCATACAATACTATATGGATGCAAGAGTTCGCTATAGTGTAGTAATGAAAGTCTAACTCAAAATGTGTTTTAGTGACATTTTAGCTCATTTTCAGCTGAGATTTTTACTACTGAATAGTGTATGTTTTAGTTCTAAAGACCCTGTATTAAAGATTTTTTAATGTTAGGCAAAATACACGAGTTTTAGCTTAATAGCGACATCTTAACGGATATTTATATCCTTTTTTATATTCAATACTAAATGTGGTACAAGAGTTCCCTATTGTGTAGCACTGAAAGTCTAATTCAAAATGTATTTTAGTGACATTTCAACACATTTCATCTAAGATACTTTTACTACTGAATAGTGTATGTTTTAGTTCTAAAGACCGTTTATTGAACATTTTATAACACTATGTCAGGTGAGTTTTAACTTAATAGAACAAGCTTACGCGCTTTCCACAACCCGCTAAATACGGCTTTTTATGCCTTATTTTATATTTAATACACTATGTGGTACAAGAGTTTGCTCAAGTCTTACACATTTTAAGCCTGTTCAAAATGTATTTTAACACATTTCATCTAAGTTTTTAATACTGAATACTGTATGTTTTTGTTCTAAGAACCTTTTATTTAATGTTGTCTATTTGTGCTAAATCTACCAATCTATCAATGCAGCTGACTAATGTTTTTTTCAATACTACTGTTCTCTGTTTTGCAATTAACTACAGAGCGATAAGCATTTAACTAAAAGGAATTATTCACACAACAATGGATGAGACATTTTGACTAGTTCCATGGCTGTCTGTTACGCCTGTAAACAATTAGCAACGCTACAAGCTTCCTTTCATAAAACAATGCCCTAGACATTAGCTGAGTCCCAAGGCTCATGGATGCTTTGACTTATTAAACCATTGAGACAATGATGGCTAGTTTTTTTTCATTACACCAGGTATTAATCAGCTACAAAGTGATAAGAAGCTAACTAAAAAGGGACATTCACACAACAAAGGTAGTGATAAGAAGCTAACTAAAAAGGGACATTCACAAAACAAAGGTACCCCAAGGCTAGTGGCCGCTTTGACTTATTAAACCAAGACAGACCCATTCACATAACAATGGTCAGTACATTTGACTAGCTCATATAACCCCATGGCTATAAGTGTGAAAAGAGGCTGCTTATTAAGTTTGAGACAATGATGGCTAGTAATTTTTTCATTACATCAGGTATCAATGACCCTAGTTCACAGGCCCCTGGCTGTCTGTTACGCCTGTAAACAATTAGCAATGCTACAAGCTTCCTTTCACAAAACAAAGCCCTAGATCTTAAGTTGAATCATATGCCACAAGGCTAATGGCCGTTTTGACTTATTAAACCAAGACAGACAACCATGAGTTAAATTTAAGTAATACATTTATGTTTAAGAATACAAGATCATAAAACTATCAGGATGGCCGAGTGGTAAAGGCGTTGGACTTAAGATCCAATGGATATATATATCTGCGTGGGTTCAAACCCCACCCCACTAGAACATGAAAAGCTGTGTCTTGATACAGCAGCATGATGCTTGGGGAAGCTTGTGTGCCCTGTCACTAGTCATTAGTGGCTACAATTCTACATCCCCTGTACATGTCCAGACTTGTTTTACTGAAACAATGTGCTGCCGTCTTTTCATGTATCTTGATTCAAAAAGGGATAAGCTGGAAATTAAGGCAGTTTGATATTATAAAGGGGCGTACTTAAGGCGTGGTTTAGGACGGTCGCTCAGGGTGGGTTGTGGGTGGGTGGGGTTATGGGTGGGGAAAGGGGCATGTCAACCTGTCACTTTTAGTTTGACGAGACATATGTGCGTTATACTACTCAAAGGAGACTCGGCAAGACAAACCTTTTTCAGAGCTACGAGGTGAAAGTCTTATTTTCCCCTGGGCTGGAGGCTCTGAAGCAAGAAATGATACATCCAATCTATACTGTCAGAAAGAAGCCAGCTCATGCAGACCATCTATGCCTACAGCTAAAAGGGACACTCGTCCTAAGATGTCTTTTGAACTTGGTTTGCCCACCAAGGTCCAGCTGGTGGGGAATGATTGGCCTCTCTCAGACATTTCCTTGGGTCATGCCTGGAGCTTCAAGCTGTCCTTCAAAAAGGGGGCATACAGTAGATTGTTACTATATCAAGACAATCTGCTATTGTCACATGAGGATCAACAGCTCTTCTATAATACATGGTTCCTCTCTAGTAATGGGTAGCATAGGCAATATTCGTATTCGTGATATTTATCGAATAATTCTACTAATATTCGATTCTATATTCGCAATTGCGTCTCACAATTACCTTCAAAATGAAGGGAAATATATATTAGCAATCCATAAGCATCCCAATGGTGAATATCTGCTGCCAAATTCAAGAAATTTGCGAATTCTCGAATAGCCGATATTCATCAATGTGGAAGAAGCTACTTGTCTGATACCCAATATCTCATCTTTCAAGAAAAAAAAATGAACACTGCCACAGTGGTCTTACTTCAGGAAGTGGTGATCATTCTCCTCCAGCGTTTTCAAGATCCATTGCATGAATAATTTATCCAAGATGCATAAAATCACTGACTTTGTCTGAAAAGGTACCGTTTTATTGTGATTACATACCCAAAAATCACAGTTTATCAAGAAATGTTCTTGCGTTAACTTGGCGAGTTTCGAGGCATCTAGGTCGCATCATCAGGAGATTGTGCAAGGTTAGGTTCTGTGTACGGAAAAGGAGACATAGCGAGTCCAAAAGGAAATTCAACATATGTGAAGGTATCCTAAATACCTGTAACTGTTCTGGTTTGCATGTGCCATGGTATGATCTGGGACTGCCGATCACCTACCATAGAGGAACGGGAAGCAGAAAGAAGAGAGCGCAGTGAAAGGCCAGCCCAAGGTGTTTCTTTAATGAGGAAAAAAAGGTCGGTAGTGAAGCACCTTTGTTGCATATAAACCAAAGCGGAAGTAAGTAACACAAAATGTCCACTCATATGCATCCAACCAGTGAAAAGAGTAAAGTGTAAGGATTGAGACAGTCCAAGAATATATGCTAAGAGAACATGTGAAACTAAAGGTAGCCATACACGGGTCGATGTCCCACACGATTCCTGGCCGATCGATCACCGGGCGCGTGCACACCGATCGATTGACGAGGAATCGAGTGCAGCCCACCTTGACCGATCGACCCCGCCCGATCGATTTGGCCCCCAAATCGGATCGGCCAGAGAACCAACCTGTTGGTCTTTTCTGATCGATTGAGCACACATCACGGAAAGTTGACATTTGTGAAGTGATCGTCCAGGAATCGGTGGCCTAAGGTGGTAGGCACAGACTTGATTGGGCGATCGATCGACGCCTGTGGCTTCACCGGAATTGATCGGATGGGCGATCGATCGCTCACGAGTCGACACATGTATGGCTAGCTTTAGAAACTAGTTGTCTAAGGTGACTGTGCTGATCTATGTGTGAAATGGGCTACCTGTGTTGTGAATTTCAGCCAGATGGAATGGAGAGTTAAGTAAATGGTGTGTTTGTCTAATGTGTATGTATTTGCTTGAGTGTGTTGTGGTGATGTGAAACAAAAAAGTGATTGGCCATGCTTTACAGTAAAGCTGGGAAGACACGGATCGATTTTTCCCAGATTCTGGGAAAAAGTCTACCTGTATATGCCGTTTGTTCGATATCCTATACTTTAAATAGGGACCCCCGGTTCCCCATTCAAAGTATAGGACGGGCTGACAGCTCGCTCCCGATATCGGGGAAGCTGGGCAGTAGCGTGATGATGTCATCACGCTACTGGGGAGATCTCTCTCTCGGCTCAAATATCGAGCCCTGTATTTCAGCCTTTAAGGCTGCCATACACGGGCCGATTTTCCACCCGATTCCTGTCCGATCGATCACCGGGCGCGTGCACGCCAATCGACCACGGCCGATCGATATGTGCCCCCGAATCGGATCGGCCAGAGAACCGACCTGTTGGTCTTTTCTGATTGATTCAGCACACATCAAGGGAGTTGCCATTTGTGAAGTGATCGATCGGGCACGGAATCGTCCAGGAATCGGTGGCCTAAGGTGGTAGGGACAGAGACGTAATTGGGCGATTGATCGGCCATCCGATCCCCTGTGGCATCGCCGGAATCGATCGTTCATGGAATCGACACATGTATGGCTAGCTTTAGTCTATTAGTGTCTATTCAAGTGTATCCAGGTGTGTAGGAATTGTGGATCAATTAAAGAGTGTATGCTGAGAGAGAGATATGGTTAATAAAGAAAAAAAAGCATTAGAAAAAATGTGTCCTAGAAGTGAAAGTGCAGTGCAGAGATGAAAAGCTGCCCCCCCTGGAAAAGTAAGTTTGAAAAGGTATTCACCTTAATAGTGCCACACATACAATAAATAAACCTGTGTTGATTTCCTATTCCCCTCCACAATTATATGGGGGGTAAGTAGCATAGATGACTCTGTTCCAAAGGTAAACAAGTGGCCAAGATATAGCGACAGGCCGGTATCAACCTATATAACGGTTAAGTGCTGCTGCTGTACTGCAAGTCTGCAATGGAACGAACAAGTGCTTGTCAGCTCATCTCCTTCCCTGTTAGTCCTAGAAGGGCAAGAAGGCAGGTCTAAGAACTGTACCTCAGTTTGATATGATGAAGTATCCCCGGCAAAGTTGCGCCCTATTTTGGGAGAACTTTGCTCTCTTATCCTCCCTGCGGCCTGCGCGCCATCGCCTCCTACTTCCCACGGTTTGATGTATTAACGTAGTGGTTCCCAAACTGGGGTGCACAAAGGTATTCCAGGGGAGAAGGCTTCGATAATGTCCCTAAATAGAAAAGGGGGCCCTGCAAGGAAAGTTTAGGAACCACTGTATTAACCTCTGCAGGGGTGATCACAGTCCATGCCCCCATCTACCACAATAAGGGCAGAGGGGAGGGACTAAGATGTGAGCACACCAGGGCTGGTCCATCATACTCATTCCCAGGATGTTGGGGTGGTGACTGGGCAGCACTGCAGGGTCACGCGGGGCCATGGAAAAGAGAGCCCCCCAAGAAAGGGGAGGGGAGGGGGAAGCCTCTCTTGTCTCACCCAGTGCCAAAGGGCAATTATGGTGCCCTCCCGAGTGGTGGGGAATGGGCACCTGGGCTCCCATAACCCCTACAGGGAGGGCCCTTAGAGCCATGAATCAATCCCAGGCACCTGCAAAATGTCCAAACAGCTAACATAGTAAACATTGTGCATTACTATGATCCTTTCTTTTAACTCAGGTTTAGGGTTGGGAACATTTTTTGTCTAAAGATAAATCTCTTGAGGTTATTAATATATTGGGATGCTTCTGTCTCCAATTATCACCTCCACTTTTGGTGTAAAAGCTAGACATTTAAGATGCAAGATTCACCATTGTACTCAGCGATTATGGGTAGAAAAAATACGGATCTCACTTACTTCCCTTATTCAAGATTGGATTCGTGTAAAAGATAAGAGGGTCAAGTAAAGTGATACCTATTTTTTGGGGAAAAAGCAGAAAGCACTTAGGAGAAAGTGCTAATACATTCTATAATATCATTTTCTGGGTTAGACAACCTCACACATAGTTTGACATAAAGTATAATGTATGAACCAAGACAAAGATAAAGGTGCAATGGGTGTTTACCACCCTATGAATTTCATCCAAGATACATAAAATCTCTGACTTTGTACTGAAAATATTGCCTTAATCCCCAAAATTACATCAGATGAAAAACAACAAAGTGGGTGGCATCGCAAAACCCAAAAAGGCAATATTTAAACATGGGAAATTTTCTTGTGATTACATACACAAAAATCACAGTTTATCAAGAAATGTTCTTGCAATTACCTCAATGCATTTCGCTGCATCTAGGCCGCTTTATCAGGAGATTGTGCAAGGTTAGGTCCTGTGTATGGAAAAGGTGACATAACGAGTTCAAAAGGAAATTCAAAATGAAATAAGGTCATCATATGTGAAGGTATCCCAAATACCTGTAACTGTTCTGGTTTGAAAGAAATGATCTGGGACCCAATATTTACCTCACCAAGAAACCTTTCTTTTACACCAAACTTAAGACAACAAAAAATGGAAATTAGACCTGGAAATATTTCATCACTTTCAGAAGTCGATCTAATTGCCATATAATTTAACCTCCCTAGCGCTCTTGCAAGGTCCAGATATCTGTACCAAAAGCGCACCATAGACTCTAATGGAATATTTTAATGTTGTAGGCCTGTAACTTCCCAAAATATGTCCGTACAAGGGTCTAGTAGACATCCGGAATATGATAATGATTGAAACACACAATTATTCAAAAAAAAGTACATTAAAAAAATTAATAAAAGGTATCATTTGAATAATAAAATCTCTTAAATACCTATTTGGTATGAAAGATTTCAAAACAGTATGTATTCCTATGTATGTTTTGTTTATAATAAAAAAAATTACAATTGGAAATGTGTTTTGTTTTACTTTGAATTGTATTGGATACAGTTATCACTGTATCCAATACAATGCCCTTTGGCACCCTCTGAAAGGGTTAACTTCAAAGTTCACACATGGAAATCACACTTGATGCAGATGTGCTCTTCAAAGTTAACCTTATTTACATTACGTCACGGGGGGGGGGGGGGGTGGTGACATCTGCTTGCTTCAGTGAAGAAGACAGCTAAGAGGATCCACCGGGACAGCACAGAACAGTGAGTATGTACTGCGGGGGTTCTGATTTTCTGACCTGACGGCTCCTTCTCATCCACTGACAAGCCAGTGCGGGATGAGATGGAGCCGTCAGAAGCGCTAGGGGGGTTAATTCTATGTTTTCACTGCCATCAAGTGGAAGCACTGGCTGCTCGGTTTTCTCCATGAAGACTTCAGAGGTGTACACCTTCCCACCTGTAATCTTCAGGTTCCTGTAGAAATTGTGATTCTGAGTGGTGACGATTCTTTCTCCATGCCGACACTCTAGAAGCCCTGTCTTCCAATTAATACAAAATCGTTCTGAGGGAGTTCTTGCTTAAACAGATTACATCCACTGTTGACACTCATCTTTTGGAGTTTCCCTAGAAAAGCTTTGAACAAGATCTTGGTCTCAACACCCTCAGGGGTCGCTTGTTGCCAATGTAAATAGTCTGACTATGTCCTCCTAGACAAGATCTCCTCCTTGGGATCTTCTGTTAGTGCCGGGTTTTTCAGAGGTCTTTAGGTCAGTGGTGGGTAACTGAGTTGGTATGGAGGGCCACAAGTGCAGCCCTCTGCATCACTAAAGGGTCGCATTTTCAATCTATACTGACTTGTATAAGAATTTTATAATGACAGCAGGCTGAGCTAGAATACATTATTTTACATTTTTAAATATATTAACTGTTTTAAGTGATACTTCAATCATTTTGGAACACTGTAGTATGGTAATGCACACATTGTGTCATATATATCTTCACAATGTATGTGCCTCATAGATATCATCAAAGCCTTTGATGATACCTATGGGGCACATAACCTTTGATTCAAGGGGGAAAGAAGAAAAGTCTGATTCCGGTTTACCCTATAATACCAGTGTTTCATCACCTTCAAAAAGAAATAAGAAAGTGGAAACCATAGTGGCTAGTATCGGCTCTTTATTAGAACTAATAGACTATTACCTTCAACCTATTATACAAAAAATTGCGTTTAATCATGTAGGTGGCCCACATCCCAAATATCAATGAAACTTCTCTAGACGTCCTATCCCAGGACGCACTCACAACAACAGGACAGGCCTTGCATATGGCGATTCCCCAATAAAAAACACCCGCGCACCAACAGGTAATAATGACACCCCACGTTTGGCGCGTTTGTTCCCTGTCACACATGAGTTTAAATGATCGCACAAACAAATGCGGATAATCTGTGAGGAGTATTGGGAAACAGAGGAAGTCCAGCAGAGACCAAAAGGAGGAAATGGTGGTGTAGCAGGAGGTTGCATGAGGAAAACGATCTACAAGCAGGTGGTGGTAAAAAGAAACATCCCCAACCATGGAGTTGGTGTTAGTCTCCCCAGGGATGGATCGTCAAGAGATATTTATTTATGTAAAAGTTTCTGCCGACATGCCCTAGCTCCCCCCAGATCTTTAGAACTTCTTTCGTTTAAAAAACGCGTATTTATAGGGATATCATATTTGCTTGCGGGCCCGCCTTAGCTGGCCCTAAAAACATCTATAAAACGAACGGGTAAGGTGATCACTTTATCACGTTCCATAGAAACCCATGGATATACCATACTTAAGTTTACTAATCCCCCCCCCCCAAATTTAACTCTAGATATTACATCTCTCGGGAACAAAACCATATTTGGAATCCTGTGGGTCCTCCACGCCTCCTCAATGTAATTCTGCATAAGAGGTACCCCAACATTTCAAGGGAATGCCTAATGGATTTAGTTTGGTGAGACCATGGACCTAAGAGGTAAGATGGCCTCAACCCCTATGTGTTATTATATATAATTGTTGTTTTGCATGATTTAACTGCTATATTGGTGATCAATTGGCTATTGCAAAAAACCAACTAAACACGAGACCAAAGTCTGACAGGGACAATGTATGTTAACATAGGAAATAGATACAGTTAGTCTATTCTTGATCATGATTTAACATTTGGGATAAAGAAAAAACTTTGGTGGCAATAACAGAACATTTTTAAGTAAGAATATATAGATGTGCTACTAATACTGCCTCTTCACTCTCTAGTTGTTCAAAAACCCTACCATGGATATCTTTATTCCTTTTGTACCATCTAATCAATATCTGGAAAATCCATATGAAACAAAAATCTCCTGAAGAAGCCCATTAGAACTAAACTGGCGAAACGCCGTGAGTATTACCGTTTGTTTAAAAAAATTCACCATTGTATTTATTGTATGTCCTAAAAACACATGCACTGTAAAATTGTTTAATGAATTTCAGTTGTGATAGTCAGGCCTATTTATACCTGTGCAATCACTGAAACCAAAGATGTTTGTTCTATGTCCATGCAAATGCATAAATAAAACTTTTTTATGTGAATGCGTATTTAAGGGTATGTTTCCAGTCCAATTAGATCCTAGGTCTGAGGGTAACCAACAAGGGATAAGCAATAATCCATTATGTGGATCTATACACACTAAAACAGGGAGGATTATCAACCAACTAGACAACACAGGAGAACCCCACCAAAGAACAGACGTGCCAACCACCATAAATCCCCCCATCTGTGGTTGAAGGAACCTCCAGCCATGATATATTGTCACCCCACGTGTCCAAATAATAAGTCCTTACTGATTATTGGATTATCACTATTAAGTATCAAGGTCTGGTTTGCTAGGATCATGATGTCCGTAGAAGTCTGATAGTGTATACCCCCTCCCCCCCAGTAGTATTCCTTGTATAACCTCCAGGGAGAGTAAAGAAAGAAGAAAGTTACCTTCAGTGTAAGTTTAAGTAAGGGAGAAGCCCAAGGGACTACTATCGATGTGGACGTAGTGAGAGAATATAACATGTTAACCAATTGATATCTGCTTCAGAAACCACGCATAACAAGGGACAACCTGTAAATTTAATGGATAAATGTGACGAAGACTTATACTTACCCTACAGACAGGTACAGAAGAATCGCCAATCCAAGAGAAAAAAAGAAAGAAAAAAGCACAGCCAGAAGAGAGGCGGACCTGCTTCTCTTAACGTCGTACTCGCTGACTTTCCCCGCAGCCTCTCCTCCCAAGCTCTACGTTTTTGCTCTGACTCACCGTCCTCATCCCTCTCTCTCGTCCCTCGTTCCCCCCGTCTCCTTCTTTGCTTGCTCTTCTATTGGTACCCCCCCCCTTCTCATCTCTCTCAGCCATTCGGCCTCTTTGGCACCCAGTTGCGTCCAGCGGGGCACACACACCAGAACAGGGCGCGTGAGCATATTATCCTCCCTCTCTGCGGAGCGCACGCGTTCGGGTGCTCAGGCTCCGCCCTCAGTGTCCACACGCCAAGGTGGAACGCAAATGAGTTACGGGGAGGGGGAAGGGGGCGGGAGGGGAGCGCACGCGCCGACGCGGGTCATCAGTCACCCGCCACCAAACCACACCCACACCAATCTGTCAGTGAGAACAAATATAGTAATATTCTAGTCGATGATAGGGCTAGAATACAGGGGGGGGCGGCGGGCGCGAATCAAGGGGACCGGGGGACGGTTCGTCACCCCGCCGCATTAAGTCAGCTGGAGTTGACTACATAGGGGGAAGAAAAGGCAGGAGGGAAAAAACATCTTCACCCCTACAACACCCTCCACCCCAGTTGCCCCGGGTCAGAGAGGTGTGCAACCAATGCGGGACTGCCGCCAGAGGTTTATCAAGAAAATACTGGGTTTTCACAAATCCCATGTGGCCGCAGGAAGCACAAGGAACGAGTCAAAGGCTTTTTCCATATCCAGGGCACACCAATTTCCTCAGAGGCCGGTATAGGGAGGGAAGGAGGCACACAGAATGGGAGAAAGAAAACCTCTTCGTAGATAGATTGGTGTCCTGTGGACATCTGTGTGCATAAAGCCGGTCCTCTGGTCTGGATAGATTAGGTGTTAAAACTGGCTGCGAGTCACGTGCCCACGGCCTTCGTGAGAATTTTGAGGCCCATATTTAGTAGGCCAATTGAGCCTGTAGGAGGTTGCAAACTTGGGGGGTCCTGGTATGGATAAGGGGTCAGCACAACGTGGTGCGACATTGTGTAAAAGGAGGGGGGCAGGGGACTCATCCGAGTGGCAGTGTAGTATAAAAGATCAAGCACCAATAAGATCCTTTAGCCTATCACAAAGTACATACTAGACACTACTCCACCAAAAGAAGGCTATACAATTAACACAACACCATAGAGAACACCTTTTAATACCTTGGACACTCGTCAACGAACCGATTGAACACACATTTTTATCCCAACTTATCTGTATATCATAAAAACTAGCACATCTAACATAATGAAACTAGCATAACAACGAAAAAGAATGTATCAAGAACAGGAACCAGAACCCATTATGAGTACAACCCACCCCACAGAACCTAAGACACAGACCAGAGCCAAGGCCCCAATGAGGCATAATCACTACAAACAAAGCTAATAACGAGATTCACAAAGTAGACCTACAAGCAAAGACCAACTTAACTATAACTAAAATAGAATTAACATCATCAGACGCTATGTCAATGCACCATTTTTTAGGCAAACATCGCACCCCCCCAACCAACAGGCCCGAACAGACAAAGATAGACGAGATAGACCATTCACTCATTAGAAGGAACCCTAACATTCACTCCAGAAAAAGACAACGAGATCTATCCGCAAAACCAGACTACAAGACATCATAATGATTATATAAAGAAGCACAATCTATTGACCACAAAACTGGAACCATGATGCAATTTAGGGGTTTCAATAAAGGATCTCGCACGATTAACTTGGTTACAAGGTAATATTAAACCGGTTAAGGCATCCCAAAAACCCTAATGCCCACGTATACTTAAGACGAAGCGATTCAATCTACTATCTTTTCTGTTTTTCATATATTCCTAGGATAACTAGTAACCATCCCAACAGCTCGCAGTCAACAGACAAAGCTAAGTTACGCAGTCAGAGCCATGTCCACAAAAGCAGGTCAGTCAGTCTGGCGACCAAGACGATCCGGCATATTGCGTGAACAACTCCACAGGCTTACCATTGAGGGACCGTGCACGGGGAGGGCGATTATTCCAGCGTTACTGACCTATTACAATTTCACTAACATTAATACCTGTGTTCTCTTATGGACCTCGTCATTTGATCTGACTATCTACCTTACAAAACGTTCTAACAGGGTCTTCTGTGTTCGGTGGGGTAACCCGTTCTCTGGGCCCCGTTCTTTTCCGTGAAACTTCAGGCTCCTGAGCGTGGGCAGTGGAGGAAGGGGACAGATGCGTTTCTGTGGCGCTTTTGTAAATCTCTTAAGGAATTATGAGGATAAAGCACCCCCTGAGGAAGGTGTTATCAAAAACGCGCGTTGGCCGGTGGGGTGGGGGAATCCTAGCGGATAATGTGCCCTTTCTGGCTTTTATTCAATAACATAACTTCTTATTTTTACTGTATAAACTGTATTTAAAAACATCATGATATTAATTAGGAATTTCAATGTTGTCACCTAGGCTCTGTATATAAAACCGCTTACACTGCTCGTGTCATGTTATATGCTTTTATCATGCCATAATATGATGATATTTTTTAACTCATTGTTTATATTTCTCAACTAGCAGTGGCGTTACTTAAGTCCTTGCCCCTGAATGGCTGTCAGGGGGGGGAACTCTCTATAAGGGCTTCTCCACTTGTAGT
>CM070041.1:31403259-31427362 GCA_036250615.1 Ptychadena robeensis
CACCGAGCGGCGGCCGATTTTGCTGCCGACCGATGGGTGTGTGTGTATGCCGATCGGGGGTGCCCACATGGGATGACAGATCGCTGTCGCCCCACAGCTTGGCTGGCAAGAGAACGGACATGTCCGATAATCTCTGGCCGATGCTGTTAGTCTCAATGAAGACCGGCGTCTTGCTGTCAGCTCTGGAGAGCAGCGTGATGACGACATCACTCTGCACTCTAAAGCTCATCTGAGCTGGACTGTCGGCCCCCACTCGGTACGTGCTAGGCTAGGCTAGGGTCACAGTGGGCGCTGTAATGTTACCCACTGCATGCATTTATTCTTATAGCAGAGAAGTCATTATGTTCGTTATGACTGTTTGTTAATTGCGACATTTGAAGTAATTTTTTTTTTTATTTAAGATAAATAAATATTTAATTCCCATTAAAATTTAGTAGGATTTTTAGTAGGTCCATTTTTTGCCGACTTCGACTCCAGGGACCCAAAAATTTCTCCGACTCCTCGACTCCGACTCCACAGCCCTGGTTTTCTACATAGAAAACTGCTTTCATTCTTTTTACTGTACAAATCTCCAGACGCCTCCCCGAGTGACGTCATCACGTCACTCGGAGTGGGGGGGAGGAAGACACGAGCAGCCAAGCAGCCATGTCGTATGAAGGGGACGCAGGACAGCGTGAGTATGCGCTCTCCCAGAGCCCCGCTTTGTACTGGACGGCAGCACCTCGTCCAGTGCGATAGTAGCAGTTGGAGCGCTGGACGAGGTGCTGCTGTCCATAACGCTAGGGCGGTTAATGTCTCCAATCCGCTCATAGCTTTTCCCTCACTCACGAAAGAGTTAGACACCTTTAGTCGCCTCAGTAACTTTGAAATAATTTTTTTCAAGTCTGAGGCACTGAATATTACTATACCTGACATCACCGTTCGCTCTCTCCAATCCTCTTTTGCGTACCGTTGGCAAACTACTTCCTTGAAATACTTGGGGATCCATATCCCCTCTGATCCATCCCTTCTTTACACATTGAACTATTGACCCCTACTGACGTCCACGAGGCTACTGCTGGACAAACGGACCCCGATGCGCCACTCCTGGTTCAGCCGTGTTGCCATTTGTAAAATGGATGTGCTTCCCAGAATCTTATATATGTTTCAAACGATCCCAATCTCAGTCCCTAGATCCTATTTTCTCACTCTGCGCTCACTCTTAATTAAATATGTCTGGTCGGGGAAACCTGCAAGACTGCGCTTTGATATCCTCACTAAACATAAATCAGATGGCGGTTTAGGCCTCCCTAACTTGGAACTATATTATCAAGCCAGTCTGCTGGCTCATTTCCTTGACAGGAAATTTCCCCCCACGGGAGAAGCTTTGGGTACAACTGGAGACCAGCATCTCCTCCATCCTGCCTTTCTCCCTCCCGTGGATAAGCCCTCCACACCGCCCACCGACTGCACAGCTACCGTATTTTCTCCCTCCGGCTCTGCCCATATGGAACAAGTTATTATCAGGACGCGTGTTTTCGTCCTTAACTCCCATCATGGGAAACCCAGCCTTTTCCCCCAGCGCAGACACAATCTTCTTTCCTCTGCTGGTCTGACACAGAGGCCTCCCCGCTTGCATCAGCTTTGGACTCCTCTTCGCTTAAACCGATGAACGACCTCCGCCCCCTCACCCACGCACGAAAAACGTGTTGGCCGCACTATTTCCAGCTTTGGACCTTTGTGGACTCCTTCCTGAAAGATCCATCCTTCCTTACTACCCCCTCCTTGTTTGATGCTTTGTGCCTCTCTGATACTAAACCCCAAAGACCACTCACGATACTGTATAAACTGCTCCTAGACCACTCTTCCTCAGAGAGACCACATTTCATTAAAACCTGGGAAAAGGAACTGAATCGTGTGTTTTCTGATGGTGAGGTGAGGAAAATTTTTGCCAACACCCATAAAATCAATATGGCCTCCCATTGTCAAGAAAAAAGTTACAAAATCTTGACACGGTGGTACAGATATCCGCAGAGACTGCACCAGATCTATCCTGATTGTTCTTATAAATGCTGGCGATGTCACTCAGATGTAGGGACCATGCTGGTGGAACTGCCCCAAACTCCTGGACTTCTGGGAGGGTGTATTTGCCTTCTACAACACCGCCACTAGATCCTCCGTTCCCAAAACGCCAGAAATCGCCCTGCTCTCGTTGTACTCTGACTTAGTCCCCAAACAAAATCTCCTCAAACACTTCCTAACGACGGCCAGGGATGTGCTCCCTCGTCTTTGGAGGTCCACCTCACCACCTTCCATAAAGGCCTGGCTTGAGGAACTTAATCGCATTTGCAGGATGGAGTCCCTGGTGTCACAACTGCAGAGTACTAACTTGTAAAGCTATGGACGCTGTGGTATGTGTTTCAAGACTCCCCGGAGTTTAAAGAATTGCTGACCCGCTATGATGTTTGATTATCAACCCCGACCTATTTATCTGATCCAACAAACCCTTGGCTATCAACATGAGCTATCGGATCCCCCTGTTCTTCTTTCTCCATCCCCCCTTCTTTCTCTCTTCCCCCTTGTTCTTCTTTCTCTTTATCCCCCCCCCCTTTTTTTTTTTTTGCTCGCAGGGTACCTGTCTCTATACTCTTTGACTCCTACAGACTACATTAATTTGGTGATTTCAGTGTCATTATCGCTATGTCCTTACCCGCCACCTACATTTGACAATGTGGTGCTCTATTTACTCTCATGCTATCATTCCGCAATGGATCACAAACTGATACTCACCTTGAACATCAGCGACTATGGACTCTATCGCCTACTTTGACATTTGTGTTATGTGGAAGACATTGACCCTGCCTGTGGCTACTCTTTTTACTGTTTTTCTACCTACTCATTTGCCGTCATCCGCTTTATTCCGCTACCATCAGATCCGCCATTTCTTATTCCCTTTCCTTAAAAAGTGCACTGGCTATCCTATCAACCTATCCGACTTTGAGCGGCGTTGCTTAACCAAGCATTGCTCTCGTGTATTAATGTTCTCCCTTTATGGGCAACTTTCTTCCTCATCTGCCTTTGTTAAGCTGCCCTGTTCCTTGCTTGTAACGCGACCTCGGCCAATCTCTTGATGCAGTTGACTGGATCCGAATTTGTCAAAATGTTGCAAGCAGTTCTTGTAATGTAATGTCTCTTGAAAACTTGCTAAAAATCCTAATGCGTCACCACGGCCAGCGTTGTAAAGTTCTCACACTCTACTTCTCATTGCTGCTTCCGTTCTCACCCTCTACATCTCCTTGCTGCTTTGCAGGGGCCCTTCTCCATGTGTGGTGTGACTGCCCTAGAGTGCGTAAACTATGGATAAGGAGCTACAACCTCTTGCGCACACTTGTGTACTCCCCTCTGCTTAAAAGTCCCTGGGAAGCCCTGCTCAATAGGCACCCGCTTCAACTACAACGTTCAGCTGCTAAACTGGCATCATATCATCATATGTGTTTTTTCAGCCACTCGGCTAGGGATCAGGAGGTCCTGGAAGCAACCAACCTTCTCAATTTCTGAGGTAGAGCAATCCTTGGTGGGCATCCTGATCAACAAGCATCTTACCTCGGTCCTATCTGACCCATAAACGCTTCCTGAAAATTTGGTCTCCCTGAAGTCCAGAGGCCTTCCCTTAGATTTTGTGCATTTCTAATAGTGACGAGTCCTGTCATCCTTTTACCCTGATCTTTCCTCCCTCCCCTCCCTTTCTTTCCCCCTCCCTCTGTGCTTGCCTCTTTTGGATATATCTTATATATTATTGGATAGATGTGATACATTTCTGTGTTGAATGTTGGTGTAATTTGGCGTTGGGACGATTTTACCATTTAAATCTTTTGCGATTCAGTAATTATTTAATATCCTTGTATTAAATAAAAATTGCATTATATTTTGTAAGAGATGTCCTGACTTTGTTTTGTTGATTGCATAATATGACCATGTTACCAATCGAGCATTAAATTAAGGGATCTTATTGTCCATCTCTGGGATCCTAAACTTTTGATTTCTTTAATCCCTAAAGGTTTATAGAGCTCTTGCTTAACCGCCCTAGCGGTCAGGATGGCAGCATCTCGTCCAGCGCTGCTAGTGCTAATATAGCACTGAACGAGATGCTAGTTCTGCGCTGTCCCGGTGTCCCCCGATGTGACAAGGCTGCCAGCATGCCTCCGTTTCTTCTCCCCCCCCCCCCCCGAGTGAGGTGATGACGTCACATCGGGGAGGTGGGAGGAGATTTGAAAGTACAGTACATGAAATCAGTTTTCTATGTAGAACTGATTTCAAAGTGCATCTATGTACTAAATCTTGCCCAAATAAAAAGTCACTGGTGCCCTAGATGTGCCCATTTGCAGTAACCCTTTCTAACCTGGTGTGATTTTACCACATCCATCACACCAGGTTAGAGAGGGTTAACTGCAAATGGGCACATCTGGGGCACCAGAGACTTTATTTGGGCGAGATTTAGTACATAGCAGCAAAGCTTTGTGCCCGGATTTTTGTGTTTTCTCATTAAATTTATTTAAAAAAATGTACCATTGAAGTCTATGGTGCACTTTTGGTACAAAAATCTGGACCTCAGCAGTGCGCTAGGAAGGTTAAAACCCCTGACATAGTGCTCCCAATTGCTTTAACTTTGTATCATTCTACTAACAGTTGAACAGTTGTAGAGGAGAGGAGGCTTGTTTGCTGACAGATATCAGGAAGGATCACTAAAGCTGGGCATACTAGATTGTCTGAAATAACACAAATTTTTCAATTATTTTGAAATATGAAGCTGAATGAATCATCCAAAAATGATCCAAATCAAAAACAAAAATCGATTGAGCTGTGATCGGGCATGCTGGTAAATTTTAGTCAATCTTTTAATTTACTGATGGTTTTCTTGCTATTTTGGTATTTTATCAATTTGTAAGGAATCTGTCGGCTGTGAAGCAATTTTTTTTTAATGGTTGCTTTAAACGATCAAGTTGATCGAATGGAAAATCAAGCCGTGTATGCCCAGCTTAATTTACTGAAAAAATTTTTTTTATAAAGTTATCAAACAGATAATTGGTTTTATTGTTATTGTTGCTGAGTTCTGTAGAGCAAGATAGTAAAGGAAATATATCTGATTTAAAGTATATGAGTAACTAGTGAAGTTAAACAACTTAAATAATGAATCATACACAAAAGCATTTGGGGAAAAACTATTCCAGTTTAAAATAAAAGAAAAGAAAACATAGAAGATTTTTTAGAAAAAATATAGAGAGAGAAATGGGGGGGGACTAATTTTAAACTTACATTTGTCAAGTGGTAGTTAAGCAACCCCAAACCAGAGGGTACCATTTAAAGAATTGTGATTATCTCTAAAGTTAAGTAGTTCTTAAACAAATGAGACTTTATTTGGGCAAGATTTACAAAAAAACATTCATACAAGATATATCAATTATCATTACAAGAATAACGCCATTAAAATAAAAAAAACTAAACTATCAATTTTAAAGACAATTAGAGAAAAAGGTGTACCTTTCTGAGCTTGGAGTAATCAATAAGGTCGGGCCTGTGTCTATGGATAAGAGCACAGAGTGCAAGGCCATCCTTCCAGCTTTAGATGAGAAGAGACAAAGTAGAAGAAAACATTATTGTATAAACTATTTGAAAGTAAACAGCAATTCTGATTGCAATATTTACAAACATAAAAGAAGGATAACAGGGAAAGACCAAATTGTCTATCAAGTTACCCCTGTCTCTGCAAACTTTCAAAGCACTTGCAGGGCTCATTAACACTGGCTGTGCTGTGCTTCTGATTGCAGATTTTGTAGGTAACCACATATGTTACCTGTTAAAACCACATTTTGCAGTGTGCTTGCATATTCCATACAAGGTTTCCTTTGGATCTGTTTACCCTAGCCATGCTGCACTGCGGTACTATACCACATAGCAGTTGCGGCGCAGCTAGTATGAATGAGCCATATGTATCCTATTTTCCAATGCAATTCAAGTCTTGTTCAAAGTATGTTTCAAATTTAGGCTGTATAACTGTAATAAACCAACAAAAGCAAATGCAACCGACAACTGAATAGGAATTACATAGCCTTTTAATGAAAACTCTATTGGTGTGGCTAAGCATGTACATGGGACTAAAAGGCAGCATTTAACCCCCCCCCCCCCTCCTTGTTAAACATATCGGGCAGACACACTAAAACTTGGAGCGACACCTAATGTTGCATTCCAGGCTTTAGCACTTTTTGGGTACCTTGACCCATAAATAATACATTTTAAAAAAAGAAATGTAAAACACAATCACAGGGCCCAGATATAATTACACTGCAGGTCAGATTTTGCCACAGGCCAGAGTTTGACACCCCTGCTGTATTCTTTTAGCAAATAATATACAACTAATTAATAACAACTATTTAATTGTCTTCAGACTGCAATTAAATAGTTTTCTGTAACACACAATGAAAGGCAAAAGCTCTTTAAAAAAGACACAATTACAAATGATTTTATAGATTTTAGATCCTGAAAACTTTAATGGATATTTTTGTAGTTACTTTTAGACATTCTGTAAAGGGTACACCCATTTGTTTCCTACACTGTACTGTAAAAATAGATGCTCTCTTGATTGATGCCAGCAGATGTACTCTGTAATGCTCCCTGGTAAGCAGATTCCATAAAAGCTTACTGGATTAAAAGCATTGACTATTTCAGCAATCCAAGTCACATAGCTTTTAGGAGTGGAATGAAATGCCTTCTTTGATACTGAACATCATAAAAGAATATTGCATTAAAGACATGCCTTGCCAATGTTAAGATATATACTTAAAATCTGAATATGAAATAAGGAATTTGATTTCTATTAGCAATAGCTCCATTATGTATGTGTTTGATCTTCTCCAATTTAAAAGTGCATATTTGGATTCTATGTACCATGCTGGAAAATTCAATGTGAAACCTACATGACTTTCAGTGAACGTTGTTCTACTTGTGTCCTCAGAGAACTATGGACAAAGCAAGATTATAAGGCACTGTCTTCATCATGGCATCATGGACGCTGACATGTCACCTTATAATCACCCATATTTTAGGACAGGTTATTTACTATTAAATTGGACTGAATAAAACATTCCCAATATTTGCTAGCAGCACAAGGCCTTGTGTTGTCATTAGCACAATTCTCTATGGGGGGGGGGGGGTTATAAGGTAAAAATAAAGGTTAAGAAGAGCCATTATGATTGTACCACTTGTACAACTTGTACAACTAAATGACTACTGAGCAACTTTACTCCAGCAACCTGCAGTGTGATTACTTGATCTGTCACACAAAACTTGCAGGCCACATATTATGATATTCTAATAATATATATAATACAAGGTCATATGCGAGTCTTTAAAGGCATTTAGTGCACTTAGTGTGGGATTTGTATCCTTCAGCTAGTGAGCAATATATTTAAATTACATTTTTTGTGCTTTAGTGGAATATATAAGGGGCAGCACGGTGGCTCATGTGGTAAGCACTCTGACCATACAGCACTAGAGAACTAGGTTCAAATCCCAGCCTGGGCACCATCTGCAAGGTGTTTGTATGTTCTTCCTGTGTCTGTATGGGTTTTTTCTGGGTTCTTCGGTTTCCTCCCACACTCCAAAGACATGCAGTAGGTTAATTGGCTTCCCCAAATAAAGATTCTCCTATGTTAGTAACATGTGACCTTTGTGTTAGTTACATATAAATGACTATGGTAGGGACCTTAGATTGTGAGCTCCTCTGAAGACAGTTAGTGATATGACTATATATATGCTCTGTAAAGCGCTGCGTTATATGTCGGCGCTATATAAATACAAGATAATAATAATAATATAAAATATTGCATACTACATAATGTTATGTAGTTTTCTATCCAGTCAGCAGATGGGTCTCCAGTATTTTTTTTAACAAACCTAATTAGCATCTGTGCAGTAAAATAATGTACTGTACATTAAAAGATGTCAGTTAGTTTGGGTTATTGTGGAGAGGTTTTAACACAGAATGAACCCCCTGCTATGTTTTTTTGTCAACTGTGTTTTTCTCTAGGAACCCCTCCTATTGTTGTGTATGAAAGACAATATTTAAAAGAATGCATATAGGCAGTAAAGTAGATACAAAAAATAAAACTGTGTGAAAACAAAACTGGCCCAAATCATCTAAGACCATGTTTTTAATAATCTGTAGTATTTTATGTAAAACAGTACCTTAAGCTCAATTGGCTAAGAAATAAAAAGGAATACTTTCTTTTCATAATGTCTGAAAAGGTTCAGATTCAGACAATTCCCATTCTTTGCAATTATGCATTTTTACCATTGTGTGTCACATTGCTTTTTTATTTTATTTATATATTTAAATTACATTATTCTGTGTCTTATTTTCTTATGTTTTTCGTCTGTACCAGATTACTTTGTTCTTAAAATATATAAATAAAATAATAATTTATTGGGGCAGTTAACCTAGAAAAGTTACAGCCAATGTGTCAACAAGAAACACCAAAAAAAAGAACATAACAAATAAGGAGTAAATAAATCTCAACAAAAATAGGTATAATGCTAGCCATACACATGCCAATAAGCGGCCGATTTTTCATCTGACCGACGGGCGTGTGCGCTCACGCCGTCGGTCAGGTTAAAAATCGGCCGCTAATCGGCATGTGCCCACACAGGGATCTGTCACCCCACTGCTTGGCCGGCCAGAGAACGGACATGTCCGATAATCTCTGGCCGGCGCGAGCCGATGAAAGCCGATGCCATAAGCTGCAATGAAGCGGCATCTTCATTGCAGCTTATGGCCGGCACACAAAGGGTGACCGGCCGATTGAAGGGGCCCCATAATGCAACGGGAGGCTAACGTGATGACGTCATCACGTTAGCCTACCGGAACAAATCGGGACTAGTCTGCCTGCACACCATCGGCGTGTGTGGCAGGCTTAAGTCTACTTGCCAAACAATATCAAGGCTGCATATAGGTATTATCTTAACAGTATACCCTTAAAACAGACTAATCTAAACAAATAAACATCAAAATCAACATTGTAAACCATGGGTTTCTGACAACAGGCTGTGGGACTCGAAACCAGAATCAGAAGAGAGCAAGAAAGAGAAATAAAGGTAATGGGGACTAGGAACGGAAGGGTGGGGTTGAGAAGGAGACATGGTAGAGACACCCTGGCATAGGTTACCCATGTATCTTCGTCAAGGGGTTGGAAAGGCCCGCATGGACCATGTGTAGGTCTCTAAATGGAGGAGGCGTGCATTTAGGCCTGTGTAATGGTAAAACTCTAACCATGGGGTCCAAACATGTTCAAATTTCACCATGGTATCATTGAGCTGCGCATTCATTTTTTTTAATTTGAAAAGAACCAAGCAGCTTTGGCCTTCACCTGTGCAACCGTAGAGGTGCCTGACCACCATGCTTTGGCAAGGATTAACTTAGCCACTGGGAAAATGAAGGTGAGCAATTTCAATTAAACAAATGTGCAGTTAGTTGGTGTCAGGGTGAGAAGAGCTTCAAAGGGTCTTTAAATATACTTCTGCCTAGACCAGTGTATATAAAACACCTTATTTTATGGCAATCCTTCCAGATTTGTTGTAATGTACCCTTGGCCAAACATCCTCGAAATCATAGATCCGAAACATTAATTTTGGTCACTTTGCTTTTTAAGTACTGGAACTGCTATACGTGCTATATAACTGGACTTTATAAATATAAATGTATTACAAAACTAGCTAAATATCGACTTACATATAGAAAAAAAATAGCTTTCCCATCATTTTTGTTTTTTTTATATCTATCTTGTGGCTTATTTTTTATACATACAAAATCAACAATGGCTAATTGTTTGTTTGCTTCCCCCAAATGGTTCAGAAAAAAAAAACACTTCAATGTATATATGAAAAGCTTTCATGTTAGGCCTCCAGATGCTCCATAAATATCACTAATATGGAAGAGGCCTATAAGGTCTTGATAAGATGGTCCCTGCTAGAATATTGCATATGAATCCTTCCAATTTTGACACTTGTTTCTATGGTTGCTCCTGCAAGAGGGGCATGTTACATATATGGGGGATCTGCCCATTCTACCTACCTTCTGGATAAATGTATATAGGCTTCTTGTAAACATAATTATGCCTAAGATTGAAGACCCTTTAGAATGTGCTTTTGCATGACAAAATTGATATTGATACTGGCACACCACCTTCCTCTCACTGCTAAGCTTGCAATAGCTGGTAGCTGTAGAAAACAACTCATACCCTTCCCTTAGGTTTCAAACAGAATGGCATCAATTATGGCCAATGAAAAGCTTACTTGCTTGTTCGACACCCCTGTTTTCCTATTCCTACACCCTGCCTTGCTTGCCTCTCTTTTCTCTTTGTGACTTATTATTATTCCATCATGTGAACGGGCAGTATTGTTTTAGAGTCTTTTGCATAGTTTTGGTCTAGAAGAAATTATGTGTATTTTAGATCTATTACTCTGCTCTATTGTCTTTACCATTTCCATGTTTATTTGATGGTTTGATTGGGTTGGTATAATTAATCTTAACTAATAGTGTTGAGCTCGAATATTCAAATTGCGAATATATTCAGCGTATATCGGTTATTCAAGAATTCACAAATTTTGTGAATATGGCGGCGGATATTTGCAATTTCGAATATTCACGATATTCGCCATCAAGATGCTTATGGGCATGGATTGTGAATATATATTCGCAATGCGAAAATAAATAGCACATGTAAAATAGACCATTCCTTTTTAAAGTAATTGCGAATCTAGAACTGCGCGCAATTGCGAATTTTCGCGAATATAGAATCAAATATTAGTAGAATTATTTGCGAAATATCGCAAATTCTAATATTGGCTATGCCGCTCATCACTATTAACTAATTCTTAATATTTCAGTCATGTTTGTATTCTCACATTTAATAAATTATTGAAACCTCCCAGAGGTTTATATTACCTGATATGGAAATTCTGCACATTAACATTTCTGTAGGGGGCAGTCTTCCTCTGACACCACAGCAGTAACCCTTCTTTAGCAGATGTCTCTGATGGGAGAATAATGTTTAAATGTAATGAAATATAAAAAGTTAAAACTTTTACAATGTTATTTTGGGTGGTGCATGATGGTGACACTTTTTTTTTCATAAACTGTTTATTTTTATTCACAGCATTTTAAAACATACATCTAGACACAAAACATCTATAAAGTTCAAGTATATTAGGGAAAAATTTTACAATAAATATTCTAAATTAGATTTACAACATGCTCCTCAATATTTTTCGCACTTAGTGCATTCTATTATAGATATTACAACATGAGTAAAATTCAGTTTCCCAGGATTCCCCTCATTAGATTATCGACCTCTTTACCTATATAAGTTCCATCAATGTTCCACTCATCTATACATACCTTTAAAATGCTATATAGTTTTGGGCTAAGCTCTAATACAATATTTACACATAGACTTGAACATAGCAATCAAGGATAAAATTGCAAAATATTCCATATCTAACTCATTTCTTACCCTATTAATAAGTTACAAACAACAAACTTATACCTTATAAATCTAATTTACTCGAAACTTGTAACATCATATCATATGCTGTACATATGACATCAGTGTCCAGGATCTGGTGATACTGGTGACACTTTTAATGTATGTACAATTGTGAATGTTTGTGTGGAACCATTGGAGAGAAATGTCATCACTCAATCAATATAAACCTGGTTAGAAAAGCAAGAAAAAAATCATTGGATGATTGCAATCAATAGGACAGAATGGTCCACAGGGGTGTTACATATACTTGAAATCAAAATGATGGTATGTGAAAGTGACAGATTTATTAGAATCCAGAAAAGCAAAGTCTTATACTGGCAATGATAAACAACTAGTTCTAATTTAAACAAAAGCCATCAATGATTTAATAAATAAAAATAATACAAAGAAATACAGATATGCCTCTTCTGAATGGAGAAGAGGACTAACAATGTCTCTTTTTCCACAGTGTCCAATACCATGCATTTTTGGTGTGTTTTTTAACACACCGCAAAAGAAAGCACCAAAAACACATGTTAGCAGATGGAGTGGAAAAAGAGTCAGCGGCTCTACGATTATGCGCCCATTGAAAACCAATGACCAAACACATGGCCAATACATGGCTGTGTTTACATCAACAAGAGGCACTCATTTATTTTCAATGGGCGTGTTCCCCATCAGACATTACATGCTGTACTGTTGAAAAGACATGTAGAGACCTAACCTAGCTCTTCCTCTATCTTTCTTGGGACAAAATAAAGTGTTTTAGATTAAACATTTGATAAGAGCAGCGGTTGGTAAAACATTTAAGGCAGAAAATCAATAGAAAGAATGCATCATCCCCCACCTCACCTAAGTGAGGTTTTTTTTGAGATTTAAATGAGATAAAAAGAATGGATTCAAAATGATGATTTATATGTATTTTATACATAGAATGTATTTATATATGTAGAAAATGTCTTGTTTAATTATGCTATATAAACATTGATTATTTTAAGGGGGTTTGATAAAAGGAGGATGTTGATTCCTTACTCGTGGACCAAGAAAAATGCCATGTACTTGTTGACCAAGGAAAAGGGTACAGGGGTTTCTTTTCCCCCTCCCCCTTTATATTTTCATTATTATATGCAGCCCAAGAGAAATAGGAAGGAGAGAGGCCCTCCCTCCAATCACTGGTACTCGCCCCTCTCCGGTTTCAAGACCAATTATTTTTAGATTAAACATTTAAAAAATTGTGAGATTCCTAAATACCAGAGAAACTATTGTTATGCTTGTCCTAATGCTATTATTCCTGTGTAAGAAACATAATGACTACAGAAATGCAGGGTGTAGATGTGTATGGAGGCCAAAATATCTATCTTTTCTAGCTTCAAGTATTAAGCTAGCCATACACGGCACGGATTCCCTGGCTGATCGATTCACCATCCGATCGATTCCGGCGATTCCGCCGGGATCCTCAGGTGTGATCGATCGGCCAATTAAGGAATCCGATCGCTGCATACCACCTTGTCCTGCCGGATCCGTGTCCGATTGATCACCTCCCGGAATGCAACTCCCGCTGATCTGGGCAGAATCGGACCCGAAAGACCAACATGTTGGTTCTCTGGCGGATCCAATTCTGAGCCCCCGATCGGTCGGACCCGATCGGACGGACAAGGTGGGCTGCACGGGATTCCGGCCCGATCGTTTCGCGTGCACGCGCCCGGAATCGATCGGGTCGGAATCCGGTGCAAATCCGACCCGTGTATGGCAGCCTTTAATCATTGAAATTGCTAAAGTGTTGTAGTGATCTCTAGTTAGCATGGGTAAGTGTGGACAACAGATGAATATAGTGGTTTGACAGATAAACATAATAAATACCTTCAACAGAAATGTCCTGAATGGCAAAACGCAGGATAATTGTCCAGATCATACCCAAAGTCATCTTTAAATTTCCATCAACAATTTCTATAAGAAAATAAATCAATATAATATATTACAAATTTTTAATTCAGATGTTCATATCATGTTATCATTTAAATTGTGCATGTACAGTCTACAACAAACGGGAATTTTGTTTCGTTTCGTTAGACAGTTTGTAAATCAACCCATTTAACGTTAAAGGGGACATAACACTGAAAAAAAAACCAAAACATATAAAACCTTTGAGCTGGTGAAGAAGTGCAACACAATCCTAAATAAAAAAAAATACCCACCTTACCGAGCCTTGGGAGTTTCCATTTCTAGTATTGACTTATCTGCCTTCCCAAGTCTCTCTGCGCCCACAGAAAAAGTGGTGCTAGACTAGAGGAGTGATGCAAGACCATTGGGATATACTGATTACAGTAAAGTTGACATTTTCTTATTATGGGTGGTTTGACTGCAATGGATATTAGAGTAGTATAGGATGGATTTAAATAGACAATGCCTCTTTGATTTCCAACCATTAATTAAAGACAACTTTATGCACACCATATATCATTTTCTAACCATATGTGCACACGCATACAATCAAGCCCATTCATACCCCAGGCAAATTTTAAAGTTACTTTTATTCAACAAGCAAGTAATTTGTTCATGGGATAATAAGATGATGTACAAGAGGCATTTTTGTGGAAAAAGAAATGTTATTTTTCTCTTCAGAAACTGTCACAGTCTCTGGGATAGCATCCTAATTACCCTTAATAATTGGGAACAGCAGTTTTAATCAACTCAACAGGTGAAAACCAGCACCTCTCTGAAGTTGGATTAGGGACAGTCATGGCTAAGACAAAGGAGCTCAGTGAGGACCTGCGGCTGCGCATGGTTGCTGCTCACAAGTCAGGAAAGGGCTACAAGGCCATATGTAAATGTTTTAAAATGGCTACAGTGCAAAGTATTATTAAAACATTTTTCTTGCTGTGGAAAATCTCAGAGGACGTGGTCGCAAGCTAAAAGTCACACCGGTGCTGGCCAGGATGATACTGAGAGAGGGGAAAAAAGAATTTCAAGGATCATCACCAAGGCCATCCTGGTCAATCTGGGCTCTGCTGGTGGCAATGACTCAAGGCAGACAATCCAACAGACACTGCACACTGTTGGGTTCCACTGATGCAGACCAATGCCACTTCTCCAGATAAGGCACACAAAAGCTGGCTTGGTCTTTGCATATGCTCATCTGAACAAAGAAGACTTCTGGTCATCTGTGTTATGGTGAGATGAAACAAAAATGTTATTGTTTGGTCACAATTGTTTCCCTTATTTGGCTTAAAACATGAGAAGCCTTCAACCCACTGTCAAACATGGTTGTGGGAACCTTATGCTTTGGGGGTGTTTTTCCAATGGACCAGGGAACCCAATCACAGTAAACGACACCACGAAAAAAGAGCAATACATGAAGATTATCAACAACAACATCAGGCAGTCTGCGGAGAAACTTGGCATTGGACACCAGTGGACATTTCAGCATGACAATGTCCCAAAAAACACAGCAAAAGTGGTGAAGAAATTGTAAGCAGACAACAACATCCAGCCAGTCCTGACTTGAATCCAATTGAGAATCTGTGGAGGGAGCGAGAGGGGGTTATAGAGCAGGAGGTGTCCCCCTGGGGATTTTAGGATGCATTTGTTGCTTAATTGTATGATGAACTGATATATTTTGACGTAATAAAGCTGGCTTAAAGATCTAATCCGGTGTGCAGTACTTCAGTGGTTGTAGATATATCTTTTGGGAGGAACCTATGTCATTATCCATCAAAAAATTATTTGTTGGTTTAATAAAAGTAACTTTAAGTCAAAATTTGCCAGGGGTATGAATAATTATGGGCTTGACTGTACATGCCTACCCTTGGACAGCACCATTGTCAGGCTGTGGAAAGGGCAGCATTAGATTGGCCAATAGGTTAAACCAACCATACCTTAACCATATAGGTTTATTTTGAACTATTTTCAATGTTTTGATCCAAAACAAATTGATTGTACTACCAAATACTGTAATTCATGCACAACTGGTCCTTTACTTTTTTGTGACCCACCAGCATTTGATTATTTTTATTGCTACTCAATATCTCAGGTTAGGAAGAGAACTGTCTTTATTTAAATGGCATTATTTAACAATGCAATTGACAGAGATCTATCAAAACATATACTGGTTCTTCACTTAATTTCAATCAATCTACAATTATCCAAATTAGGGAATTGATTAAAAGGTTGGTATGCTGAGTCTTTAATTTTCTAGTATGTGTTTGCTACTCTTGCTTTTCCAATCAAAGTAATTGGAAGATGCCAAGCCAACTGAGATACACATAGCAGAAGCATTTAATTTGGAAATACCTAAATATCTACCCAATATTTTTCCAGTCAATGCACACTGCCTACCTTCAGCACCAATAGACACCAATTTAACACCTTTGCTGGCAATGAAATCCAAAGCCTTGTTGACATTTGCAATCTTGTGGAAGCGCATTTTTCCTTTATCTGGTTTAGGCAGCCTCTCACCTGAAAAAGTAAAATGTTCACATGATATACGCACAAATTCATTTTAGAAATTCCTTTACAGTGTTTTGAGAAGTCACAGTATGTGTGCATCATTTCAATGGATAGATATAATTTATGAACTTGCAAAAAACTATATAGTGTTTGTATATTGATACAATCTTCAACTGATATAAGAATGTTTCTTGTTAATTAATTTGAATATGGCAATTTTCCTATTAGTAGTTAAAAAAACGAATCTTAAGTGTATGGTAAATAAATATTTACAGGGGGTAAATCCAGCTACATTTACTAGAATGTTTGTCACCAAGTAAAGTGGTCAAAGAGGTTGCAGGCTTCATCAGAGACTATTTTGTATGCAACATTGATGTGGAATCCCCACTGCCAATGGTGTGGGAGGCCCATAGGTGTTGTAGCTCACAAAGAGAGACAGGCATGCATAACATGGCCACAGGACAAGATTTCTTAACTAGAACTTCAACACAAAGCATCCCTTAAACACTGCAGGACCTTTTAAGACTAGAAAAGATCTCTTGACAGAAATAAAATTTAAAATCAGAAGAGCCTATGCCTTAAGTAGAGGTGAAATATTATGTAACAGGCATGGCAGATGGGTCGATACTTGCAAATCTTGGAAATCTCAGGCATACCCATGAAGCACGGAATAGTGGAACATAGTACAGTTGTAGTATGCTGTTTAACAATAACTTTTCCCCTGTGTATCTTGGATTCCCAAGTTGGCTTTGTGCCTGAACAAGAAGGACAAAATAATACAATAGTGGCCATTAACATTAACTATTGGGCCTACCATACCCGAAGGTCTCTACTGCTTCTATCCATAGATGAGGAGAAGGCCTTCGATAGGGTTTAATGGTAACATATCTTATAGGTTACACATATTATGTCCTTAACTATATTGGTCTCCCCAAATGTTTGCTGACCTGTCTTATGGCTATTGAGTTCACTTCAACAGCGAAAGTTGATACCTTTCAACCTTGATATTTTTTCAGAACTGTCAATCAGGGGTGCCCACATGGGGCGACAGATCCCTGTCGCCCTACAGCTCGGCCGGCCAGAGAACGGACATGTCCGATATTCTCTGGCCGATGCCAGCCGATGCCGTTACTTTCAATCAAGACACAAAGGGTGTCCGCTGATTCTGTCATCTCTGGAGAGCAGCGTGATCTAAGCAGCTCTGTCGGCACCCAATCGGTGGGTGTATGGCAGGCTTTATAGGCCAATTTGACCCAACTCTCTTCACTGAACTATACAACCCTGTTAAATACCATGATATCAGCTTAACATTTTCATGGTTAGGCAGAGTTGCTGTTCCTAAAACTAACATCTTGCAGAGATTTGTATAAGTGATTTAAGCTATCCCCCAATTCAAATAATTTTTGTTGACATTTCGACTTTCTCAACGAAACTTTGCATAGTCAAGTTTTGCTGGGGGGTCATTAACTACAATCTAAATTTCTGCTTCAAAATATGTTCATCATAAAAATCAGAATTTTTTATTGTGAATTTTCATTTCTTGTCAATATTATATATTGTAAAATAGTTGGCAATCGAGATTTCATTGAGATTTCGCAATAGAATTTTGATCGGAACAATAGAAATGCAAGTAAAATCAAATTTACTAGATTTCAACCTCATCTCTAGTTAGGTGTAAAACCTTCCTTCTTACTCAAAATCAGGAAAGCCTGGTCATCCTTTGTGCGGGGAGACAGGCCACTGAGGGCAAAATGGAAAGTACTCCAACAACCAAGCAACTATCAGAGCTTTTTTTTTGTTTTTTTTTGGAATCAATGGATCCTGCGCGAAGGAATTCGACCAAACAGGTCTCCAACATGGTGGAAAACCTTGGTCGAACTCCATTACATTGAATGGGGACCGTGAGTCACCATCCAATGTAATGGTCGGGCTGACAGCTGAGCTGCACCCACAGGCAGCTGTGATCAGTTACAGCTGTGTGTGTGTGTGTGAAGGGGGTGTGGCCAGCACAGACCCAGCTCTGCCAGAAGAGAGGGGGGGCCTGCAGGCTGGCTGTTTCTCTGGCTGGGGAAAGGAAAGACCCGGGAAACCAGGTCCCCATCGTACGGTAGTTGATGTGCCCATGTGGTGCACATTGATTACTGTACGATTGACCCGCGATCAATCACAGAGTGGTGACGTCACCACGCTGTAATTGATCGCTGGTCGGTTGCACAGGAATCTACCGTGTGGGGCCAGCTTAAGTCTCATTCCAGAACAATGCTAGACCATTCGCCGTCCAAGAGCTCTATTAGTATCTGTATGCAGGAAACTAACTATAAAGCATTGGCTCAATAGTACAGCACTTCAACAATGCTCCATAAATTGTTTTTTGGCTGTAGCCCTCTCTGCTGGAGATGGGAAACATATTTACATCACACTAGACAAGATCTTACAGGAAAAAACACATTCTCCCAAACTGTTGTTCTCTACCAATAGACCTGGTGCGCTCACGAAAACAAAAACCTTAGAACGACACCACATAAATGCTGCCAGAACCTTAATCCCCAGACATTGGAGATCTACTCTGGTTCCCACTATGGAGGGATGGGTGCGTCAGGTTACCTTTGCTCAAGAAATGGAACAGTTTTTGTATATGAAACAAGCTTAGAGTTCAAGTGATACCGTTTATTGGCTAGCTGAAGTCATTAGAGAAGCAAGCTTTTGGGATGTTGCAGATCCCTACTTCAGGCTTAATAAAATTCTGATTTTTAAATTTATTTAAATTTATCTGATTTATACACAAAATAACAAGGTCATAAATAATTTAACAAAAGCAACTGTTTTGTCTTATATGACTGATGGAGGTGAGAGTGAAGGGTTAAAATCGGGGCGTGTATGGGGGGCTTTAGTTAGTGGAGATAGTGATCAGTAAGGAAGGAAGAGTTATTAAGGGTAATAGAGATAAGAGGTTCAGCTGTAATATTCACCTCCTTCAGCAATTAAAATGTCCATAGACCTGGGAAGCAGAGAAATATGGCAACATAGATATTTCTTGAAGAAACCTAAATAGCAATGTACTTGTAAATTATCAGAGATTAGGCACACCTAAACCCACCAGATAAACTTTTGTCCCTAGCTGGCAACCCAATATTATTGGGGCAATCTGTATAAAAAAGATAACAAATTCCTACCTGTAAGGAAATATTTGTGTAGTTCCCCTGTTTCCTGTTACCAAGTTATCTCTGGCTCTATTTGTGGCTTTTATATTTAGCTACGGAACTTATTAACCTTTTCAGTCATATTGGTCTACACTTTATGCCCCCCATCTGTCCCTTTATTCTGCCCATTATTTTCTGCCCTGCTTAAGCTTAAAGAGGACCGACCATGTGGTAGGTCACTTTGCACTATCGCCCCTCCACTGTGTGACGTAGTGCTGAGGTGCTACGTCATACATCCGAAAGGGTACATGGGACATCTCTCATATGGCATATTGTATCATATGGCGCGCTATCAGCGTCACAGCTGCGGGACTTACTGGAAGCAACCAGCTCCACTCACCGCAACAACAATTTGTGGAGAACACAAAGAGGAGGAGGGGGATGGAGGACACAGGGAGCTGTAAGTGGGGCTGAGGAGGAGAATTTTAGAAATGCGGGGGGGGGGGGGGGGGGGGGGGGGTGATGGAGCATGCAGCAGAGGATGGAGATGATAAGTGGGGGTGAAGGGGTTCAGTGTGGAGGTGATATGGGGGTGACATGGATATGGTGACAGAGGATAAGGTTAGGTAGATAGAAGTTGATGGCCTTTGTCATTTATGACATTCTCCTCCTCTGTCTCTCGCAGCTCCCTATGTCCTGCGCCCCCCTACTTCTCTTTTTGCTCTCTCTGTCTCCTACGGTGTCATCCCCATCCTTCTCCTTCACTCCAGGCTCCATCACTACCTGTCCTTCTATGGTGTCATCCCCATCCTTCTCCTTTACTCCAGTCTCTATCCCTTCCTGTCTACTACGGTGTCATCCCCATCCTTCACTCCAGTCTCCATCCCTTCCTGTCTCCTATCCAAGCTATAACATGCACATGCAGCACACGGATCTCCAGAAGACCTAATGTGTCCTACCATACCAAACCCTTTTGGGATTGGTAAATATGCTTCTGGGGGTGGTTCTGGGGGATGCCCAGGGCACTGATCGCCATATGACCAGACCTTGCTTGGGAGGGGTGCTCTAGTACTGGCGAACCGAATGGGTGGAAGTGGTTTTGGTTCACCAGTACTTAAGATGCTGCCTCTGGGAAGGATTAAGTGAGGATGGTAACTAAGTTTTTTTTGTGTTATTTTTAGCAGTATTCCCTGAGTAATATGTCTATGTAATGTATGTCATTTTTTTTTCAGTTAACACCCGCTTTAATAAACTTTCCCTGGTTATACTGCATGCCTCTTGTCATCTGGCTGATCTCTGATCCTGTACAATACTATAAACACCCAAAGTAAACATGTTTTTTTAAGGATATACATTTTTATTGAAACATTTTTACCTTACAAAGATAGTAAAAAGAACATGTGAGACTCCGTCTATCTACAAACAAGTCATAAGTTTTAGTCCCAGCGAGCGAACCCACCTAATGGGAGTGTCTTTGATTCCGGTGGTCCATTTTAAGTCCATGGAGCGAGCTTCCATAACTGGCAAAGTGTTATAGCGTTCATATACTATATCGCTCCACTGGAGAATAATAGGATTTTGCTGTAGGGACCGATGAGCAGTACAATATAGAAATATGTTGCCAATGCTACCACTACACAAAAGATAATCCAACAATAAAGTAAAAACACTGAACAAACCTAACCAGATAGTAAAGGTTGGAGGTGGTGAGGGTGTGTATCCCTCAGCACCCGGATTTCCCTTAGGTTATGGTCCCAAGGGCAAGGGGACTTTTAAGGCCACGGATTCAGTGTGTAGTAAGCAGTAAAACTTTTTTTAAACAGTTCATGCAGTTTTAATTAGTTTTAATTAAAAAAGGTTATTCTACACATGGTAAGGTACATGATATCATGGAAAAAAACTGCTGATAAGATACCGCACACTACTGTACCAAATTAATACCCCCTGAAGAAGTGAACTACGAAACGCGCGTTGGGGTAGATTCTGGTTGAATCAATATTCTACAACATATGTCTGTGATTTTTATATATACTAACTTGATACGCATGGATATCTGTAACCAATGTACTTAATACTCTGTATGCGACATGTATCTATATATTTCAGCAGTTTATTCCATGATATCATGTACCTTACCATATGTAGTGATTGGGGCAATCACAGTATCATGCAAGAAGGTACTGTGTTTGACTGAACAGGTTAATAGGCCAAATGGGGTATTTAAGATGCCAGCTTGGGACTAGGGGGCAGCCAGTTGAGATTCCATGGGGTATAAGGAGAAATAGGAAGTTCCATTAAGCCAGTCCCAGGCATGCCTCAGCAAACCAGCTAGATTGTAAAGCCGGAGATCCGTCAGATTTGCCCCTAGGGAGGAAACTGGCCTGGTTAACTTATCTAAAGCTATGCAAGGCCGTCTCCCACTCCATAAAAAAGAGGAGAAAGCCGAACGCCACATCTGTGTGTTTCAAAAGCAAAGGCAGCATCTGCAGCGGATACAACAATCTCAGAAAACGAATCATTTTGATGAGGTGACACCTGCCCAGCAAGTTGAGAGGCAGCTGCTTCCATCTTTCCAAGTCTGATAAGATTTTGTCGATGTTTGGGGTATAATTTTTGCCATATAAATCCCCTAGGTTACTGGGGTAGAGGATTCCTAGATATTTCAGAGCCACAGATTGTGACTGGACAGTCCCCCCAGCTGCCGCCCCCAGTCATGGTCTCCGGTTTTATTCGTAGGCCAGAAAATTTGCCAACTTGTTAGAAAAAAGTGTCAATCACCCTGGGCAAGTCCCTGTTTGGCTGTGGTCCTGAGTACCTTGCTACCCACCTGCCAGCCCTGGAAAATAGATCCCGAATTCAGCGCTCTGGATAGGGGTTCTAAAGAAAGGTTAAATAATAAATGGGACAGTGGGCATCCCTGACGGCTACTCCTGTATAACGGGAATGGTTCTGACAAGTCCCAGGAAGTGTATATTTGTGTGGAGGGTGCAGTGTACATCGAGCGTGTGTAGTTTATGAAAGCACCCGTAAACCCATCCGTTCCATCACCTGGAAGAGCCATGTCCAAGATACATTGTCAAAGGCCTTCTCCACATCCAGAGACACTAAAGCCCATGGAGGCAGCGAAGACCCTTTAGTGCTGAAAAACTCCATCCCCGCTAACTCCCTAAGGCTTAGTTTCCACTTGTGCGGAAGCCCGCGGCGCGGCTGCCGCCGCTAAGGACCGCCGCCGCTAAGAACCGCATCTCATGCGGTCTTTAGCGGCGCCCATTCATCCCTATGGCCGCGGTCAGTGCTGGGCGGCCGCGGAATCGCGCGGACGGCCGCCTAAAAACTCGGTCGACCGAGTTTTTAGGCGGCCGTCCGCGCGATTCCGCGGACAGGGGACCAGCGCCATTGAAATGAATGGGCGCGGATGTAGCCGCACCGCGGGCTTCCGCTTCGAGCGCACCATAGACTTACTGAATTCTTTTTTTTTTATGTTGTAGGCCTGTAACTAACCAAAATATGTCCATACAAGGGATTAGTAAACCTCCTGACTATAATAATTGTTTTGTGAAACAAACAACTACCCTGTTTCCCCGAATATAAGACCTCCCCTGAAAGTAAGGCCTACCTCAAAAGACCTAGCTGCTATCCCCCCCTCTGCTTCTAATTTAAGCCCTTCCTTGAAAATAAGACCTACCATGTCCCAGAGAAAGCTTCCATATTTAGAAAAGACATAACAGGAGGCGTTTTGTCACCTCTTCTAAACCCAGAAATAAGCCCTGGTGCATTTCTGCACCTAAAATTAATATAAGACAGTGTCTTATATTCGGGGAAACAGGGTATGTAAAAAAATATATTTGTTGTTGTACATTTTAAAAAAATGTAATAAAGGGTTTCAACTGATGATGAAATCTCTAAAATATTTCTTTAGTATGAGATTTCAAAATAGTATGTATTCATATTTGTTTATAATTGGACAGTGTTTTTGTGTGTGTTTTTTATTACTTTGAATTGTATTGGATAGAGTTATCCAGTACAAGTCTCTTTTGAATTTGGCACATGGCCACCTGCGCGATTACATGCAGTTTTTGTGACTGCCCCTCGACTGCGCCCATAGGAAATGATTGGACATTCACTATGGACGCGATTTTTGACCGCGTCCAATCATTTCCTATGGGCACGGTCGGGCGCAGTCGAGGGGCAGTCACTGTAGTGGAAACAAGCCCTTTTTCAAACTGAATACAGCTTTCTAAGCAGAAAGCTGTATTCAGTCTGATTTTGAAAAATCGCGCTGTCTGTGAATGCCTCCGGCCCCCGGGTGTCACATCATTATGTCTGTGACACCGGGAGGGGAGGAGAGACGATGATCTCAAAGAAGCAGTAAGTTTTGAAACTTTTAAAAGTTGAAAATAGCGGCGTGGATCCCTCCCCCCCCCCCGGGGTCACGTACATAATGACGTGACACGGGGGGTAAGGGATCTTCTCCCCTGCCGGGAGCCTCGCCACTGTGGACGCCAGATCAGGTGAGCCAGCGATGCAGTAAACCTGTCAGTGGTGGACGAACCCAGTTCGTTCAGTACACTTTTTGCACATCCAGAGTGAACGTGCTGGGTTCGTCTCAACCGCTAGGGAGGTTAAAGAGGGTAGGATGGTTGCTATCCTGTTTGCCATTATTTTAGATAAAAACTTGATATCCTGATTTAATAACGAGATGGGTCTGTAGGAGCTGGGCATCAGTGGGTCCTTCTCTGGTTTTGGTAAAAGCCGAATAAACGCAGCATTACTTGTCTCTGGGAACACCTGCTTAACCTCCCTAGCGCACTGCATAGGTACAGATTTCTGTACCAAAAGCGCACCATAGACTTTAATGGAATTTTTTTTTTTGTAAAAAAAAAAATTTACATTAAAAAAAATAGTTATTTAAAGTATAATTTTAATTTTGTTTGTTGTAAATAATAAAAATTTATTTAAATG
>CM070041.1:31432623-31452754 GCA_036250615.1 Ptychadena robeensis
AAATCGATCGAATTACATTGATTGTACAGTCAATTGAACCATGTGTGGCTAGCTTAAATCAGACCATGTCCAGTCTTCGAGGATCATATCTGCTCAAATTTTGTATTTCTAAACATACAGCAGTAAACAAAGTAAGGTTTCTTTTACCAAACGCCAATTTAACAACTTGGCCTGTATGTGGCCTTCACGGACTAGAAGTAGACAACTGTGATAAAGATCCACTTAGGTAGAGGTCCATGGTTTGTTAAATTAACATAAAGATGCATTTCCATATCTAACTACATGCAATCAAAATTCAACATTCACAGCCCCAGACTACTCAGGTCTAGCAAGTGAAGTGTTTGAGACTCTTTAGAGATAGTGTGGCCCATAGACAGACCTAGAAAAAAATTTGAGCAGATCATTGTTCTTAAAAGTGTTAAGCTAGCCATAGACATAGACGTGATGAGTCGGCTACAGAACTGACAGGAATCCTGTATGCTCCACTTACAAAGGGATTCCCGGCATATTGTAGTCAATTAACTTGGAGGGGGAGGAGAAAAAAATACCAGCAGGACGGATCGCTTTTTGGGTCGAAACTGCAAGGTAGTTTGCCGTGAGCCCGTACGCTGGTTAATCGCCTGCAACTACGGCTGGGAATTGGCACGTCTATGGCCGGCTTAAGATAGGAGGTAGCAAAAAGAACTTAGAGCCTTATTTTTCTTAAACTGGATTATAATGAGTTGGTGAAAACATCTATATATATATTTACATCATGTGTGGATAGGTTCTTAAAGATGGGTTGAATTAGAGATTATTTCTATATTAACTTTCTATAGTTATTATTAGGTAGCATGGTACAACACTCTACTATTGATAAGATTGTTTCCTAAAGATGCAAAGGGAAATACATTATATTAACAATGCTAACACTTTATAATTCAAGTCAAAACAATAATCTCACAAGTCTACAAAAATCTTTTTAGTAATTTAGGGTAGAAAAGGAAAAACTAGAACCTTTATAAAAGAAGACAATAATGATGGGGTGGTCAGCTGAAGAAAATAAAAGCTGTTTTCTAAAAAGTTGATATGTTTTTATAACATGTGACTAGATATTTATAGAGGAACTGCTTCTATACAGTACAAAAGGATCAGCCTCCAATAAGTAAGGGGTAAAAAAAAAGCACAATTAGTGTGTAAACTGGTTGATGTTCCTCATAACAATGCAGTAGAACTTTTTAAAGGAAGGACAAAATATGTTTAGATTGAATGTAGCTTTTGGAAAGTTAATATGCGGTGTATTCCTGCCTGCCTGCATTCACAATTTACGTTGTAAAGATGCATGTAGTTTTGTCATATTATATAATGAACAAAATGTTACTGTGAAAAATGTAAGAGGTTTTCCAAATAGCACAAAAAGTAGACCTGAACTCAAAAATGTATGCTTTGCTCTGTTATGCGGGGATGCAGAAATAGCACTGCATCCCTGGTATGTCAGATTGCTTATGCATTCCTGAACCTGCATCATCATAGCTGTATTTATAAAGTGAGATTTAGGGAAATGCCTGAGATTGGTGATGACATTTATACTGCTGTGCTGTTAAATGGTGTCATTACTAAAGAATGAGGCAAAATCCTTTATGACAATATGGCCGCATCTACACAGAGACACTGTGCAAAAGAAGAAGTAGTAAAAGAAGCAACAGCTTGTGGAGAAGTTGCCAGCAAACACATTACAAACTGTAATTGAAGTTGCTCTACTCGAGGACTCTACTGGTTGTGGAGAATAAACTAGCTGTGGGGTTTCAGGCACTGAGTCAACACATTTTCTAAAAAAGATTGTGTTTTAGTACTATAGCTATACAATATCCATATTGTGATAAAATTGTAATAAAATAAATACATATCACCAATTCAAGTACATCCTAGTATATAGTATCTACAAATATTGTAGTTGTAATTGAAAAGAAGCTAAGGTGGGACGGGGGTTTAGAAATAAGTGGTGTGTGCCCTAGCCAAAATTTTTTTTGAAAATACAATACCTAATAGGCACCAGACCTAGCTGGGTGTCTATCATAGAGCGCTACATGGACGGCATTGCAGGCACATGGATCAGATCAATAGTCAACCGTTTTTATAGTTAAAAAAGTCTTTATTGTGTATGACCAATATATTGGTCATACACAATAAAGACTTTTTTAACTATAAAAACGGTCAAATATTGTAGTTGATCCAGGCGACATCTGATGCGTTTCGCCCCCAACTGGGGCTTCATCAGGGAGAATGGATCACTCTAAATACAAGTGGATCTATATATGGACAGATTATCCAAGTATTGTGAGAGTAGCAACAACAGAGTCGTCGGAACGATGACGTGTCCCCAGTGTGGTCCAACACCACACCTCTTCACTAAGGTCACAGGCTACTTGTTACCAGAGCCCTGGGGGTCGATGTATGGGGATATACAGCTAGGACTGGGTCAGACAAATATCCAACCACAGTGGGTTCAGATAGAACTACCAAAGGGTATTCAGCATGCAGCCTGAACCATCAGATATGAGTGCACATCGCAGCGGCAGTCCAATGCGGCGCTCCCGACCCAGTCAACTTCAGTCAAACTAAAATGAGTCAATTATTAGTCCTAATTCACCGGCCATCTAATGAAGAGAAGTGACAAAAGACAGCAGTCCTGGCAGTATTTTAACTAGTCACAGCTGTTACAATCTTAGTCTCAGGCCTGGCTCACTGATGGCGAGGAGCTAATAATAGGCCATGACAACTGTCTCCCATCATTTAGTATGTGCCTTATTTGCTCAGTTACCTCAAAGTCCTGGGTAAAATGTTGGAAAGTAGGGCACAGCAATCAGAATCTTTTACAGTTATCCTAGACGCCAGGCAAATGGCATTTATAGCTAAAGTTAAAGATCAGTTCAGCAAAAATAAACCTTTGGATCACTTTACACTATAGTATAAGAGAGAAAACCGGTGTTAACCTCCCTAGCGCACTGCTGAGGTCCACATTTCTGTACCAAAACCGCACCATAGACTTAAATTGAATTTTTTTTATGTCGTAGGCCTGTATCTTCCCAAAATATGTCTGTACAAGGGTCTAGTAGACATCCTGAATATACACAATTATGTAAAAAAAAATTACATAAAAAAATTATATATATATATATAATAAAAGGTATAATTTGAATGATAAAACCCTAAAATACTTATTTTGTATGAAAAATTTCAAAACCGTATGTATTCATATTTATGCTTTTTTTTTATATTCATAATAACATTTTTATTCAATTGGAAATGTGTTATGTGTTTTTTTTTTTACTTTGAATTGTATTGGATACAGTGATAACTGTACAGATCTACTGATTCTACAGCTAGTGATTCCTTAAGCCTTCCTTAACCTCCTGAGTGCTCTCCCCGAGATCACGAAACTCAACCCGAGATAACTGCAGGGAAGCTTACCTGTCTTTTTCTGCATCGGTGCACACCCTGATGCTTCTAGGTCCGCCCTCGATTGAATCTCCGGTGACATGAAAGGACGGCGCCATAGACCTCCATGTTAATGGAGGGGCAGCACTTTTTCCCAGCACGATTCCGGCGTCACCAGACAGGGAGGTGCAGACAACCTCCAAGTGAGCCAGAAATCTCAGAGGCATTTAATATGCTCTGCCGTGGTCGCCCATGACACGCTTTTTAATAAAGCGTGCCACGTGTGCAAAGCTCAGGAGGTTAAACAGAACTATAATTGTCTACAACATAGGAAGTAAATGTTCCATAATTCACAAGGCAAAACCATACAAATGAGTGTAGCACAGAAATCTGTTGATTGCCATGATTTGAGGCCAGACCTAAAGAGGTTTTCTGATGTTACAAAAGACAAAACCAAAATGGCTTAACCAAACAAAAGAAAATTTGTCAGAATCTATTAAGGGTGCTGCCTTTTAAAAAGCAGATTTTAGATCAGGAATTAAAATTTGCTGCACTTCAACCACCACCCAACTTTAATCCCCTAAACCTTAAAGCCCCCCATAGACGGGCTGACTCCCGGCCATAGTTGTAGCAGACCAACCTGCGTGCTCACTCCCGCCAAGAACATCAAGGTTGGTCTGCCGCAACTATGTGGAAGCCCACCCTGAATTATATAGAAAAAAAGCCGGCAAGTCGGATCGCACACGGATCCGACATGCCGGTTCTTTTTCCGTGCGACTGACAGCTGCAGGCTGTTACCGCTGTTAAATCAGAGGGGGAGTCTCCTCCCCCTCCGTGGTAATTGCTTCAGTCTGCCAGGAATCCTGTGTGTCAGTGGAAGACACAGGATTCCTGTCCGACATGTAGCAGACTGCTCACAGCGTGGTGACGTCACCACGCTGTAATCAGTCTGCTAAAGGTCTGCCATAGATCGAGGTGTCTATGGCAGGCTTTACACTGCGTGAGGAACCTTGGTGGCAATTCCAAAAATGTTTCCTAAGAGTGTAAGTATGAAAAGGCATGGCTTTTCCTTCTAATGTTTTTAGTATTGCTGTACTTACATATACCTAAATTCTCCCTTCAAATACTTACTGTAGTCATTTGTGTACTACCTGTATCTCTCTCATTATTGTATACCTACCTGCCAAAAAGTACTTACTTTAGTGGTGGGCAACTTAAATATAAAAAATTAGTTTTAAATTAAACTTAAAGCTTTAGGGAACACAATAGTATGATAATTCACATTTTGTGTCATGTGTACATAAGGATTTGTTTTTTTTTTATGCAGCCCAATGTAATAAACCAAGATTAGAATGTGTAATGACAGTCATTGTCAGTTGTTTACTTGTTGCCTCAACCTGGTGTAAGCAGTACATTGATAAAGAACAGTAGTAAATTTTAATAAATGTTGAAAATATGCAATGCTTCTAGTAGTCATCCAGTATAAAGTTTAAAACACACATTTATGTAAAAATGAACACCTAAATCAAAACAAAAATCAACATAACACAAGAATTAAGCATGACAACACAAGAATTAAGCATGACAATCAGCATGTTGATGAACCAGTATCACTTTTCACTGACCTCTATAGAGTTGCTATGTTTGTCGTATTTGATGAAATGGAAAACCTCCCACAATTGTAGATTTTTTTTTCAATAAATATCAATGTTGTCCAAGTCTTTTATTTTGGCCCCCTGAATATTTGATTTCCACATTGCTGATTTAGAATATTGCATATCACCCTCTCCTGGTTATGTAGCGCTGATTCATTTGTTCATCTGGTGTAATTAGTAGACTTGCTGAATTTGTCATTTACAAGCACCAAAATTGCTGCAGATATAGAGATGGGTTGGGGGAACACTACAACAAAATAAAGTAATGCTGTAATTTATTTAAATTTTAAATTAAGTGGAAATTTAAGTGTAAAACATGACTTTTTTCATTAAAAAACTACAAGCACAATCCTTTTTACAATATGTCTCTACATCCCCAGCAGCTTGGGGGATGATATCTTGTTAGTTGCTTTGTACTTAACTCACAAGGTCAAAATGGTGGAATTTTCAAAATTAAGTAAAAAATTACTAATACGTGCACAAGATGTCTCTGATGCCTACACTTCTTTACATGTTGGTAATACCCGCAGAAGATAAACTCTCCAGAACAGAAAGTATAAGAAAAATCAGACAGCCAAGAGAGGCGGACCCCCAGGTAAGACGCATCGTTAGGGGATCTACAGACAGGTGAGTTCCTATGCCCCTGGGTCGCGGGTTGGGCACCTATAGCTTATATGCTAAGATTAGGGTTTAGGGAATTGCTTATGTCATAGGTGTCCAACCTGCAGGTCTTTTAGTGTTAATTACTCACCCCCCTCGGTCCTATGCATAAGGTTAGAGATTCAAATGGTACAGGAGGTGTGAATTTTTCCACCAAAATTTCATATAGTCGAATTTTAACAGGGGGCATTTTCGACCCAAATTTTCGTCTTAAAAAATATGTTATAGTATTGATCATGAATTACATCATCATGAATAATGCACGAATGCAGCAGAAAAGGTACAGAAACTCAGCTAATGTGCTTTTATTAGGAGATGTTATTAGATGTTATTATTCAGTAGACTTGTAAGTTAATTACAAAGCCCCTTGTGACAGACCAGTGGTCTGTCATGTGGAAGTGGTCCATGTTCGGCATTGAAGGGGTCTGCTGGTGTGTATCCACCTAGATACACCTGCTAGACCCTAACGAGATGGCCAGGTGTGTCTCCACAAAAGGAGTTAGGACCAGCCAGTCAGGGCTTGGGACAGTGCTGCTGGGTGCAGCAAACACAGGGCACACAAGGAGTGTGTGGCCCCATGCTGATGGCTGCTAGGAGGCAGGCCATTAAGGGTTCCTAAAGGAAGGAACTGTTGTTTGTTTGAGCTTCGATGTGTACTATTCTATTGATTATCAATGGAAAAGTTTGTAAAGATTAAAAACACCCACATTTGGCACGCATTCAGGGTGGGAGTTTAACCCTCTGGGCGTTACAGGATTTTTGCACCATTTTTTATGGCATAAAAAGCTGTTTCTCCCGCAATACAGTACAGTGTACAGTGTACTCCTCCGCGATTGCCGGCTCTCCGCCCAGCCCTCTACACACCGCCGGTGTCAAATAGACGCTGGCAGTGTGTGGGGAGGAGTGCGGCGCCACCTCCATTGACATGGAGGTCTATGGCGCTGCCCCTCGCCCCCTTCGGCATCACAGATGACGCTGAAGACATGGGGCCGGAAGGGCTCCGTGTGCCTCCGGCTCATCTACAGAGCCGCAGGCACACGGAGGACCGCCGTTTATGCCCGATCCCGGCACAGGTGCAGTTTGGTCAGCGATCAAACTGCGCCGGAACTGAGTTCGGGCATAATGCCAGTAGAGACTATGACTTAAGGTAGCCATACACGGGTGAGGTCGACCAGGAATCTCCTGCATGTCAGATCACACAGTGATCCGAAATGTTGGTGTTGGAAATGTTGGTAGATTCCCATCTGATCCATTACTTTAGATGGGGATGGCAGAAAACTTTTATCCCCAAAAACTTAATAGAGGATTTGGGACAAATTTTCTATTTATAGTAAAGTCAAAGTATAAGAAGGTAAAATTAATATGGTTTTGCCCTCTCTTACATTTGTCCACTTTAATGGCATCTATGAGTTATTGAAGTGAAGAAGTGTTGGGAAATGCAGCAGGGGACAGATTAAAAAGCTAAACGAACTGTATATGGCTCGCAATCTGTACTTTTCTCATTAATGGTTTAGAGAGTATAAACTTTATCTGCTCCGGGATGAGGAATTGATGTAATTCCCCAAAATGAAAAGTGATGCATTATTAGAGAGGGACAACCAGGGCCCACCTACAGCACAGAGCAGTGTGAGGGAAATACTTGATGACTGCTGGGTCTTTTTTGCTTTGATTGCTATATAAAACAAAACTGTATTGCTGTTGCCTCTTTGAAGCTGAAGAAAAACTAAAAGAAAACTTTGGTCCCATCATATCTTTGTGTTTTAAAATGAGTTGGAAGCAGGAAATACCTAAAATATATAAATTATTGCTTAATTGTTGTAATTACCATCTCTGTAAAAATGCTATATATGATCCAATGGGAGACAGGCCTCCATGATGGACTATGGAATATTGGTTGATTTATATACTTATCTAATACATTACCTCACTCAATACCTCACTGATAGAGGCTAATGTAAAGACACTTCTTGGCTAATATATGATACCAGCCAGCCGCCAGAGACATCTCCATCGATCTTCAATGGAGGAGTCTCCAAGATGTGGGAAAACAACGGGCGAAGCTGTTTGGACACTGATCTTCTGTGTCCTACCCCTGCTGCATGAATAGGGCGTACTCCCACCAGAACAGGGAGTAAGCAGTGGACACATACCCTCAGTACAAATGTCAACCTTTCAAAGTCATATTCCAACTGTTAAACAGTGCTTTTTTCTTGTCAGATTTTACCTTACATATGTCTACTCTGACCCCCAGATCACCAACACCCTTAGGGCTTGTCTCCACTGTAGCAATCTCCTGTGATTATAATTGCAGCGCGGAGATGGAGGCCATGTATTTGATGGGTCTCACCCCCAAATCTGTGGGGCGCGGTTAGGGGGGGTGGGGTAGGATATCCTGTCCCACCCCTCCCACTTCCTGTCTGCAGGTACTGGTGACCTCCGTGGTGCGATTCTAATCATGGGAGACCACAGGAGATCGCTAAGTGCTAGCGATCTCCCGCATTCTCCGTGCCATGATTGGCATTGTGGCACATCGCTATAGTAGGGACATAACACCAGGGAGGTTAAGGCTATGTCTGAACTCCGCACGATCACAGTTTGTTTTTAGAACAAACTGTGCCCATGCCGGGATCTGGCATAATCTCTGGTGCTCCGTGAACCTTCAGCGATTCTACAGTGCTGCAGGCTCACGGATTCCTTCTGAGTCTTGGCGTCATTGTGACAGGGCCATAGACCTCCATGTTAGAGGGGGCAGTGTTTTTCCCAGCCCACAATACCAGCATCAATTAGACACCAGTGTTGTGTAGAGAGGCGGGGGAGGCCCGGAATCATAGCGGAGTACAGTGTACTCCACTAGGATCTCCTGTACAGTGGCTTTTATGACCTGTAATGACAGGGAGGTTAAAAGTCCAATCTTTTTGGGGGGATTTGTAATTTACATTACCTATTTCACACCCTAACTGCAACTTTTCAGGGTTAATAATGTTTCCATGTAGTTATCCAAGTAGCATAAATATATAACAATAAAAACTGAAATCATTTTGGCAATCTAATAAAAATTTTCTTTTATAGTAGTGTATACATGATAAAGTGACGTTGTTTGTAGAGCTATTTACTGTGTTTGAGCTTTAATGTCAATCTCCCTGCAATACCAATTTCAGCCACAAGATGCCTCTAGTGAGCACTTGCCATCATATCTAGACTTCTTTCTCACATATTGGGGAGGGTTGATGGAGGGGGAGGCTGCGAGCTGCCGATTTCTCTCCTCTTTGGCTGACAGACAGACTCCTCGGGTGTAACTATGTTAATGCAATTAGTAAGAACAATGTAGGTACGCAATAGCTAGCTTTTGACCCCATTTGCTCACTGGCTTACCACTTATGTGCAGCCCTGTATATAAGGTCCCAGTTCAAGTCAGAGCAGAAAGAGACAGGATTGTCTTGAGGCACAAATCTGGGGAAGGTTACAGAAGAATTTCTGTTGTTTTTAAGGTCCAAATGAGCACAGTTCAAAACCACCAGGACTCTTTCTAGAGTCCCAGGACTCTAAACTGATGTATCGGCTGGCCCTCTGTAGAGAGAGGAGAACCTTCCAGAAGGACAACCATCTCAGCAGCAACCAATCAATCAGGTACAGTGACCAGACAGAAGCCACTTCTTAGTAAAAGGCACAATGGCAGCTCGCCTAAAAAAAACTAAAGTACTCTCTGTTAATGAGAAACATGATCTGGTCTGATGTGTGAATGGGGACTATAGCTGGCCATAGTCATCTCGATCCATGGCCAGCTTGTAGCAGACTCATTACAGCATGGTGATGTCATCGCCCTGAGATGAGTCGGCTACGAAACTGATGGTAATCCCTGTGCATACCAGTAACACTAACTAACTCCACATCCACAGTAAGGTCTTGTTTCCACTAGAATGGTCGGCCGTGGATGGATGCGGTTTTAACCACCTCGCCGCGGCCGGCTGCTCTCATTGAAAATACAGATGGTGTTTCCAGTAATGCGAATGCGCATGGATGGGCAAATTCTGGTTTTAAGGCAGCTGCGTGCAAAACCGCATGGATAATGGTCAGCCGCAGACACAGCGAAGCAGTTAAAACCGCATCCATCCGCAGCCGACCACTCTAGTGGAAACAAGCCCTAACTGACAACAACAGGATCGGCCACAAAAACTGTGGGCTATTTGGGTTGAAACTTTAAGGTGGCCACGTCTGTAGTTGCGGGAGACCGACCATCATGCGTTTGGCCATCAACTACTGCCGGGAATCGCCGTGTCTATGGCCGGCTAAAACTATGGTTTACTACTATTTACACCTTTAGATCTCCCTGTCAGATATCCTTTAGATCTACTAACAACTATGTAGTATAGGGTCCTCTGCGATTGAACACAGGTATGACTTGATGGTTTGGAAAGTTCCTCATATTACATGGTTTTGGCAAAACAAAAGATGATCTAAAGGAAATCTGACATCTAAAGATAGCCACACACGGGTAGATTCCCGAGCAATCGACCCCTGATCAATCACAGCGTGGTGACCTAACCATGCTGTGCTTGATCGGGGATCAATTAAATGGAAATCAATGTGCACCACATGGGCAGATTAATTTCTGTTAAATGGGGACCCGTTCACTTCAGCTCGCAGCAAGTGTGAATCACAACACGGGCTGCTAGCTAGGGAGAAAGGCAGCCAGCCTCACACAGCCTCAGAGAGAGACGTGCTGGCTCCGCCCCCTTTACAACGACAGCGGGTCCCAGCTGCAGCAGCTGCTCCAATACTTTGAATGTAGACTCATGTCTCTATTCAAAGTAATGGAGATTGTCAAAAATACAATAGAACTGGAAGAGTTAACATGACATTATGCTGTGCCGCTACCTACAGTTGATTTTACAGCATTTCAGGAAGAACCAGAGGTAACCACAATGGGTGTTGCCACTCCTTGTAAAGTCCATCATATTAATATATCACTGGCTGCCTCTCTTATGTTGTAAATCCCCATTCAAACCTAAAAATAGTCTAATACTTTTATTAGAGAATTTTTAGTTCAGCTGCTTTATAAGGGTCTAACATGGTTGCAAATAGAAAAGCGCTGCTCACCAAAATGTATTACAAGACGTAGTTCGAATAAAACCTTAAACAAAATGTATACTCTTTTTAAAAGACATTTTGCAAGTTAATCTTACCTTAACAATTAAATTTATAGTCAGACATGTTTTCTAAAACTGACAACAACATTAAATTCCAAGGCAGCTATGTTCTGTCCACTATATTCTCACAAATGTCATGCACTGCTTGAGTGATTGATTTTTTTCTGGTAACAAGCTTTCAAAAAATCTTGTTGACGTAAAAAAAAGCATGGGTTGCACCTTAACACTGAGGATGTCCGGGTAAATATATGATTATATTAGTGTGATAAAATGCAACATTCACTTACTGTACATATTTGAATATAAGCTGAATTTTTCAGTACCTGAAATGTACTCAAAATATTATATTTGGCTTATACTTGAATCAGGAAATGAAAATCGCTGCATTTCATGAGCTGATTTTGTGAGTGAATTGCAAAGCCCCTGAACATGGTATTATCACCAAATTATCAGGAGATGTAAAAAAAAAGGTTGTAGAAACATTTTTTTTTTTAAATGTTGCTCTAGTACAGTGGCTCCTAAAACTGGGGGGTGCAAAGGTATTCCAGGGGGGTGCATGTCCTCATTCTTAACCTGTGTTTGAATAGGGGGGGGGGGGGGCTCGATAATGTTCCTACATAGAAAAGGGGGGCCCTGCAAGGAAAGTTTGGAAACTACTACTCTAGCACATTCCATTTTTGAATAAATCAGGTTCAAATCAAGTTAAAAGTTTTTAAGTTGACTTAATTTTAAACATGATTTATGATTATTTATGATGTATTTACAAAAGCTAAATATGCTAAAGAAATAAATCTGCAGTTCACCTGGATTGGAATTCTGTTTTTGTCAACTAAATTAAGTTGTAGTGTAAGTTTTGGTCTTAAACAAACTGGGAATGCGTATATATCCTTGTACGCACCTGTCAGTGTCAGCATGTAATACAATTTTATTGCAGAGCAGGGGAGTCACGGGGGCCAAATTTGCATTGCGATGTAATTCTTTTTATTTCGCAATATTATTTTTTACAGTTACATTTTATCTCAGAAATGATTGTCACAGATGTATTTTTAATTTTTACATTTCACATGTTTAAGGGTATTACTTGTTCTAGGTTCAATGTTTAACCTCCCTGGTGGTTCACTGAAGTCCAGATTTCTGTATCAAAAGTGATACAGTGTTTTGCCTTTCGGAAAGGGCGGAAAGAGAGCCAGTTTGATTCACGATCAGACTGCGCCAGTAATTGCTTCGGGTGTAACGCTAGGGAGGATAAACCTGCCATAGACACTATGCTGGGCGGGCGTTTATCAAACAATCGGCCGCAGCATAATGACATCATCATGCCATGGTCAATCGTTTGAAATACACCATTTACGATTCCAGGACCAATACTTTGGATGGGGACCCTTGTCCCCATTCAAAGCACTGGCGATCGACAAGAGAAAAATGTTTGTTCTCTGGCTGATCAAAGTTTTGTGCGAGTATGAACGGTTGCTCCAGGTGGGCGCATTCATTTTGCGATTGATCACCAAGCGATCACCCCCAATGGGCATGGTGATCATTCGCAAAATCGGCCACAGATTGAAGCGCTATGGCCTGCTTTAGAGGTACATAAAAAAAAGTTGTTTTTTTTATAAGTTTACCCTTGTTTTCTTTTCTTTTGATTTGGATTGGATAAAACATTTATAAAACATTTATCCAATCCAAAATAAAAAACAAATGTGAAAAAATGAAAAAAAAAAATTCTGTACCTTTAAATCTCCCGCCCGGGCTGTGACGTCATCAGGACACGAGTGTCGATCACTGAAATAGCCGGAGACATCGGCTATTTCTGAAGGCACTCGGGTGCAGCCAGAGATAGATCCAACTAGCAGAAACGCTCAGCAGTTGGATCTACTAGATCTGGATCTGCTAGTTGGATCTACTTTTGAACTGGATTATAGAAAGACATTTCTCTAATCCAGTCCAAAAGTAAAAAAAAAATATTTAAAAAACGAAGAAAAAAATATTTTATTCTTTAAGACCGGGTCCCGCCTCCATGACTTCACACGGGGACCCGGAAGAAGCCGGCGAGGAGGAAGATGGAGACGGCAGCCAGACCAGGTGAGCTCCCACGCTGTGCCCGAACCCAGTTCGGGCGTATCGATTGTTGCTGCGTCCCTTTGCCTGAACTGGGTTCGCTAGGGAGGTTAAGCAAAACTTAAATAAGTTTTCATGTGAAAAGGTTCATCGTTATATATGGTGAGAATAAGAGTTTGACACCCCACGATGGTATCACACATTTCTTTTATTTTTTAATCCATAATTCTACTTTAAATACTGTATATACTCAAATATAAGACAAATTTTTCAGCACCTGAAATGTGCTTAAAAAATGAAATTCAGCTTATATTCGGGTCAAAAAATGAAAATCGCTGCATTTTATAAGTGGACTTTATGGGTGAATTGCAAAGCTTCTGAGCATGCTATCATCACCAAATTTTTGCAGGAGATGTAGAGAAGGGTTGTGGGAACATTTGAAAAAAAAATATTGCTCTAACATACATAGTTTTTGCATAAAATAGGTTCAAAGTCAAGTCAAATTTGAACTTTTTTGTGCAAAAACTTGATATGCTAGAACAATACTTTTTTCTTTACAATGTTCCCACATCCCTTCTCTACACCTCCAGCACTTCTAGTGATGATATCATGTTCAGCGGCTTTGTAATTCACTTACAAATCTGCTGAATTAAATAATTACACCTCAAAACAAAAGTACATTTGCTGTGTGTTTCTGTGCCTTAGTTGCTGCATTTCCCCCCCCCCCCCCCCCCCCTAGGCTTATACTCGAGTCATTCAGTTTTTCCAGATTTCTTTTCTAAAATTAGGTACCCCGGCTTATATTCGGGTCGGCTTATACTTGGTATCGGACATATTTGATATTATTTAATAACTAGAATAATCATCAGATATCACAAGGTGGTAGTAGTCTTTCAAATAGTACAATAAACAAGCTTTGTTTCTTATGTTCTGCTTTATTTGTTGAGTACATGGGATTATGCTAATTAAATATACCGACATATATTATGTTGCTTTATAAGAAGTTTATATTAAATGAACATTAAAATTTTAACATTGATGTGGATCTGGACTATATTTAGGTGTTGAGTATGACTTGAAATTGGTTCACACCTATACATTTATTTTTCACGCGTGTGTTCATGTGAATAGGACCATTGTATACAATCTGTACTTTTAAGATATGTGTTGTATGCATTTGCCAATATAAATGGTTATGGAACAATGTTATGAGAATAACCACTTGCTTTGCTTGTTGGGTTCCATTGTTTTGTAAGTTTGGTGTTGACACATCTCCCAATGGCCTTAATTTTAGGTTTAGGAATATCAAGTTTACTTCCTGTACTGTTTACTGGACTATAGACTATAGACAGATATATACACTCAGAATAATGTCCTTCTCCAGTAGAAAAGTAAATATATATCTTCTTAGCAATCTCACATTCCAATGTTCACTGTTTCTACACTAGATCAATTTTTAAAGGCCAAATGTAATGCAAAGTAATGACAATATTTTATGCAAGCATAATAAATAGGCAAAAAAGTCAAATAGGCAAAACATTTTTTTCCATAGCACTGTTCACACAGGTGTGGCGCAATCTGTTTTAAAACAAATGTGGCTTAGCACATTTTTTGAAAAACACATTGCTCCACAATAACTTCCTAAGAACTCAGAAGCCCCCATAGAAAACAATGGGCCCACATCAGACATGCATTGGATGCATTTTTAGACGCAAAAAAACTCCAGAAATCAATTGGAAAAAAAAGTTGCATCCAAAACGCATGCAAAAACACGTCCAATACAGAAGCGCAACATGACAAACCCAATATACACAGCACTTTCTCACGAGAAATTGACTCAGGTTCAAGACTTCTATGGATGGCTACAGACAAATTACTTATCTGTCAGCAGTTTACATCAGGGAAAACTGCTACACAAAAAAAATGTGTAGATGCTTGTCTCTGGAGGACCACCTCTCATTCGATCTGTTGACTGCTGATAGGTCCCTGTCAAAAATACAGCTGTGAGACTGACGTCACAATCCAGAGGGACTGGACAGGCGCAACATCATACAGTCACACAGGCACTTTGGACAGATGTCCCAAGTGCCCTTTCGGATGTATGATGCCATGCCTCAACGCAACCTCACACAGTTGTAGGGGCGATCTTGGAAAAATTGCCCCTCTTGCTGTCAGAATTTTTTTTTCTGGAACAGTGATTGCACTAATTATGGGCAGCTAGTGCCGAGTCCACATGGTAGGTCCACTTTAAAAGCAATCCAACAAAAGTTGATGAGTGTATGTCTAGCTTTAGATGTGGATAAGATAATGACATAATGTTTGTAGGCAATGCTATTTACTTACATATTATATATTCTTGATTGACAAAAAAATAGAAAATATGTGCTAATTTTTACTGTGTACACAGAAAATAATCTTTGGTAGTGTCTACTCTACATTAGTTATTGTCACTGGAAATCATCCATTCTTATCATTCACAGCTATAATACAGGGCTTCAGTCTCTCTGCTACCCCATGCCATATTCATTGAATTCATTGTGAATAATCAAATAATGCAAAATCAAATACAGCACTGGCTGTAAAATGTTGCAGTAGAATTTTTTTTTAATTGGTCTGCTATATGTTAGCATTTTCAGCAAGATTTAACTATACAAAACCAATGTTTGCCTCTGTGAAAACCTACCTACAACAAAATCTGCAAAAACAGATGTCTGGTACATGCATATAATAAACGTGGCCAGAAACAACTATAAATTATTAATTTGATGTGACAGCTAAGGAAAGATCATTATACAAATTGGCTGCTTCATGCTCAGCACCGATTCTGTTCTGAGTAGAGGAAATGAGGGAGTCTGGTAATTCTGTTACTTGGATAATCAGTGATTATTAAAATTGTGGCTGTAGAGCAGAATAGACAAGTTGCCTATCTTTCATACCCTCTGCAGCTAAGATAAATTTCAACGCAGTAAAGCAGATAGGTGTGAAACAGGCCTTATTAATATTTTAAGAAATGAAATGTGTCAGTTGAGCCCAGAAAAGACCGAGAGTGGGCAAAGGACTCTTTAAAGCAGTGCTTGTGGGCTCATTGCTTTAGCTTACAATTTAGAGGTCAGATCCACCATAGTTCTAGTAAACACTAATAAATACAAACATTTACTACAAGTACTACCTTGTGCAAAAAGACAGTGACCAGACTGGCCAGGGGAATCACACTGTCCTGCAAGTTCAATCAGTGCAGCTAACATTAACACAAGGTTCCTTTCTCTGCATTAATAGTTTTGTTGAAAAGATGACTTTAGGGCTATGTATGGAATACAAATCCATGTATGGATGGGTTCCCACAATCACCAACCCCATATTTAAAGCTCTATATATTAGGAATTCCCTTCCGATCCCATTAGTTTGAATGGCACCCAAAGGGTGCCTGCCGATCCTCTGTCATCACTACATCATGCTGCAGTCTGTCCCTCATCTATTGAGGAATAATCCATAAGTGTACATGCTCACACACATGTTGAGCATATCCAAAATGTAAATATGATATGCAATAAAAACACACAAGTCTTCATGTTAACAAATGTAATGTAAATAGGTATCCTTTGAGCAAAAGGTTAAGACATACTTTAATTAAGCCTTCTGCAACTGATTTCATTACTATGGGTTGGTTTAATGTTAATACACTTACAAAAATCAAATGATGCATGCATACCACAACATTTTCTCTGGGAAAATATGGTAATGCTGAGCTTCAGAAGGTAATTATCCAGACACAGAGGTCAAGCCGGTAGGGGCCAGTGATACAATATTTGTGACCATTTCCTAATACCTCTAGTACTTTCAAAAGATAGCGATGATATAATCCCTAATCAAATTGATAGAAGGGTTAACTACTTTGTCCCTTTATGCTTCATGTGCTGCACTATTGTAATCAGTAGTTTCAATGTTTAATCGTTTTCCTAAAAATAGAAAATAGCAGTATCAACTTCCTTGTTAAAGAAAGAAAACCCCAGTTTTATTAGTTATATGTAAGGTCCTACAGTGGCCTACTTTATTTTTCTACCACAAACATAATATTTCAAACAACTCATACATTTATACATCTCTAATACAGAAATATTAGGGAACAAATAGGTTGCAATTATTTTATCTAATAAGAATATTTTATCCAAGACTTACAAGCTGGTATGAAAACAAAATAGGAACTTTGCTCAAATGGGCCCAATTACTCAAATTTATATTCAAATTAAGATTTGAAAATGAATTATCATTTATCTTAAGAATATTTTGTAAATGCAAATACAAATTTGCTAAATTTCTTCAAAATATATTATGAAACACAATTTAATAAGAAGCAGCCAATGTGTAGGCCAGGGGTGTCATACTGGCCAAATCTGTCCCACAGTACATGCATTTTTTTACATGTGTTAAAGTACTACATTTTTAACATGTCCTTGATACACTAGAGACAGCAGGTCACCTTCCAATGTGAGTCAATCAAGTCCATCTTGACTGATTAGACAGCTACATGAAATATAGCAGTACAGAACTTTTATCCTTTGACTAAACATCCACTTGTATGACTACATATCCTTCTAACAGACTTCAACCATGGCAGAACTAGTCATTTGCATTAACAGGACAATAGGTAATTTGTCCTTAAAACTATTTTTTTAGTTAGTCCACTTGTTCATGAGGAACCACATAAACAAGTGGAATACTGTCTTTGGATATTCATGGATAAAATATTGTATGTTCTATGAAACAATAGTAGATATTAGAAATAAAGGTCCCTGTTTTGTGCTATGCCAAGCATTTATGATGCATGCAGATAAAGTGTCCTGGCTGATGTCACCAGAGATTTGATAACTATCCTTGCCTCTATATATGTACGTTGAAGTCATAACTCAACCATAAAGTCTCTTCTATGCCACCTGATCACCCTTCTCATACATTCCACATCACGATGACACCTTCTGCTGAAAATGTCACCAGCCTATAAGGCATTAACCCTCCCAGAGCTATTACAAGGGACCAGCTGCTCCCTAAGCCACTGACGCAGAGCTCCCTGCTCCCACCCTTATGTCCCCTCCCTTGTAAGGATCACCTTGCAGCTCTCCAACTAACAAATGGGCAGGGTTGATGCTGAAAAACAATCTGTTGCTCCTGCTGAGCCCACTCCTTCCAAAAAAAGCATCAGGAGAATATCCTGAGCCAGGGGGGAGAGCTGTATGTGTGGGGTTGGGGGGAAATGTGTTGTAGGCACCTGTTCTGTCTACTAATACAACTGTTAATAACACAGACAAATCAGATTGAATAGTTTTAACAGTGATATAAAAGTTTTCACAGTCCCAAGTCATTATGAACTTTTTTTATTTAAAAGGCTCATTTTTACCCTAGGCACCACAGTATTTTTTTGATATATACAGCTTAAATATATATATTAAAATAGTTCTAAAGACTGATAACACATTTGATTTTACCTTTCTCTGTTGCTTTTCCCATGCAGGGTCTAAGAGTAGGTCTCTATCCCAGTCGTCTTCCTGAGCCATGTAAGGATCTTCGTTGTACGAGTTGGTATACTGTAGATGTGGATCAATGGCAGTCATCTTAGCTTTTCTACCTTAAACTTTGCTTACTTTTATGTCACAATGTAAGGCTTTTCTAGATTTTAAAGGCTCCTGCAGCCCCTGGCCAGCAGGTATTCAATACTTAAACCTTAATTGCAGTGGTATGTAGATGGGAGATCTAGCCAGAAATCCCCTCTTCAAGCTACTTGCTTCCTCCTTCCAGCCTGCTGTCCCTGGTCAAAAATTATACACGTGACCTAGTCTCCATAAGTACCATCAGCTGGGAACCATGTGGTCAGTGAACTACCCATAAATGGTGAGTGGGTGGTCTAACACAACTCCTCCTAGCCAGTCTGCCCTATGAGTTCAGACTTGATAATAGTTTTGACAAAAGTCTTTTTATAGCCTTTTAACATACTTAAGTACCATGTAGCTTTTGTACTCCTTATTTTTGAAAGTCTGTGCAACCTAGTTCACTTCACAGCTGCAATTTTTTATGATCTTTCATAGCTACTGTATGTGACAACTACCATGATATCACATATACAAAAATAGATTTCTCTCCCCTGTCTTCTCTATCCCTGCCATACACGTTGACTGCAAGCACTTTCAGTGTCCAAGAATAGTCTAGCAGTAAAACAAATACACCCTCTAAATAGCACTTCTGTGACTTTGATAATGCATGAAAGGCTTGCTGCTTTTCAGTGGCTAAAATTGTATTGGTTTTGTAAAATATGAGCCATTTTATGGATCAATAGCAGCTTAGAAATTAAACAAATTAAAAGAAAACACATGGGTCTCATGACAGTCAAACAATAGCAACACAGTAATCACAGAAAGTGTTTGATATAGATAATCATATTGACTAGGTCAGGTCAGGAGTGCCCAACAGGTGGATCGTGGTCTATCAGTATATCGCAAAGGAAACAGAAGAAGATTGTAGAGCACTGCCTTTTTTCCTCACCTTTAGTAAGACCAATTGTATGGCTAGAATTATGTTCATGCTGTTATGCAAGGTAAAAAGAGTCAAAGATTTTAAAACGCAATACATGTAGTATATGAGAATATAAGAAATAAGAAACAGTATTGATTAACTCTAGCTACTGCTAGAGCAGGCTGCATTGAAGCAAACATTTGAACATACAACATGCTTTTCCCATGTCCCTTAAAAGAAATTAGTAAAAATATATATATATATATCAGAGGTGAGGAGTTAAACGATTTTGGTTGAATTCTAGTCTACTTTATTTTTTAGGATACTTTCTTTCCTGGGGCTCGCTGCTCCTGTCTGCCTGATCTTTCTTCTGTAATTGGTTTTTTATCTGCAGTATTCCCGAGCTGGACTTGGCCTTTAAATTTGTAAACAAACTTGGGTGGCTGCACCATCTTGTGGACATTTTGTTAATTTTTACATTGTGTTCCAGAGGGCGCAATACCTAAAGGTTAGACTGACCAAAAGTCACTATCAAGTTATTCCAAAAAATAACAACAAACAATTGGCGCTATATCAACACAGGGCTGCCATCAGAATTCATGGGGCCCCATACTTACAAATTCACCGGGCCCCCCTAGCAGAAGTTAGTTGCTGACCGGGGGAGGGGGGGTGCTAGCAGTTGATGATTGGGGGGGG
>CM070041.1:31468128-31479992 GCA_036250615.1 Ptychadena robeensis
GGGATCTGGTCCACCGCCTGCCGAGATAGGTCGTCGGGTGGGTCTGGATGGATGTTATTTGCAGCCCTTTAGTGATTACTTGTGGCCCTCCACATCAACTCCGTTGCCCACCACTGCTCTGGACGAGCTGCAGAGATCTACAGCTCAGGTGGGGGAATCTGTCCATAGGACAACTATTAGTCGTGCACTGCACAAAGTTGGCCTTTATGGAAGAGTGGCTAGAAGAAAGACATTGTTAACAGAAAAGCATATGAAGTCCCGTTTACAGTTTGCCACAAGCTATGTGGGGGACAAAGCAAACAAGTGGAAGAAGGTGCTCTGGTCAGATGAGACCAAAATGGAACTTAATGGCCAAAATGCTAAACGCTTTGTGTGGTGGAAAACTAACACTGCACATCACTCTGAACACACCATGCCCACTGTGAAATATAGTGGTGGCAGCATCATGCTCTGGGGGTGCTTATCTTCAGCAGGGACAGGGAAGCTGGTCAGAGTTGATGGGAAGATGGATGGAGCCAAATACAGGGCAATCTTGGAAGAAAACCTCTTCTGCAAAAGATTTGAGACGGGGTGGAGGTTCACCTTCCAGCAGGACAACGACCCTAAACATTTAGCCAGGGCAACAATGGAATGGTTTAAAACAAAACATATCCATGTGTTAGAATTGCCCAGTCAAAGTCCAGATCTAAATCCAAATTGAGAATCTGTGGCAAGATCTGAAAACTGCTGTTCACAAACGCTATCCATCTAATCTGACTGAGGTGGAGCTGTATGCAAAGAATGGGCAAGGATATTAATCTCTATATGTGTAATTGAATCAAAAGGTAGTTCTACAAAGTATTGACTCAGGGGGCTGCATAATTACGCCCACCCCACTTTGCAGTTATTTATTTGTAAAAAAAAAGCTTTGGAATCCTGTATAATTTTCGTTCCACTTGTCACGTGTACACCACTTTGTATTGGTCTTTCACGTTGAATTCCAATAAAATTAATTCAGGTTTGTGGCTGTAATGAGACAATGTGGAAAATACTTTTGCAAGCCACTGTATGTGGATGCCAAATTTACCTATCCACCCTGGCCTTTACTCCCTGTCCTGGATAACATCTCTTTTCATGGATGGCTGACAGATTCCTTTAACTAAATCTGAGCAATATAGAACTCATCATCTTTCCCCCTTCATCTACCAAGCCTCTCCCAACATCTCACTTACATATTTAACAATAACGCCATCATCCACCCCATTTCTCAAGCATTTTGCTTTGGTGTGGCCTTGCGTGCCCACAGAGTGCTCCGCGTGCCATAAGTTCGCCATCACTGTCCTATGTGGTTATTTTAAAATTAGAGACTAGAGTGTGTATGTGTATATATTTATGTATTATTAATTTTAAAGGTAAACTTGCATTTGTTTACCATATGCTAAATAAGGTGAGGCAGTCTGTCAAACATTAAGAATTTAGTTCACTTGAAGTTGATCTGTCATAAAATGTACACAGATGGTTATTAGGGTAATTTCTGGGGGAAAAATTTAAATAACCAAGCACAGAAATTGTATGATATACACACTTTTCAAATCCTAGGCACTGAAGTAGCGTAACCACAACCCTAAAACAAAAACATACAGAGAAAGAATCAAGAACGCCAAGTAAATATAGCAATGAAAGGTTTATTTTTTGCTTAACTAAAGATATACAAATAAGCAAGTCATGGATACATGCAGGAAACATGACCCCCCCCCCCCAAAGAAAAACCCTTTCAAACATGAAAACTAGGAAAAGTTTAGCTATATAGTTGTATAGATCCAGCTGTCTAATTCTGTGCATCACAATATGTAGCACATGTTATAGAACAAATAATAGTAATGCACCGATGCCTAGTTACATATTTATTGCAGCTCCAATAAGGATATAAATCCAAGGAAAGATTTACTAACATTGTTATTTTAAAATATAATGGCTTACACCAGTGCTGCAAGCCTTTGGTCCACATTTGGATGAATCAAATACTGGTGCTCAACACTTGCAGAAATCAAGACCGTGATTACACAAATTGTAACCTTTTGAACACAGCCACAAAAAAAATGCAGTGCATGATTGCAAGAAAAACTAAATATCAAAACCTATTTACAACAGAAAGAATAGGACATTAAAAACAAAATTATAAAAATGATTTAACTGGTGCCTGCAGTATTTCTGGTCTATGAAACTTCTCATTTAGGTACATTCCCAGCCTCATCCTAAACACATGTAAAGCAGATTTGAGAATATTATTCCTGTGTAAAATGGTAATCCAATGGTGTACAATTTTACAAAAAACTGCAAGTTCTTGACATTGCCTCAAGCATTCCAACTTTTTGACTTTTTACAATAAAAGGGCTTTAAAACATTTTTAGTCACAATAGGATTACATAACCTAAATGTTAGTTGTCCTCTCCCACCCTTTAAGCAGACCAGTTTAAAGGAAGTAGTTTTGTAAATTGCATCACCTTACATTATAAATGTGATCAATTGTAATAGTTTGTAAAAAAATTGGGGTTTGTAAAGCAAGCAATTAAATTTAAGTTTTGAACCTGAGCCATAAGACTTTACTGAACTCACCTGACTAGCCAAATAGAGGTGCAGCAGCAAGTCAACATAAAAAGGCAATATATAAACTGGACACTGAAAAGGCAAGTACATCGACGGTATGTCAATGTTTTCTGTCTTTCTGTTATCATGTGAATACTGTAATCCAACCAGTGTAAAAATGTGAATTCAAAATGCTGTATACAATTATGAATGATATATATATATATATCAGCGTTCTCCCCAGATTTTTTTTTCAGCCGGGCGGCGCGATGACGTCATCGCGCCGCCTGCACCGGTCCGGCGGCCTCTCTGATAGGCTAGCACACAAGTCCTCTGACAGGCGGCGCCTCCCCATTCTTCAGGAGCGCGCCGCAGCCACTGAAAGACTCCGGCACGCGGCCCCGGTAGTATGCCGCGGGCCGGAGTGTTTCAGTGGCTGTGGCGCGCTCCTGAAGAATGGGAGGCGCCGCCTGTCAGGCTGCTCGCTGTGTGCCGGGCGGGGACCAAAATCTCCCGGGCGGGCCGCCCGGCCAATCTGCTTTGGGGAGAACACTGTATATATATATATATATATATATATATATATATATATATATACCCTACTGCCATTACTTCAATTTGCTTCAAAACAGTTACATGGGGGAAAAAAACTATTTAGAAACTAAAGACTTTTCTGCAAAGTATCACACAGAAAAAACCTCAATCAGTGCAAGCTATCCAACCATCCTTTAACACTGTTACAAACGGCGCGGATAGCCAGATAGGGATTGCCCTCTCAAAAAATCACCATGAGGGTACGAAGAGTAATCAGACTGTGATTCAGTCATGCGACGTAAGTCCATCTGTGTTTTGGGTGGTGATCGGCGGAAAGGATCCTGTGATTCTTGTGTTAAACGACGATAGTCAGCTAATTCTGAATAACGGCGGTCAGAAGCAAGCCTGCTGTCGAAACAAAAGGAAGTTTGATAATAATAATAATAATAAAAAATAAAAAAGCAATAAATGATTGTTAAAGGTTGTACAATAGAAAAGGCAAAAACTAAAGAAAATATACAAAACTGTACTATAATACTATAAAATTTTATTGTTTTACTGGGATTTTAAGAGGATGCAAAGACTAGTCAAGATGTTACCAGACAGCCTAAATTTACACCTAGCGTTAACCCGGTGCTAAATTGTGTAAGCATTTACAATGTTCACAAAGTTACTAGGTCAGGAGGTGGCAACAGAGTTGATATGGAGGGCCACAAGTGCGGCCCGCACATAACATTTTCAATCTATACTGACTTCTATTAGCATGTTGTAATGAAAAAAGGACAGCAGGCATTGCTAGAAGACATTTTTAAATAACAAAGCTTGTTTCAAATTATACTTCAAGCATTAGGGAACACTGTAGTATGTTAATGCACATTATGTGGGATATAGATCATCAAAGGTTATGTTGATATGACCTCATTGATATTATTAAAAACCTTTGATTCAAAGGTTATGTGCCTCTATTCTGAGGTTATGTGCCTCAATATATATTATGCAATCATCCCTTGTTCGTTGGTGGAATAGTGGGAGCATAGGAACTCCCCTGTCTGCCGACTGCTCCAGCAGAGCAGGCTGATTGGCAAATGTGAAAAATCAGTGACCCAGACGGCGTCTGAGCATGTCCCTCTCCTCCTCCTTTCGGGGTGTTGGCAGACAGGCAAGTTCCTTTGCCCTATATACTTTAACAGTTAGGTTTTGGGGGTTGCAAGTGGAGGACCAAAGGGGGCGCTGAAGAACACCCAAAGGGCCGTAGGTTGGGCACCTGGGAACTAGCTCCAACATTTAGTATATAGCTTTTCTTAACATCCTAGCGCACCGCACATACCATGCAGTTTTCAACGGCACAGTACGGGCAATTGTGGCAGTGTACAAAGTACACTGCCTGCCATTTCCTCCCTCCTTCAGTCCCTCTCCACACAGCCGGTGTCATTAATGACATGTCTGTGTGGGCGGGAAAGCCGGCGCTCCTCTATTGACATGGAGGTCTATGCCCCCCCTGCCCCATTCAGCATCACCATGACGCGATCATGGCGGTTCCCGAAACCCCGTAATTGCTGCAGCAATGAAGACAATCACTGCAGCTTTCTGTGAAGCTATCGGCTGCACCTGATGCCTGGTTCCCCTGCGGTTGGAGTGAACCTGAACAGCGAACGGACAGGGTTCTTCTCAACCGCTAGGGAGGTTAATGCAGGGTCAGATATACAAGACTAAAATAGTTTTGCCTATTTTATTTTTTCAGAAAAAAAAAAAGTGTGTAGCATTTAACAGAAATGCTTAAAATACCAGAATGCTACAAAGCCTAGAACTGCTCAAGAGATACAGAAGTTGCAAGCTTGTTCATTTTCACCAATCGGCAAGTAAGGCATTACAGGATTATTCCTGTATCTCCAGCTATTTTTCCTAGCAATAATGCCTTTTCCTCTGCTACTTAAAGCTGAAAAGCAGGAATGCCTAGGTGTCAAATCTGACATAAGGAAGTCTATGAGCAGTATATGATGAGGCTGAGAGGAAAGTGACAGAACTTAAATATATAGATCAGAGGAGACAGAAGTGGAAAAGGAACCTCTTAATGAGCACAACTGTAGACTACTTAACACTGCAAAACCTGACAAGACTGTAAATCCATGATTTATGAAGACCTATAAAAGTAGTTGGGCAAATACATGATGCTTCAATTATGTTTAAAGTGATTTAAAGAGCAAAACCACATATTTGCCATGAGTGCAAAAACAAAGACCACAAAAGAGCATGCCACCTTCTAGTGTAGTAAATCAACACACAAATCAAAGCTGAGGTAATAGGATTACTACTCACACAGAGCAATATCCCAGACAGAAATACAACCAGTTCTATCTATACTATAGTGTGCTGCAGTGCAACATTCATAAATACAAGAAATAGTAACATCTAGGTTTTAAAGGGTTTCCAATTGTGGCACTTCATTTAGTTTGTTTCAAACAAGCAGATTACTATGCAATCCAACCACAAAGAATATTAATATTACCCCAGATCAGAATTTATCTGCACTCATGTGCCAGCATAGCAGTTTACCTGCATACCTTTTATAACTGTCCATCGTCTTCTTGTAGCTATCAGATGCAGAACTTTGCGGCGGTGAAAGACGGGTGCGCTCATATATCGGCGTGTCAATTGTCGACAGAGATGAGTAAGCAGCCTGCATTCCAAGGCCAGACATCTGAGACTCATAAACGGAGCTCTGCTGTGGACGATAAGCACTAGCCAGTGCAGAGGACGACGCATATGGGGAACTGGCAGAATGTGATTGATACGGATTGGACGAGGTCTGAGAACCATAAGACTGTGCCATTGAAGGTAGATGGGACCCATAAGTGGCAGACAGAGATGATGCTTGAGTGGAATAGGCTGTAGAACTTTGTGAGCCATATGATGGCTGTGTTTCTGTCACATAAGCAGAGGGTTGGCTGTCATATCCACCTTGAGTGCCATAGGCAGATGAAATTACACTTGTTCGCGCTCCATAGGCAGCAGATAAAGATGATGAACCACTACTGTAGGTAGCAGACAATGACGAAGTTGGATGATCCCCATAGGCAGATGATACAGAACCATAGCCTGATGACGATGACGGAGCACGAAATTTTGATGCAAGGGAGGCAGTGGATTGTCCAAGACCATAAGCTGATCTTGTAGGTGATCTTAGGGGACTTCTGTCTCGTGAACAATAAAGTGGAGAGGGTGGGCGCATTTTACTTTCAAAAGCATAATGTGCATTATCACCTGAATAATGCTCATATGGCGATACTAGGGCAAAGGATGCATAGGCCGCTTCAGCTGCCCTCCTACGATTATATGTGTCGGAGCGGGTTGGTGGGGCTTCTCGAATATCATTAGGTCTACGTGTGCGATTATGAGTACTACCATTAGTGCTCACAGGCCTTGATACTTTGTTGGACATCTCAACATTTATCCGTTTTCCTTTGATTTCCTTTCCATTCAGATTTTCAATAGCTGCCCTAGCGTCACTTTCTTTCTCCATATGAACGAACGCATAGTCTAAGGTAGTACACAGGAGGAGGAAAAAAAAAAATGTTATAGACATTAAAATATACAAATATCATTAAAATGTACAAGTCTGGCCATTTTCCAAGGTTTTAAAGAATCTTTAAGTTTTACTCTGACTATCCCCACCACTGCAGGACTAATGATATAATGGAAGTATTTAAAATGTGTTTTTACTTTACTCACCACACTAAAGCAGGTTCTCGACCTACCTTACAATGCATAGCGATAAAGCCCTGCATTGTTGGGGAGGTCAAACGCTCAGCTTAAAAAAATTTTAAAGACCCCACCCAAGGGTCACAGAAGTGAGAGACACACACAGAGGCTCATTACTGTACACAGCTGACAAAGACACAGAGAGACACATTTCCCTTAGAGAACACACAGACACTCCTTCTACAGGCTCCTTTCTACACAGCTGACTTGGACACACACACACCCTCCAGCCTCAGACTACACACACAGTTAGGGCCCCCTCACACACGTACCGAGTGGGGGCCTGACAGATCAGCAATGAAGTGCAGCATGATGACGTCTCGCTGCACAGCATCGGCAGGCACCCTTTGTGTGCCCGCCGTTAGTTTCAATGGGGATGTCAGTCTCCATTGAAACTATTGGCATCGGCCAGAGATCAGATATGTCCATTCTCTGGCCGACCGAGCTTTGGGGAAATAGGGAACTGTCTGCTCAGAAGCAGAAGCAAAAGTAGTGACTTAAAAGGCAACTGGATGCCATGCATCAAGCTTCTAAAAAGCAATTCAAGAAAGAACCTACGGTTCTATATTTCTATTTAATTGAACGGGAACAAAAAAGATTTTTCGTTTGGTCTAACGAAAATCAAGTACTGAATAACGTGTACATTCGATAAAATGTTATCGGTAACTAACTAATGGATGGTTCATCCATGCCTGTCTTCACAAAATCTATCATGGTAGGATGGTCAAAAATTCACATATACACTCCTAAACCATGTAAATTTAAACCTTATCAGTGTTCTCCCCAGAATTTTTTTCAGCCGGGCGGCGCGCCGCCTGCACCGGTCCGGCGGCCTCTCTGATAGGCTGCCGGCCAGCGGCAGCACACAAGTCCTCTGACAGACGGCACCTCCCCATTCTTCAGGAGCGCGCCGCAGCCACCGAAAGACTCCGGCCCGCGGCTCCGGTAGTGTGCCGCGGGCCAGAGTCTTTCAGTGGCTGTGGCGCTCCTGAAGAATGGGAGGCGCCGCCTGTCAGGCTGCTCGCCGCGGAGGACTTGTGTGCCGGGCGGGGACTAAAATCTCCCGGGCGGGCCGCCCGGCCAATCTGCTCTGGGGAGAACACTGCTTATGTACCAATACAACATATATTAATACAGATTTTGTAAGATCACTTCCCAATTTACTAGCACTGTATTCAGATTTCACATAGTGAAGATCTGTCAAGTCCAGTGTGTAAACAAATGTGTTTTTTTGCACATTGTCTTAACGCAGAGCCAGTCATTTGAATACACAAGAATGGACCTAACAAAAGCGTTACTTTTCCCAAAGGCAATACTCCACAATGCATCCATGTAATTTATTATTTCAAGATACAACAATAAGCTAAGTACAGACCAGATCATTGGGAGTAAATCATCAAACAGTTGTGCTCAGTGACAAGAGAATAAATAAGCAGGCATTCTGTTCTTTGTAGAAGACGAGCAAGGTCAAGTGATCACCACCCACTGTGTCTCCCCTAAAAGAAACAGATAGGCTGGGTTTTCACTGCGTCAAATGGAAGGATGTTGACGTACACCATTGTTATCCATGATGCTGTCTCCACATGCGTTGGTCTGCTACTTTGTGCCCCATTGCGTTAAAATCAACGTAGACCACTACGTTGATTTTGACGCATCCGTCAGTAACGCAAGGGGGGTGCGCCAACGCACCCATAGACAATGCATTGAATCCATTTGACGGATGGGCATCCATCAGTAACAGGGTAGATAAAAATGTATGATTTTAAAAAATAAAAAAATTTAAATAGATTTTTACTTTTTTTTTTTTTTTTTTTTAAATGCTTTTTGAGGAAATAGATTACCATCAAGAGGTTATTCCATGATGGAATAACAATTAATTGTTTAATTATGTAGAATAAGACTGTATATGTTAAATTTTTTGGGTAAATAAATTCCATGAATCCATTCACAATGTCAGGCTCTTCCAGAGAGGTTTGTAAGATTTTATAATGAATAAAACTACCGTACATGGCCAACATCCCAAAAACAATAGACAGAAGGTGATGATGGCATAAGCACATCCCCCCAAATTTCTCCTGGAATAGACAGGGGCGAGGGGATGGGCCACTCAATATGTAAAAGCAATACATGTATTATACACAATGCCAGAAATGAAGTTATGACCATCATATCAATCAGAAACAATGCACAGTGTTGCGGATGTACACATCTGTACACATGCTTAGTCCAAGACATAGTCCAAATTTCACCCCAACGCACGTTTCGTTGAAGACTTCTTCAGGGGGTACGATGTGTAATTTCATCAGCCAAATCTACATAACACAACCAGCCAACACAAGGGGATCAGTCATACTGAACAACCAAATCGACATAAAAGTGTACACAGACCCTCAGGGGTTACTCACGTCCATAGATCAATATAGGGGGAAAGACATGATTTCTCAAGATGGTGTCACCACTGCACCAGTGGGGAACAGAGAGACAAATTTTAACCGCATAAATGCAGTGTTGATCTGAGTACAACAAGATCGTTTTTTAATACATTTACTTTGGTAAACATGATCAGCTGATGGTTTAGATCTTGTTACACAGATCACCAGTGGGGACGCCATCTTCAGAAATCATGTGTTTGTAAGATTTTATAATCAATAAAACTACCGTACATGGCCAACATCCCAAAAACAATAGACAGAAGGTGATGATGGCATAAGCACATCACCTTCTGTTGATCTATGGATGTGAGTAACCCCCGAGGGGTCTGTGTCCACTTTTACGTCGATTTGGTTATTTAATATGACTGATCCCCTTGTGTTGGCTGTTTGTGTTATGTAGATTTGGCCTATATTACATATCGAACCCCCTGAAGAAGTCTTCAACGAAACGCACGTTGGGATGAAATTTACGCCATTTGGACTATTTTAATTGTCTAACAGCACGTGTACAGATGTGTACATTCGCAACATTGCGCAATGGTTTTGATTGATATGATGGTCATTACTTCAGTGTTTGCACTGTGTATAATACATGTATTGCTTTCGTGTCCCCTCAACCATGTCTATTCCAAGGGAAATTGTGGGTGATGTGCTTATGCCTGTCTGTTATTGGGGAGTTTCTCTGCCTACAACATATTATCACAGACGCTTGGTTTACTTTTGCAGTTCTCAAAACTAAGTGCAACAGAAAAGTTTTCCAAATATGAATGATTAACCTAAACTGTGGATAAAAAAAAAAAAAAAAAAAAAAAAAGAAGAATATGAGAAGTTTTTATTCTAAAAATCTTCATCTACTCGCATTTTGAAGTTATACTGGCAAGAATTTTTGATTTAAATCAGTTTGATTTAAATCGAGCCTTACTGACTAGTGATTTAAATCGGTTTGAGTTAAATCAAAGCCACCCTGATCAGTAACAAAAATTTTTCCCCATAAAAAAAAAGTTACATATGCCCTGATGAAAGCTTAACGGATGCCTAACGGATGCTTAAAGCGTGCTCCCAACGTAATCACAGGTGCGTTGACGAAGGGACGTTTTTTTTTTTTTTTATAACTGTGCCACGGGCAATCGCGCGGAGCACGACATGCTCTGCCATGATTGCCTGCCCAGCCGGAGATTCTTAACATAAATCCGGCGTCACTGAAGAGGCCAGACTTATGCTGAAAAAAGGTGATGCCCCTCCACGCCGCCTACCCCCGCCCCCTTCGCGTCACCAGTAATGCGATCGGGGGCAGACCCGGAAGCATCTGTGTGGGCGGGAAAGCCAGCGCTCCTCCATTAACATTTTACTCTATAACCACAGTACAGTAAACAGGGTGAATAAAAATCTATTCTTTTTGGGGGGAATTTTTATTTTTATTTTTTATAAAATGCTGAGGAAAATACATTAGCATCCAAAGGTTATTCCATCATGAAATAAAGATTAGTTTTTAATTTATGTAAAATAAGGCTGTATATGTTTACTTTTTTTGGTAAATAAATTCCATTAATCCATTCACAATGTCTTGCTCTTCCTGAGGTTTTTGTTAGATTATTGGGCAGTTTCTCTTCTTACAAGATATTATCACAGATGCTCGGTTTACTTTTGCAGTTCTCAAAATTAAATGTGACTCAGCAGACATCACAAGTATCTTCTTCACAGCAAAAATTTTATAATACGAACAGAGTTGAGGAAAAGACCTTAATCCTAGTCTACAAACCTATGAATACAGAATCAACCCATGTAATGTTATTCAGTTGAATAAATCTATTTAAATTGGTATTAAGGTAATGATTATTTTTCTCCATCCTAAAGTCGGACACATGGCTCAAAGAAACAGATTAGAGCAACATCGGGCGCTGTGTTGCTCTAATCCCGAGGTGCCCAACTTAAGGCCCGCAGCCCCCAAAACCAAACGGTTATTGCATAGGGCATAGCAGCTGACCCAGCTTTCGTAATCAACTTTGGCGGTCCTACATCAGTAAAATTGTGAATGTTGATCAGGGAAACCGGATCTGGTCCACCACCTGCTGAGATATTTCGACAGGGGGAGGGTTTGGATTGATGTTATGTACGGCCCTTTAGTGAAGCCGAGGGCCACACTTGTGGCCCTCCATATCAACTCAGTTGCCCACCACTGCTCTAATGTGTTTCTTCATTTGAGCCATCCGCCGTTCCTTCAAGCAGGATCAATGGATCCTGCTTGAAGGAACTCGACCAAACAGGTTTCCAACATGTTGGAAAACCTTGTTAGAAATCCACGAGACTATGTTCCCACTTAGGCGATCGCCTGGTGCTCGCGATTTTCAATCGCCTGCCGAACCTCTGTCAATCTTGAATGAGCTTGTTCTCATTGATCAGATCGCATGCGTTTTTTTTCCTGATCGCTCCCATAGACATGAATGGACGATCACCCGCCGATCGAGTGCCAGGCGATTAATTGCCTAAGTGGGAACATAGCCTCACTTTGGATGCAGACTAGAGATGCTCCGATCAGCATTTTTGGGGCCGATCACCGATTACCAAGATCATGAT
>CM070041.1:31480092-31491260 GCA_036250615.1 Ptychadena robeensis
TCAATGTGCACCACATGGGCACATCGATTCCCGTTCAATAGGGACCCGTTCTCCCCAGCTCGCAGCATGTGTGAATCACAACACGGGCTGCAAGCTGGGGTGAAGCAGCCTGCCTCTCACAGCTTCAAAGACAGAAGTGCTGACTCCGTCCCCGTCACACTGACAGCGGGTCCAGGCTGCAGCAGCTGCTCCAATACTTTGAATATAGACTCACGTCTCCATGCAAAGTAATGGAGATTGAATGGGGTTTTTGAGCATGTTGGAACCCCATTCAATCGAGTTTCTTTGAGGAAGGCACACACGGGTAGATTTGTAAACAGATTAGAGTACAATCAAGCACCGTGACCGTGCACGTTGATTGATTGTACTCTAATCTTTTTACAGATCTGTCCATGTGTGCCTAGCTTTACAATCTTACCATACAATTTCTGTACAATCAACTTCTGTTCTACCTAAACCATGTAATATGGAGGAACTTTGAAACCTTCCAATCATTATGTATTCTATCAGGAAGGCCACTATACTACATAGTTGTTGGTAGATCTAAAGGAAATTGTATGAAGGTGTATGGGGGGGGCTTTTCACATACACACAGATTGACATACATGCGTTGATTTTAGCATTCGATCGACATAAAACTATCAACGTTTACATTGATTGGACTTAAATCATATGCTGCACATATAGTTCTATGGGCGAAAATAGTCAGATACCGATCAAAACATAGATCGAAAATTTTTCGTAGTTTGTACAACGATCGAACTAAAATCGTAGCATTTTGTTGGTTGGGGCAATCGACCCATCTATGCCTAGCTTTACAATGATCAATACCACACATTGTGATCACTGCAAAACCAAGTGATTTCTTTGCCAAGGCCTGTGAATGCTCCACAAATGGATCGGATACAAAAACTTGTACTATCAACTGAAATTTTTGCAAGGCGGCCACTGCTTAATTTGATACACTGGTGCGGCATATGCGACAAATTCACAACTCAAGGACACGCATTGTGGATCCACTACCATTGGTAACCAATATGGAAATTGAAAGTATAGGATGCTGTATTGCCGACATGGCGAACACCACATCCTAAACTATCTGAAACTGCTCCCGAATATCGGGTGGCCGACGTGTCCATAATTCCACCCTCAGTTTCAAGGGCTGCCTAATGTAGACCCAGCTTTAGAGAAGAGAAAGCTGATCCAGCACCATCGATAAATCCTGCCTCTGAAAACATTATGTCCTTCCCATGGTAATTGAGAAATGCATTACAGCCTTTTCACAGTAACGCAAGTGCAGCCAAAAAAAAAGTTGAATCTCAAAACGTCCTGCATGCGACCGATTGCAGATAGGGACGGAACTGTCTGCATGACTGAACAGCTAAGTTATGCAAGCAGTAATGTAGACTCCTGACTAAACAATTTTTAGGGAATCACCTGACAGCAGCTTTTAGGCAACTTAAATGGAGGAGGGGGGGTTGGTTGGATATATATTTTATAGCACATATGAGGACTGCCTTAAAACATTCGATTCTGAGATGAGCCAGAATCATATTTAGTACCTGATAAAGTATATAAAAAGGGAGGACAAGCCACATTCTACAGGCCCTCACACCGAATAATAGACGTATAGTTAAAGACGAGACTGACCCATTTACTCACGACGGAAGCCGCCATTCCCACGCACTACCCACATATCGCCGACCTAACCAGTCCCCTCGCCTCCCGCATTACCTTTCACTACATCACACTCCACCACCTTCCCATAGGCCTCGAACATGGTGCGGAGTTCGGACGATTCACAGGCGGGGCTAACATTGCCCACAAATATCTTCCAGGTGTTCTGAGGCCTGGGCTTCGAAAGCTCCACCACCAGCCTCTTCCCGTGCAGCTCCCGTCCGTTTAGCTCATCAATTGCCTTGTTGGCTCGGTCGGCGCCTCGCATGTGCACGAACGCGTACTGCTTCATGACGGCGCAGCTTACCACAGGGCCGTACTTTTGGAAAAGCTCACTCAGCTCCTCTTCCGTAGTGCGGTCCTCCACGTTACCGACGAAGATCTTCAGAGTATCCTTCATGGCGGTTCTCTGGAAAGGGCGATGCACACAAAATGGCGGCCGCGCTTTCTGGGCTATAACTAACACGAGGAACCTTCTCACACCAGATATACACAAGACCGGCTTATATTCTCAGGAGCTTTACCGAGTACACGCTGTTTTACGGGTTAACAAAACACTACAATAGTACAACATTAGCCTAGACTGGGTAAGTAGGGGCGTACTGAAAGAGGAAATACGTCACAGCCACGTGACCGGCCAAAGGACATATGACCTCTAATTTAAGCGTCAAAGGGGGGGGGGGGGGGGGGGGGGGGGGGCGTACAATGTGAGGCTAATGTACAACAACGTAAGGGATGTGATAGTGCTGGATGTTAAATGCACAGAGGCCATTTTCTTTTGTGGGGGAATTGTCTTCTTACTCCCCTTTTTCTGTTTAGGATAAATAAAATCACGGGCACAAAAAAAGTGTTCTAAACATCTTCATGTAGCCTATAATGTATTGCTGCCCTCATTAAAGACAAAGGGTTTAAGGGCTTTCGCTGTGAGCTGTACTGACATTGACAAAACCTGTTCTACCCTTCCACATGCATGCTGCTTTATGTGTTATTATTATTAACTTTAATTTATAAAGCGCCAACATATTATGCAGTGCTGTACATTAAATTAGTTGTAGTTGAAATGCAACACAAAATAACACACAGGTTGACCGATAGGGCGTTACAGTGTATTAATGCATTGCACATTGTTGCAGACATGTTTTACACGCAGCCTGAGTGTTTTCCATACACTTGTAAAGAAGGGGCTAACACAGATCGTGTGGTATGTACTGTGAAACACAAATAAGCTTGCAAGGGCCCAAAAGGAAAAAAAATGAAAACATATCTAAACTCAGCCATGGCAATGCCAGCATCTCTCTTTTTTGGGGGATCAAGATGCTAGGCTAGACTACACTTCCCCAGAATCTCGAATATTTGAGATTACGAAGATATAGCACATCGAAGTGCAGATATTCACACAAAAAATTTGAGTGAATATTCACGATCAACACTACTGCTCGCTCCTGGGCCACCATGCCTGGAGTATCCGGTTCTCCAGGCTTCAAAATAGAGGAGCGAGACTTCCGGTCTTGCTTTATCCACCAATCAAGATCTGTAACCCGATTCAGATGTAGCTGGCTGTGGGTGCATGGGGACATGGGAAAGTAGATGTCTAATTTCCCTCGGGGCGGCGGCATGTCACTGGGGAGGTGGAGCATTGTGGAATTTTTTAAGATTTATAGAGTTAAGGCCCCCATACACCTTACAATCTTACTATACAATTGCTGTACAATCCACTTTTGTTCTACCAAAACCATGTAATATGAGGACCTTTCTAACCTTCCAATCACTATGTATTCCATCAGGGAGGCCACTATACTACATTGTTGTTGGTAAATCTAATGGAAATTGTATGGAGTGATCTAAAGGGTTTAGTTGTATTTTTTTTTACATTTGACCCCTGATCTGCTCTTGGTGCCAATAATAGAAGGGAAAATCGGAGGTAGTAGGTCCGCTCTAAATTGAGTAAAAAAATAACAAATAACGATTGTTTAATAAGATCCATAGAAAACAGATGCTTTTTTTTATTTGATCAACCAAATGCATATGTAATGTCAGAAACGCATGCATTTTTGCATATATGCAGTTTGCAAGTAAGGGGGGGGGGGAACGCATGCCTATAAAAAATGCATGCCTTTAGAAAACGCATTTAGTGTTAAATGGTCCTAAAGCTGGGAATAGACAGGACAATTTCCTGTCCATTCCTGACGGGATCTAGCTGGCGTGAGGACGTCATCATGCACGCCCACTAGTGCCCTTTGTCTGCCGCCCATTACTTTGGCTGGGGACAGACGTCCCCATCTGAACTAATGGGATCGGATCAAAATTATCCTGATTTTAGTCCAATTCTGTAAGTTGGCGCACCTGATTCCTTGCCGACGCGATCCCGAACACGTGCAGTATCCGATCGGCGGGTCGTGCAGGAATCGGCACGTCTATGCCCAGCTTTATAGATTGAGCGAAGGTTGATCATGTACAGCTAGCTTTAAAAAAAAAAAGGGGCCCAAGGCTAAATGTTTTGTCTGCAGTAAAGTGCTATGCTTGCATGTTTGCCATCTTTTGTTTGTTCATCATTCTTTTAATTTAATTGTTCGTTGTCTGTGAAACTGAAGGCATGGGCGTGACCTTTGTGTACATTCATTGTCTAGAAATGTGTTTATTTGGGGTGTGTAGGTGAGGTGTAGGTGTGTAGGCGCCCCCCTGCGTCTGGCCCCGCCCTCTGCCCCCTTGGTCCGTGGTTGCCGGGAAACATGGATGCTCCCTGGCGTCCGTACGTCGCTTTTGTGGGCGGGCCCCGGTGACGTCACCCGGAACTATCATCCCCACAGCCCATGCTGGCGGATGTGTCCGGTGTGGCGTTCGGCGGTGCGTGCATGCCGGAGTGACGGCAGGGAGTTATTTAAGCCCCAGGAGTGCCACTATAGCCAGACATTGACGGGGAAGGACGTGATATTGGCGAGCTCCACATTGCTACTTAGTACCCTACTACTTAACGTGAGATTTTACACCTACTGATTACCCTTATTACGGCTATCAACCTGACTATCACCAGAGTAATTAGTACATCGATTTACTTATATCTATTTTAGCTACCTTTTGGACTACCTAATCGACTGTTACTCTACCTAGCAATACATTACATTTGTAAGTTCCAATTTTATTATAAATTTTTCCTCCTTCCCCCGTTTACTTCTGCAACATTTGGACACCTCTATACCGATTATTTAAATTTACCTTGGTCACCACTGCAATTTTCCTATTACCTGTGTCTATCCTCCCATAACCTTGGCACCTCCCACATCCTTATGTCTTACTAATATCCTCCACACACACCTTGGTACACCCACGAGTATACACCTTGTCACAGACACTAACCTTCCCCTTTTGGTTGTTTTACTTTACGTGTGACTTCTCACCTCTACTTTTTGGTCTTCATTTTAAGTTGACACTCTATCACTCATTGTGAACCTGACACTTTTTACTCATACCTTTGTATGATATGGCACTACTGCACTCTAGGTTTCATCCTCTCATCTAGCACTTAATCATTTTGTGGGCTTTCCCCCTTTCCCTTTGGGGTTCTTTAAATCTGGTCCCTATTATACCATATATGATTTCATCTAAACTTATCCAAAACTTATTACACTTATTATATCTACTACCATTAGATGGTCGCCCTCTAGGGGCTTATATAGGCCCTTTGACCTAGGCTCCCTGTTCTCCGGACTCACCCTCGGTGTTGCCTGCTCTCTCATGTTCCACCATGGTACCTTACTCCAGTAAGTATCAGAATTTCTATACCCTATTTAGATTATTACCTTTTAATATTTTTTTAAAGACTTCCACCCTCCCATTTTTTATCCAATTAGAACTATCATCCTTTTGTTGCCCCCTGATGAAGTCTATTCGACGAAACGTACGTTGGGGTGGCCTGACGTCTACCTTCAAATTCTATTTATACCAACTTTCCCACCTTCTTCCTGGACGGGCTGATGAGGATATGATCTGCAGATCCATTAGGCATTGTATTAATATCTACCATCGTACCAAGATTGGAACATCATCACTGTTTTTATGGACATTATATGATTACTCTTTTTATTCATAATTTATGAGTCGTATTACTCTTTGACGCTGTTATAGATTGAAACCCTTAAAGTCCCTTAGCCTCTGCTAAGTCGGAGGACATTTCCGCCTGGAGGTAGAGTTTTCTTCTCTAAACCCTAGGTACTTTTTTGTATACATTTTTGTGGGATGTTGGTTTCAAGGTGCTGGAAGCATACATATTGTTTTATGAATATGTGCTTTGTTTGTGCAAAATAACATGGTAATATTAATTATGGCTTTCTCAGCTGCATATAATGCTCTTTGTCTTCATTGATCTGTTGCTGCTACGATTTTCTGCCCTCCGGGAGGTCTGGCATCACGGAAAAAGTGACGCCCCTCCATTAACATAGAGGTCAATGGATAGAATCGCAGAGGAAATTGGGCAGACAGGTGAGTTTAATTGTAGTTATCTCTGGGTGAGTTTTATCTGCTGAGTAACGTACCCTGAAATTACTGGGTCAGAACACCCAGGAGGTTAGGCTAAATTTACACTGTCGGTTCGCAAGCTGCTTTCAGCTCAGGACAGTCTGCTTCCGCAGCCCCGGGAGAAACGGCTACATGTGAGCGACTGCAAACGTTCGCAGGCCCTCTAAATAAGGACCCCATAGAGGTCGTCTAAATTAAGACCCCGGTCGGTAAAGTTAAAGGGTCATTTACCTGGCGGTTAAAAACCACCAGTGTAAACGAGCCCTTAAAAATATGCCAAAATGTAGACCTTAGCGTGTAAATTGCATTTAGACTGAAAGGTGCCAATCAAAAACAGAAGCTGAAGAGTTTGAATGGCTCAGGTTCAGTCTGCATACAATTTGTATGGCAATGTTGAAATTTCAGCATCTCATTTTTAATTTCTATTGTCTTTTTAGAATACAGTTTTTTGTTCAGGAAATGAAGTATATTTTATCAGGGAAGGCGGTTGATAGCATTAAAGTACACAAAACCCAACTAAGAGGGATAAATCAAAGTGCATAGTATGATAATAATACAGATCAAAAAGGGAAGGGAAATACAGTGCACCCCTTACTTGCAAACTGAATTTATTCCCAAGGGTTGGTTGTTAGTCAATAAATTTTTCTTCAGTTCCATATTGCATAATTTTCCTGGTGTTCTCACTAAGAAGTCATAATGTGCCTAGCCTAAACGCCATTTAACTTTGGCTTTTTTTCTTTCCTCCCCCCCCTATCCCTGGGATTTCAAATAACAGCTAACTGTAAATGTCCTGAGGAAGCCCACGATAAAGGGGCGAAACATGTCGACCACTTTACAGTCTACATTTGGGAATCCAGTTCTCTGAATGATGTTTTACATCTCGCACTCCACTATCGAAAATCGGATCTATTCTGGATCACCCATATTTTGATGTTTTGATTTTATATGTACTTGTCTACATGTGATTGGTTCAAAATAAAATTCCAAAATTAACCTACTTTTGTAATAACTATCTATGCTATTCGATAGGGTAGATCTGCCAATGCAAAGTCCCCACTGAGGGTAATCCCTTCCCCTTTCCCTTTTTGTCCAACTTTGGCTTTAAGGAAAAGAGGATGGAATGTGGTTCTTGTGTGGAAGAAGAGTTTCCTTCCGTAAGAACACTAGAAATCTGGCTCTCTGGTGTCCGTTCTCTCCTTGGAAGTGTCTGTAGACTTTTGTAGATTGGTAAGATGGTGCATTATGACCTGTTGTACTTATTAGTGTCACATGAACCCCATGCTCATATTTCTGCACAATTTTATTCTTTTCAATTATAATTGATTTCTTTACCTTCTCTTTTTTCCTTCCTTCTGTTTTTTCTAGCTATTTTGGGGCCATTTTGGTCTGAAATTTAAGGTAGTCATGTAAATATTTCTTGATCAATCAATTTAAATGTTGATCGTCAGTTTATCATTGATCAATGGTACCACTGTAGTGTTGTGAAAGCGCAATGTGGTGTGCAGCTCATGCGACCAGGTCCTTTTGGATGAATGACCTCTGTCACTAAACACAGCTCACACTCCATGCAAATCCAAGTCCAGGCAGCTGGTAGGGGCTATTTACAGTTTATTAGGAGTATATACTGTGACAGGAAGCCTGTCAAATCCTCTGGATGTATCCAGTATGGGATATATGTGTGTCTCAGATACTGGCAATATGCAGAGTACTTTGCTATCTGACCAGCAGAGGGAGCTGGAATCGCTGGGCCTGGTGCAGGGTAAGACCAGCTGTGCCCTGTTAGCTCATTAGAGTGTGTTTCAGCTCTATAAAACCCCCTCACCTGCTCAGTCAGATGGCTCCACCCTGAACCAGTCCTGTGTTCGACTGGGGAGCTAGTGTACCTGTGTGAAAATAACTCTGTGTCTGTTTTATGGACTGCTGTGATTCTGGACTTTTCTGCCTTCTTGGATGTATATATTGTACATAGACTTGCACCAATAAACCACTTGTGTGTTTTCACCTGCCAATCCTGTTTGCTGTGCCTCCTTCGCCTGCTAGGGACCCCGCCAGGGGGGTACCGCACCCTGCCGCTCTACAGCTAATCCCTTACATATGGTGGCGAATCCGGGCATCTTTCAGCGGGTGTTACAGAGGCCGGCATGGAGGAGCTTCTCCGACAGTTGGTGGTGGCAAATGCTACCCAGCAACAGACAAATGCCGCTGTGCAACAGACAAATGCTAATCAACAACAGACAAATGCAGAGCAAAAACGTGCAAATGACCATGTGCAGCAACAATTGGACATGTTAAGGCAGCAGCTTTAACAAATACAGCAACCCGCCCCAGATGGAGGATCCAGCAGTACACCATCTTTCAGGGTAAGCCACTTATTGCCAAAGATGACTGTGGATGATGACCCTGAGGTGTTTTTTTTTTTTTTTTAAACAATAAGATTAAATTGAGAAAGTTAAACAGCGTATCAATAGTACAAACAATGAAAGTATTTTTTCAGCTCCTCTGATGGATCAAATAAGAATAAGAGCGGTACACAAAGAGCTTCTATAATGTATCGGTCATGTACTACAAAGACAATAAAAAGTCAGTATAAACAAAAACAGGAACATGGTTAAAGGATGAGTAGTCAGGAAGGAAGAAACTGTGGAGGGGAAAGTGAGAAGAAGAGAGGGGGACAACACAGAAATGAGCTAAGAGGGGGGATAGAGAGTTGGACAATAGAGGAGAGAAGAAGGGAGTAAGGGAGGAAGGCAGGATTGGTGCCGTGCGGTGACTGGGTTGTTCAGAGTGGATAACTCAAGCCACAGGTTAAAGTCTGGAGACTCTATGAAAGTAGACCAGACCGCCCAGGTCTCAATGTGAACAGAAGCGCGTTCCTGCAGATACGCAATGGACAATTCCACGCGCTGGAAATCGTAACAGACCCTTCTTGGCTTTGGACACTGGTCCTGGGAGGTTAGATAGAAGTGCAGGCTGGGGTGAGACTGGGATGTTGGATAATGTTAATTTGTTAAACAATTGTATAATGCATTGCCACAGTGCCATGATTGGTGGGCAGGTCCACCAAATGTGCAAGAACGTTCCTTTTATCCTTCTCACATCTCCAGCATAAATTGGAGACAGAAGGCACGTATCTGTTAATCAAAGTGGGACATCTATACCATCTAGACAAGATTTTAAAGTTTCGCTCCTGCACAGTGCACGAACAGCTAATTGAATGGGACAAAGCGAAGATCTTTTGTAAGTATCTATCTGAGATTTTGCAATTTAAGTCTTTCTCCCAAGCCGCAACATAGCCTGGTCTGGTGATGAACAATGTTTTCAACAGAATGTCATATATAAGAGATAGGCAGTGTGTAGGTGGCGTTGGTAACATGCAAAGATCTTCAAAGGGTGTCGTGTCTCTAGTGAAGTCTCCTGTTGCACGTACAGTGTCTAGGTAGTGTTTTAATTGGAGAAGGTGAAGCCAGTGGTCACCTCCCTGGAGGGAGTCAGTTGTACGCGAGTGAGACGAGTGTATGGAGTTGAGTTTGAGGACTTGTGAGATAGGTACAAACATGCCTCGCTGCCAAGAGAGGAAACGAGTAGATGACATACCCGGCGGAAATGCTGGGTTCCCCAGGATTTGATGAAGGGGTCCTAAATAGGAGGAGAGTTTATGCTTAGACACTAGATGATCCCAGACTCAGAGCAGTGGGGGAACAAGAAAGGGGACTTCTGAAGTAGAAGGGCGTGTCCTAGGTTGGATCCAGGGCATGGAGGAAAGGGGGGTTGAGGAGATGTGGTCACGTATCTCCACCCATAGTTTATTTTTCCTACCATATACCGCATCAGAGATGTGCAGCCATGTAGTATAGTTTAAGATGAGGTACCCCCAAGCCTCCAGACCCTTTCTTCTGGACCAGGACATCGTATTTAAGACGGACGGAAGACGCTGACCATATGAAGCGTAGGAAGGCTGTACGCAGCTTAGCAAAGAAGAATTGGGGCAGGGAAATGGGCAGGGTTTAAAAGCGATATAGCACCCTGGGCAAGATATCCATTTTTAGCAGTGCTATGCGGCCAAACCATGAGTGGAGGCCCGTTTTCCAGGACTTGAGCCTAGAGCAGATAGATGCCAGAAGTGGTGCATAGTTCAAGGAGTACAAGAGTGAGAAGTTGCTGGGAATATTTACACCTAGGTATTTAATATGGTCTTAAGCCCATGAAAATGGAAAGGAGTTTTGTAGGGATGAGACACGTGCAGGTGGAAGTGATATGTTCAGTGCCACAGATTTACGGAGATTGACTTTAAAGTTACTGTGGGTTTGAAAGGACTGAAAAGCCATCAAGAGATGTGGGAAGGCAGTTCGGTGATTAGTGACATACAGAAGCATGTCATCAGCGAAGAGACCCATCTTATGTTGACGGTCCTCTAGCTGAATGCCACGTATTGAGGGGTTGGTGTGTATTGCGTTTGCCAAGTGTTCCATACAAAGAATGTATAAGAATGGAGACAGGGGGCAACCTTGTCTTGTACCATTAAAGATATGGAATGTATCTGACAGGGCACCATTGATTCGTAAGCGTGCAGAGGGTTTATCATAAAGGGCCAGGATTTTTGTGAGAAAGGTTGTTGGGACGCCAATCTGTCGTAAGGTGGCTCTCATGAATTGCCAGTCTAGGCGGTCAAACGCCTTTTCTGCGTCTATAGAGAGAAGTGACAGGGGGGTACGTTTCTTTTTGGCGTATTCGATGAGTGTGAGTGTTTTTATGGTATTGTCCCTTCCCTCTCTGCCCGGGACAAAACCTACTTGTTCGAGATCAATTAGTTGAGGGATAAGTGGACTAAGTCTGTTCGCTATAAGTTTGGCATAAATTTTTAGGTCTACGTTGATTAAAGAGATGGGACGATAGTTTGTGCAAAGTGTCGGATCCTTATCTTTGTTACCGTCCTTACTGGGTTTGAGCTGGTAAGAGGAAAACGACCACAGAGGGAGGAG
>CM070041.1:31495460-31507523 GCA_036250615.1 Ptychadena robeensis
TTGTAGCATTGACATGGTATTTAGCATTGGTTGCGTAACAACAGTTTTAAGTAGTCCTACCTCATAATTGAAAAAAGAAGCCGTTCAAGGAATAAAAAGTGCCCGTCAAGTCTGTTGTAAAGGTTGAAGCCGCTTTTGAATTAAAGGAGAGTTAGTTTGGCAGCCCTCTGTTCGGCTGTCAGTAAAAGTGAGACCTGTGCGTTGGGGTCGCAAACTCTACCCCTAAATAGTGGACTGCACTTTTCCGTATCCGCCCCTGGATCATCAGCGCTCCAAGGGTTGAAAGTGTATGGTCCGGGGAGGTTGCATCCCAGAGTAGGTCCACCGTGGGCGAATCTGTCCAGTAGGGTAGGGGATGTCGACGCCGGAGACACTGGCTCCATTACCCAGCACCCGTGCCGCCGGCTGATAGCAACTCCCCTCTCCGTATCGGAGTAACCCCGTCTCTGTGTTCCAGCTGAGAGTGATGTCAGAAGACATCAGACTGATGGAACAGAGCTGGAGGGGGCGGGGTAAGGCAGGGAGAGGTTGCTTCCATCCGATCATACAAGATCGTTGGTTGCGTATTCTCCCTGTCTATCGCCCACGTATAGAGGGATTTTTCCCGATCTCTCCCCTAAACAGCCACCACTGGACAATTTGTATCGGTATATGTAATATTAAACCAAAATTAGCCACAGATTATACAATCAATTTGCATAGACAGACATAAAATATATAAATAAGGTATCTCAAGACAATTGGGTAAGATTTAGAATATCCCTATTGTAGTGTATATTATAAGGTGCATAGTTTAATATAACTATATTTGTGTGTCAAGTTTTAAAAAAAATTGTCATTCTAGAGTGCATATTTTTACATAAACATAAGTGGGTATCTAAGGAAATATAAGGTCCAAGATTTCCTAAATTGTGGTGTTTTTAATAAAGGTGCATTCTATATATGCCTATATGAAGTGAAATATCTTCATAAACAGGTTAAGTATTATATTACATTTGTGACATAAGAATTATTTAATTGTGGTGTCAAATTATAATTGATTGAGGTATTAACATCTAAAGTGCATGCTTCTAAAGTGCAAGATTCTGTACTGCTGTATGTATAAAAAAACATACAATGTTACAGATTTTGTGGTGATACAAAGGGTGGTTATTAGATAAAATGTTACAATACTTTAGTAAAACATTGAATTGAGAAAGTATTATTATCTTTGATGTATAGCTGGCATCTTGAAGATCTTATAGAAAATGTGATTTTGATAGTTCTATCATAAGTTGAATTTATATACATCGATATTAGTCATATAAAAGACCATATATGATTAAAGCCATAACATATGTGCAGTCATTGAAAAAAAAAAAAGGTCTATAGAGACAGTGTCAAGGACATACATATTGTCAAACATAGCGCATATGAAGTCTTTAAAAACCCCATGAAAAAAAATATGATATATGATATAACTGGCATATGATATAACTGGTATATTAAAAATCTAAGAAAACATGTAAATATACATATAGTTATAACATGAATTAAATTCGAGTATAACGATATTGGCCATATAAAAACCTTGCATGATTAAGATATAACATAGTATATGTGCAATCAGAATATATAAATCTATCAGAAATAGTGTAAAAGACATACATATTATTTGAACATAGCACCTGTAGAGTCTTTGAAATACGTATATATATCTAAAACCCCTGTATAAAATCAGATATAGATAAATAACAACCTTATAGAGAGCCTGTCATGACTAGATATATCGTAAGAATAATGATAATTTATAATCTCTATAGGTGTATTGCTGTATTGTAATATTTGTTTGAAAAGATGTGTCTCATTATAAAAAGGGTTTGTTTGAAACAGCTTGGTTAATGCTGGGAATACACATACCGAGCAGGTCAGACAGACCTACTCCGATGTGTGCCGAGATGCTAATGTGATGACGTCATCACGTTAGCACCCCGTTGCATTCTGGGGCCCCTTCAGTCGGCTGGGCACCCTTTGTGTGCCGGCCATAAGCTGCAATGAAGACGCCATCTCCATTGCAGCTTATGGCATCGGCTTGCCTTGGCTTGCATTGGCCAGAGAAGATCGGACATGTCCGTTCTCTGGCCGGCCGAGCAGTGGGGCGACAGGTATCTGTCGCCCCATGTGGGCACATGCCGATTAGCGGCCGATTTTTAACCTGACCGATGGCGCGAGCGCGCACGCCCGTCGGTCAGATTAAAAATCGGCCGCTTATCGGCATGTGTATGCCTAGCATTAGTCCCGGATATTTTGTGGCTTTTAAATTAACAATCCACTTTGTTTCTTTTTGTAATAATAACTTATCCAGATTCCCCCCTCTGATATTTAGGTCCAACTGTTCTAAGACAAAGAAAGACATTTCAGAAGCTATGGCCACTCAAACCTAGGTAGTTTTGATAAGTCCACTTAGCCCATCCCTGGTTAATTTGTCAAAAATTGTTTGGAGATTCCCTCCATGGGACTTTGAGTGGTAAGTGGACTAGACAGATATTGTGAGGAAAAATATTTCTTAAAACAGTTTTTATTTATTTTTTATTTTTTATTTTGAAAATTAACAAAACAGTAACGACATCACAATTTTTGTACAGATTGTTCAGATTTGCAAATTTTTTGTACTTCTGCGCAACATGTTTCGCCCCCGCCGGGGCTTCCTCAGGCTTGTACAAATTTGCAGTCTGGAGAATAATATGGGAATAAGATTATCACTCTGCGGAACTCTTAGTCCAAAGGTATTTTTCAAAGGGAGGGGGGAGGGGATTTTTTAATAATGAGGTATTTTTCCATGATTATTGGGGGTGACTCACCAGTCAAAGATAATGATTCTTAGGTCCAGCCAAGTATAGACATCTACACCGAAGGAGTATTCATAGCCACAGGAGCACCAACATCTGGGGATATTATCAAGTATTACAATTGCTACTGATAAGCAGTACTACTGCAAGTTACATCCATCAAAAGGGGAGTATTGTAACTATTTATATTAAGGCTAAGTTCTCTAGTGTGGAATATCAACCCTTATAACTATATGTGATCGATGTTTTTTAAAAATAGACATCCCCAGGTAGTCCTGATTGTTGCGTCTCCTTTGCCTTTAAGAGTAATTGTTTAGGTGCTTACCTTGTGGTTTTGTTGTAATAGTGTAGAGTACGCGTTCCCCGTTGGGTAGTTCACTGTGGAGCTGAGTAGATCTCCTTAGGGGTCCCAGATGGAAGGACAAACAGTGACACACCAGTGTGTCGCGGGGCGCGCAACACCTCTGGTAGTTTGGAGCTAAAAACAGGACCTACACGGGCGGGAAATCTCTGTCTGTATGCGGGCTGTACGAGATGCACACACTGAGGGTGCGTGTAGATTTTATTTCGTACTAATTGGCCACTGCAGACAGGGAAAATAGAAATCTATTCCCTGTCTGCAGCGGCCAATTAGTACGAAATAAAATCTACACACACCCTCAGTGTAAAATTTCTGATTAAAGACAAAAGCGCTGTGTGTTAGTATAAAAAAGAGGAATAACAAAAATTGACAATTGTATTGCTGTTCATGTGGTAGTCTTTCTAGATATCTAGATATCATTTTGACTCCTAGCTCATGGGGAATGCTGGAGTATAATGCCTCCACATCAATCCCCACAAGCCAGGCCCCTGGTGGTACGTTGATTTTTTCCAATGTGCATAATAGGTCTACGGAGTCCCTTGTATAAGAGGGCAAGTTGGCCACAATTGGGCGCAAGAATTCATCTATATAACAACTTGCATTTTCTGTTAAGCTTCCCTTGCTTGATATGATTGGTCTTCCTGGTGGTGGATTTACAATTTTATGCACTTTCGGTAGCGCATAGAATGTAGATGTTACCGGAAATGTTGTATTTAAGTAATCATATGTGTTTTTGTCAATAACACTATTTAGAAGAGCGTTCTGAATTAAGTCGTTAAATTTCATTTGAAGTCCATTATTTTATCTTCATCTATGTTCCTGTACCATTCTGTGTTTGATAAAATCTTGTCACACATTTCAATATACTGTGTTGTATCTAGTACTACCACATTGCCCCCTTTGTTCGCTGATTTGATTGTAATCTCACAGTTGGATTGGAGATTATTTAGGGCTTTTAATAAATTCTCATCCAGATTTGTCTGTATTTGTTTAGGCCAATTATGCTTTTGGATTTGTGTGGTGACTTGGTTTAGAAAAGCGGCCACTGTGGGACATTTTTGTATAGAAGGGAAGAATTGCGATTTGGGTTTGAAACCTTCACTCTCTTTTTTCTGTTGTGGTGTTTCGTTAAATATTTCAGCTAGTTGTGATGGATTTTGTTTGTCCAAAAGTTCCATGAGGATCTTAGCCGCCCTATAATCCTCAATTTTGAATCCCTGGCATAGATCTTTATTTGTTCGGGTAGTGTCTTTATCATATAAAACTTTCAGAACCAGTCGACATGCGAACATTTTCAAATCTTTTATAATTTCAAATTGATTGATTTTGGAGGTTGGGCAGAAACCCAAGCCTAATGCCAATACCTTTTTCTGTTCTTCATTTAAGTTAAGTTAAGGTTTATTACTGTATCTTGTCTTGGGTTTGTTTTACAAGGTATTGGTCGATCCCGTACTTTTTTTTGGGCTGGGCGTGAGGTGAGCGTTTAAAAAAGATTATTGACCTGATGTCTCTCCTCCTATTTCAGTGGCTCGTTTGGGTGTCTCTTGAATAAAGTAACTTAGAGTGTTCTCCTGTACTTTGATTTGTCCTAAGTGCATTTGTCGGGTTGTCCCTGAAGCAGTGCTTCTAGAAATCTCTACTCCATTATTTCCATTTGGTTTCCCTTGTTGTTTCTATTGTTATGGAATTTTTGGGAATAGCTCCGCTTTGATATCTGGGTGTGTTGGCTTCCAGCGTTCCAGTAGTCATGTCTTCGTTGGTAGTTGTCATAGTTACCGATTCTTCCGAAATAGTTGGTACTAGTGAGAAATCAAGGTTTATTTCAGCTGAGTAATTTTTCTCTGTAATTTCGATTTTTCCGGGTTTTGTTTTGGAGTCTACATCCTTCATCGTGTCCTGAGTGGATTTACCTCTTTTACCTCCCTCTTTGCTAAACGACAAACGTGATGAAATTGATGAACTCTCAAATTGGAGATCTTCTTCATTGGTCGCCACTGTCTTTTTATTTGGGGGTATTTCTGCTGTCCCGGGTATAGGCCATTTATATGCTCTTCCTGTCTTAAATGCTGATTTATCTTTTTGGATTTTTTTTTTTTTGGTAATATATAACGAGGTATTATAAGGTTCTAAATCATCCTAAATCTCTCCACTTTTCTGAATAAATTTTTCATTGCTCGTAAACTCTGGATATTCCGCATATAATGATTCTAAAGCCAGATCTACCTTTTTTAGCTGTCTATTGTGATTCTCAATTTGGATTTTCATCATTACCTCGGTACATTGCCTGAGATTTTCCTCCCATACAGGTTTCAATTCTGAATCGAAATCGTTACCGTTTGGGAATATTTTAACTCTCAAACCAATGGGGTTGCATTTAGCTTGTATATATTTGTAAAAAAAATGTATATGCCACTGGATCCTTGACCGTTTTTCTAAAATTCGTCTGAGTCTAATTCCAAAATTTTCTACTCTAGCATCCTGATCTAAAAGATTTGATTGTGACGCTTTTAGTTCAATTTAGTTGTGTAAAGTCTGTCATAATTGAATATACTTGTGATATTTAACTGGATGTATTTGTTTGAAATATCTGTATAGACTTTTTATATATAAAATAGAAAATAATGCAGGTTCAATCCAGTGAGGGGAATGGTGTCTTCCACCAAAATAGTCTATACATCTATCTATTGGTCTTACATCCAGCAAGTGGATAATTGTTGGAACATATCATTCGGTTAGTTTGGACAATGCCTCTCTGTTTTATGGAGCTCCGATGTAGGATTACAGTATGCGGTGCTTGAGCGACATGTTTCGCCAAATATGGCTTCCTCAGGCTATGCACCTTTCTGGATAACTGTATGGAACTATAGAGAAGAAACTTTTTTAAGTGAGGTTTCACAATAGGAACAGTTCTAAAAAAGTAGTGTATTTTTATTAAAAGTGATAATGTTGAAAACCATATAGTTTGAAAATTATTTTTAGGACCATAGGGAAAAAATGATAGCTGGGCATGATTTACTTACCCTCGGAGGTAATTTTAATGTAAATTTGGATTTGTCCAAACTTGGTGTGCTGAGCAGAGGAAAGACCGCCAAAGGAGAAAAACCCCCTATCACTTTCAAAACGTTCCAACCAACAGAGAGTTGTGTCCCACAGAGAGGGGGCCAGGGCATCTAAAATAATTTTTAAAAAAGTTTATATAGGGAATGAAAAGGAGATTCAATGTAAGTATATGGGCATGTGTGATATCTATCCATGTAAATTCTATACAAGGAGCAACCTCTAGATTGTTTGTATTATTCCATATCAGATGTACACTTAGTGACCTTTACCTTATTAATATTGGACATTTAGGTTACAATGTATCTGCGGTGTAGCTTAGGGTTGTATAGAAATTATTATAAATTTGCCTTAGGACCGATATTTATAATCTAATTAGCATAGCAATTTAGCATCTTCAGCAATATACCACAATGATATGTCAAATTCAAATATATTTGGAATCGTACAGTTTAAGTTGTAGCATTGACATGGTATTTAGCATTGGTTGCGTAACAACAGTTTTAAGTAGTCCTACTTCATAATTGAAAAAAGAAGCCGTTCAAGGAATAAAAAGTGCCCATCAAGTCTGTTGTAAAGGTTGAAGCCGCTTTTGAATTGAAGGAGAGTTAGTTTGGCAGCCCTCTGTTCGGCTGTCAGTAAAAGTGAGACCTGTGCGTTGAGATCACAAACTCTACCCCTAAATAGTGGACCGCACCCTTCCGTATCCGCCCCTGGATCATCAGCGTTCCAAGGGTTGAAAGTGTACGGTCCGTGGAGGTTGCGTCCCAGAGTAGGTCCACCGTGGGCAAATCTGTCCGGTAGGGTAGGGGATGTCGACGCCGGAGACGCTGGCTCCATTACCCAGCACCTGTGCCGCCGGCTGATAGCAACTCCCCTCTCCGTATCGGAGTAACCCCGCCTCTGTGTTCCAGCTGAGAGTGATGTCAGAAGACATCAGACTGATGGAACAGAGCTGGAGGGGGCGGGTAAGGCAGGGAGAGATTGCTTCCATCCGATCATACAAGATCGTTGGTTGCGTATCCTCCCAGTCTATCGCCCACGTATAGAGGGATTTTTCCCGATCTCTCCCCTAAACAGCCACCACTGGACAATTTGTATCGGTATATGTAATATTTAATCGGAGGTCCATGTACAATAAACAAATTGGGGATTGTTGGTAGCGCTGTCCAGGCTATATACTCTTGCAAGTCCTGGCGATTTCGGTTGAACAATGTAGGATCCTACCATCATGTGTTTGAATTTTGGGAATGTAGGTCTTAGTACGCTTATGACGAATAGATCTTGCCAGAAACCTGCCACATTTATTGCCATGTAGATAAATGGTGCAACGCAGGCAAAACTGATATTTAGTCGACTTTTTTGCAAATCCACACGTTTTTGTAGCAGAGATTTATGTCGTAGGGTCTCTAGTACGTTTGTGTTGTAGTTCCAAAAGAGAGATGTCTTGAAGCAAAGAGAGCCGTGCATCATTAGTCTTCCCCGGAGAACGCATTTCAAGGATTCCCACTTAATAGGGGGAGAGGTCAAGTCCTGGTCATGGTCAGTCAGAAAAAGTAAAATAGTGTCGGTGAGATCTTTCCGTACAACTGAAGAAGTGATTCATTTAACCGCCAGGTAAAAGCGCGGGTCAGGGAGTCTGGTATGGTTAGGGTGAGAGAGATAGGGCAATGGTCAGCAAAGATCTGTATGTCAATAGACGCCTGGGGCTGCCAGTTAAGCATATGATGGGGTAGAAGAAAGAGGTCAATCCTAGTGTGGGTGGAGTTGGGAGCAGAAAAGAATGTATAGTCCTTAGTCGTAGGAAAAAGAATCCGCCATATATCAACAAGTTGTAATATATGCAGACGGCGCTTCACCGCTGAGAGCGAAGAGTGGACCACTGAGGATTTCCCAGAGGATGAATCCATCTGGGGGTCCAATGTCATATTAAAATCTCCTCCAATCAATAATTTGCCTTCCATAAAGGCGTCCAGACGCTTAAGAGTGGACAAGAGAAATTTAGCCGGTTGATAATTGGGGAGGTAAAGATTGACCAGAGTGAAGAGGTGCCCAAATATTTTGCACTTGAGAAAAAAGTAATTTCCATTGCCATCTGATAGCTGGTCCAGAAACTGGAAGGGCAAGGAACTGTGAATGGAGATCGCCACTCCCTTTGACTTCTGGGAAGGATTGCTGCTAGTGTAAGTGAGACGAAAATTACTGGATGTGAAAGAAGGGGCTTTGTCGGTCTGGAAGTGTGCCTCCTGCATATAGAATATGTATATGTGTGTCTGGTGCATATAATGCAGGATCTGCCTTCACTTTTGGGGTACATTCAAACCTTTGGCGTTCAGGGAGCATAGCTTAAGTGATGTCATCCGAGACCAGGAGGGGTGGGAGGAGATTTCCAGGTCCACCGAGGGGTCCACACGCATCCCTGGGAAAGCAGGGTAGGGTCCAGGTACATAGGGAAAGAAAACACACAAAGGGTAAGAGACTACCACAGGAAAAAAAAAGGAAAAAAAAGCCATAAGGGCTACATCTAGAAAAAGGGAGCACGCTCCCATCCAAACACGGGAGGTCCACATAAGGAAGCCTGGTTGGAGGCCTATTGGGGGGTGAGTGGGAGCGCATCTCGTGCGGCAGGCGCGCCCCAGCCAGGGAGACCAGCCACAAAAAATAAAAAGAATATGTGAGGAACATTAGGCACTGAACGGTTATATATAACAATTAGCAATTGTGTGCAATATAGTTCACGCATCATCTCAACTTCAAACATCATATGGGGTCCCTAGGGCAGCCCCAAGAAAAGGCACATTCTGATCCTATAATGCTGCTGGTGTACAGTGGGAAAAAACGAAAAAAAAAACGAATAAGAACATAGCAGCGCTCCTGCTAGCGTGCAAGACCATACTGATAACATTTATCTAAACATTAGTATCGGCTCTAAGTATGCACCTCCTGAAAGAAGAGAAAGGATTACGTGGGGAAAACACCCAAACAAAGCAGGGTTTAGCCAAGATATGAAAAAGGGTAATAGAGATAAGGTAGGAAAAATTAGATTAAAGAATAAAAAAAAGGGGGAGAAAAAAAAAAGAACGGCAGAGGAAATAAGGAGAGATGAGGACAATAAGCATCACAAAAAAAAGCATTTAGAGCGCAATAATTATTACTTAACCAAATGCGAGCATCTTAGTAAAAATCTGCGGGTGACCGCGTCCCATCCAACAAAGGGGAGAGGTACAAGGGAGAGGCTACATTGGGACGTTGAGTCTCAACAAGGAGGTAGAGATACTCCTGAGCAAGGTTGTTTTATAGAAACAGAGTTTCAGTAAGTGTCCGCAGGTCACTTCAATACATACAGCAGCAAGTAGTGAAAGAAAGAAAAAACAAAAAAAGTGAGATGTTCGTCACACGCTTGAAAAAATCGTGCACCAAGTATTCCAATTCAAGGCGTATTAAGTAGAGAAATATCGTTTTTCAAGTCGCGGTCATTTTGAGGTCATCAGGCCCGGTCCGGACCCGCTTCCTAGCAGAAGTAGACACTGTCGCCCACGGCAGGAGGTCAGGTAGCCGTGATAGTGTCGGTGGAGGGGGATCAGGCCATGGGTCCAGCTCCACAGGGTCCAGGTGTAATGCCTGCAGGAATTTCCCCAGATCGCATGGGGATCTCAAGATGGCCGAATTGCCATCCCTCTGCACCCATAGATAGAATGGAAAGCCCCAGCGATATTGTATATGGGCATCTGCTAGCTTCTTTGTGAGGGGTCTCAGGGCCCTGCGCCTTGCTAGTGTGCGTTTAGACAGATCTGGGTACAGTTGGATTTGCGCTCCATTAAAGTCCACATGGGGTTTGGCACGGTACCTTTGAAAGATGTCTTCTCTCTGTCTGTAGTAGTGCACGCGGCACAGAACATCCCTGGGTGCGGCGTTATTTAGATTTCGGGTCGCAGGTACTCTGTGTACTCGGTCAATTTCAATCCCCGCATCTATGGGCTGATCTCTAACTAAATTGAGGATTGTCCGTACTGAATCTAAGAGGTCGTTTGGGGCAGTGGATTCCGGGATACCCCTCAGGCGAACGTTGTTCCGTCGGTTGTGATCCTCTGAATCGTCCTCTTGATAACGCATTTCCTTTATGGTGGCATGCTGCTCTTGTATAACAACTAAGTAATAGCTTTATGTATAAGCGCAGTTGATTCATCAGCCCCATCCATGCGGTGGTGAACGTCTCTGATACTTTCTTTAAGTTCTGCCATTTCCTGCCGGTGAGCAGTTTCCACCCGGGTAATCATATCATCTATGTCCCGTTTAGTAGGTAGTCTAGCAAGAAATAGTTGCAGCGATTTTGGCAGATCTGCTATATCTGATTCAGCCTCAGACACAGACGAATCCTGTCTTTCAGGAGATTCCCTATCAGGGGAGTCTCCACGTGTAGTGGTTTGGAAGCCTCTAGAGCCGGTTGCTATCTTTGCAGACCTGGTGGAGTGTTTCACTCCCTTCGAGAAAAAGCTCCCGATTTCAGTGCGGGAGGCGCTGGGAGCTGTGTCAGCTGGTGGCCGCGGGCTGCAGCGAGAGGTGCACCCCATAATGCCGTGGGGCAGAGATGCGTGGGCGGCCGAAATCAGCTGTCTCCCTGGCTGTTAGAGCGGAGCTAAGGGCTCACACGTCCGCCGCCCGGCATGCGCAGACCACGCCCCCTACGAGTGACATGAGCTTCTTGGGATTGCCTGGTGAAGGGTGACTTGTCAGAAATGGCATTAAAGGTGTCTGTCATAAGAGGGGAAAGGGGGTCCAAGAAGAGTTTGTAGAAACTGGGAGTGAATCCATCAGGGCCAGGGCTTTTTCCCGAGGACTTAATGATGTTCTGCACTTCTAGCAAAGAGAAGGGGGACTTTAATTCCTCAACCGCTGATGGGGAGAGGGTAGGTAAGGCTGTATCTGCAACATATTGGAGTAAATCTGGGGACAGAGGCATAGTTAGGGAGGAGGTATTACAGTCTTGCAGGTTGTATAGTGCAGCATAGTACTTATGAAAGGTAGACAAGATGTCAGATTGTAAGTGAGATATAGTATCCGCTGGGGTAGTGGTTTTTGGAATGTAAGTCCGCGCCTGCTTAGATTTTATGGATCTGGCTAATAAACGACCTGACTTATTACCAAACTGATAGAGAGTGCGAGACAAGCAATCTCTATGCTAGACCACGAAGTTCAGAACGTTTAAGTGATAGTTGCTGAAAGGTGGACGCTGCAGAAGAGTTTTTGTGGGAGCACTCCAGTCGAGTAATCTTGTCAAGTAACTCCTTAATACGAGCTGATCTTTCTCGCTTAAGCCTAGAACCATGGGCGATCAGAGTGCCTCTCAAGATACCCTTCAGTGTTTCCCATTTAATAGGGAGAGAAGTAATGTCGTTCAGGTGATTCTCCTGGAATTCTGAAATACTACGCATAATATGAAAAGAGAAAAGGCACACTCTGATCCTATAATGCTGCTGGTGTACAGTGGGAAAAAAAGAAAAAAAAAACGAATAAGAACATAGCAGCGCTCCTACGCATAATATGTTTTTGAATCAGAGGATCGGCAATAAGGGTCTCGTTAAGCCTCCAGGTCGGATAAGGTTTGATCGTGTCTGGAATAGAGAGACTAAAGCAGCCCATACACAGGTCAGATTTTCAATCAATCGACTTAAAACGATCAATTTTTTAATCGATTGATTGAGAATTGAGTTTTGCCCACCTGATTAAATTGACTTAATCCGATCAAAATTGAGTGACAATTCAGTAGTTTTTTGATCGGACTGGATGGTAAATTTTGATCGGTCGATTGAAAATTGG
>CM070041.1:31523534-31542397 GCA_036250615.1 Ptychadena robeensis
AAAAAAAAATTTCAATAAAAATGATATTCAAAAAAAAAAAAAAATAAATATTGTGCATTAGCCAAGCAGCTGCTGAGATTCTTCCAGAGGTCAGGCCAAGGCTCCCCCTTCCTCTTGTTTACAGCTGTTAATCTGCCCAGTCACAGCTACTGCCAGCCCCTTCCCATAGTTTATAAATATTTGTATCTCAGAACATTCTGGGTCTTTTGCCATCTCCAGAGAGCAGATACCTCAGTAGGTGGACCCTGTGTAGGGTAGCGACAAAGTGTCTCCCACACTTACCCCACCAACAGGATCATGACTCCCCTCTTGGATGGACCATATTTTGGGTGAGAACCTTCAGCCACCTCTTCCACTCTCAGCAGATGGTTAGAGCACAGTTTGGAAGGTAGCTCCTTAACCTTCTGAGCGTTTGGCCCGAATTAACTCGGGCTGAGTTTCATGCATCATGAAACTCAGCCCCAGTTAACTGGAGCCGCACCCGAGGTCTCGCCGTCTTCTGACGGCGGTCGGGAGCAGCGGCATGTATGGGCGGGGGTAGGCGGCGCCATAGACCTCCGTCAAACTGGAGGGGCGTCGCTTTTCATCAGCATAAGTCCGGCGTCTCCAGTGACGCCGGGCTTATGTTAATGATCCTCAGCTGAGCAGGAAATCACGGCGGAGCATATTGTGCTCCGCCGCGATTGCCCGTGGCACGGTTATGAAAAAACCGTGCCACGTGGCAAACGCTCAGAGGGTTAAGCGATTGCCCCATCCCTGCCACTGGGTGTGAAGAATGTATATATTCCTTCAGTAAAGACTGTAAATATCCCCTAACCAGCTGAGAGGACATTTTTTTTTATCAGTGCGTAAGCCTGAAGTGACAGTGTTAGCATAGGTCATCCTTAAAAGATCAAAAAGGACCTGACCGTAGAAGTTCCTGCACCACACAGCAACCCAAGACACTACAGATCCAACTCACCACATTTTCCTAAAACTCACAGATGCTGACCTGGCTAGTAACCCAGCAGCTTATCTACTTTATTTTACTTCCCTCCTACTGTTATGGTAAAACATTGTTGGGTATATTTTGAATGCAGCTAGAGTGTAATTCCCCCTACATTGGATACATTTCAAGTCTTTGGGCATTCATTGGGAAGACAACAGGGCCATGGAAGAATTCCATGCTTGTTTTATTGATGAATAGCCATTATTACTTTTTATAGTAATGTGTCAGAATGCAATCGTTCCTAGATTTAATAATAATGAAAACACGAAAATTTGGACCTTGCTGTTAAGCCTAACACCCCCACATCTTCACCATCTGGTGAAGTGTATCTAATGTAATAGAGTTTCCACACAGGTAAAAAAAATTGGGTTTTTCAAGGTCGTATTCTTTCTATACCTCTGTGTACGAAAAAATTTCTAAAAATCTTTTTTACAACTGAATCCTGTTTTGTGAAAAAATATCTTGATATGGCCTTGAAAAACCCAATTTTTTTACCTGTGTGGAAACTCTTTAATACATTATTACTTTTTGCCATGTTTGTCTTCCTGGATCATCTCCATGGCCACTGTGCCCACAAGTTGTAAAGGTCAACACTAGTTGTAGTTTTAATCCATAAATGAATTCTTGTTATTTCTGTCCCTTTTGTTTGTATTTTTATATTGTACAGCTAGACAACTATAAACATTAGTAATGGAAGTTGCCACCTATTCATAAACAAACATGGACATTGATACTTTGAGTGACTAACCTAGAACATGTGTGAAGCTAAAAAAAAAACAACTTATTATATTATTCCTGTTTCTACCTCTTTACACTCACACATGGTAGATGTTATACCTTCAATTCCATTTAATGGATTTAATATCTTATAGTTATCCTCTCTTTATTGTGTTTACATCACTTTTGTTTTATAAACCAGTTTAGTTCAAATAAAACGTCTGTATATGAGAAATAAACAATCCAGTATTGTTGGATGTGATTTAATATATAGACTTTTAATTGTGACACCATGGAACATAACATTTTGGTTGTGTCAGAATTAACATATACATAAATTGTAATATTGTACTTATCATAAAAAAATTGGTAATTTATCAATATATGACACTATGTAGCAATGTGAAATTAGTCCGGTTTCATTGCACTGGCTCTTAATTGGTAAATAAGAACTATCAAAAATAATTAGGCACTTTGTGCAAACATCCTGTGATAAATAAAAACAGACATAAATTGTAAAATTAACCTAAGAATGAGATTTCTATATGCACATACTTGTATTGAAGCAGTATACTTTTCTGGTTGCCTTTTCTGGTTCCTACAATTCCAGACCCAGAAATAACCATACTGGGAAGGAAAGGGCTAGATGACACTGGATGCCCTCTAGCCAGAAAATGAGATGGGTGCCATGAGACTTGCTGCAACTTTTAATGCACACCAAGAATACAGTCCAGCAAACTTGGCCTGAGTGACTTTTAAAGCAATTCTCTCTAAATAGACCCCTAGTGTATATTATCACACCAGCATGTGCAATTAAAGAGCCAGGTCACATATGCATCTTTAAAGCAGAGATCTAAAGCAGATAGAAATCCTTCTGTTCATTTCCCCTAGCCATTATATAACTACAACTTTAACTGGTGCATTCTCTATTTCTAAAAGGTGCTAATAGGCTGCTCTCTAGACAATTGGTGAGAAAGATTACCCAGCCTAAAGGTAGCCATACACAGGTCGATTTGTCAGCAATCAATTGCCGATCCAATCTTTCCAGGCGATCAGGAATCTGCAATTGATCGGATCAGGAATAGATGCAACACCCCCTTGGGAATCCGATTTGTGGCTGATTTGGACACGAGCCGATCTCCAAAATGGCCGGTTCCACAAAATCCATCAATCGGAAAGGCTACTGCATAGGGCTATGGGTCCATCAATGTACTTAGATTGCCAAACGATCGAGCAAAAAACCAACATGTCGGTTCATTGTCCGATCTGATTTTTAGTAGATTCCGATTTTTTGGGGTCGATCGGGCAGGGTGAGCCAAACCTGATTGTTTGCCGATAGAACTCATGAATGCGCACAGTGATCGATCAGTCGAGTGGAAAATCGACCTGTGTATGGCTACATTTATAGCTACGCCATGATGGCTAGTTAGCATTTGTCATTTGAATTACATGATTTATTAAAATTGTTGATCGGCAAACATAATGCAAATTTTTACCACATCAAATCTAGTAACATATACCGTATTTTTCAGACCATAAGACCAACTCTTTCACCCCCAAAATGTCACGCCTTGGCTTCCCACCAGCTCTCCTGAGCTGTCAGATGAGATGCGGCCGCAGCCACATCCCTCATCTGCACTGTACTGCTTCTACCTGCAGAGCCCTGCTGATAGAAGCAGTACATGAGAGAGACACACATGGAAGTGGCCACCATGCCCCCCTCCCCTTCTGCCTAAAGTGTGCTCTCTAGTGACAGCATTGTTGTGGCTGAAATTGGGTCCGTCGGGACCCCTGCCAAGCACTGCGCTTAGCGTAGGCAGATCACATACACTTTACCTGCTCGACTGCTCTGTTCTCACAGTACTGAACCAATCCGCCGATGCAGGGAATAATGTAGTGCAGTATGTTAACCCCTGCATTGGAGGATATCTGAACAGAGCATCTGCCTGGCAGGTAATGTGTATGTGATACGTCGGGACACTGCCAAGCACTTAACTTAACGTAGGAGGTCCGGATGGATCACAAAACTAATTGGAAACATGCCCTTACTAATCCTTAACTCTTACCCTTAATTGTAGTATATTAGAACATTGAAGGTAGCATTATCACAAATGTCTCAGGGCCCTTTCACACTATGTGTGTTTTTATGTGTAGGCTAAAAAACATGTATCCGCTTTAAAAAATGCAGAGTGAAAGGTAACTGGCTTTCTATGAGAAAGAGCAATACTGTAAAAACTTGCGCGTTAAAACGCTTAAAGGGATGCAAAAAAGATTTTTAAGAAGACGTGGCACATGTGCTGTGAAAGGGCCCTCAAAAAGAGGTGGGAATCATTGTACATATCAATCAATTTGTCCATTATATTTCTTGTAAATTATGTAATGCATCCAACCATCCTTTTAAAATGCACATATTTTTTCACAGGTGAGCATATGTGTCCTGTTTTTTTCGTCCTGGTCCAGCAGCTGGACAATCTCTTTCTTCCCAGATAGTCACTCCATCACAGGAACAAATTTGCTTTTTATTTTCAAAAATACCTGCAGATCGTGCAATAATTCCACAGGCCAATCTATAAAAAAAAAAGTGAAAATGAAATAATTTCACGATTTGATATTTTCATTCAATTGAGCGAAAAATTTGTTTGTTCAATAAAAAGTTATCGATGTCGAAAAAAAAAACAATCTGAAGTTATCGGACATGTTGGTAAATTTTGATTGAATTGGTAACCATCAAATGTAAATCGAACATGTCAAATAATTTCATTTTATCATTTTTGTTCGTTCTAACACATTTGAATGAAGCGGTTTCCCATTACAAAAATCGAACGGTATTTCCTTCGAGCATATCCGAACGAAAATAAAGTATGTATATTCGATAGATAAACCCTAACATGTAGGCGACGAATAAAACGTGCCTATTTCATTTCTAGAGAAAGTGGCATTGTTTTTTTTGCATCTGCCTTCCAAAAATCGGAAGGTTCGACCGAGTAACTTTGATCAAAATTTTGGGAATAATCGGTCAGACTGTGATCGGACATATTGAAAAATTTTTCTCGATCGAATCTAAATTGTATTCAATCGCCTACTATTTCTTATGACCTGACCAATTTAGGGCCGATCTAACTAATTATCATACTTTTACTTCTGGTTTCAAACGTTGTGGTGTGTGTAAAATCATCTGCCAGGTTGTGCTAGGATGTATATATGCTAGGATGTATATATGTTTTAACATTCTCCTGTATTTCTCTTTTTTTTTTATTCATGTGAACTAAACTGAAGTTGAAACCCTGTATCCTATGATTAGCCATCCCCATCAAAGGCACCCCCAGATTTTTTTCACAAAAATTTTAAATAAGCCCCCCCCCCCCACCCCCAGAACAGACACCCACAGATACCTGGCCCTGGTCAAAACTCCCATTCGGGTGGTACAATTGTGTGCCTCAAGCTGCTGATCCCTGCCATAACCCTTCCAGTTCTGATCAAACATAAAATCGTCCGACAATTTCATCGATGGAAAATGTTCGATTGAAGTAGGTAAAATGGGACAATAATTGGTTGCTTTATTTGGGGGTATAATGAAATACAGTCCGATCGATCAAAGATCCTCGTATCGGAAAACATTGATTGTTTTTAATCTATCGGACGGAAAATCGGGGCGTGTATGGGGGCCTTAAGTCTAACTCTGGTTTTTCCCATGTCGTTTCTTCCAGGACAGCCAACAGGAGAGGGTAAGTGGGCACTTACCAACCTGGGGCCCGATCACTGCCTTAAAGCACCTTCCTTCCAAAAGCTTGCTCCTGGACTGACATAACATGCAGGCGATAATGTTAACCAAATGTTGAGAAGGAAGACCAGGTGGCACCGCTTCGATCAGGGATAGCCACTGTTTGTTCAGCCTGCCATGTTGCCCAAGCTCTGGCGGAATCCGCGGTAACTTGAAGAGGACAGGACAAGCCAGCAAAATTGTAAGCTTCCAGAATGGTTTGCCTAATTCACTGTGCGATTGTAGACTTAAAAGCCTTGTATACTTTCCTCTTCCCTGCATGCAGTACATATAGAGCATTTGTCTTGTGAATAGGCTGGGAAGCTAATTTGTAAGAGAGGACTGATTTTTTGCTCTCTCTCTCATCCCACCAGAGTGCCTATGATTTGTTTGAATAAACTTTTTATTGAAAAATTTTCAGCTACAGAAAACAAAAGGCCGTACAAACAGCCAACAAAAGCATCCCAACAACATACACCACCTTATCACAGTGCCCCACCCACCATTGCAATAGAAATGGAACAATAGATACGGCATGCCCGGCCCAGGGACAAATACATATAACTGTTAATAAACATTCAGGGCATATAGGGGAAGGGCAAGTCCAAGGCTGCCGGAGGAATCGTCAAAAAAGTATCAGTACACAGGGGATAAGCAGACATAGAAGGTGGAACACTGCAACCCTCAATCACACACCCATTCACACACTCTGGAACCACTGAGCCCCCCACAATCGGACCCTCTCCAGTAGGAGCACTTAAACAGAAGACGAATCAGCAACCCAGGCCCCCCCCAGATCCTATCAAATTTCCCATGGCAACCCCTACCGGCATACGTAGTCTTATAATATGGAAGGGATGCATTGACCAGAGCTTTCCAGGCCGCCAAGGTCGGCGGGTCTTTCTTCTGCCAATGCAACACAATAAGCTTCCGTGCATAATACAAGGCAAGAGAGAGAAATGCGCGCGCAGCCACAGTTGGAACCACATGCTCAACCAAGCCTAATAGACATAGACTCAAAGAGGGGGTCATCGGTAATAATAGTCGACACATAAGTGACGACCTCCGCCCAAAACCCTACAATGAGAGGGCAGTCCCAGAAAATATGTAGGAACCCCGCAGGGGCAAAATCGCAGCGCCAGCAGCCAGCCGACCGCGAGGCATAAATTCTCGAAAGCCAGGCTGGCGTGAAATAAACCCTATGTAAAATCTTATACTGAATCAGCCTGTCTCGCGCCGACACCAGGAAGGAAAATGGACACGACCACACATCCTCCCAATCCTCATCCGTCATAGCAGGAAAATCTTGTTGCCATGCCCCCCTACATCTGCCCAGGTGGGGGGTAGGGAATGTTACCAATCCCCGATAGAGGGAGGAAAGTGGTTTCTCCAGTTCTGGGTCCCTGACCGATACCTCTAGCCCGGAAGTCTGCACCACCAAGGGCAGAGGCCCAAATTGGGATTGAAACGCATGTTTGAGCTGCAAATAACGGAAAACGTAGGCAGACGGAAGAGCAAACCTGCTCTGCAACTCCGGAAATGGGCGGAGAGTACCCCCCTCCTCCACGCGTCTTGATTCCCTTGGCAGCCCAGACGACCGGATCCGGTATAAGGGAAAAATGTGGCAGAGTAGCATTATGCCATAATGGGGACACCCCTGAAGAGGAGGTTCCCAGCAGTTGGCTCGCCTTCCTCCAGGCCTTGAGAGTAGCTCTGATGAGAGCTACTCTCAAGGCCACCGCGGAGTCCCTCCTCTTCTCCACCAGCCAGCGATGAACAACCACCAACTGCCCAGCCAAAAAATAATGGAAGAAGTTAGGAAGGGCAAGACCCCCCTCCAACCACGGAAGCTGCAGGATAGCCAAGCGGAGTCTGGCCGGGCCCCCACTCCACAAAAAGCGCAAGATGATTGTATCAATTTTCTTAAACTGTTCCTTGGGTATCCAAACAGGAGAATTACGGAGGACATACAGCAGAGTAGGGAGGATCTTCATCTTGATGAGATTAATCCTACCTATCAGGGAGAGGGGCAGGTGTTGCCAGGCTGCTAACCGAGTCTTCAGGGACTGCACTAAAGGCATCAAATTCAGGGAGATATAACTGGAAGGCAACACAGTAAGCTGAATGCCCAAGTATTTCATAGTCCTCACCCATTTAAGAGGGATATCAGGCGGTGGGGGGACAGGGGGCGGGGAATGTAAAGGAAGAATCTGGGATTTATCCCAGTTTACCCGTAGTCCTGAGAAACCCGCAAATCTATCCATGACCTGCAAGGCACCCCTCAAAGAGGCCTCCACATCCGCCAGGAAAAGGATCATATCATCGGCATATAATGCCACCTTTTCCTCCAGGGCGCCCACCCGGATACCTCTAACCCGGCCAGCCGAGCGCAAGGCCAAGGGCTCCACCGCCAGGACAAATAAACTGGGAGACCAGGGGCAACCCTGACGAGTGCCCCTGCCCAACCGGAAATATGAAGACACATCGGAGCCGATGCGGATCGCCGCCGAAGGGCTGGCATAGAGGAGAGTAATCCACCTAAGGAACCCAGGCCCGAAGCCCATAGAGCACAAGGTCACCGATAAAAAGCCTCAGTCCACGGAATCAAAGGCCTTTTCCATATCTAAGGAGACTATCACCTCCTATCCCGTATAAGGGAGCGCAGCGCTCAGATGAGTGAAAACCCTCCTCAAGTTGGTGTCTGTGGACATTTGCGGCATAAAGCCGGTTTGATCCACGTTGATCAAAAGATGTAGCACCTGGGACAGGCGGTTTGCCAGAACCTTAGTTAAAATTTTTAAGTCCATATTAAGGAGCGCAATGGGCCTATAAGAAGCACAATAACAAGGGTCCTTGGCAGGTTTGGGGAGGAGCACCACATGAGCCTGGTAGAACGAGGGCGGGAGGAAATTATCATTATGACAGTGACCATAGAGGTTCGTCAGCCTAGGGACAAGCAATTCTGCATACTGCTTATACCATTCCGCAGGGATACCATCCGGCCCCGGAGATTTAGAATTGGGGAAGGAGGACACCGCCCGCGCCACCTCCGCGTCAGTTAGCGGAAAATCCAACCAGGCCTGGTTCTCATCAGGCAGGCGCGGCAAGGAAAGGGAGGACAGGAGACTATCCAACTCCCCCAGATCATACGGCGAGACAGGCTGATACAAATGCTCATAGAAGACTACAAATGTTTGCAGGACGGAGGAAGGTGAAGTGCACAGCACCCCACCGGAGTCATATACACACGGAATCACTGTCTGAGAATGGAAATCTGCAACCAGCATGGCCAGCAGCTTGCCATTCTTGTCACCCTTCTCAAAGACTTCCTCCGCACGCTTGCACAAAGAACAATGTGCAAGGCTAGAGAGCTGTAGGGATAGGGCACGCCTAGCCAAGCGAACCGCTTCCAGGTCAGCCACCGCACCCGTGTCCAAAAAGGCCTGCGCGCACTCTCTCTCCGCTTCTTGAAGGCTGTTCATCTGAGCAGCATTGGCCGACTTAACGGCCCTAATGGCCGAGGTGTATTCCCCCTAGTCACAGCCTTAAAAGCTTCCCAGACCACGTACACCGAGGCAGAACCATCATTATGGTCCCAATATTCTCGTAATCTAGGTGTCACCTTCTCCTCCACTCCAGGCTCAGCAATCCAGGACGGCCCCAGTCTCCAGGAACATACCATACTCCTAGGAGCCAGCTTCAATTCAATTAACCTCCCTAGCGCACTGCTGAGGTACAGATTTCTGTACCAAAAGCGCACCATAGTTAATGGAATTTTTACATTTCACTGAATGCGGTGAAACAATAATTCTGTTTTTCTACTAAATCCTCAGATCTCAATTTGCTTTATAGAGAATGAGACACATTATAGGTTACGAAAATACAAGCATTATAGAAAGGGAAAATCAGCAAAGATGAACAGAATGTCAACTGAGCCAAGTATGTGTGCTTCATAGATATCACAATCATTCCAAATATCACCATATCATACTAAACTTTACTATATCGTCCCATACTTCCTCATCTCATCTCAAACTCTGCACATTATTTCTAGGCTTCCTATATTCATTTCACACTCCACTCCCTATATACTATCACCATATCATTCCAAAATTTACCATATTATTCCAGACATCACCATGCTATACTCTAACATCACCATTTTTCCACACTTCACCATATTATTCCAGATTTCACCATATTATACCATGTTGGAGAACACACAACACTCACTGGTGTGTGGGGGGGGGGGGGTGGCTTTGCTCGCAGATCGGGCTGGGCTGGAGGAACACCAACACTAGCCTTCTCCCCTCTCCCATGGATAATAATAATATAACCAATTCAGACAAGGAAGTCTACTTGACCAGTCTTGGAAGGCTTTTAGAACTATAGTGGAAAATCAGTATGTTCCTATAGAAAGGCTTCTGCAGAAAACCTCTGAAGGTTCTTGTTGTTTGAACCCAAACATTCTAATCATATCAACCCCCTTGTTAAAATGTTATTGTACAGCTGGAAAAATTAGTACTGCTCATCACAAACCAGAAGATGAATGAGCATAGATCAAAGCAGCAACACACTGATGAGTCTTCACTTTATCGGGGATAGCGGTCTTCATCCTCAGTCCTCCTCCTGTTACAGCAACTAACTAACTGGTTTTTTCTGCTGTCAATAGGATTCCAGAACATCACCTCTCAGCAAAACACTGCGTGTCACCAGATCACAGTAAATAGTTGCCTGAGGATCATATGCCCTGTGCAACCCGATCTGCTAGCATATCTCCCCCCCACACCGTCTACACTGGGGGGGGGGGGGGGGGCGGCAGAGGATATCTTCCTTTCAGGAAGAGTCATCTGTGAGATGGGAGCTGCCGCGGACGCTTGGTTTGTGAGTGAACGCACGGGGCTCCGATCAGTGTTTGGACGAGTCAGCTCGTCCAGTGCCTTTCAGCATATCAGCACTGGACAGCTGGACTCGCTCAACCGCTAGGGAGTTTAATAAAGGGTTGTGATCAGATACACCCCCGGGGAGTAACCAGCACCAACCACCGCAGGGAGGAGCAGGGAGTTAGTAAATGCCAGGTCTATATGGGAATACAAACCATATTATAAGCGATGAAGGAGAAATATTTATCATTAGGTGCTTCCAGCGCCACAACTCAGTAAAGTCAGCAGCCTGGGCCCACCCCCCTAGACCCCCCCATCCCCCCTCCGAGGGTTAGAGGTATTCATAGTCGAATCCAGGATAGCATTAAAATCGCCACACATCAATACTTTGATAGGCATAAGTGGAGCCAATTTTTGCAAAATCAGGTATAACAATGCCGGCCTAAAGGGAGGTGCAACATAAACATTTACCAATGCCAAGGTAGTACCCCACAGTTCTAGCAATAAGATCACAAATTGCCCACCCGGGTCAGTGATAACACTCTGAACCAGACATGGCAAAGAACGGTGAAGAAGGATCGCAACCCCCCTCACATAAGTGGAGTATGTGGCGTGGAAGGCTTAAGATACTGGAAAACAAGGGCTCGCTTAATTTTGGAGTTCAGACCCCGAACATTCCAAGAAAGTACTCTCAGAGGACCCCCCATGTCGAAGCACTAAACAGCGGACCAGTCAGGAGCAACAGGGGTAACAACGCCACCGGGGTGTCCCCTGCACCTACAGGACCCCCACGCCACACCACCCTCTCCCAACCATACACCATACAGAGAGTCCAAGGACCCAGGGCCCAGAGCCACGCATCCACACACTCAACAGACTAATGAAAAACAATGCATAACAAAATTAACCCCATTGCAAAGAAAAAAAATTCCCCTGCTACACCGTCTACCTCCCACGTTAAGCGCAGGAGGCGCAGAAATATGCAACACAACTAACAGTGCAGCTTGATCGCCCTGAAAGCCCTAGGTAAGGGAGGCACACTCCTACACTATCCCACCGTAGAAAAGCAGCAGTGAGAACAATAGATTGTTAACAATACTAGCTATCAAATATAACCACTAAATCACCATCCCTTACACCGCCCCGACCAACGGCCAAGAATAAGAGGGGGGGGGGAGGGGTTGGGGGAGAGGGGGGCAAGATAGGGCGAGAAAGGGAGCATTAAGGCATTAATAGAACTTGCGTGTCCAAAGGGGTCGCGAAGCACAGTCACAGGAAGTCCTCAGGTGCAAATATCCAGGAGACCCCCCCGGGGCGGCAAGCAGGAACCAACCCGCGGCAATGATGTTGAAGAACCACTGATGACATCAGGGTACCGTATCCAGCCAGGTAGATACCGCTGCAGGGGAATCAAAGAAAAGGGTCTTCCCAGAATGCTGCACGCGTAGCTTGCACGGGTACTGCATACTGTAGATCATCCCCTTGTTCCGAAGGCGCTTCCAAATCTCAGTGAAGGCGCGACGCTTCCACTGCAATTCTTGCGAGAAATCAGGAAAAAAATGAAGTGTAGAATTTTCAAATTGGACCAGGCCCTGTGACCGTGCTGACGCCAGGATCAAATCTCTGTCACGGTAATTCAGCATCCTCACCAGGAAAGGCCTAGGGGGGGCCCCAGGCACAGGGCAGCTCGTGGGCACACGGTGAGCCCGCTCCACCACATACGCAGGTGATACTGAGGACAACTTCAGGACCGATTTGAAGAATCCTTCCGCAAATTCCGCTGGTCTGTCACCCTCAGCGCCCTCTGGCAGACCAACAACACGAAACTGCATTCCGCTGCGAGTGTGTCAATGCGTGCTATGGTTTCAATCCTACTCGCCACTATGGCCTGAAGAATTTCGTCAGACTTATCCGCCATGGGGCCCGCTGGATTAGGCTCCAAGGCAGCCATCCACACCGCCGTCTGTGTAGCAGCACAAGCAGCAGCTGGTTCGGTCGCTCACCTGATCCTGGGGAGCAGGGGTGCAGGCAAGATGGCGTCCACACACACGCACGTCCCTCACAGCAGCTGCAGATGGAAGGCTGCTGCCAGTCCAAACTTGCCCCCACAGATGCCCAGGAGAGTTCCCAGCAGGGGAAGATGAGTGTCCCCCTCCAACTGGCGCTGACAGGAGCCGCCGGGACAGCCACACACCGGAGATGAGAGCGCCAGGAGACAGACAAGATGGCGCCCGCACGCGCGCCGTTTCGCGCCTCCCAGGTCCAGCAGCTCACAGGCACACACAGGCAGCCGAGATGTCACCTCCGCGGGTGCCCCAGAACGTGCCCAGAAGGGTAAGGCAAGGCCCCCCTCTGATTCCCCCGTAGGGCGGATGATGATCGGATAATTAGTGTCGGGCGGCCGGAGCTGCGGAGAGACACTGCTTCCTCCGCTCACATCCCGGCCACGCCCCCCCAGAGTGCCTATGATTAACATTAAACATTGAATAGACACTGACCTCTGCCTTTGCCGACAGGTTACCTCCAAAAATCTTTTTTCAGGGGTAGAAAACCTTTTTGGGCCACCAGGTACCCCAAGAACACCAATCTCTTGGTGAGCTTCAAATAAGATTGTTCCCAGTTGATGAGTCTCCTGAGAATGTGAGAAAAAAAAAAAGATTTTCTAAATACGGAATCACCAAAACCCTTTGAAGGTGCAAGGGTTCGGCCAAAGGGAAGGGCCATGAACTAAAAATGAAGATACTTTGCCTTCCAAAGGATTGCCAATCTGAGGTATCTGCGATGATCCAGATGAACCGGAACGTAAAAAATTTGGGTCCCTCAGGTTGATGGAGGCCATAAAGCAGACAGGTGTAAGGAGGTTCAGACAGGTGTAAGGAGGTTCCTGGCTGTGAAACCTTCTGTACACCAAGAAGCGATTCAGGCAACTTCAAAAGTGGTTCACAATCAGCCTGAATTGGCCTGAGTGTTTCCTCACCAAAAGGAAATGAGAGTAAAAACCTTGCCCTAGCTGGGCAGGGGCACTGGTTGCAAAACGTACTGATCCAGCATGTTCAAAATCATTGACGAGTTGAAAATTCTAACCTGTATACCGTCTGAAAAATGCCCTCCACAAAAGAGTTTGGGCCTATCTGGTGCCAAGCTGCTTTGAATCGGCCGAGCCTGGCCCTACCGGGATCAAGGAGTTAGCTGGATTTCTCCTCTTGAGTGGGCTTGGAGAACAAAATTTTGGGCTTGGCAGAATGCCAGGGTTTCTTCCCTGGAGGTTCCTTGGTCCTATTGTTTGGAAACCTATTCAAACCAAAAGGATGTTAAACCTCCCTAGCGATATGCCCGAAGCCAGTTCGGGCAAAAGGACGCTGCAACTATCGATGCACACGAACTAGCTTCGGGCACGGCACAGGAGCTCACCTGGTCCGACGTCCTCGCCGGTTTTCCCGGGTCCCTGAGTGACGTCACGGAGGCGGGACACGGGCTTACAGAAAAAAAATTTTTTTTCCGTTTTTTAAATGCTTTTTTTTTTTACTTTTGAACTGGATCAGATAAATTTCATTATTTCATAAATTTCATCTCAGCGGGAGCGTTCCTGCATCTGGATCCACCTCCGGCTGGACCCGAGTGCCTCCGGAAATAGCCGACCTCTCTGGCTAATCCCGTGATCGACACTCGTGGTGGGAGATTTAAAATGTAAAGCTACATGAAAAAAAAAATTTTCTTAGATTTTTATTATTCGTTTACATTTGTTTTTTATTTTAATTGGATTGGATAAACGTTTTATCCAATCCAAATCTAGAAAACAAATGTAAACTTATAAAAAAAAAAAAAAAAATGTTAAGAATTTTTTTTTTCCCATGTACCTCTAAAGCCGGCCATAGACGCTTCATTTTGTGGCCGATTCTGTGAATGATCACCATGCACATTCGGGGTGATCGCTTGGTGATCAATCGCAAAACAAACGCGCCCACCTGGAGCAACCGCTCGTGGTCGCACACAAGTTGGATCAGCCAGAGAACGAACGTTTTTCTCTGGTCAATCGCCAGTACTTTGAATGGGGACCAAAGTATCAGTTGTCGAATCGCAAATGGTGTATTTGGATTCGCAAAACGATTGACCATGGCATCATGATGTCATCATGCTGCGGTCAAATGTTCGATAAACGCCCACGGAGCAAAGCGTCTGTGGCCGGTTTAACCTCCCTAGCGTTACGCCTGAAGCAAGTACAGGTGCAGTTTGATCGTAGATGCCGGAATTGGGTGCAACCACTGGCTCTCTGTGTGCCTGCAGCATTTCTACAGAACTGCAGGCACACAGAGCCTTTCCGCGGAAAGGCAAAACACTATCACTTTTGGTACAGAAATTTGGACCTCAGTGAACCGCCAGGGAGGTTAAGGGGCAACTTGGGACGCCTGGTAGGGAAGGCCTTTTTCCGATCTGCTGTTCGGTCCAAAATGTGCTCCAAATCTGGGCCGAACAGCAAATCTCCTGAATAAGGTATCCCACACAATCTGGACTTGGAGGCCAAGTCCCCCTGCCAGTCTTTGAGCCATAAGGCTCTACTGAAGAGAAAGTAGCTGACATTTCTTCCCTGAAAGCGGTAAACATGTCCTGACTGGCAGTAGCTATTGAAAAGGAGCCTCACATCACAAGAACTGCATTTCTTCTTAACCAGAGGGGCTGGCTTGCACCTTGTCAGTAGCTTTAGCCTACAAGACAAAAGCCGATGACAAGCAACACATCAGCCAAAAAACAACATACCACTACCCAGTAAGGGGAGCTGGAGACCCACCCCGAGAAGCGTAGATGCCTTCAACAAAAAAACAAAAACCACGTCCCCCCCTGGGTTGCATCCAGAAAAAGAAGACCCCCTGAGAAAAGGTGCAGGATCTCTTACCTGAACGCTGCTGCCACCTACTGCTTAAGAGGCTGGTGCCGAATCCATCCTAACAGCTGCCTGAGCTCCACGGGACTAATCCAGCAAAGCAGCTATTTAAAAATCTCCTTTGCTGCTACTTTAAATTTCGCAGGTGTGTGACATGCTTCCTCTTTGCTTGTGCCAGCTGTTTGCTTACAATTCATGTATGAGTGAGATGCATGTACAGCATATATACAAACTAGGACACCATGCAAAGCTTCCCCACCCCCACTCCAGTGCTGCAATCCTGCCCCCCCCCCTCTAATCCCCCTCTGTAATCCTGCCCCCCCTCTAATCCCCCTCTGCAATTCTGCCCCCACTCCATTGCTGCCCCCCCCATTGTACAGAGTGGGTGGAGTGCTCACTGTATGTCACATGTCATACAATGTACAGAGTTTACCGGATATGGCTATCTAAAACCAAAAAACGATTTGAAAGTCAATAGAACGGAAATTGATACTTGCCCACCTAAATCAAACATAAAATTGATCAAAATGTGATCAGATATGTCCGTAAATTTCAGTCAATCAAACAAGTGGAACTGATTCTTATGATGGAATTGATTCCTTTTAAAGAATTGATCGTTTAAAAACTGTATCAACAATTAAAAGAAAATCAAATCGAATCACTAAATAATTGACCCGTGTATGGCTAGCTTCAGTTCTGGTTGGAAACAGAGCAGTACTGCGCTGAAGGTGGCTCAACAAAGGTAATCTGTGTGCCCGTGATGACTAGGAAACAGGAGAGCTGTGTATACATGACTTTGATATGGGGAGCTGTGTATATATGACTATGATGCAGGGTAGCTGTTTAAATATAAAATTAAAGTATATATAGTGGAGAAGACAGTGAGGAAGACTGCACTTATTAAAACCATGCTACATATAGGGTTAGTACCAAAGACCATCTCCTGGTACTCAACTAAATAACTCACTAAAAAAGTTATGTGCACCTATTTTGTAAAATATTTTGATGATACAGAAGAATATTAAACCTGTGAAACAAAAAAGAAATGGAGATATTTTTCGGGCCAATAGATGCTCCTATAAATAGTCTGATGGCTGAAAAATATTTTTGCTGGTCTTAAAAGGCTTGACTTTAAATATTAATTAAAGGGGCATAATGCCATGCCATCAAATTACCCTTTGCCCGAGTTGCCTGTTATTTTAGAAGAAGGATGATTTCCACATCCAAGATCATCTTCATGTTCATCTATTACTAAAGAACGTCCAATAACATCCCAAACCTATGAAATGAATGTAAAGAGAACATTATGAATAATAAACATAATAATGAAGTACAAACTAGTTTGGCTGAATAGAATAAGGTAAGGGATAAATCTGACCTCAAAGTTAAAGCTAAGTTGAAAAACATTCCAGTGGGTCTCTCATCCCAATTCAACTGTATAGGTCTAAGGGTGACAAAACATTTATTCACATGATCCTGCTCTCCCTTTACATCTGTCAGCCCCCTGCAACATAAAGTTTATAGCTTTACACTACAGGGGAAAGAGAGGAGTCAAAGCTGTTCTGACAGCCAAAAGAACAGATTGTGGAGAGAGCAGAGGATCGGGTAAGTATATCTTGCATTCGGTCAGCCCTACATATAAATTGGCAATCACTTGCAGTTGGGTGGAGGATCATGTGCCATGAGTTGATAATAAGTTGACTTCAGCTTTGAACATCTAGAAAATTCATTTTTAAATAAAAGATAGATAACATCGAGTAAGCCACATATCCTGCCCTAACACTCAACAAAAGACGTAGTAGTAAATTAAAGCTTTTGAGGTGGCCACATCCCACAGTGCACAACAAATGGCTCAACAGTTTGATAAGTAGGCCAGTCAGCGACTCATGTCAGGTCTTTAAATACAGTGGACAATGAAGATTGGATAGAGCTTTGTGAAGGGTACATTTTCCATGCCATATCAAGGCTCAACTGATTCAAACATTATTCTGTTTAGGATTCCATTGCAAGCATTATTTTTTGAAGAAAGAAACAACAGAGATCTATAAGAGATGGGTCACCGAGGGCTGATATGATTCAGTAGTGGAAAAAGTATTCATACACATCACTTTCCACATTTTGTTAAGTTAAAAGCTTATTCCAAAATGGATTAAATCAATTTGTTTCCTCAGAATTCTACACACAACACCCCCATAATGACAACATGAAACAGTTTACTTGAGGTTTTGGTAAATGTATTAAAAAATTAAGAAAGCACATGCACATAAGTATTCACAGCCTTTACCATGAAGCTCAAAATTGAGCTCAGGTGCATCCTATTTCCCCTAATCATCATAAACCTTGCGATGTTTCTGCAAGCTAATTGGAGTCCACTTGTGGCAAATTCACTTAATTTGACATGATTTGGAGAGGCACACACTTGTCTTTAGAAGGTCCCACAGTGCAAACCAAAAATTAAGTCAAAGGCATTGTCTCTAGACCTACAAGACAGGATTGTCTAGAGGCACAAATCTTGAGAAGGCAACAGAAACATTTCTGCTGCTTTGAGCATCCCAATGAGCCTCCATCAACCATTAGTGGAAGATGTTAAAAACCACCAGGACTCTTTCTAGTCAGGATAAAGGGAAAGAGGACTGCAGAAATGTACAGAGACATCCTTCATAAAAACCTGCCTCAAAGAGCTCTTGAAACTGGCACTATTGAGACTGGGGTAATGGTTCACACCATAGTCCTCCCCATATTGAAGAAGCTATCACTTAACCCCTCTCTTCCCTCTAGCTACCGACCTATCTCTCTTCTTCCTTTTGCTTCCAAACCACGTAAGTGCCTTATATATGAGACTCAAACAAATCAAGATTTCGATTGGAGGGTGGGTTTGGTCACTGTTCCCATCCCTAAACATACACTCCAATATCACGACAAGTTCCCTCCTGGGACTTTGATTGGAGCAGTGACCCGGTGGGAAATTTCCAATACAAATTAAACGAATAATATATATAAAGACTATTTATTATGTAAACCCTGTCACAGCAGATGATAACATATGTTGAAAACCAGTGGCATCGACACAACACATGGAGTGCTCGCTAACCTGTAACACACATGAGGTATAGCGCCCAAAACAAACATGAAGTCAATGATAATATTGATGAGATACACATTTGGCAAGGTGCTTGAGGGGCTACATGTTTCACCGATTTGCGGCTTCTTCAGGCCAGAAGCACCTTGTGTGGATCTATGTATGGATCTATATGGGAGAAGAGACGCGCGTGTGGGGGTGGCTTGTCCGGTTACCAGGGACGCCAGGTATCTACACACCCACACAGGTGCCTCCCCAGTCCTGTGAATGAGGGCTGTGTACTTCCGGCTGCGGTGGCTACATTAGCTACGCACCGGGGACGTAGCCCCTATCCACAGGAGCTTTACTGTGGCAAACACCAATCCCTCAATCAAGATTGGAGGTAGAATTGAACATCCCCTTGTAATATTAAATCATTGATGGTTGATAGTCACAGCAGATGGTAAATTTGAACACCAAGGCATATATTGTGATAACATATACCACAAAACTCTTTAATAAGGCCCCCATACACGGGTCGGATTCCGACCGGATTCCGGCACGATCGATTCCGGGCG
>CM070041.1:31542422-31554209 GCA_036250615.1 Ptychadena robeensis
CCGGAGGTGACACGCGGAATGATCGTGCCGGAATCCGCGTGCAGCCCACCTTGTCCGGATCGATCACGTCCGATACCGTTCAGGGGGACCACCGAAAATCGGCAGTCGGACCCCCAGGAGAACCAACATGATTGGTTCTGTCAGATATGATTCAGGGCCGTCGGCGCACGTTGGTGGTGGAGACGATCACCAGGGGAGATCAGCACAGGAGGACCACACATGCCCCACATCAAGTTCCTGGCAAGCCCTTGCACATCTGCATCAGGCACCTGTGGAAAACAAACACACACCCGCACCACCATTCCCACCCCTGGCGCAGCAGTAAGACAACAAACACAAGGAGAATGGCAAGGGCAAGGGGCTTTTATAAAATAATACAAAGACTAAACACAGCCATGGGTGTGGCCCTCGGCCACTCGCACCAATATAAAAAATAAAACTACTGTACGAAAATATTTACAAAAAACAAGTAACCCATGACCAGGGGGGGGGGGAGAAAAAAAGCAGAACAGAAAGAGAGAAAGAGGCAGGAAAGAAAAGGGCGGATCTAGGGGGGCACCGAACAAGAGGGGGGGGGCAGAACAGAAAGGAAAGACCCAGGAAGCGGGGGGGGCAAGAACAAAGAAAGGGCACAGGAACGGAAGAACGGAGGAAGAATGAAAAGGGGGGTCTTTACGGTCGGGGTTGAGTTTGGAAGGGTTGGCGGGGAGGGGGGGGGCAGAACCAGAAAGACAGAAAGAAAGGGGTGGTGGCAGGGATCATTGCGGGCAGAAAGAAGAAGCAGAAGGAAGAGGAAGAGAAGAACCAGAGAACGGCGAAGGGAAAGGGGGGTGGTCGTGGGTGGCAAGGGATCAGAGTGCTCCCCTTCTAGCTCCAGAACGCAGAAAGAGAGGAAGTCAAGAAGCACTGCTCATGCCATATGTGACCACCTGCAGATGGGGCCTCCATCCGCGTGAACCCCGCTCGCACATCAGGAGCCTCGCCTGCAACCGCGCCCCTGGCCAAAGGCTGTGGTCTGAAAGAGAGGAATACAAAATACAAAGAAATCAGTGCCCACTGCGGAACACATCCCAAACATGTGGCCACTCTGCTGCATAAGGCCCAGAGGCCCCTTGCTATGGTCATCAGGTTGCCATCAGTGGGAGCAAAGCTATCCTTCTCAGGGGGGCACGAGGGGTTCGCATGGGCAACGCACACATTCCTTTCACAGGGAAGGCAACCACCACGAACAGTGGCAAAGAACAGCAGGCCCCGTTTTGTGCTACTGGAATGAAGAGTAAGAAACACACAGTTGAACCACCAAACAATGAATGCAGGGGAGGGAGATGGAATACATGTAGGCCTAGGGGGAGAGGATGCTGGCAATGGTTTCCTCCCTGCTGGGTCACACTAATCACAGACAGGACCATTATAGGCTGGAAAAAAAAAATAAAAAAGGTAGGACGGATGAATCAGGTAATCCTGAGAAAAATGAGACACAGGTGGCCCCAAAGTAAGACCACCTAACAAATGTGAGGGGAACAGGTATATTAGCTCAATCAAACAGTCCCACTTAGCTCAGTCCCCCCATAGTATAGGCCGCCGTTTGGAGGGGGGTGGGCTGGCAAGGGTGACAAGCTTACCTGGGCTGCTCATGGGCTGGTCCTCGGCCTCGGACTCTAGGGTACGTCTTGATGGGTGGGGCTTTCTTGCGGTTGAAAAGGACACACAAATCAACCATTCCGAGAACTAGGGGAAACAGGGCAAGGTGGTTAGGATTGACCCCTCCCCCACCTACTGGCTCTACTCCGCTGTCTGGGGCGGCTCCCCCGGCGGCGCGGAAGGTCGGGGCCCACCCCATGTCACAGCTCTCAACTTCTCATAAACTTCTTACCCCCGCCGTGTGATGGCCCTTTTGCCCTGGAATAGGCGAGGGGTGGTTTGGTACTCCTGGCGCGGGCTTGAGTTAGTACCAAATTTGTAGAAGACGAGCGGCGGTACACGTGGACGAACGCCCTCCCCACTCCCTCGCCTGCCAATTCATCCTGGACCCTGCAATCAGGGCCGATCCTCCTGGCCCATCCCATCACTCGTCGCCTCCATACATCTCAATTAATCCCCCATGAGTCGAAGGCCAGACAGCGATGATCAGACCAGCTCCATGGGCATTCACCCATGGGGCGTAGCGGCACAAGGGTCCCTGACGGTGTGCACCTCTCAGCAGCAGGGAGGACTCTCTTATAGGAGGGGGAGGAGGGCTGAGCGGGGGGCAAAAAAAAAAACAAAAAAGGGCTGAAAAAAGGATAATGGTCCAAAAGGGGGGATGACCGGTTTGGCATTTTCTGGTGTGGAAGGGGGTTTTGCAAACGAACGCTCCTCCATCGGGGCATGCTGGGGTAATGGACCCATAAGTCACGAACCGTGGGGGGGTGGGCCGCAGGTGTGGTCTGTTTTGGTTGGGTGTGGTGATTCCTCACTCTGCTTTGGTGGGGGATCGGGGTTTGCTTGCGGTGTGGGCGAGGCCTCCGCGATCTCTGGCATCGTGGCGGGCGCGCGGTGGGATTGGGCGTGGGGGCGGGGGTGGATGGTGCTGAGGCCTGATGTGGGTAAGATGGCAGGAGCATCCTAAAAGAAGCGAGGGGAGCCAAAATGAGGGCCAGTACTAGAGAACGCACAAACAGGCAGGAATGGAAACCGACTGGAAAGGGGAACTGACAAAAGGGACAATAGCGCTAACGGTTTGGCTTTGGGTCTACTGGGTGTTTTTATTCTGTTGTTCAGCGCAACAATACAGGCCCACGCCCCCTCCACCCACCGGTTGCCCTGTCACATCCTCCTCCACCAGGCTGGCTGGCTCTGGGACTCATCTGCCACCTGACGCCCCCCTACTCCCCTTGGCAGCCCAGCCACTGGGCAACTGGGAAGGACAGAGGAACGTGGGCGACGAGAAACCAGGAGAAGTGGGGGCGGACACTGACCACTCTGACCGTACATAGAGTGACACCACAAGAAAGGAAACACTGGGCCACCAATTGGAGTGTATGTCACGAATTCAGCTTCCGTGGTCACATAGGCCCTCCCCCACTATACACAATCTAGCCCAGGGTCGTTCATGGAAATAATGCTTCTCCAACATGAAAACCAAGTAAGATGTCACTGGTTTTTTCCTGATAAACCACCAATCCCTTTGTCCTCACGAAACATTAAGTGCAACCCCCAGGCCTACCCTCAATAACCCAAAACAACCATTTGAGTGAGGGCCCATGCCCCTGCCAGGACCCCAAGTCGCCTACCTCATAGACAGGTTGCCAGGGCTGGCTGGTGGTAACCGTCAGGGGCTCCTGGTCCTGGTCTCTCCTGTGGCGTGCCGGGCCCTCGGGGGGGTGGTCTCTTCTCGGGGGGGTCTTTATCCTTCCATCCCTGGAAAAACATCGGACCCTCTGTCACAGAACGTTCCACACGTGCATCCAGCATGCTCTTGTTTGCCCCAGCTGAACCCCCACTCCTGGCCTACAAAGCGGGAGCCCTCTTTGCCAACCCCGGGTGGAGAGCAACAAGCAACAACTCAGCAAAACTAAATGCTGAGGAATCTGCTCTCTCTTCTTGCACAGTCACCTACCCGCAATGAGAAGTGCCCAGGCTCGGTCACGTCAGGGGATCCTGGTCCTGGACTCTCTTGTGGAGTTGCCGGGTCTTATTCTTCTCTTCCCTGGTAAACATAATGACCTCATGTCATTTGACTGTGTCCTCACTGCACCATCATGACCCAACCCTGGCCCTCCCGGATCACCCACGCTACCTCCTTCCGCACGATTTACGATTCAAGGAAATAGCGCAGTGTCCTCCATCATTCGGCTCTTGGATGGGTTCTATGAGTAAAAACGATGGGGATTAAAAGCCCAGATGGAAAGAAGACCTGTCCATGGGCGGCAGCCCTCCGTTGTTTTGCATCATTCCAGGCGTCCAATTTACCTTCGGGGGCGTGTTTAGCCCTGCTATGAAAGACACCCAATACGAGGGCTCCAAAATCCCATTCGGATTGATTTTCCGCCGGGACGGACCGGGCCCGCGATTCCGACAGGGCATCGCCGATTTCCCCGCCCACATCCACTAGCAATGTTGGAGTAGCTGCGCCAGTGTTTGTCGACTTCGCCCCCCCCATGTTGCTATTGGCCCCATGTGCTACGTTTTTTCAGCACGATTTATGTCCAAGTTGTTTTCAGTTTTTGCGCGTGTGAGTGCGAAGATTCCGCTGGGCCGCCGATTCCTTTCCGAACAGGCAATCGCCGTATTTCCCCGCCAATCCACTATCCATGTGAGTGAGCTGCGCCATGTTGTTTGTCGACCCTTCCGCCATGTGTATGGCCCCCATTTGGTGCTAAGTCTTTTCGCCCACCGATGAGATTCATGTCCACATTGTGTGCATGTTTCCGCGTTTGCTGCGCCGAGATTTCACTGGGACACGATTCGACAGGGCATCGCCGATTCCCTGTACATCATTGTTGCGTCAAACATCACCCCACCCACACGTGCGTAAGCAGACCATGCCTTTTTTCTCGACACGCCCATGGCAGCACTCAACTGCGTTGTCTGTGTGATTCTGGTAGTTAATCTGCGTTTCCTCCTGGCTCCCCAGCTTGTCCCCCTCTCGGGTTTTGTGGAACGCCTGTGCTTGCTGCTCTGTGAAGGTTTTCAACTCCTGACGCCATACGTTGAGGACCCTTGCCATAAGCTGTTGGGGGTTGTGTGTGGTTTGTGTTTGTGCTCATGTCTGGTGCATCACCGTGGGATGTGGATGATATGATGTGATGGTGATATGACATGGTGGTGGTTGGTTTTGCCTGGGCCAATATGTAGTCATGTCAATGGCAGATCTTGTAATGTGCTTCCCCTTGAAACCTGTAGATGTTAAGAGATTGTGTTGGGAGTGGGGGAGGTACAGGGGCGGTCAACGGGGTTGCGTGGGGAGGGGAGGGGGGGGGGGGGGGGGGGAGGTGGAGGGGGGGGGGGGGCATGTGCACCCTGGCCATCAACAGTGAGCGCCGCAGCACCCATCGAGCCGCACATACGGCCGCACATACATCAATCAAAAATTATGGTTTTGCATTGTTTTGTTGGTAGATTTAGAATACGGGTGACAGCATGCATGTCTTGGACTGTTTGTTCATGATTATTGAAGGGTAGGGGTGCTCTTCTAGTGTCATGTACCCTGGCCCACCCTACGTACATGGGGCTCAAGTATGTTGTAGGCATTTCCATCATGGGGGTGTCACCCCAGGCATGGCCCAGGACTCAGGGAATCCCTTGTAGTTAGAATCGGGAGCGTGCAGGAGAGGCAGGGTTCCCTCATGAGCCATCTGGGTGCTGATGGGAACTCTGTCACCTACTGAGCATTTTGTTTCCAATGTTGCTGACATGTGCTCTCTTGACAGCCAGGCCATGGCCCCGAAGGAAGAGGAGGCCCACCTGGACATTGACCACAGGACCAGCTCGAGGAGAGTTATCGAGAGTTGTACCGCCAACTGCCATGCATTGGCAGGTGAAAAACCCCACTATTCAAACAGCAAGTCAAGCATGGGAGTTTCAGCAACTGCGGACTTCTGCTTAAGGCATTAAACTCAAGCCCACCGCCACCAGGACCGACCTCAAGAATAAGCTCGGGCAACATGAGGGTCGGTTATTATAAAAAAAGGCCATATAAGAAGGGTTGAAGAGCAGGAGGTGGGGGCCCCAACCGCCGCCCCACCCTCCCCTCGTTGGCCTGAGGAGTTGGCCTGGTTCTGGTACTACGACCTCTGTTCGTTTGTGAAGAGGACCAAGGACCGGCGGAGGGCCACCACCTCCTCGATTGAGGCAGGGATCTGAGGGTGGGTGGGGGCCTGAAGGGCCCAAGGGAATTGGCCTACCCATGAGGATGGTTTCCACTCGGGAGCCTCATGGTAGAGTTCAAGTGAGTGACGTAGTGATACTGTGATTGTCTGTATTGACCACAGTGTTTGCCGATATGATGATTATGTGTCAATAACATTTTTTTGGTTTTCTAACCATCTAGGACCACACCTGGTCCCTCCTATGAGAGGAAGGAGCCACATCCTGGTCCTTAATGAGGAGGAGCTCTGAGTCCATCATTGAGGAGGAGCCGGTCCACCATCGCTATGGGCCCCTCCCGCGTCTCCTACGTGCGCTTCCGCATGAGGAGAGGTTCGGCGCTGGGAGTGAGGAACAGCTGACACGACCCTCAGCCGAGCCTCGGCGCAGCAAGGGACAGCCCAATAGTCCACGGCACAGAAGATGCCACCTATAGGAGAGACAAGGTTATAGTAAGAGATAATAATGGTAAATTGTTACCCTGTGTATTATAGTAAATTACGTTGTCGTGCTTTCACATAAGATTTGATATAATATAAGAACATCATGTCTGACTTCTTAGTACTAATTACAACATTTATAAAGTTACACATATAATCTGGGTTGTACATCTGACATTTATGATTGGTGCATTCTGATCCCATTGGTTATGAAGGGATTCAACCCTTCTTCAAAACACAGTAACAACATTTGAATAAATTGCTTATTACCTGCTATGTATGCAGAGGAATATCGGGTACGAACAGCCTTCAAATAATTAAGGGCCTGGTAATTATATGGATGGATGTCGTCGCAGGGTGGAGACTGGGTAAAGCAATAGTGTGAAAATGCATTAACATACATGATTGGTGGTTAGGTTCAAACACCCGTGCTGGACAAAGCTATGTGGGGCATAGTATCTGGCAGAAAACAGTATGCAAAGCCTGCTCACACTCCCACAGGTGCAGCCACCCTTCCCCCCCATTAGATCAGTCCTACTGCCTCAGCAGTAGCCGGTAAATGGTGATCAATGGTGGTAAGTACAATAAAGGGTGGTAGAAGGTAGCAGATACTGTGGTACCGTGATAAGGGTTAAGTGGTGAATTGGGTAAATAAGGTACCTGTAGCTCCAAGTGGTAACGGCTTCCTGAGGCTTTTTGTGGGCTCTCCATTCAGCAGCACAGCTCCATATTACCACATGGAGACAGGCTGCTGACTTAAGAGTACCCCAGGACCAATCAGGGAGAGAGGGGCTGGTATCACCAAAAGTGATCCACTCACAACTCCCTTTCCGGACGCCCTGTAGAGTGCACTCTTTCACAAGGCAGATCCATCAGATTGGATGGATTGCCTGGGGCCATACCCTCCCAACAACCAGGGGATCATGGTTCCCCCAACCACTACTTAGCACGCTCCATTGGGTGCAAAGGCGGATCCAGCCGTCCCATGATGGCAGGATCGCGCGCCCCCGCGTCGGGCGCTCCATCGGCTCCCACGGCAACACCCCCACTACAAGCAGCGCTGCCAGGGAAAACGACGAGGCGCCCCGCGCCAGAGACCACGCCCCCTGCCACCACCAGGGAGACGGGGACACCGACCGCCCCCAACGGGCGTGACAGCAGCAGAGAGGAGAAAAAAACACATCCCCATTACCCTCCCATCCCCTCCCCACTGATGGGAATATGAGATGAGAATAGAATATATTTTGTTTGTGTTTTTTATATTTTTATATATATATGTGTATGCATATATATATATATATACAATCCATTCACCTCTTAAAAACAGGCTCATCTATTCCCCTCCTGAGGAGGCCAGTGGCGGCCGAAACGCGTCGAGGGGCGGAGCATGCATACCGATAAAAGCTAAGACTCATCAACCTAACACATTTGACCGTGAACGCTTTGTGCTATTATGTAACACTTGGAACATTGAGGGATATGATTGTACATATGAGAGAGCTGTCGTGCAATTGAATTGGCTGATCAACTATCGTTTTGATTCAAGCCTTTTTCACTTCTTTCTTACCTATTCATCTTTTTATCTATGTAACAAATAAAACGTGACAATTTTGATATCTAAGTTTGTCTGTACATTTATACTTGTGGTTGGTACCTCTGATCTGGGTCACACCTAAATCCTCAAAAATCTGGGACCAGGGCAGTCCCAAGACTCCTTCTGCTTATGGAGTCACTGTAAAACAGTAATTAATGTGTGTTTAAAAATTGTTACATTCTTTCTCCCTGTATGAAGATACATTCAGAGTACATCACATGGATAAGGTTTCAAATACAACATATACATCATCATGTACTTACATAAAAAGTCTTGGTCTGTGATGAGGTGGTGCCCCCAAGTGGGTGTGCCCCCCAGCGCAATGTCAGTGCCAGCAGACTATCGTGGCACCAGAACTGGCCCCCGATATGTGCGGATAGTGCCAAACATGTAATGAGCAATCCTGGATGGAGCCCAAATGCCCCCTGAAAGTAAGTGATACCCTGAGTGGGTATGAGAGGTGGTCCTGGCTGGGAAGTGAGATGGGGAGGCTCAGACCATAATTTCCTTATTTAAGTATTTAACCTCCCTGGCGGTTCACTGAGGTCCAGATTTCTGTACCAAAAGTGATAGTTTTTTTTTTGCCTTTCCGCCCCCATCGGCGTCACCGATGACGTTGATGGGGGCGGAAAGGCTCTGTTTGCCTGCAGCTCTGTAGAAATGCTGCAGGCACACAGAGAGCCAGCGGTTGCGCCTGATTCCGGCACGGGCGCAGTTTGATTCACGATCAGACTGCGCCAGTACTTGCTTCGGGCGTAACGCTAGGGAGGTTAAACCAGCCATAGACGCTATGCTTGGCGGGCGTTTATCGAACAATCAGCCGCAGTATGATGACATCATCATGCCATGGTCAATCGTTCGAAATACACCATTTACGATTTGACAACCAATACTTTGGTACTGGCGATCAACCAGAGAAAAATGTTTGTTCTCTGGTTGATCAAAGTTTTGTGCGAGTACGAATGGTTGCTCCAGGTGGGCGCGTTCATTTTGCGATTGATCACCAAGCGATCACCCCGAATGCGCATGGTGATCATTCGCAAAATCGGCCAGAGATTGAAGCGTTATGGCCGGCTTTTTTTTATCAGTTTACACTTGTTTTCTTTTCTTTTGATTTGGATTGGATAAAACATTTACCCAATCCAATCAAAATAAAAACCAAATGTAAAAAAATGAAAAGAAAAAAAAATAATTCTGCACCTTTTTAAATCTCCCGCCCGGTGCGTGACGTCATCAGGACCCGAGTGCCGATCACGGAAATAGCCGGAGACATCGGCTATTTCCAGAGACACTCGGGTGCAGCCGGAGATAGATCAAACTAGCAGAAATGCTCAGCAGGGGCGTTTCTGCTAGTTGGACCTACTTTTGAACTGGATTATAGAAAGACATTTCTATAATCCAGTCCAAAAGAAAAAAAAAAAATTCTTTAAGACCGGGTCCCACCTGCGTGACGTCACACGTCACTCCGGGACCCGGAAGAAGCCGGCGACAGAGAAGAGGACCACGGCAGCTGGACCAGGTGAGCTCCCACGCTGTGCCCGAACCCAGTTCGGGCGTATCGACAGTTGCTGGGTCCCTTTGCCCGAACTGGGTTCGGGCATATCGCTAGGGAGGTTAAACTGGAATCTATTTGACCAAGTTCAGGATCCAGAGGGGCTTATTAGTCCGCCTCGGATCAAGAAACCTGTCAGCTACAATCACATTGTCAGTCAGTATCTAATGTTCAAAGTCTGCAAGACTTAAAGTATAGATATAAGCTTACCTCCCCTGGGTGAAAGCAACTCCCTAATCCTAGCAGGGATGATTTGAAGTGAAGTTTTGTTAGTCAATCAGGTGTCTGTGAAGTCCGTAAAGTTCAATCCAGGTCAATCCAGAGAATCACTGAAGAAAGTCCACCTATGTACTGTATAGCCAGCCGGGCATGTGATCTGTTACCTGTAGTCAGCTCTGTCCTGTGTGCATGGCTGCAGCAACTTAATGGGGCAGCATAGCACTTGTGGTCTTAGTCTCCCTATATCTCACTACCTGGGGGCAAGATCACCTGTAGGCAATGCCCCCATCTGATTAGGGGTGGAGGCATTTCCTCTGGATGACTGGCTTTTTAAATTATTACTAGAGGGCAAAACTAGTTCTATAAAATTGCCTGGCAAATATATTTATTGTTTATTCTCCACTAAATATGTTTTCACTACCCCAGAGTCCAGTGGTGACCTACTTTTATATAAGAAAAAAAACAACAGCTGCATGCAAGTTTTGCCCTACCAAGAGCAAAGCCAACTATTGGATAAAGTGGTATAAAGCAGACAAATAAAACTGAATATAGGGCTACATTATCCTCTCAAAAACCATGGCACCACATCCAAAACATATACAACAGCAAAAAAACAACCTTGAATTCTACTAGAAAGTAGTTCAAGGAGGGGGTGGTCAGTCCATAGGGACTTAAAAGGTGCATGTAAACCAACAGGCTGAAATATCAAGTAAATAAAAAAAAATGTTTGTGACTTGTTAAAATGTATCCACATAGAGTCTGATTCCAACCTTGCAATACTTATAGGTATAGGTCCTTGATACTCGTATTTATTTGAAGAGGGCTTGGGGAAAAATAGTTTCACCAGAAGTTGTGGTTGATTTCTCACATTGTCACAATACAATATTTAACAATAAGTATAAAAAACAGCCTGTTAGGAATACTTACGAATATGTTAATAAGTTAGATCTCAAGGAAATCGCACAGCAAGCCAAGCATCCCAACACTTGGATGTATGAAGGAAGGAGGCATGTACGGACCAGCACCACCACAGATCCAGATGTGACTGGGGTAGCTGGTCTGCTATTGCTCACAGGCCATTGATCCATTTGTACTTCTCCAGGGGCCATCTACCTCCATGTTCACCACCTAATTTTCAAACCACAGAGAAGATCATGGAACAGTTTCCACGACACTTCCCTGTAAACAGCAAGTGACAAATTCGAAAGATAGGTCTATCTGTGCTAAAGTCACCCCGAAGGCCCATGTTTGAAGTGCTGTCACTGGCTTTCCCTCCACGGGTGCAGTGCAATGCACCTATGTACCTATCAATATATGCCACCAATATCACTTCCCCCACTCATCACATTTTATTTACATTACTGGAGACCACGGGAGATCACTGGGTTCTAGCGTTCCCCCGCGAACACCATGCCATGATTTAAACCGCGGGCAGATGCCCTAGTGGAAACAAGCCTTTAAACTTGCATGCAGCTCTCTGGCGATGGAAACCCATTTCTTGAAGTGTCTGCTGCACTTTTGTGTCCTGTGGGTTATGCCAGAGGAAGTTTGTATATAGTTCACCAGGTAAGTAATCACAGCTCCTCACTTTGTCCACATTTTGTTATGTTACAGCCTTCTTCCAAAATTGATTAAATTCATTTTTTCTTCAGTATTCTACACACAACACCCGAGTCTTTTTGAATATAATGCCACAAGCTTGGCACAACTATCCTTGGCCAGTTTTGCCAATTCCTCTTTGCACCACCTCCATCAAGCTCCATCAGGTTACATGGGAAGTGTCGGTGCACAACCCTTTTAAGATCTTTCCAGTGATGTTCAATCGGGTTCAAAGACTGAGTGAGACCTGAAGCCACTCCTTGTATATCTTGGCTGTGTGCGTAGGGTCGTTGTCCTCCTGAAAGCTGAATATTTATTATTATTATCATTTATTTATATAGCGCCAGCATATTACGCAGCGCTGTACAATACATTAGAGTGGAGATGCAACATGATAACAAGATAACACACTGGTACAGGATATGACACAGGAGGAGTGGAGGACCCTGCCAGATGGGGGTTACAATCTTATAGAATGGGGAACAGAGTATACAATAGGTAGGGTGGGTGGGACTGGCATGGTGGTGATGTTAGGA
>CM070041.1:31609258-31621803 GCA_036250615.1 Ptychadena robeensis
TGCTGTCCTGGAATCGGCTTTTGGAAAAGGAGTTACCGGTAAGTCTAACTCGAATTTTTCTTTATATACACAAACCATTTTCACTGAAGCCTGCAAGTGATGGTTCATCTTTTTCCACCCCTAAAGCTGTGATGGATGCAGTAATTAAGGTAAGTTTAGCTGCTTTACCTTGTGCTGTGCATTTTTGAAAATTACAAAACGGTGTAAGTGCTAATTTGTGAAATGGGAGGTAAGGATCATGAGAGAAACCCAATTCCTCACCCCTGCAGGCGTTCTCCTCTTTGGCTGTGACATTTTGCAACAAAATGCAGGATCAGCGGTAAGGAGCATTGGGAAGGGAAGAAATAGTCTGCAATAATACTTGCTGTTGGTGGGAGACATACTGCAGGTAGAAGACTTTCCTGACAAACCTTATGCCGGCATACCATCAGGGGCCCTTCCTCCCTCAGGAACCCCCTATCCCATAAATTTACAATAGCCCTAATGCCCAGTTCTTATTCTGTCCTCCTCATCTGCCGGTTAATCTGCCACTGAAAGGGTTTTCGCCGTGTGTGATAAGGTCTCCTTGTCAGGCTCCCGGCCAAGGGCGGGTAATGGGAGAAGCCCGCCGCTGAGCAGGCTCCTTCTGTCCAGGTGATCCTGGCCTAGTTCCGTGCTGGTAGTCTCGGCTGGTCCAGACTCCGTTGTGACGTCACCCGCGGGCACATGTGCGATCTCCTCTTCCTCCTTTCCCATTGGTCGGTGGGTGAGGTGTCTGGTTGCTAAGCAACTGGTTCTGGCACAAAATTTGAGGTTAGCTGGCTGGCCGCTCAGCTGTCAGTCAGTGTAGCTTCAGTGCTGGGAGTAGGGCTGGACAATAACTCGATAACAATATATACCGCAATATCATTTTCTGAAATACCGGTGATATGATTTGAAATCACATTCCCGGTATCCGGTATACTGTTACACTGGCAGGCTGCCCTCTGCTGTGTAATGGCAGCCTATTACAGCTCTGCTCTGGGGAGGGGGTGGGGAGCCGGATGTCTGACTCCACCTCTAATACATCTCTGCTGCTTTCTTAACAGCACATGGAGATGTAATAGAGGTGGAGTCGGACATTCGGCTCCCCGCCCCCTCCCCAGAGCAGAGCTGTAATAGGATGTCAGCACACAGAGGAGAGGGCACTCTTTATATTTAAAACCTCCTCTGAAAGTTCATTACAGACACGCTGCCAGAACTCAGCAGTAGTCTGTGATGTACGTGCCTCTCCTGTGTGTGCTCACATCCACAGCTCTGCTCTGGGGGGAGGGGGGGGGGTCACAGGAGAGGCTGATCTTGATGGCTTCCCTGCTCCCCTTCCCCGAGAGAGATCACTCCGGAGGGACCCCCCCCCCCGCATCCCCTGTGTCACTGCTGTGTATAGATGTAATGTGATAGTGTGTGTGAATGGAAAAAGGGCTGTGCAGCAACATAACCACAACAGATTATAATGTGTGTGGAAAGAACAAAGGCTGTATAGACTATTGTGAAACAGATTAATCCAGATGTGTGAGTGGAAAATTGAGGGTGATTTGTGTGAAGTAAGTATATAAAAAGTATTATTGGATAAGAGGAGATAATTGGAAGTATGCAGAAATAGATGGAACTAGAAAAAGATGTGCGATGGATACATAATCAAAGAGTCAAGAGGTAAAGGAATAGTGTGAGAGGGCAGAGACATTGAAGACAAAGAAAAACGGTAGAGAGGGGGTGGAAAGAAAAAAACTGATGAAAGCAACCATGGTTTTAAGAAGTGCAGTGTTCCTGATTGATCCTCCGATTAGCGGTCTCCATCCACAGGTCACCAGGGGCTTTGGTTCACTATGTAACTTTCACAGTACAACACAATGTGACCCCAACGATCTCATACCCTCAGTAGTGTGCCCCCAGATCTTCATACCTCAGTAGTGTGACCCTCAGATTCATACTCAGTAGTGTGACCCCAGATCTCAACCTCAGTAGTGTGACCCCCAAATCTCAACCTCAGTAGTTGACCCCACAGATCTCTACCTCAGTAGTGTGACCCCCAGATCTCATACCTCAGTAGTTGTGTACCCCCGATATCATTACCTCAGTAGTGTGACCCCAGATCTCAACCTCAGTAGTGTGACCCAGATCTCATACCTCAGTAGTGTGACCCCCAGATCATACCTCAGTAGTGTGACCCCAGATCTCATACCTCAGTAGTCTGACCCCAGGTCTCATACATCAGTAGTCTGACCCCCCAGATTGCATACCTCAGTAGTCGACCCCCCCAGATCTCCTACCTCGTAGGTGACACCCCCCCCCCCCCCCAGATATCATACTCAGTAGTGTGACCCCAGCCCAGATCCATCCGCAGTAGTGCACCCGAACATTTTCTGGGTTAAACCCCTGAGACTACCTACAGCTGAAATGTCAACCTTTCATAGTCATATTCCAGCTGCCAAACAGTGTGTTTCTCTTGTCAGATTTTACCTATAAATATGCCTACTCTGCCCCTTAACCCCTAGATCTTCAACACCCTTAGATGTCCAAAACATTTTTTAACCATTTCTAAACCCAGGGAAACTCTGACAGACCCAAAGACACAACTGCATGAGAATGCCCATATCGATATTGAAATTATATCGTATCGACCAAAATTAAGAAATATATAGTGATCTAAATTATTGCCATATCGTCCAGCCCTAGCTGGGAGTAGACGCTGCTCCTGCTGGCTCTGGTGAGTAGGAGGAGGAGAAGGGATACTCTCTGGCTGGTTAGCCTAGTAGGGCTCCTTGACTGTCTCTTTCCTTTTCTGCAGCCATGGATGCTGCCACCCCAATGATGCATCACTGAAAGATGGTAGGATTGACTGGGGGGTTTCTTTTTGAACTACTGAATGGTTTTTGTTTTTTTAAATATATGTATCGCTCCTTGCTAGTCCCCACAGAGACAGTGGCCCTAGAACATCGGATCCCCACCAGTCCCGCCGTGCTGATTCTTCAGTCTCCTCTTGGAGTAGAAGTGCTCATGGACATAGCTCACAATCTCATCATTCCAGGAAAAGGCGTTCTCAGCTGACTCCGTTCACAGTCCTCCTGCTCCAGATGCTGGTCATGAATTCTATAGGGCTATGCCCGGAAAAAGCTCTGCAAGTTGTGTCTTTTGGAAGTCTCCAGGGAAAAGAAGTCTGATGCACAGCAAGTGGTCTCCCGGATGAAGCAAGCCATTCAAGAGTTGTTTTTGGATTTGTTCAAAACCCACCCTCTACCTCATCGCAGCCTCCGATTTGTCCACCCAGGCGATCTCAACAGCAAGACCCTGCATCAATTTCGTTCCAGTCGGACCAGGGCTCTTAGTCCAGCAAGGCAGGCATTTTTAATTTTTTTGTGGTTCATCTGTGTTTAAACTTATTAAGAAGACTCCGGTCACCTTTCCCTTTTTGAGGAAATTTTAGAAAGCCTATATTCCGCATCCTCTCAACGAGTGGGCAGACTATCTCTGGTTATCGTCTGGATCACAACGAATGGGAACTGTCCTCTCAGATGTTTGACGCTCTGATTCACTGGTCCTGGAATTGCGTAGGTAGATCTCTTTGCCTTCATCTACAACCATACAACCACAAACTTCCTAAGTTCTTCTCTAGGTTTCACTTTCGTCGAGCTCTTGAAACGGATGCACTGATGGCACCATGATCCTTCAAGACGGCCTATGCCTTTCAACCAGTTCCGCTAATATTCAGATTTCTGGCTCATCTCATCGTCTTGGCGGTAGTTCTGTATTGGCCGAAACAGCCCTGGTTTCCCCTGCTCATGAGCATGAGTGTACAACCACCATTGACCATTCCTCTTCACCTGAACCCGTTGTGGCAGACCTGATGGAATTCTTGTCAATACCCTGTTGAATTCCAGAAAACACCAACCTCATTAATGGGAAAAACTGGCCAAAATTCCAGCAGTTCGCCATCTCCGGTGACTTCTTACCAAGTTCTGCACAGGTACACAACATACTGGAATTCCTGCAGAAAGGCCTAGATACAGGTCTATCCTACAGCACTCTGCGAGTCCACGTCTCGGCCCTCTTTGCCTTCACCAAGAGTTCCTGGTAAACTCCTCTGTTAGTCAGGCAGTTCTTCAAGATATTATGTTATTTGACTGCCACTGTGGCCTTTCTTGTTGCTGTCACCTCGGCCAAGCTGGTCTCGGAGATTGCAGCTCTGGGCGCAAATGAACCGTTTCTGATGTTCTTTCGAGACATAGTGGTCCTCACTCCCCTTCTGAAATTTGCACTAAAAGTGGCCTCAGCGTTTCAGGCAGTGGTCCTTCCTACCGTCCCTTGGCAAGAGGACCCTAGGCTCCAGTGTCTACATGTTGGCCATTGTGTCTCCTCCTTTGTGACTTCCACTGGGTAGCTCTGAAAGGCAGACAACTTGTTCATCACGCTATTGGGGAAAAACAAAGTTGGTCCAGCTTCTTCCAGGCTGATAGCCTCATGGATGGTAAAGCTGATTTTGCTGGCATACAAGTCTTGGGACCTTGAAACCTCATCTGTGTTATTGGCTCATTCTACCCAGGGCACTGACTACTTCTTGGGCTGCAGCTCGCGGGGTGGCTCCAGAAACGATCTGCAGAGCTTGCCACCTGGTCGACTCCCAAAACCTTTGTCTCACTATTGTGTAGAACTGGCCTCTCTTACTTCTGTTGCCCTTGGCCGTGCTGTACTCTCCTCTGTGTCTCTTTGATATTAAGTTATATATCCAGCAAGCCAGCATAGGGTCTGTCAGGAAAATAGTTATCATACTTACCGTAATTTTCCTTTCCTGACAGACACTATGCCAGCATACATTTCCCCCCCATCCGTCGTTAGGAGTTCTACCTTAGTATACTGGGGATTAGGGTTACTGTAAATTTATGGGATAGGGGGTCCTGAGTGAGGGGGTGGGGCCCCTGATGATATGCCAGCATAGTGTCCATCAGGAAAGAAAAATTACAGTAAGTATGATAACAATTTTCTGTTTTTTGCAAATGTACTTGTCATCAGAGTAATGCTACTTCTACTGTTTGGCAGATATATAAAATTCCCCCCAGCCCTCATAAATTGCATGTGTTTTGGAATTTACATACACCTCGGGTTTGTGAAAACATAAACTATAATTATATCTATAATATATATATATTTTTTTAAGAAGCTACTACTTGTATTGTTTTTTTTTCGTTTCACGTCGTGCTGCTAGCCTTCTTATGATCTTTTTGAAACATGGAAAAAGCCAACAATCATTTTGTAGAAAAAATAGTTAACTTCCTGCTTCACCGGTTTTTTTTTTTTTGGTTTTTTTTCGGAATGTTTTTTTTTTAGTATCCCATTGTATCGTATGTAATGCCTTTTATCTCTAGTACTTTCAGAGAAGGAAATTGTTTAGAGACTTCTCACCATGAACCCTTGTCGCGTGTGCTCTCTTAAAGGAAAAAAGATGCACGTTCAGCTTTCTACAAGCCGTCTGCGAGTAACTCCGGGGATGGGAGAACGAAGTCGATGCTACCGTTGCGGGAAGGATGGCCACTGGTCTGGAGTATGCCCCTTAGACCAAATGGCTCAGGAGGTGGGACCACCTTATACTGATCCTTTCTCCGATCCTTATGTCCCAATGCGCAGTGCGGCGGCTGCCTACGCGGATCGTATATTATATGATGAACGCCGCAGCCTCATAGACTACTACCACCGTTACCGTATACGTCCGTCATCCTAGATACGTAATGGATCGCCCAATGGCTCCTATCCCCCCACCGTCCATGTCACTTATCGCACAAGAAAGACGTTGGAATCCAACAAATGACGCACAAGGCATTTGTGCCACCTCCACTTCCCAGCATATTATTCACGAGACGAACGACCCCAACGTCATACACACGCAAACTGCTAGTTGAGGCATATGTATGGAGCACAGATAAACCCTGCCGTAACGGACAGTACTCAAACCCCCAATGCAACATGACACTGCGCGATACATGCGGAGAAAACCTACGTTGAGCGCGACTCCCACCAGCACGTTTTACTAAAAATGAGGAGGTGAGGCTTTATCAGTTTTTATAGTATCCCACCTGTATAATTTTTTTATAAGCTTTTTTTCGAGGTCAGCACAGGCATTTTTTCACATTTAGTTTTGCTCTTCAAAAACATAAGCCTGAAATGTTAAAAAACTTATCATCTGTAAATTACCTTCATAAATTTATACAAATCCTATTCCAATTCAGTATTCTATCGAAAATATGGAATTTCTTTGCATGTGTTTGTAATAGTGTGTGTAGAAACATACCGTATTTTTCGGACCATAAGACGCACTTTTTCACCCCCAAAATTGGGGGCAAAAATTGCCTGCGGTTATGGTCCGGATGTGCGGCCACTCGGCCGCTGGTGGTCGTATCTTGGCTTCCCGCCAGCTCCCCTGGCACGGAGATTAGCCGGGGGATCTGGAGGAACTGTCAGTTGAGAGATGCCGGCTGGTGTCGGCTCTCTCAGCTGTACTGTAAAATTGTCAGCAGAGCTTTGCTTGGCAATGCAGAGAGAGGGAGAGATGGACTGCCATCTTTCCCTCTCTGTGTCAGTAGGAACTGCAATAACTCGGCAGTACGGGCACACGGGCACAATCACAGCTGATCTTCACAGCTGTTTAGAGCAGAGGGAGAAGGCTGCAGATTTCTGCCCCCTCCCTCCTCCTCCCGAGTGTTCAGTGTGAAGCACACGCTGAGCTTGAGAGTGTACTGCTGCTAGTGACCCCTGCTGGCTGAATTGAATATGGCCTTAATTGGATTCATTGCATTAATCCAATTGATGTGAAAACTTAATAAATCTTTTTTTCTGGATTTCCTGCCCTAAAAACTGTGTGCGTCTTATGGTCCGGTGCGTCTTATAGTCCGAAAAATACAGTAGGTTTAGAAATGTGTGATTGAGCCAATGATGTGCAAACTGAAGACCCTGAACAATATTGTTCGCTATTCATACTTTGTACAAAGTTACAGGTAAGTGGTTAAATGTAACACACATTCGCAGAAACCTTTTGCTTAACTATGTTGTAGTGAACTACCTAGGGTACCATCGCCCCTTTGAGAATGAAAAAGAAGTGTTAGTAGAACTCCATTTCCTGGAAAGAAATGTCTTGAACATGGTCATTAGCTGGCTTAAATATTTGAAGTCGCTGACCCACCTAAAATTCGTGCAGATCAGGGTTAGTAACTCAGAAAACATGATCATCTGTGAGAAGCTAGCTATTGTAAAAGGAAAACGATGGAAACTAAATTATTTTGGAGGGAGAGGTTTCCATAAAAGTATACACATACTTTTCATCCAAACCCCACTGAAAAGCAATGTTTGCCAATTTCCACAGGCTTCTACTGGAGCAAATATAGAAACTGAAGGTAGCACAGCTCCATGTTTATACAGCTCAGGCATGAGAGAAGAGGGCCAGAAGTGCTGAATGTCCGTGAACTGTGGGATTGCACGTTGCATCTGTTATGGGTCTGCGAATGGGTTAGGGAAGGAAGAGATGTATAATTTAAATGTGTTTGGGTATGTAGTACATAAAAAGAATTCTGGATCCATAGTGAATACTCATGTACAGATGTTTTCTTATTCAGCTAATGCTGTTTTATATAGGTCCGTGTAATCCATGTGACGTGCAGCATTATTGGCCAAAAAACTTGCTTCTTGACAGATTTGCAACTATCAATATCTATTTGACGCTTATTGTATTAAACTTTAATCTCTTCATCTGTAGAAGAACATTTAAAAATAGGGAATAATGCATTTAACTAATTAGGAAGAACTTGAAAACTACAATGTTTTTTTTTTTTGTTTTTAGGGAAGATGCGTGTCCGGCACAGTCTCCAGTTGCGTTAGCAGTAGGAAAGTTTTTACCTTCGTGCGCCATATACATGCAACTTCCAGCTTATTTTGTGGTTTAAAAATATTATATTTTTTATTTTATAAGATGGGGAGGGGGAGTAAATTTATTATTTCTGGGTTTATTTGGAGACTTTTCATCTTTGCAATATATTTCAGACTTTTTCTATTAAATTTAAGGTTTTTCAAGAATTTATAATTTAACCATGAAACATCGGAGAACGGCAATACATTGGAATAGATCAGTAGTCACAAGTTGTAAATTTATTAACTATGCTGTAGATTTATTTAAAAACAAAATTCAGAAAGTAGCACATTCTGTTAAGCAGCAGTTAAATCAAAGTATGAAATCATGCATAAGCAGGTCAGGGCAGATATGTCTGCATAGTATGCAGTGTACCTGTGTATTCTAACACTTCATATTTTTTTCCCTTTTCCATCTTTCACCAATAAACAATGTCTGTTTTGGATTATTGCTTCAGTATTGTTATTTATCGCTCAAATGAAAGGCTTTTTCATATGGCCTATTGAAAGGAGGTTTTTGGTCTTTTAAGCCACCAGAAGATGGCCTTGTGGTAAGTTTTTAATATTGAAGTCAATGAGGGTGTTTAATAAACAGAAAATGTACTGTTGTTAATCAGGCAGTGTGTTTTCTGTTTTTTGAGCACCTTCTGTCAGTGCGCCTATATTCAGAGTCACTTGACGACCCCATTTACTTCATTTGGGAAGCTCAGCAAGCAGCTCTAGCCTGGAGGAAACAACATCCAATCGATCTTTAAATTGCCTGCTCTTTGTGTTTCCTCTGTCTGAAGGGGACCTTCAAATTCCAAGCAATTCCTTTCAGTCTGTCCTCGGCCCCCCGTATCTTTACAAAGGCGAAGGTTCTTGCTCCTTTAAGGTTGAGGCAAATAACGATTGTTCAATAACTGGACGATCTGTTATTTTTCACAGACTCAAGTGCTCTGCTACAGATGCAATTGGAAGGAGCATTGCAGTTCTTGCAGCTCCTGGGTTGGCTGATTAAATGGCAAAAGTCAAAGCTTCAGCCAACCCAGAAGATTCTATTTTTGGGATATCGGGAATATTCAGCGGTTCAAAGGCGAATTCTCCCAGAGAAGTGTCTCAGACTGGTCTCAGCGGTGACCGACCTGGAAGGCCATGCGAGTGAGCTCATGGTCTCTTCTATCCCAGTGGTACAGTGGGCCAAAGCACACCTGAGGACCCTTCAGGAACAGGTTTTAACTCACTGGGACTGTCAGCCCACCTTCCTAGACTTGCCCCTCCAGCTTTCTCAGAGAGTGGTCCAGTCACTTTGGTGGTGGAGGCATCCTCGGGTTCTCACCCAGGGTCTCCCTTGGTCCTTTCTTAATCCTGTTCAACTGCTGACAGCGCATGGGGGGGATCATCTGGCCCAGGGGGTTTGGGATGCCCAGGTGTCAGAGCGGTCACTGTGTTCTAATCTATTCAGACAAGGCACCCACTGTGGTCTACCTGAACAAACAGGGCAGAACCAAATGCTTGGCCCTCAGGAGACTCACGAGCAGGATTTGCCGCTGGGCAGAAGAGCCCTCTCTGAGGGCAGTTCAGCTTAAGGGGTCCCTGAATGCGACAGCAGACTTTTTAGGTCACAATCTTCTCAGGGAGTCAGAATGGCCTTAAATCCCCAGGTTTTCAGCTTTAAGTGGAGAGATGGGGGCAAGCTAGAAATAGATCTGTTTGGCTCGGGCATAAACGCTCAGTTGCCGAGATTCAAAGGTGATGGGGCAGTGGCGTTGGATGCACTCAGCGATCCCTGGCCTTTTCACAGGGCTTAGGCTTTTTCACTTATAGCCCTGCTGCCATCAGTTTTGCCGAAATTCAGAATGGAGAATCTGAAATTTTTTTCTGGCGGCATGCGATTCTGGGTAGGATGACCACCATCCTTGATTTCCTTCAATGAAGCATGGGCCTGGGTCTTTTGCTTAGCACCCTAAAGGTGCACGTTTCAGCCCTCAGTTATTTTATGGAGGTTAGGCTAGCTACGAAGCCCTTCCGTCTCCAGATTCGTACAAGGCGTGGCTAGATGCAGACCAATACAGCACCAGTCAGTTCCCCAGTGGGACCTCTCCTTGGTTCTACAAGCCATGGCCAAACATCCATTGTCTCAGCCCCTGGCGGGTAGAGATGTTTCCATTAGAACGGCATTCCTGGTGGCCATCACAACAGTGAGACGGGTCAGTGAACTTCATGCCCTTTCAGTCCGAGAACCTTACCTCCATGTACAGTCCTGATCAAAAGTTTAAGACCACTTGAAAAATGGCAAAGAATCATATTTTACATTGTTGGATCTTTAACAAAGTTCCAAACAGAGCTTTAACATGCAACAAGAATAATGAGTGAGATGTTTGAAGCATTTAATTTAATGAAAACAATGAATAAACTGACTGTTTAACAGCTGATCAAAAGTTTAGGACCACATGCCTTTTAAAATGCCAAATCTGTGCAAAGATGTGGATTCATTGTCATTTGTCAGGTAGTCACACGTGATGGCAAAGGCAAAACGTTTGGAACGTTGTTGAACTGCATAAGCAGGGTCTCTACAGCGTGTCAGGTGGGAAGCGGTAAGACCGTCATTTACAATTTCTTAAATTATCCTAAGTGTTATGGAACAAAAAAGTCAAGTGGGAGATCCCCAAAAATTTCACCAGCACTCTGCTGGAGGATCCAATTAGCTGCCCGTCAAGACACTGGACAATCCTTGAACCAAATTAAGGCCCTTACTGGTGCTGACGGCAACCTTCAGACGGCATCTGAGACTGAAGGGCTTCAAAAACAAAAAACGTCTTTAAAGACCTTGTCTCCTTGAACTCCACAGAACTGCTTGTTTGGACTTTGGAAGGGAGCACCAAACATGGGACATTCGAAAGTGGAAGAAAGTTTTATTCTCTGATGAGAAAAATGTTTACCTTGATGGTTTCCAACATAACTGGCATGACGAGCAGATCCTACCTGAGATGTTTTCTACGTGCCATAATGGTCTGGGGTGCTTTTTCCTTCAGTGGAACAATGGAGCTTCAGGAAGTGCAGGGGCGTCAAACGGCCGCTGGCTATGTCCTGATGTTGCAGAGAGCATCTTTTTGGGGGGGGGGGGGGGGGGGGGGGGGGGGGGGGTTTGGAGGTATGTTCCTAAACCTGCCCAAAAATCCCAGCCTGTTTAAGTTTATTCGTTGTTTTCATTAAATTGAATGCTCAAAAAATGTTTTGTCTAACTCCCATTTCTTCTTGTTGCATGTTGAAGCTCTACTTGGAACCTTGTTAAGATCCAACAATGTAAAGTATGATTCTTTGCCATTTTTCAAGTAGCCTTAAACTTTTGATCAGGACTGTATTTTCAGATTGACTTGTCCTTTGCACAGATCCGGGTTTTCTACCTAAAGTAGCTACTAGTTTCTGTAGGTCACAGGAGATCGTGTTGCCCTTGTTTTGTTCCAAGCCAGCCAATGATAAGGAACTAGCTTTGCATTTCCTGGGTGTCAGATACATTGTCCTGGCCTACCTAGATTCCTCCAAGCCCTGTTTCTTCTCCATTCGGGTCAAAGACAAGGTAGGGCAGCCTCTAAGGCTACCATATCTACGTGGATTAGGCAGGCAATAGTGGAGGCCTACTCCAAGGAAGGGATGCCTTGTCCATTATCCATCACCGCCCATTCCAGGAGAGCGTTAGCTGCTTCCTGGGTGGAGAGGGCAGGAGCTTCTCCAGGCCAAATCTGTAAGCCGGCTACCTGGTCCTCCTTCAATACATTTCTACAGCATTACCACCTGGAATTCTTATATGTGACTGACCAGGCATTTGGGTGCAAGGTGCTTAAGGCTGTTGTCCCGCCCTAGGAGGTGAGTGTTTGCTTATCTTCTCATACATGCTGTCCTGGAAAAGACACTTTTAGTCTTTTCTAGGACAGTAGCCTCCCCTCCCTATGTTTATTGCCATTGTTATAATGCTTCTGGTTAAGTATTTTTCAGGTAAGTCTAACTCTGGTGTTCGTTTTTTCAAGCTTGAAACGTTCCTAGCTGTTTATCTGTGTTGTAATATAACATACTGCTGCCTCGAACCTCTAGTCTTCACTTATTTCACTGCAAACCTGCTTACTGTTTTCTACTTTTTGTAGAGACTCTGTCCCAATGGATGTACACCCCAGACCAGGCAATAATACTGACTGGTCTGCCTTTTTCAGCACAGCTCAGTTATTCTGTAAAGCTGACCTATACATAAGAAAAAGCTATTTGTCTCCATTTACATATCCACCCTTCTGCAGCAACACCTATATGCCTTTACTGTTCAGTGGGCTAGTTTGCCTTTAACAATTACTTCATTGCAACTACATGGCTAATCTCAATCCTAGTTTATTTGGGTTTCTACGGGTGGCCAATGGCATAAGTGTATGGATATGCCCAATGGTGGATCACTCACATGCCTTTCTAGTTATAGCTTTAGATGAGTAAATTAAAACATTATCACTGATCTACTAAGTGATGGTGTACTTTCTTTTCAATAAAACCACTGCACTACCAATCTTTGTCATATGTACCACCCCTCTGGTGTGACAAATGTTTCCTGTAAAGCTTTTCACTCTACTTACTTTAATATGAAATATATATATATATATATATATATATATATATATACA
>CM070041.1:31625881-31640036 GCA_036250615.1 Ptychadena robeensis
CTAATTGAGTAGAAGTGTCTAACCACTCTGTGGGAGCCAGAACTCCTAATAGTTGGTAGGAATTCAAATACCTATTTAACTCAATGAAATGCAAATCAGTTGCTATCTTTTATTTAAAGTTTTTTTTTCGATTTTCCTTTTGATGTGCTATCTGCCACTGTTACAATAAACCTACCATTGAAATGATACTGTTCTGAGACTTTTCATTTCTTGGTCATTGGACAAACTTACAAAATCAGTGAGGGGTCAAATAATTATTTCCTCCACTGTATATCACCACCTCTACTGTCCCCCCTGATTCTAACAAAGAAAAACACAAACTTGAGATCATAATTATGGTGTACACCTATATGTCTCACTATCTGGACAGACTGGTCTCCATTTTTAATGGCGCGGAGGTGCTCCTGGATCCTAGTCCGCAGTCGTCGTAAACGCACCATAAGGTATACCACTGCGGTCGTCTCACAGTTGGCCCAGAATCGCAGTTGAAGTGAGCTCCCACTAGGGAGTAATACAGTATTACCTTCATTAATGGAGGTGCACTGTCTACGATGACCGCATTTAAAGAGACCACAAGTAGACTGAATGTCCAGACTGATGATCTAGAATAGTGGCTCCTAACCAGGCAGTCCCTCAGAGATCTAGTTTTGTGGTACGTCACTGATGGAGATCTCCCGATGAACTTACTATGTGTATTATTGGCAGTCTATATATCCAGAATCCTGGGGTTTAAGAGTTTTTTTGTTGTTGAAGGTACACCCTTTCTCTCTTTTTAGCTTTTTGGTATGCTTGTTTGAGTAACCTCTAACTATAGCCTCTCTGCAAGAGGCGTGTCGGTAATTCATCTGCCTTTATCCTAAACTGTTCATCAGTTTCTCCTGACTCGGATACTGAGAATATGGGATTGATCTTATCAATGGCAGAGGATGAGAACTTCTGGCATGGAGGATGGTTTTGCCCCCTGTTTGTTTGTATTTCGCCAATCGGGCATAACCTCAAGTCCAGGAAAGAAATGCTGGTTGGTGAACACTCCATACTGAACTTGAAATTCCAATTGTTGACCTGGAGTTTAGCGACAAATTCAATTAGAAGTTGCTTAGTTCCCTGCCAGACCAACAGGATATCGGCTGTACAGTGGTGGGGGGGGGTTCGACAACCGAGGGTCAATCTCCACCTGTTGTTCCCACTCCCCCAGGTACATGTTCGCATACGTGGGTACACAATATGTGCCCCATCGCAACTCCCTGCACCTGGCTGCACCTGGAGGTATTTGGATTTCACAAACACAAATGCATTTTGTGTGAGAATAAAGTCCAATAGAACTAAACTAAAAATTAGCAAAATTCAAAAAAAAATTGGCATGCGTGGCAAGTTCTTAATTACAGCCACCCCCCTCTCATGGGTGATGCTGCTGTACAGGGCTTCTACGTCTATGGCCAGTACAGGGCTTCTACGTCTATGGCCACCAACAGTTCACAAACACAATTCTGTCTGTCTGACTGACTGGCTGCTAGGCTTGGTCAGGGACCCACATCCGGACACGATGGGCATACCTGAATGGTCCACCAATGACTTATGTGTTTTGGGCAGTGCGTAGAATGTGGGTGTCCTGGGGTACAGCCAAACTTAAGATCCTCTTTATTAATAATCTGCAAATCATATGCTCTCATTAGAAGGGCATTCAACTAATTCTTAAAAGACAGTAAATGTTTGGGTTTGATTAGACAATACCAATCTGAGTTATTAAGAATGTTTAGGCAAATGTCTCCTTTGTCATGTTGGAGTGTGTTCAAAGCTGTTCTCTGATCATTGGTTATATTTGTTTTGCCCTCATTTGTTGACTTCTAACTCTCTAGTCACCAGTTTAACAAACATGAAAATAGGTGTGTTAAGATGTTGATTTCTGTTTTTTCTTTACCCCTCTTCCCTTGACATCTGGGAATGGTGGACTACAGGGTCCTACTACTATTCGTGGCAGGTGAAGGTGCAGGAAATAATATACCGGTACATGATTATTTTGTCTTTTTGATTGTTGGATACTATATTGGGATCTACTATCCTGGAGGGGGATACTCATATACTCACATTCTACGCACTGCCCAAAACACAAGTCGTTGGTGGACCCTTTAGGTATGCCCATCGTGTCTGGATTTGGGTCCTTGACTGAGCCTAGCAGCCAGTTTGTTGTTGCACATCTCAGACCCTTTGTATGTAAGTTGCTGTCATACCTACAAGATACATTGGATGCACTCAAAACTTTACAAACATTGGTAATCCCACAGAATTGTCTGTTGGTGGCTATAGACATAGAAGCCCTGTACAGCAGCATCACCCATGGCTGGCCTGAGTCAATTTTCTTTTGGATTTTGTGAATTTTTAGTTGAGCCATTGGACTTAATTCTCACACACGCGTTTGGGTTTGCAGAATTCCACTACTTCCAGGTGCAGGGGGTTGCGATAGGCACATGTGCACCCACGTATGCAAACCTGTACCTGGGGGAGTGGGAACAACAGGTGGAGATTGACCCTCTGTTTTTGATGTACCACCCTACATCATATTGTGGAGGGGGTACATCGACAATATCCTTAAAGAAAATATTTACAAGATATTATGTTATTGGTACTACACTCTGGTTAAGCTCCATAAGATCTATCCCCAGGCATCAGAAGAATGCTGGTGCTGCAATAGCGAAAAGGGGACCCTTGAACACTTGTTTTGGGGGTGTAGAGAGGTGGGCGAATTCTGGAAGGGGGTTAACGAGACTCTCGAGAAGGTAGTGGGCACCAGAATCCAACTTGATATAGAAACACATGTGATAGGAGCCCCAATGAGACATCTGAATAAAAACAGAAGAAAATAGCGGCCCATATCCTAACGGCAGCCAGATGCCTGGTGGCGGCCAAATGGAAATCCACAAACCCCCCCTCATACAGAGAATTCTTAGTAAAAATCATGGAGGTTAGAACGATGGAACGCTTAACTGCAATAATACAAGATAGATACAAAAGCTTTGCAGAAGTGTGGGACTCGGGTATTGACGATAAGGAGTAGGATGAAGGTAACCAAAATAATAAAAACAAGTAATTATATATAAAAATAATAGGGAAGAAGCACTCCATGGTATGTGGTATGGTAATGTAATGTCTTGTTATTCAGAAGTCGTGTATGTCTAATTCAAGTGTAATATTTATTCATGTTGGAGAACATAATAAAAGGAAAACTTTGAACATCAAAAAAAGACAGCTCTGGTGATAGCCTGGCACGTGTGACACAAGGAGGCCACGCCTGGGCCAAGTACTGCAACACAGGGAGAATCTCGCTGCGGAGTACCGGCCACATTTCTGGTTCAGTTTTGCGAGTCTTTCGTCCCAAGACTTCAGGTCTGCACCATCAGCTCCATACCAGACCCAGAGGCTCTTGATGAAGACCTTGATAGAGAAGGGGGTGGAAACAGGGGAAGGCAGGTACCAGGATCTGAAGAAAATGGCTTCCGACTTCCCGCAGTCATTGCAGGTCTTGACGAGCAGAACACTTGTCAGCACAGAACACCGTCATGTCGTCCATGTAGAGGGAGCACTTGGCTTCTCTCTTCTCTTGCCCTGGTGCGGTGATCCCTCTGATCTCTGGATTTCGTCTGATGCACTTGGTGAAGAGCTCTATACAACAAACAAAAAGAAGAGGTGGAAGAGGGCAGCCTTGTCGGACCCTGGAGAGAACCGAAAAGGGGTCTGTCTTCCAGCCGTTCACCAGCACCGTGCTGGAAATGTCACGATACATAAGATTGACATATGAGCAGAACATGTCCCCGAGGCCAAACCTACCCAAGGCTGTAACCATGTACCCATGCGAGAAACGATCAAACGCCTTCTCTTGGTCAAGACTGACGAGCGGCATGGACCCTGCGGTCCTGGATGTTCCTGACCGTGTCTCTGATCAGCTGTTGGCAATCGACCAGTAATGCCACAGGTTTGGTCGGGGTGGATGATCTGCCCAATGACAGACTTCAGCCAGTTAGCCATGACCTTTGCCAAGATCTTATAGTCCACGTTCAGGAGAGGGATGGGACGTCAATTCTTCAGGTCACACCTCTCCCCCTTACGCTTGTACAAAATCAAGATCATATGCTCCCTCAGGGTAGGGGGCATACTGCCCTCCGCCGCCATCTCCTCAAATACAGCCATGAGATCTGGGCCGATCAGATCTTAAGACAATACCGTTTTTGGATGTCACCATATTCCAAGACGAGAGGAACACTTTAAAAACCACCTTGTTTAGAAAAGCTACGGCGGGTAATACTATTCTATACACTTCCAGTTCTCACCCTCAACATCTGGTTAATAGTATTCCGTACAGTCAGTACCTTCGCCTAAAGACGAACTGCTCGGATGAGGAGGCCTTCTTAAAAAATGGCTACTGGCACGTGGTTACAGCCGTACTTGCTTAACCTTCTTAGTGTTCATGACGAGCCCATCTCGTCCAGAGTTTGTGTGAAGAACAAACTCTGGATGAGCTGTGCTCCCATGATATGCATATCCCCGGAAAGCTACGGCGATGCTGCATCCAGCCGCAGCATTTCTGGGGCTCTGCGGCTTCACTGATCGTGTCGTGACTCGGAAGGGGGCGAGGGTAAGCAGTGCCATAGACCTCCATGTTAATGAAGGGGCTTCTGCTCTCCAGACCTCACTGCCAGTGTCATGAATGACACTGGCTGTGTGGAGAGGGGAGGGAGGAAATGGCAGGCAGTGTACCTCGTACACTGCTGCCATTGCCTGTACCTTACTGTTAAAAACGGTGCGCTACAGGCAGTGCGCTAGGGAGGTTAAAGAGAGCGAACAATAAGGAAAGACATAGTCTGCTTTTTAGCACAACTTCAAGACCAATCACAACTACTGTAAAAGTAATCACTAAATTTGTGAAACTTCACAGACAAATTCCTGAGATCATAAATAACCACTGGTCCCTACTGAGTAAAGACACTATAATTAAACATAATGTTAAACCACAAACAGAACTAGTGTTCAGGTGAGCTACATCCCTGAAAGACAGACTGGTTAGCAGTCGCTACCAAGGTTCTAACAGGGGAGATATATGTACCAAGATCGGCACTTTTAAATGTGGGAATATTAAATGTATCTATTGCCCCTATTTAGAGGTGGACTCCCCCAGCTATCTTCCAGACAGCACACTTTACAAGCCTAAACATTTTGGCACTTGCCTGACTGAAGGAGTAGTGTATATTTTTACATGTACTTGTTGAGCCTATTATATAGGTAAAACGAAATGCACTCTATGGCAGCGCATGAAAGAACATCTGAAAGCCGCTGATGTAGGGAATTTACGCACACCAATTGATCGTCATATTGCCCAGTACCATCTTTACAATATGTCCGAGATCAACTTTCGTATCCTAGACCGTGTACACATTTCAATCAGTGGGAGCAATCTGGATAAAAAACTATTACAGATTGAAATGAGGTGGATACATAAACTTAAGGCCACCACCTTTCCGGGCCTTAATGAAGCTGTTAATTTCAAATGTTTATGATTTTTTCATAACTGTATCTTGACCTATATTTTCAAGTCCTGCTTCCTAATGATGCAAGATTACTTATGTACAATCATGATTACTGCATTGTTATAACATGTATTGACTGAACGTCCCATAACCGTCATTATTATTATCATTACTGTGATAATTTAATGTATACATTTTTGCACTTAATATGGAGGAAATAGTTGCATTACCTTTTAACTCATTTTAGTTAAGGAGCAGCATTGGCAGGGCAAGCGTCCCTTTGACCTTATATGCAACAAATTCTGTAAGTAACTTTTACTCTTATATACAAAGTTGGAATTGATGAATGGCCAGCTCCTAATTTACCTTTGTATTTCCAACCCTTTACTAAGAGCCTTGCTACTTCTGAGGATAGGGCTACATAACCCAGCCTTTAACCTACCTCCTTTGACAGCTCATAAGTTAGTTATGATCTAACCTCTCAACTAGTATCACACCTTCTTATTGCTACATGATTGCTCACACTCACTCCATCTTCTAATTAAACCAGTGGGCTCCTACACAACCCTTTCACACATCTTTCCTTTTTTTTGCTTACTTCCTCATGTTTATTGTTCTTGGCACTTTTACTGGTGAGGGCTTGTTTTTTTAAACACTGGTTTGATTGAACTATAATATATTTATGCACGTTGTATATAACAAATTTATTTATTTTTTAATTACATGTTTACTCTACACTTTTTATGTATGTGGTTTATATATGTATGTATATGTATCTTTCTTTATGCATATGCATATCTATATATCTATTATCTATGTCTCTCTTGGTGTATCCGAAAAGGCCTCCTGTTCCCCGGAAAAGACTGGGACCCTTGGTCTATATACAAGAAATTTGGGGTAAATACAGTTAACCTATAATAATTTTATATTTAATTTTTACTAATACTGGCTTAAGACTGGATATGAGCCTTTTCCTCTTCTTTCTATAGCTGATAATAATTTACTTTTTGTTTTTGGTTTTTGCCTGAAGAAGCGACAACTGTTGTAAAACGTGTTGAGGGTTTAATAACCAGCCGACATCATTATATTGTTGAGCTGATATATATGAAATAAACTGTTTTCAGTTATGTGATATGTAAATGTTATTCTTATGCTACCGTTAAAGTCCGTTGTTAAAGTTATTTAAGTTAGCAGGTTGCCGCATGATTTTGGACTATATTAGTTTATTGGATGTAGGTAGCGTTTAAATTACACTGGTTATTGGTGTACCTGTTCTCTATCATAAATGCTAGTTCTCACCGGTCTACTACTATACCACATATATCACGGCACTGTACGACTTTTAAATTTTGCCCGAGGGTCGGGTTACTCTATGTACAAGCAGATAATGTGATAGACCGAGCGGCTGCTAGGTCAAATCCTCTTTTTCTCTTCTGTCTGTAGCTTTCTTTGTCCACTTTGTAAACAAGGTATTTTATATTCAGTCAGTGTACAAAAAAGAGCGAATTCAGACGAAGCATAGTTATAATGTAATAGTAGGTTGCAGATGTAAGGTTGTTTTTTGTGTTATATAACACATTTTCAAGTGTATTGGCATAAAAGATTAAATGTCTATCGGCTTGGCATCCACCATTTTCAATCCAATGCAAAAGGAAAACATCAGTATTCCTTTGTATTTAAAAGCATCATTTTGTGACATGAGCATGTTATTCCTAATGGTTCATCCATAGAAATATATACAATGTGCAAAAAAAATTACATGGTCATGCTAATGGAATGCAGACTGAAACAGAGCTAAATCACACTAGCTACTCCAACTCTGAAGCTGTGCATGTCATTAATCATCTCTATTTCTTAATTCTATATATGGTTAATGAGACGCCAACATTGCAGAGCATGCAGACTAAAGTAGTGCCAATCACACTCTGCAGGTGCTGTGCATGATTGGCTTAGATAGTCGGAATACAATTTGCACACCAATGTTGACTTTGATACGTGTCATTAATTTCCTCTATTCCTCAACTCTAACATTTTTCTTCCAGCTATTTGGGTTAGTTGTTTTTTTAAAGCAGAGCTCAAGGTATTCAATGTTAAAATATATATCCCAATAGCAACAAACCCTGGTATTACCTTGTCAGTGTAGCTGTGACATCACCACTGTCTTGACAGTGTTCTGTACAGAGAAGTAAGCTGTAGTAGGGTCCAAGCCACATCTTTATTCATATTGCATATACAAATTAATGATATGATTGATGTGATCTTAGGAAAACACTGCTAAGAGAACCCCCCTGGGTGGCAGAAGTGGGCACTCTGAAGAGATCTTAAACATCTCTGAATCAGAACTTCTATTTCTTGCTGATTGGATAACTTATAGTCTGAAGCAGCAAGTGGAGTTTCTGATCCATACAGAGAATTACTTGTTGTGCTGAGAGTTTACTGCTGCTAGTGACATCTACTGGCTGAATTTGCATTCATTTAATTCATTGCATTAACCCAATTGATGTGAAAACTTATATATTAAATCTTTTTTTCCTAGTTTTCATGCCCTAAAAACTGGGTACGTCTTATAGTCTGAAAAATATGGTTCTATTTACCACCTTAGACAGGGGCTGGCTTAAGGCCTGTAACTGGGCATAACCGAATAGTTACATTTTAGAGCAGAGAGCCAAAACAGCGGGAAAAGCTATAACCCTCCCTAGCGCTCTTGCAAGGGCCAGATTTCCATACCAAAAGCGCACCATAGATTTTAATGCATTTTTTTTTATGTTGTAGGCCTGTAACTTCACAAAATATGCCCGTACAAGGGTCTAGTAGACATCCTGAATATAATTATGTTTGAAACAAACAAATATGTAAAACAAAATTATGTTTAAAAAAAAATGATAAAAGGTATTACTTGAATGAAAATATTTACATAAATACTTCTTTTGTATAAAAGATTTCAAAACCGTATGTATTTATATTTGTTTGTAATTAAAAAAAAATCTTATTTGCAAATGTGTTTTTTTTTTTTTTTTACATTGATTTGTATTGGATACATTTATCACTGTATCCAATACAATTCCCTTTGGGACCCTTACACTAAGGAAGAGAGGGTTAATTGCAAAGGGGCACATCTGGGGCACCAGAGCCTTTATTTTTGTGAGATTTTACTTTGAACCACACTAAAAACTGTTTTCTACATAAAACTATTTTCCTGCAATTTACTCAAACATTTCCAGCTACCTCCACAATGTGATGTCATGTCACTCCAGGGCGGGGGGGGGGGTGCTCTCCTGCAGCAGCCTTCTTGTTACACCGGAGCCACCGAGACAGCACAAAACAATAGGTATGCACTGCAGAGGCTCCGATCTCCGCAGGACGGCCCCATCTTGACCAGTGCAATACTGACAGGACATAGATGGTGCCGCCGGAAACGGCAGGGGGGTTTATAGCTGACCTTTGATGGAACTATATATGGTCCTATAGTTACATTAAAAACCTACTTGAATCCCTGGGTTAATTAACCTCCCTAGCGGTTTTCCCGAATTCAGTTCGGGCGCAGTTTGATCGCTGATCAAACTGCACCCGTGCCGGGATCGGGCACAACCGCCGCCTCTCTGTGTGCCGGTGGCTCTTCTACAGAGAGCCCTTTCGGCCCCGTACCCCCGCCGCGATTGCAGGTAAAACGGCTTTTCGTGCGCCAAAAGCTCAAACCGCCCAGAGGGTTAATCCCTCCACTCCTCACCCCCCCCCCCCCCCCCCCCCCCCCCCCCCCCCCCCAGATATTTACATTACTGCACTGATGGTTCGAATGGTTCGCAAAATGCGTTGAGACTGTCATGGCTGTCATAGCTATGTTACAATGATACAATGTACTCCATTTTGTATTACCATTTCCAGAAGTCTGTACAAAGTTCATCCCTGAACGAAAGCAGAAGTAATCTAACAAAAAGGCTCCGCTATGTCTATACATCTGCATGGTACAACCATATACATCTTATCTAAGTGTCACATAAATTTTGGATTCTACAAGGTGTCCATTGTCATACCATGAGGGCTGAAGACATCCTTGAGTAAATTGTCTGATGCGCTCTAATCTCTGGTCATAAATTTGTCAATTGCCTCTCAATTTATGACTTAAATGTTAAAAGTCATCTTATTATGATTCTTTATTTTTGATATTCATAAATTGAGCAACACTGCCATCCAGTGACGAAAACGCCACATAGCACCTGATGAAAGTCTAAATTTTCAAAGGGTTAAACATGACGTACATTTGAAAGCCTGCCTATCCCTTATCTAAACACGCCTTCTTGATTGAAGCTGATTGGAAATTTCGGTTAGGGGAAGGGATGTGTTTTTAGATAAGGAATGTTACTTAAAGTGATGCAGGAGGCAGGAGAGGGAGGAAAAAATGAAAGGAAAAAAGAAAAGAACAAAAGAAAGAAAGGGTAAGAACGGAAGGAGCGCCCATTCCCCAGCCAACGCCTTCTTTCTACAAAGCAATTCCAAGTCTTGGTAAGGAATCTCTTTATCTTATTCTCCAAACCAAATATTGAGGTGATACCTACTTAGCTCTGCATCTTTGCAGAGCCTAGAGCTAGTATAACTCAGGATATCAATGGTTGATGACAGTGCACATTATCAATTAATTGACCTATCTTTGCGTTCAGAGTGAAGTCTCTGTAGGGACATATTCTCCCTTATCGGTATTATGTCAATTTGTGTTTGGAGAGACTTATTTTCCTATCTAAGAGTCTTGGCATAGTTTTGTGAAAGTATTAGGCATCATCATTCTGTCTTTGTGTAGCCTGCGTAAGCCAGGGTGTTTGTTCCATTTGCGTAGCACGAATTACTGGTAGTTATATTACTGTGCTCTGTGCGTGGGAGACACCTTGTGGTGGTTTGTTTTTGGGTATCACACATATCATTACTGTATTTCATTCTGTGTTATTGATTTTTAAGTGTTCCATTACTCCGTGCGTTTTTAAATAAATATATATATTTTTGCATGATAGCTTGTCCTATTTTAGTGTATGCACAATAATAACTTCTATGCCGATCAAATTACTCGCGAGGTGTTATTTGTCACATCTCAGGAACATCCAAATCTTTTGAGCTTAACCGTTTAGTTGATTGTTCCTAAAGACTTATGAACTGCTGTTATAAGTCACTGACCAGACGCATATGTAAATGGTTAATTTCCATAGATTGCATATGTGGAGACAGTATCATTTTGTTATATGTTTGTCTCAAGACTTGTACACTATTTTGTTATACTTAGAGACCTATACAACTGCTCGGTTTCATGTTATCAAAGACAAACATCGGGGGGTTAACCCAGTGAAGAACAGAGAGCGGTAATACAATCCCAGCTGAAAACAATTAAGAAACCGGCAGTTTTATGGTCAAAGTTTACTATATAGGTCAAGTCAGAATATGTTCCCTTCACTCTATGAATATGCTATAACGGTGAAACGTGTCACAGGGGATTTTCACTGGAGGGACCTGTCCATTTCTACATGTATTTACGTGATGTTCAAATAAAGCTTAAAAGATTTTAAAGAAAGTCCAGAGTGCGGATCAAAGCCATTTTTTTCTTCTTATTCATTGCTCATGAGTGATTGAACTGATCCTTCCTGGTGAGAGTCTTTTCCTGAGAGGGAGTGTGTATACACTATGGTGCGGTCTGTGCGGATTTAGCACACCTTAAGCATGTATGTGGAGACATACATGGCTGTAAACCAGTTGGACAATGGACACTATTAAATATTATGAACTATATACTTGTATTTTTACAATTACATGTTAACACTGTTTTAGCTGCCTTTAAAATCCCTAGACCTGCTCCTTCACCATTGTGTAGTAGCAGGGACGAAGTATTCGCTTTTGGCTTTCCATACAACTGTATATGCACAGTGCATTATATACAGTTTTGTGGCTACACTCTTACCTCACATTGGTGAACAGGACAATACAGGAAGTGAAATCTCCCTATTTAGAAACCAACAGCCCAAAACTAAATTGTTAGCTATTTTTTTTCAGACTATCGATTTAGGTAAATAAAGTTTGGACTAACTGCAAGGTACAATGTCCAGTTTTGCCTCCTTTATGAGGAAAAGCGCTGAATGGACCAGCGAAAATGAGCATGCATAAGTCACTCCAAGCACTTTAGGTTTCCAGGACACAAATGTCCTGTTCCTATGCCTTAGTTATTGATGGCATTAGTATACATGTTAAAGTACCCTATACCCAATTGGGGATCATGTTTTTTAACGGTTGAATTCAGGTGGTGGGTTTCTACAGTGAAGTTTTTTTTTTTGTTGTCTCTGTCCTGGAGGCTTGGAAGTACTATAAATTACCTGTTGCTGACCAAAACTGTGAATTCAACTGCAGTGTAATTCCCTATTGAGAAGTGCAATTAATACATATTGAAAAGTTCAATGAACCCACATTACAAGAAATAAAACTTTAGTTATGAGCTGAGGATGATATGACACCAATGGCTGCTACTACAGAACAACAAAATGACTGATTTCCACACTAAACAAAAGATTTGTCAACGGAAACAGTCACGTACCGAATCACGTCCGGTTTGAATAGCCAATGACGAAAGTGTGTTCACCCTGTAAACCAATAGATAGGCGCCAGTGACACGCTTACCCAATTGGCGGCATGATCATGTTAGTCCCACCCATCTCCTCCGGCCTGCACGGTTTCTTAGGCGGGTGCCATTTTGTGGTGTTCCGGAGAACGGAGGGTGGTGAGTTATCTGTGTGTGCAGAAGATGCTGCTGCTTTTTCCTTAGCTAGGCACGACGCTGTCAGATTGGGAAATCAATGACGGAAATCAATGTGCACACATGGGCACATCAGTCCTGTCAATGGGACCCTTCTCCCCAGCTTGAAGTGGATGATTAAACACGCACAAGCTTGGGGTAGTAGCAGCCGTCTTCACAAGCTTCCAAGTGAGGAGTGCTGTCCGCCCTTCACACTGACAGCGAAGGCTGTGGAGGAGGCAAAAAAGAGCAGCAGCTGTTTCAATAATTTCCATGAAGACTATGTCTCCATGCAAGTTTGGAGATTGAAAGGGGTCTTTTTCAAACATGTTGGAACCCGTTCAATCAGTTTCGGAGCGGCTCTATGATCGCCCGAGGAAGGCCAACAAGGGTAGGTTTGTAAAACAGATAGAGTAAATCAAGCAACGGAGCGCACAAGTTGATTGTACTCAAAATCTTGTTACAGATCTACCCGTGGTGCCTAGCTTAGAAGATCTGATCTTATGCTGAAAGATAGGGCAGGGGAAGCTCCAAGAAGGGCAGGGCGAAGGGCACTTCAAACATGATTTCCTTGAATCCATTAGCAGTATAAAGTTAAAAATAACAATCTAAGTATTTGTCGCCTCAGTTGATAAGACAGCGGTTTTCCAAATGCTTTACGGTCAGTCTTGAATATTGCGAATCTTCCCTTCACTAAAAGCGTCGTAGTTCCGAAAACACATTGAACTCATTATAGAGTTAGGTGCCATACACGCCACGAGTGGTGGCCGACGATGGGCGTGTGTGTTAGCCGATATAGGGGTGCCACATGGGGTGACGATCGCTGATTTGCCCACAGCTCGGCGTCCAGGAACGGAATGACCGAATATGGCCGAGCGTTAGTTTCAATGAAGACGGCGTTCTGCGTAAGTTCTGGAGAGCCTGGAGTGATTGACATCTTCACGCTGCAGTCTAGAGCTCATCTGAGCTGGTCTTTCGCCCCCACGTGTGTTGGGGACCTTTAGGCAGGTTCACAGAGGGCGCTGGATTACGACTGCATTGCTCTATTCTTATAGCAGAGAAGTACTTATTAGGACTGTTTGTTAATGCGAATTTGAAGTAATTTTTTTTTAATTTAAAAAAAAATATTGAATTCCATTTAAATTTGTAGGATCGGTTGATTTTTTTCGACTCAAGGGACCCAAAAATGTTCTCCGATCCTCGACTCCGACTCCACAGCCTGCACATAACATGCACTTATGGACGATTCTGAATGGCATTCAAAAACCCGCAGGGACTGCATACTGCCTGTGAAAGGTCGTTCCCACTTCTTTGCTGTCAAATATATAGACCACACGAGCATAGCGCTGGCAATATCATGTAATTATTGTGGCAAGAGCGTTTCCCACTCAAGCAGATATTTAACAGTCCATGGTTTGAAAGCACAAAGTGTTTAAAGTTCCTATTAAAGGTATTAGAAACAAACAACATGTGCAAAAGCATGAACGTGCGTGCAGTCAGTGAGATGTCAGTACAACAGCGTCTTGCTTGGAAGCACTCGCAGCGCATTGCTATGTTTGTTATGTGAAAGAGCCTTATATAGCAATCAACAAGCATTGTGTGTTGCGTACAAATAGAAGGTGTGGTTTCTACTGTACTGAAATGAATTGAGGCACAAACAACACAAATCACATCTTACACAACAAAATCACTCCAGGCAACTTTCCCTTATCGACATAACGCATGCTTTCCATGTATACTGCCGTATCTGTGTGCATGACAGAAAATTTACAACAGCGCATCCGTTGGTAATACTTTCACATTACATCCACTCTTTGCAGCTATCTAATACTACTGTGCGGTTTATGTAAACGAGCACAAACCCGAGTAAACTGCTGAA
>CM070041.1:31654381-31665944 GCA_036250615.1 Ptychadena robeensis
ATACTGACTGGTCTGCCTTTTTCAGCACAGCTCAGTTATTCTGTAAAGCTGACCTATACATAAGAAAAAGCTATTGGTCAGATTTGTTTAATTAAGGAGGATGGCTGTAACAGATTATGGCAGCACCTGAATGCCAGAACCTGATGTCCCTGTTTAAATCCACGTGCCTGGACAGGAATAATTAATAGATGGTACCCCTACAGGAGAATTTATATCCTCAGACTCGTCTGTATTCAGGCGCTATGTAGTTGTTATTCATGCCCATGTGTGGGATCACTAGCTCATCAGTGGAACACATATCCCAGTATTGTGGTACTGTGCATTTCTTTATGCAGCACAGCTTTTACCTTGTTTGTTAATTTACATATCCATCTATCCATTTACATATCCACCCTTCTGCAGCAACACCTATATGCCTTTACTGTTCAGTGGGCTAGTTTGCCTTTAACAATTACTTCATTGCAACTACATGGCTAATCTCAATCCTAGTTTATTTCCCCAATGGTGGATCACTCACATGCCTTTCTAGTTATAGCTTTAGATGAGTAAATTAAAACATTATCACTGATCTAAGTGATGGTGTACTTTCTTTTCAATAAAACCACTGCACTACCGATCTTTGCCATATGTACCACCACTCTGGTATGACAGATGTTTCCTGTAAAGCTTTTCACTCTACTTACTTTAATGTAAAATAATTATATAAATATACATTTGGGAGAATAATAGACCACTGCAAAAATGATCAGATTCTCTAATTTACTGGTACATCTTGACATGTATTCTACACTTTTTTTTGACATCCAGTTCTCAGACTTTAGTTTCATAGATAGGCAAATACATTTCTATAGTTCGCTTTGACCCAATGGTCAGAAATGAGGATACTATGTCCTCAATCCAATATTGGAAGAGCTACTAGGCAATTGAAGAGCCACATGGGGAGAGCAACCGCAAACGTCAATGGACAAAACTGGACTACCCCTCAGGGCTTTGCCCTTTAAAGCCTATGGTTTCTTACCACATGTCTCTTCAGTTACACTCAATGTAAGTGTAAATGGAGCTATTAGCCCCATTTAAAGGCAACAAGAAGTGAGTGGAAACCCCCTTGATGTCACAAAAAGAGGTATTCTTACTAGGAGATTTACCCTTGTGTGCTTTGCGTACTGAATCGTTCATTTCAGTAACAAAGATCAATGTTGCTTGCAAACCAATAGGAAATATTAGCGTTATTGTTTTACTCTTTGGTATAGTTTAGATACCACAGCTAACATACAACCATAAAAGTTAAAAGTTGGGGTGAAGTGGACCCTGCTTGATAGGGCCCCGTATCCTGACAGTATTTGTTACCTAATTTATGAACATATTTCTTCACTGATGCTTGTAATTGTACAGATCATTTATTCTATCTATCGTATGTATTAATTTGAGCCAACTCAGCCATGTCATACTATATATGTTTTTATCCTTTATGCAATAAACATATCTATATGTTTGATTTTTACATATATCTTGTTCGTATTTACTGTTAAAATCTCGGCCATTAAAGTCCCCCAGCCCCTGAACTCCTGTTCAGGGGGAATTTTTTCTGCTTTTGGTTGTCAATGACACCATCTGTAGTTTCTATGTCTAACCATAAAAGTTACTAGTTGCAAGCAAGCGATTGTTGAACACTATTGCAGTGTATATATGAAGGGGTATTCAGCTAGGTCCTATCACACACAGTAGCATGTTAAAGCAACTGGACTTTTTATTTTATTATTTTGGAAAGTTTCTCTGCACCAATAATGGCAGCTGCAGGACTGATGGAACAGATGGGAAGTATTTTTAGGATTCTGGATCGCTTTGCAATGATAAAAGCAGGTAACTGTTAAGTAGAAGTGTTTGATGTTCATGGTATGAGTTTTTTTCCCTTAACAACCATTGTGTGATTTTTGGCCTTTTAGTGCCAGACCTTTTAATCACCTCACACATTGAACATTTGGATGTAATATCCACCCACACTATTGTAGCTGCGAAGCTACCTGTCTTGAGCAGGTGTAATAAAAAAAGAGTGGTCAAAAAAGTCTAAATTCACTCTTGGTTGTTATTATAATCAATTTATTGGGAAACAGTCATAAAATAAAAGGATAAAACACTTCATAGAATGTCTGCTGTCTGTAAAATAGGTAGAGTATTTCTAAAATTGAAAACAATAGCACAACCAAACCCAAAACCTTCAAATGTGCCTGCGGCCAGACCTGTGTTACAGAAAGCAACTTCTCATGTAATATTTTGTGTCCAACACATTCTATTGTCTAGTGATATGATGGTGGATGATTTCACATCAAAGGATTCAATTTGATCTGGTTCGTCTTTCATTTTATTCTCTGACCTGTAGTATGCAAGTAATAGTTCTCATCACTGCTCTGCTTGCTTTTTGATAAGAAGACCAGGATGAGAATGACAGTTCTAAAGAATGTGCCTATAAACCTGTAAGGAATGCTCTCAAAGTTTTAGACTTAGGGCTTGTCCCCACGGTCAAATTTGGCCGCTCGGCAGCAGCCTCCATTGTTTTCAATGGGGCTGTCCCCACTTGCGTGGCTGGCAGAGGTGGCGACCACGATTTGAAATGCGGGCACCCGTGTTGTGGCCGCTAGCGGCTCCATTAACATGTAGTTAGCTGCCCGCGGCCAGCTTCGACTGTGGTGACAAGCCCTTACTGAAGTAAATTTTTACCGGTATAGCTGAAACTGCTCTTCTGCAGCTATAAGTGAACTATGGCAAAATTTTATATACTTGAGACTTGCACGTTTAAATAATATATGTAATACCAGAAATAATAAAGATGTTTAGGCCTCCTATACCCGAGTAAAATATATCACATATGAAGAAAGCAGTCTTTTAATGGAAATTGTTCCTTCTGTAAATCCTCTACCTTGCTCAAAAACCTGTCACCCCCAACACTCTAGCGTGCGAATTGCCCTAGACCAGGGGTGGGCAAAGTGTGGCTCCGGAGCCATATATGGCTCTTTAGCCCCTTCGGTCGGGTTCAGTGGCATAGGACCAATTATTTATTTTATCTTTCTCCATTCATGCACCAGGAAAACCCCTGCACTACCACCAACACCTGTGACTACCTGTAGGGGGCACTGTGGCTACCAATAAGCTAATAAGTGGGGGTTCTCAGTTTACCAAGGGAGGGGCTTTATGGCTACCTACAAGGGGCTTTTTGGCCATCTTTAAGGGGGAGGGGGACTCTGGCTAGAATCAAAGCTCGGCGGAGTCGGGGATATAGCTCTACTCTCCTCAGTTGAAGCTTTGCCCGGGATATATTTGTCCCGCTCAAAAACAGCGCACGGTGCTCGAAACGGCCATCGATTTGACCCATATCTCCATATCTGTACCCTGCTTTAGCCAGCCCTAAATAACCTCCGTTCTACCAGCATTATTTTTGTTCCAAGAGCCCACAGTCATCATTAGGGGGAGGAGTCAGTTTCTAAATATATGCCAAGACTGAGTGTTATACGAAAACACAGGTATGTGCCCAGATGTCTAAAAGCAGTACAACTGAGATACATACACAGTCTATCAGAACAGGAACCTGCTTAAGTTACCTGGAAAAATTACCACCAAAACACAAATAGAAGCAGCACACATGTTGAATCCAATACTATCCTAGTAAAAAAAAAAACACCAAAAAGATCAACATGAGGAAGACACCAGACCACCCGGAACAACAGGAAGCAGACACTGCCTAGTGCTTACTGGAATATCTCCGAACAGAGGAAAACACCTTTCCCCATACAAGCTGCTACTACCTAATGTTTAGTCCAATGCTTTCAAAGTCCCAGCCTTTGGCAAGACACTGGACTAAAAAAAACAGGACCTAGAACATAACTTTAAACCACTTGCCCATTATCTGATAAATTAGGGTTACAGGCAAAATTTAGCAGAAGGTTGCAGAAACTGATCCTGAAAAGAAACCTTGAGTAGATCTTGAATGGAGAGAAAATGAAGCAAGAGTCTCTGAAGCCAAAAGCAGATAGGTTATAGTTGCCCTCCAAAAAGCATGCATCTCATGACAGTTAAAGCGGACCCACCACCAGCAGCACATCATTAATGAATGCCACAAAAAGTGCAGATTATAGGGAGGAAAGCATAAAAAAACCTTACCTCCAATGACTAATTTAAGAAGATCCCTGGTAGCATCCCCTCACTTCCTGGCAGGGCCACGGCATCTCTGAGCACAGTGTTTGAATGGACAATTATCCAACAAAGTATATTGAGGAAAATTCCCATAGAAAACCATTGAACGCCCCCGGTTGCCACCCATGATATTGCAACCGGAGTTAACCCTAGGAAGCCTGGCGAATAAATATGGAATCGCTCATACGATTCCACTGAACAGCAGGCTAGTATATTATTTTAGGATCCTGGAGCCCAAAGACACCATCATACCAGCTCAGAGGTAAGTCAAACTAACTTTACAACTGTAAATTTTACATATGGAGATTACATCCAGTAAGATGGCTGACCTGGGTTACTGTAGTAGGAACAAACCAGAGAGTGGAGTTTCATGTAGCTCTTGCAGGCGTGCACAGCTTGCTCCTCCAGACAGTACTTCTGCACTGGCAGGAAATAGCAAAAATGCCTAATGGATCAGATCTGACCAGCCTACTCATACTACATTTACACAGATCAGATGCATGGTAATATAAATGGAATTTCAATGTATTTGGAACACTTTATAATTCAAAAGGGGGTTAATTCTTGTTTGAGCATCCAACAGGACCGAGCTGTGTTGCTTGATCTAGAAAGACCAGCTAACATAAGGCTAAATATACAGTTGTTTAAAGAACAGAAAATGTACTGCTGATCAAGCAGTAAGTTTTCTGTTCCTTTTTTGAAAGCCTTCTGTCGCATTTAGAGAGTCGTTCAATGACCCCATCGACTTCAATGGTGAAGCTCTGAAAGCTACTTTGTCGTTTTTTAGTTTTAAAAAACCTTGGAGTGGCTATCCCGCCGTACAGGTGCCCCCCCCCTCCCCGTGTTTTTCAGGCTTTAAAGCTAGAGTGCATTGTGTAGAAACGTGTTTGCTTTAAAGCGTCATTAATGCTTTCCGCCATTGGAGGACATCTGGGAAGCTTTAAATGTGTTGGAAGGAAAATAAGATATGGCAACTATGGTTTTTATGCATTTTAATATTCTGATAAAGAAGCAGGTTTGGCCAATTCACATTGTGATTAAACCTTACAGAACCCCCTCAGATTTGCTTTTTTACCACTTTTTGCTGTGAGTCTCCAGGATTAAGCAATGCACATCACTAAACAAGAGAGGCTATACTGTGACCTAAGGTCATCATGGACCACTTCTCCTGAGGTTGAGGTTGTAACTTATTTGGAGTACCTGGTATTATACCAGGTCTCGCCCCTGAAAAGGAAGAGTTGCTGATGTCATGACACTAGGTGATATTTTTGCACAAGACTAAAAGCTGAACCTGAAAAATAAATTAAGCATACATAAAAAAAAGTGAGGCATCTACAATATTGATAATTACGACCAGGGAGGGGATACAGGATAGATTTTGGCTTTAAGCAAGGGTAAATATCTTTCATTGCAGTTCTATTTAAGCAGGGTACAGACAGCTTGATATTCGAGCCATCCAATGTACCCTGTAAAATCTTGGCTGAGCTGGGGAGAGACAAAGCATCGGACATCAGCCGTATTTACGGTAATGTCCGATATGGCGGTTTTCGAGCGGGATAATTTTTCCCCACTCGAAAACAGCGATGGGCGCATATTATATGGGCCAGAAAGATGGCTGTGAGCGTGCACGGTGCTCGAAGCAGCCATCGATCTGGCTCATATCTGCAGGTCTGTACCCTGCTTTACAGTAGCAGTCATCAACCCTTACCCTTAATCTATCCTTTAGGGCCCCCATACACCTTAAGATTTTTCTGTCAGATTTCCTTAAGGTCTCCTTTTGTTTTACCAAAACCATGTAAAATGAGGGACTTTCTAAACAATCAAGTCTACCTGTGTTCCATTGCAGAGGACTCTGCACTACATAATTGTTGGTAGATCTAAAGGATACCTGACTAAAGGTGTATGGTCAGCTTAAGAACTTTAAGTGTTATAAATCATGATTAGAAAATTCAACTTAAGTAGCAAGACTACAAATATGAGCTCCAAATATTTGGCAACAAGTTGAATGTATGTAAAATAAATGGTTTCAATATATTGGCTTAACAAATAATAACATAACTGTGAACAGCTTTCTTGACAGACTTGAGAGACAGACACCAGTGTGGATCATCAACTTTTAAAATAATCTACTAATATGTTACAGTGTGTCTGCACCATTACAGCAGTAATTTTAGGGTTTCCGAGTTCTCCTTCATAACATGGTTTTATTACATCTCAATTCTGCCAGCAGTATCAGTTCCTCTCAGCAGACAGAAAAATGTGAGTCAAAGAATTAAACACGAGAGGGGTGCTTACAATAATCAGCTTGTAATCAAAATGAAAGCCTCTATTCTTAAAGGCAAAACATAAAAGTGTTTTGATTTTAGTGTGGGATATATTTTAGCAAGATTTCAGGTATTTTTATCACTTTTGTAAAGCCCGACTTATGCTATTAGTCCATTTAAAACTACCCCAGGCTTACCCTGGTCCTGTTCAGTGGTTGCTACAATCATCACCCAAAAGGTGTGGTTTAAAAGAAGATAATACTAAAACATGATAACCATTGCTATGACTAACCATTTTGAATTTAGATTGGCTTGGCTAACATACTTACAGGTAAATGAAGAAGGTCCAAGTATTATCTAATTTCCTAAACCCATCCTCAAGTTTTACTGTCTATATTTTGCAGGTACATTTCAATATGTACATTAGGGGTAATTGTGTGGAAGAAAAAAAACTTCCACAGCCCCACTTGAATCTTGCCCCTTATTTTATGAAAACCAAATTTAGGTAAATAGAAGGCCAGTTTGGTACCAACAGCTAACACAGTTGTTGCAAGGGACGTTTTAGTGTAAGGACATGACTATACAAGTCCAATTCTAAAATTATATTTAAGGTTTAGGTCCCCTATAATCTTTGACTGTAAAGGGTTATATCCAGCAATGGAGGCTTGTCTTCTACTGTAGAAAAGTTTGGAAAAAGTACACATTTGCAGCATAGCATCAAGCATACCAAGCTGCAGCTTCCTATCCAGGATCTGTAACAGCCACTTTGAGTTTAAAGTTTAAATCCCGAACTGAAGGAGGAAGCACAAGCCATGTATAGCAAATTCTGAATGCTCCATAGATCGAAGTGTACAAGTGTGGTTATTTTTTGTTTAAGTCTGGTGATTTTTGTTTTTAAAAACTAACGGATGATCAACTTTACAAAATGGCATAAAGCATGTACTAAAGGCAGGGGTAGAGAATACCTAAATAATAAACCTGCTCCTGAGAGACAAATTTGCGGTGAGAAAACAATCCAGAAGCACACAGTTGTCAGTGTAAGCCAACAGCCGTGAAGCAGTATATAGTGTGCAGCAGCCTGCTTTGCAGAAACTCAAAGCAAACTGAAGTGAACTTGAATATTCATGTCTTTATTTAATACATGACCCAAGATGCACTTCTAGATCTGCTACCAAATGACCAAATTCGGCTGACCAAACACTGTAGATGCATTGCGCAGTATATATACATTATCAGACATTTATTATTTAGGTCACTAACTTAACATGCAGTATAATTATACTGTACAAGAGGTCTCATTTAGCTGGTTATACATAATAAGGTATGAGCCAGCTATGCATGCACAATATGGTAATCAAACTGCTGGCCCCTGTTTGTACTCACATCAGAAATGCTCTAGTCACATAAGCATCAGTGAAAGAAGGAAGTGGCCCACACACGCAATGGCAGCTTACTTGTCCGACAAGATTTCCAATATGTCTATGCCTTCTATCACCCTAGAACACTTGTCATACTGGTCAATGGGTGCTCTATAGACATTAAACCAATTCGCAGACAAATTTCAATCAACACCTTAAAATTTACAGGTAATTGCTGTAAAAGGTCACCTAGTTACAGAAAGTGAAATGTAACTGATATTTAAATGGTACTCATTTTCAACTGTCTACCTGGGTAGCTGCCAAATAACAGATTTACCAAGCCCTAAGCTCTTTACAGATAATCTCATAAATAACTGACAAACTTCGGACCAATTTTTTTTTCCATCACCCAATAAAAGAGTGTCCACTGGCCATCTTGTGTAGCTATTTGAGTGTTCTGTCCTGTGGCCTGTCGTGTACGTGACAGGGCCTTTTGCATTCTTTCATGAGTTTGTACATGCCTTGCATCTTTCTCCATGTTTGAAGGTACTGTGGAGTGTTATATTTGTTGAAACTAATAAAATATATATGCAAAAAAATATGAAAAATATATGTCCAGTTCTAGTTTAGTGGCTGAGTGGGCAATTTCCAGTCCTGGGCACTGCTATGTTGTGAAGTAGCACACATCCCTGTGATTTTGTTTTTTTAGGAAGTATTTGAAGGCCCTGGGAATGGAAAAGCATGCTTGCTATACCTGCTATAAAATGAACATGTAATTTCATCTACTATGAGCAAAGTCCAGTTTATAAACTCTTGCAATTCAGCGTGCCTAACTGCTGATAGTACTTCATAGAGCCAATTTGTACAAAATCATATAAAGGAAGATCACATTCATGTATGACAATGTTTATATCAGAAATACCCTGTAAAAAAATGAAGCCATCTGGCAATAAAATCACATTCATGCCAGTGAGAGGCATTACATGGTTGAGTTGTTTCATTTTATTGCATCTCCCTTATGCCTTGCTCTATATGCACTGCATCTCTATGTTTGATGTCATGTTAGAGACCATAGCTGGATATGCGCGTTGAGACAATTAAAGACCCCACTGAGACAAAAGAATTTAATGATCATGGAATAACGACCCCTCCCCCTTATATTAAATTGGCTGCGAAAAAGCCATTTATCAATTCTTTACAGTGCAACAAGAGCTGCTGGCTGGGATGTCACAATTTATGCATGTTGCTTTTTAGGGCATTAAAGTCTGTTAATCATTGGAGGTGCATAATATGCATAATATATAATGATATATAAAATGCAGTGATCAATTTAATACGTTTTATACCCACACATTCACCCAAGCCCCTCCCTTTTGCAAAGGTCCTTTGCTGTTGGCTTGTCAGGGCCTTGTAAGCAGTGATGATCCGATCAGAGAAAAACGGACAGCCATCAGCGATCACTTCTTCTTAAAGAAACTAAAGCGCTTTTCTCTGTCCTTCTCCTTTCCTTCTTTGTTGCGCATTGTTACTATGCCCTCTGTGACACTGTTGGGGGACACTGGTGGCATAGTCATTGCTCGTGTTAAATCCTTAGGTGCACCAGGTGAACGGTCTGAGGTGTCACCAGGAGAGGAAGGCAGTGAGGCGTTGATCACCCTCATCCAACTACTCATTTCAGCCTGTGAGAGAAGAGAAATATAGAAAATGTTTAAATCTATTTGCTGTGTGTTTAACAATTTTTTTAATCATTCATTTTAATCAGTTTTCCAATTTTCAACATACATACATTTTCCCCAAACAGCATCAATCCAGGGAGGAAAACCTTTTTTTTTATACTAGTAGGCATAGTCTCTGTAGGGGCATAAATCACACCTCAAACTTCATCTACATCTAAGTAATCCCATTCTACCCAGATTTCCTGGTATTTCACCTCTGAACCTCTCAGATTCAAATTCTTTTATCTGTGGGGGGTATACTAACTTTACTTGTTATAAAATATAGATCTATAGATAGTGGTTTGCCCAGTGCCACATCCCAATTTAACAAATACGGATGTTTCGGAAATCAGTCCTCTGGTGACCCAAAAAGGAGGTCAACATAGATCTCTTAGAGCAATCTGTAATGTTTCCAGCTCCAGCCATCTACTTTGCACCTTGTAAGTATGAGGCTATTGTGTGCATCCCAATAAAAAATTTTTAGGTCTGGCACCGATGGTTCTCCCTACCTCCTCAAAGTACTAGAGGTGCACTGATTGCAAATTTCTTGGCCAATTCCGATTTTACAGTAAGTGTGACCTGCCGATTCTGATTTTGAGCATATGACATTCTTCTAACTTTATTTTATAATAAAATAAATGATTAAATGTAACAGGAACGTCTCAACAAAATAATTAAAACAAAAAAATAAAAATCCTCTTTTCCCCAATGAAATTTTTTAAAATCAATAAACATTACAGATCACCCACAATCTGTACTTTTGCTTTACAATGGTGTTCAGATATCTGCCACCAGGGGGAGCTCACTCCATGTTTCCATGCCTGACAGCTCATTATTCTGCGGGACCCATGGCTCCGTGCTCACACTCCTGTGTCTCACAGCTCCACGCCGTCTTTCTGATCCAGCCTAAGCAGTCACCAGCCTGTAGTGTCAGTCTCCCTGCAGATGACCCAGTCACTCTACAAACATGGCACACATACAGAATGTGCAGTGATTATCCTAGCGCTCTGTAATAAATTACAGCCAAGACTCGATCCCCCTACTCGATCCTCATCCTGAATTGCAGGAACAACTTGTTTGTATCTGTCAGTATTTGTACAGGAACTACAAGTCTCAGCAAGACCTTCAAATAGCTAACAGTGGGATTCTGTCACTGTCCAAGTCACAGGGCTTGCTGTGACTTGTAGTTCCTGTACACACACACAGCACCACACCCCCCCTTCCCTCTCGGGGAAAACAGGGGTGGATACCAGGGCTTTCTTTCACAGCCCATCCCCCTGGACTGATTGGTTGCAGAGGCAGCAGTGGGAGTGCCTCCATAGAACCGCCCCTGGCTGGCTGAGAAGAATGTGAAATAATCACTTCCCCACTGCTGCGGAAACAGTAAGTGCCAGCCAATCAAAGGACCAACTGGCAGATGCACACATGACCGGCCGGTCACCGATCTGGGCCGGTCATAGCAAATATCGGCCGATTCCAGTCCCTGGCCAGTCAATCGGTGCATCACAGATCCAACAATTGGAAGTGTTCCAAAAAGATAACTGAAATTAGGAAGGATAGTCATTTTCACTGCCGCTATTCGCCCTAAAAGAGAACTGTGCGATGCATTCCATTTATTCAGTGTTTAAACCTCTTAACCTTCTGGGTGTTTAGCCCGAGTTAACTCGGGCTGAAGAAAGTTGCTGATAAGGATCAGCCCCCGAGTTAACTCGGGCTGCTGTCACCTGCACCCAGATGGCTTGCAGGCAGCCCAGAGACTTCCTGCTCTTCTCCTCTGTGTCCCCCAGGTCTGATCTTCAGATGCCGATGATCGTGATCGTGCCGGCGGGTGCGCGATGACGTCATCGGGAGGGGAGGGGCGGGAAGTTAAAAATTTGAAAAAATGAAAAACCATGCTCCTCATGGTTTATCTTTCATTCTGACATTGATTGGAGTGAGTTTTTTTCGCTCCAATTCAATGTAAAATGAAAAAAAAACATTTTTTAAAAAAAAAAACATATTTGCTTATGATGAGTTTTCTTTCATTTTGGATTTGATTGGA
>CM070041.1:31676220-31689168 GCA_036250615.1 Ptychadena robeensis
ATAATTTTGGTGATCGGTAATCGGTGATCGGCCCCAAAAATGCTGATCGGAGCATCTCTAAAAAACATACCATTAAATAAATATGAAAGATGAACAACCGAAAATGGATGAGCTACTTATCTTTAGAAGATGCAATCCAAAGAGGTCCCGGTCTGTTTTAAACGGCTTGGTGGATGGTCACAGACACATGCATGATGGCAACTTCTGGTTGAGACTAATGCTAGCCATACACAGCCCGATAAATAGCCCGATCAACCAAGCCCGATCGAACTTTGCCAGTTTGCCAAAAAAAAACAAAAATCGCCGTTTTCTCGGGACGATCTAACAAAAAACCCCCACATAGGAAAAATGATTTTTGAACAATGTAACAGTTTTGATCGTACATCATAGTTGGCGTTTGTCATTTGTGTCGTCCAAGCCGGAAGTTTAAATACGATAATTTGTAATATCGGGGATGCAGGTAACAGAGAAGAAAACAAGCCCAGAGGTTTAACATTTCTAGAAAGCAGTTGTTTCTAGACTGGGTTAAGAGTGGTTCCCAAACATTAGCAGACAATAATGGAAGACCCAAGAGGGTGGCAACAAGTGATGTAGAGGAAATTACCACTGCCTCTACCAAACCCCTCAAGTTAGATGATCTAAGTGGATGTTTTAAATTAACACATTATCTAAAGCTAGGCACACACGGGTAGATTTCCGTTCATTTGATCCCCGATCAATCACAATGTGCACCACATGGGCACATAGATTCCCGTTCAGACAGGACCTGTTCTCCCCAGCTCGCAGCATGTGTGAATCACAACACAGGCTGCCAGCTGGGGAGAAAGCCAGGCAGCCTCACAGCTTCTGCTGCTGGCTCCGCCCCCTTCACACTAACAGCGGGTCCAGGCTCCAGCATCTGCTCCAATACTTTGCATTAATACTTTTAATGTTTATATGCATTATTTGTAAATGGGTTCCTAACAGTTAGGGCCTCCTTGCACCTTACAATCTTACCATACAATTTCTGTACATTCACCTTTTCTTCAACCAAAACCATGTAATATGAGGACCTTCAAAAACCTAGTGATTGGAAGGTTTGAATCAGGGAGGACCCGGCACTGCATAGTTGTTGGTAGGTCTAATGGGAGTATGGGAGTCTTTAAGCTTTAATGTTTCAATTTAGTTGCTAAGGTTCACTGCAGACTGCCATGTCTGGGATATGCTTTTGGCACTTTAGTCCATTTGTTTTTACTGTGTTTCCAGTCAACCCTGTTGTGAAGGGTCACGCTAAATGGACCCCAGCGAAAATATTTACCCCTGGAGCGTCCAGTTCATCTGAAGCAGCATTGCCTCTTAGGGGGATATAAAGACATTATAGAGACTATTCAGGCTTTGCAGCTTTCAGAACACCAATTTTCCAGTAAAGAAGCTTGCTTGATTTCAAAGACTGACAATATCTATTGGGGGCTTAACAAGGTGGTCCCTGCTTTAGCTGCTCCTGATCCAAATATGGATACACTTGAAGCCACTATGGCCCTAATATAAAATGTTAAGCATTCTGTGCTTGAATTTGCTAATGCATTTGATCCTATACTACTTGATAAAAATCCAAAGGATGTGGATTTGGATAAGGATTTGCTATTACCTGACATGAAATACAGGTAACCAACTCATTCCTATGGTTGGTTATGGACTGTTGAGTTTTGCATCTGTGATCATAAACGATAGAAGCATAATCTATTTTGTGAGCATCTGTCAGCTGTCATCATTGTACACTAATGCTTTGATTGTGATCACATTGAAAGGTTGAATCTAGACTATGGCTGCCTACTGCACTCTCAGGAATTCGGAACAATATCTGGCATATTTGGAAGTCTCAAATCTTGGAATAGAATGGAATCCTCATTTGGAGACCGTAATAAAGAGCTTGTGGACAAACCACCAGGTATTTTGTTATATTGGGGGAGTGGGACCATGAGCAATCACGAGTGCTTAGCCACCTAAAAATGGGCCAATAATGGAGGAGTTCCTCTTATGCATGCTCAAGCTGAAGACACTGCTACCAAAAGCCCCATCTAACGAGAAAAGTCATCACAACACTTCAGGGGAATTCATCAAGTCAAAGCACCTGCACAAGTTTGGCAAGTAAATTTCTAGTCAAGAGGAATGGAGTCAAATAGTGTGCTACAGCAATTGAAGTTATTGCATCCACTGAAGATATACTACAGACTGCTTATTAAAATCCAATCTGACAATGGTTCCAATTTTATTGGTGTCACAGTCAAACAGTGCACTACAGACAATTAAATAACATGTGTACCACTTACCCCAATACCCCACACAGGCTCTAGATTTATTGAAATATAATAGAATGGCCTGCACAGAAAGAATAAAAGCTGACCCCTACACACACACATTGAGAGTTTTGGGATTGGTTGAGGTTATAAGCCTGTGTTTTTGGTAAATCAGTGGGTAGTTGGGGGTAAAACAGGATCTCAATGCATGCTATGCTTGGGATATGATTATGTAAATCTGAAGTGGTTAAATAGGAAATCCATGTATATAAGAACCAACAGAATAATTAAAAAAAAACTTTCAAAAACTGAATCTTAATGTGCAGAGTGGGATTGTTAATCATTATTTTGACAAACATACTTAACCTCCCTGGCGTTAAGGCAGCTTCAAAAAACAGTACAGGAGATTGCAGCAGAGCACACTGTACTATACTGTGACTCCCCTCTACACATCGCCGGAAAAGATCAGCGAGCCTGAAGTGATGCAGAAGCCCAGCGTGGGCAAGAACAAACTGTGACCGTATTGGGTTCAGGCAAAATGCCCAGGAGGTTAAGATGATCACATTAGTTTATGTCACATTCTGTCTTCACTAACTAGTTTGACTGGCATAGTGAAAGTGACTCTGACATGACAAATTTTGCAAGGAACTAGCTGTATGGTATGGGTATGGGTAACAAACAGAAGGTTAAAAAGTAAGAAGCAAGTTACAGTGATAACTAAAAGATAAATTCATATTTAATTTGTTCTTGATAAACAATCTTAATGCTGTGTATTTTTCCTTTTGCCATAAGTCTAGCCCTCATGGTTGTAGTCTGCATGATAGACCAACGCCAAGCCTTCTCCCGTGAGCATATAAACCAAAGGGAATTATGACCAACTGTAATTTGTTTTAGGGTGAAAATACTGTGGTTTTTAGCACATAATCAATTATATTGAAAGTATCAATTCAACACTGTTTTATACCCTAAATCTTAGATACCCTACTCATTTATACTTCAGATTTCCAATATCTTATGTGTTTCATAATATGTCTGAAATGAACTAGACTTTTCAACAATACATAAGAATATACATGGTCTCTATTGTAAAGTTGAAACTTTTATATTTTTATGTATAATCCACATTTTCAGGGCAATATTTCTAAAATTATGTAAATCTGCCCCTGAGGAAGCCCGATACTCCAGCAAAATATGTCAAGACGTCAAAAAGAAGATGCTTCACACTTAAACTTCCTGACTCATGGTGTTTTTTTTCTGATTGACATTTTTCAAATATATGTATGAATGCATGTTTATATATAAGTCCTGTGTACTATTCAAGGCTTTTTTTATACATAAAATCCCATTTTAAAATCGGTAGACCAAGGATAGTGAAGAGAATTGATCTCCTCCCCCCGAGGGCCACTAAGTCTGTGTTTGTTTGTAACTATATTGGACTACCTGTCCTCCTCTGACTAACTGTCCTCTAGTATATTTATAAGTTGTGTATTTTTCCTTCTCACAGGCTGTTGCCAATCCCAGAGTGAAATAATTATGATTTTTTTCCCCTGGTGTTGCTATGGCCTGTGATAGAACTAGATGTGCACCAATTGATCGGCTGGTGATCGGAATCGGCAGGTTTATTTTATGATCGGTGACATTCTGATCGGTGAGCTGCAGATCGGCTGCTGATATGCAGTTGATCTGCTGATAAGGATGCCGTGTCCTTACAGCTCTCTGCCCATACAAGCCCCCCCCAACCCGGGCACTACTGTCTCTGGGATAATACACACCTCCGTATTGCTAGCTGCGCCTCCCCCCTAGTTCGGACACTGGGAGGCTGATCTAGAGATCTATAGCAGCAAAAATCTATAAAATAAATAAATACAAATACAGCTACCGCATTTAAGGACTGGTACAAGGAGCAGTAAGAAGTCTTCAGCAGTCAGAGGGAAGGGAAGAAATTTTTGGAGAGAAGGGACAGGCAGGATCAGTCCCTGGTTCTTCTTCTCTTGCACCCAGATCCTTTGCTAGTTGCATTTCCTACTGCCTGGATGACAAGTTAACCTCTGAGGTGCATACAGTCCATGATCAAAGTTCCTGCCCTGGATGGATAAACCATGTGGCACGACAAGTCCCAGCACTTGCGGTTTCACAACAGCTGAAGAACCATAGGTTTTTGTATTCAGGTGTCTGGTGGGATCCCAGGTCATCATAATGTTATTGGGTTTTGGCACTGTATATAGTCAGCTGACCTGTCACAACAGTATATTTACAAAGTAGCAGAGTACAGGTGTCCCCTCAAAATGAGCCTCCCCCCTTCCAGTGTCACCAACAGTTCATAGCAGAACTGTCAGTGACACTGGGAGGCTTACCTCCACGTGTACCTCTCTACTGACGACTCAGTCGCCACATTCTCACCAACACCTACCTGCCTGTCAGTACTATGTATGGAGTCTATATAGCGATACTGGGAGTTTATGGCAGAGATGTGCATATAAGACAATGTTTAACCACTGCTGCCTGTACAATATATGGAGTCTATACATCTATAATAGGAGTTTATGACAGATCTGTGCTTATAGGACAGTGCTTCCCTTCACCTTCTTCTCTGCACTATATATGGAGTCTATATATCTATACTGGGCGCTAAAGGCAGAGGTGTGCTTATATGACAGTGCTCAACTTCACCTGTCTATCTTCTGTACTATATATGGAGTCTATTTAGTATATATGCTATATATACCTGTACTTCTACTTACACCCCAAGTTTCACCCCCCCCCCCAGCTACAACTTATACATGTAAAACTTTAGCTAAAATTCCAGCTATCAAATAATGCTTAGCTAGAGGAGTGAAACTTTGGGTGTAATTAGTAGTAGGGGTACATTACTGACCCCGAAAATGTCACGATTGTACTATTCAAGGTTTTCTTAATATAAATCAGAATCAGCAAAAATCGGAATCTGAAGGTCACAATTCCCGTTAAATCGAAATCGGCCAAGAAATTTGCAATCGGTGCATCTCTACTCTGAACATCATAATTACTAGGAGACACCCTCCAGAATATACTGCTGTACATACATCATCAGCCCAGGTGATAAACAAGACAGACTGTTGAAAATGCTATTGATACCATTCCAGTATTACCAGAAGACCGTTCGAATAGAACTTTAATACATTTAAGGCACTTGATATTAGGAATTCAATATACAGTATATAGTCATTGTATGTAGTTATTGTGTATTTCTGTGTGTTTCACTGTTCTACAACGGAGGTTTGTCATCAAGTACTATTGGAAGTATTCCTTTATGATATTGGTGAGCCAGGAAATAGAGTGTTGGGTAAATTATACAATGATGTCTCACCAATATCACTTATACATTAAAACTACATAGAATCTTGCTGAAAAATAATGTGGTCATAAGGGACACGGTGGTGGCATGGAGGGAGGTCCAGCGGCTACAACAACTTCCGCACAGAGTCTCTAGACAGCTGGAATTGCGGGGACACCCTGCCCTACGAGATTCTTTCATGAATCTACCTATGAGCTATTGTGATTTTCAGCCTTGAAAGAGCAGTTTGGGTAACCCATGCAGCACCTGTTCTTCTACTTACAAATGGTTAGTTTTTGGAGGGCCATGAAAATGGACTTCCGTGCCCATACATTTGATAAGGTTATGCTTACCAGACCAACCAGTTAATCTAGCCTCTATCACGTTCTTCTGCAGGACATTACCTACCCGCCCAACGCACAAAATCTCCCTGGGTAAAAGGCTGTCCCATCCCCGATCTGGAAGAGGGCCTCCTACAAGGTTACCTCTTGGTCCATAAACGGACGGTAAGTGAGGTGTGGAGGGAAACACAATATAAGATCTATTGTAAAGCCTACCTGGGCTTCTGCACTATTAGCAACTCCGCGAAGCCTCACATACAGGTGGAAGGGTGTTGTCCGAAATGTTATCTCCACAGGGCGCCATTGCTCCATTGCTTGTGGTCATGTCCGGCAATTACCCAATACTGGTCAGTAGTGCTTTTTTATATACAGGGAATCACTAAAGAGGCAACCACTCAGGAACCCCTGCTCCTCGTTTTTGCATACCTGGACAGGGATGTTCAGCCCCTGATAAAATCCTCTCTGTCACAATGGGCCCAGATATGCCTCCTTGCGGCAAGGAGATGTATCTTGACTAAATGGTTGGCCCCCACACCTCCTACAGTGGCTATGCTGGAGTCGGTTTTGTTTTTTGTGGACCTCTTCCACACTGAAAGGTTAGTTGCAGACTTGCTGGGAGATAAACAGGTCACTAAACGGTTTAAAACATGGCGCAAATTCTTACCAGCAGTCTTCCCGGCCTCTGAATTGAGGGACCTCATGGTAAAATACAGGCATTCCACATGGTACATATTAATGATAATGGTATGGACAAGCTTGAATAATTTGTGAAAGTTGGAGAAGTTTTTTCCCCTTGTGTTGATGTTTGATGTTTTCTGTTTCCCTTCCCTCCCCTGAATACTCCTACCTGGGGCCTGCCGCACTATCCCCTTTCGGTTAATAAAGCTGCTGTGAACAGACAAAATCTGGTGGGGCCCCTCCCCTTGCATTGCTACAGGATTACTCCAGTTTCATGAGTAGGACTCTTTACCTATACACTCCGGTTATGGTGTTCCCACTGCTGTCGAGATAGAGTCCCTTTACAGACCTTGCAATTGTAATTTACAGTCTTCCTGTATCCTTGCTTTTGTTATACAATTGTTGTAAAAAAAAATTCAATAAAACATGATATATAAAAACTACATAGAGTCATTATGATGTCATGAGAGAGGAATGCAATTCATTCTCAGACTGATCAGTAACCCTTTAAGGTAAACTACCAGTTAATGGTCAGTACTTACCAGTTGAATTGTCCATTGCTCTCAACTAGTATTTAAAGGGGCCATTAATCTTTACAATTTAGTTTCAACCAGAAGTTGATATCATGCATGCGTCTGTGACCATCTACCAAGCCGTTTAAAAAAGAAGGGACTCCTTGGATTGCATCTGACTTCCGAAGCCAAGTGTCTTTTATACAGTTATTCAAACCCAATAATAATAATAATAAGAGCTCTATTCTGGACATAACATATACCAAAAAAATTTAATGCATATAGAAATGGTAATAAATAATAAAGGTAATATTCTTAGTTGTTATAAGTCATTGCACCAGTTTTCTCACCTATTTGCAGCTTTTTTTGTATGGGACTCCATTTCCTGTTTGCGATGCAACATACCCTCCATCTCTTCAGATGCCAAAGGTTCAGGAATACTGATTGGCAACGTTGAAGTCTGAAGGTTTATTGGAGCAAAAGTTGGTCGAGATACTAGCTTTGGTGATGGAGGCGAGCTTCCATCTTTTGGAATCACAACGGCCTTCATTCCATTTGCAGCATCTGAAGTATCAAGACCCTAAAGACACAAAAATAAACGGTATTATGTAGATTATGGCTGTGCACAATGCATGGATGCAGTTATTCATGCAAAAATATATTACATGAGTATATTGATAAACTTTTCAGTAGGCAGCAAACAGCAGTTCTGTAGTAAAAAAAAAAATATTTTTTGGTCTAATGTAATATTCTAATCACTAATATATTTAGGGTTTTCATTTCCTGTAGCAAATAGAAAATAAATAAAATACTCAAAATATAACACTATGTGTCATCAATCTATGTTACATATACACACACACACACACACACACACACACACTTTAAAAAGTTTATTTATATTCACATTAAATTTAAAATTATATTCTATTTTATTGAGCCATAATGTCTGAGGTAGCTTCTATATGGTGGAAATCATAGTGGTGCAGACAATCCCAGATTATTATAAACTTGAAATGACAAGCAGACCTATCACAATTTGCACATAAACATGCAAATAAATAAACAAACAAACCCTTACCTGATTTTCAGATAAGCTTTCATCTAGCCTTCTAGTTTCAGTTGATGGCTGTTAACATATTAAAATAAAATTAACGTAATAAAAAATATAATTGACAGCAGAATAAACCAGTCCCTGTTCTCTATCTACTTAAAGCGGTTGTAAACTCAAAAATAAATCCCCCACATACATTACATGGACATATTACACACCTGTCAGCAGTATATATCTGTGAAAACTGCTACACAGAAAAAAAAAAAAAAGGTACTTACAATCTTCACTTCCTCATTCCCTAAGGCACCATGTTAAGTACTGGCACCTGAAGCCACTTCCGCCCATTCTGTTGGACATTAGTAACGTGCCCCTTCCCTGCAGACATATTTACCAATCCCAAAGGGATGGAATTTGATGTAAAGAAGGATGAAGGAGAGGATGGAGAAGATAAGAGGTGGAGAAGGGGTTCAGTGTGCAGGTGATATAGGGGTGACATGGATTTGGGGGGCACACAGGTAGGCTGTGGATGAAGTTAGGTAGATAGGAGGTGATGGTGGAGGACACAGGAGGATTTGGGTGCTGCACTGACAGAACACCTCCCATGTGTCTGTCATTGTTTACTTCTCTGCCCTCACAGCTCCCGTGTCTTACATCCTACTGCTCTTATCACAAACACTTTGACAGCTCAGCAACACAAGAATGCAGAACTCAGGAGACAGAGAAGGGGGAGGGAGGGGGATTTTCTGCTGACAGAGAGGAGCTGCAGACTGCTGTGACAGTGACGTCACAGAGGACAGGCAGAGCAGAGCATTATGGGGCTGCAGAGACAGTGGGATGAATTCCTGGCAGCCCTTTCAGCTATGACAACTGCCCAGGCTACACGTCACAGCATGGGAGGTGCTACCTCGGAAAAACTCGTCTCTCCTGCTTTAAGATTTTTTATTTTGGACATTGATTGCCTTATCTATTGGCAGCCTGATGCCGACAGTGCAAAGTGACCTACAATGTGGTAGGTCCGCTAAAAATTTGTGCACCAGGCTGCAAAGCTGTCAGATAGGTGGACCCATGGGCAGATCTTTCATCTGTACTACATGTCAGAAGGCAGCTAGCCTCCTCCTGCCTCTGCCAGCTTTCACATACACAGTGAGTTCTCACTTAGGCAATCAGCCGTGGGGCAGATTTTAATCACACGCTGTGATCTGTTTGCCTTTTATAAGAGGTTTTATACATTTTATTTTTAGTTATAATGTGTCTGTTGGCATATATTTAAAAGCCATAGCTATGCTTCTTCATTTTGTTCTCTGTTCTATGTAAAGTGTAAGGCTGAAACAGAAAGACCGAGATCAGTTTAATTTCTCTATGTGTTTTCAGAAGAGAAGAGGGCCTCTATGCTTTATATGTTTATAGATTAAGTTTTGCTGAATTTGCCCTTGGTATTATGTGGTGAAAAGCACTACTAATTGGCTTCATGTATTCCAACTAATAACATTATGTATTTTCTTTCAATAATGCTACCCAGGTGCAAATATTAGGATATTGTGTCGTGTTGTGTTTAGCTGCCAGAAAGCCTATGTTTTAATTGGGGACATATCAAAACAAAACCTTCAAATTTTTATTTAAAGTCTTGTTTTTCTTGAATTTAATATTATTTACCAAATATTAATAAGATGATTAATTATTATTATTAATGATTGTGCTTACCAAATATTAATTTACACAATACTGCCACCTAGCTGCATAAATCCTTAGTTGCATTTAATTTAAGTTATGGCCCCCATACACGTCTAGATTTTTCATCCAATCAACTTAATTCAATAATTTTTTTGGGTTGATTGATTGAAAATATATGGCAGCCCACATGGTTAGATCAACCTAAACCAATTAAAATTGGGAAAAAAAATTATTGAAAAAGGATTGGTTGTGCTGATATCCTGATAATTTTTTGGGGAAATATATAATACAATACCTGAGGAGAGTCAGAGTCTGTATACAGTCCATTCACAGAAACTTGTTCCGTTTGCAGACTTTGTAATCTGAAGGAAAAAAAATAAAAATAAAGTTTAAGCAGTGACATGTTTCAGAAAAAAAATCTCAATTTCCAAAGCACACTTCAATTTGTGATCCAACAATGTTTGCAAAACGGAGAAGAAAACTATGTTTATATAACCCTAAAAATAATTGTGTTACCTTTTGGTAAATTTACTAAATGCTTTGTAATATACTGAATAAGTTCAGCAATATAAAAAAAATGTTATTCCATCAGAAAGCTTTGTTCAAATTACCCACACAAGATGGGAGAACAATGGATTACAAAGATAAATTAATACGTTTTTCATACCACTTTACTATTTTTTTTTCATACTGCCAGGGAGGTTAAAAACTGAATAAGTATACTTGCAAAAAGGCGATGGATAGAGAACATAAAAGCATACTATTGCAGACAGGGCAAACTACGGGCTCTAGAAGGAGACTATAATCTTCAAGACATTATCTCCACTTATTTCAGGGAACAAGATTAAAAGACTAAATGACCAGAAATGACCGGCAGTTTGCCCCCTTGTCTGGGTTAATATGTTAACTGAAGGATATTCAAAGGATCCCAAAAGCATGTGAAAAAGTTTAGGGACTAAACATTACTCTGGGAGATCACTTGAAAGGTTGTGACCAAAATAAATAACATGTGGCGTTTTTTGTAAAGCTCTCCTGTAATTAGGTCCAAGTGCTTTTCAAATTTAGACTATGCTTCATCTTCTTAAAGAAAAACTCCATTATATCCTGTCTTTTTTTAAATCTATTGTAAATATGTATTTTTTTATATTTATTCTGGATTTCAATTTTTTTTATTATATTTATTCTGGATTTCATATTCTGGGTTTTTCCATTGTAAACCTATGTCTGGTGCCTGATGTCACTGCATGGTGCGCATATTCTTGGCAGCCTACACCTTCCACAGAAATGAATGAAGCCAGAGGGAACAAGCACAAAAATCGAATATTCAGCCTGGGTTACTTTCAGTGCCAAGGCTGTGCAGCACACCGATACACTCAGGACCAGGCATAAAAGGTGGCTATGCTAACTACAAATAAACAAGAGCGTACATTCATGCTCATGGCTCCATTTTTTATCAGACATAAGAAAAGGCTCTGAAAAAGAGAATGGCCATAATAAACATACAGGCGATTTGCAAAAATTTGAATATCGTCCAAAAGTTGCTGTATTTCAATTATTCAACTTAAAGCCTTTGTTTTGTAGTTTTCCTAAGCAGCAAGCCCCAATCGTCAAAATTCTAACAAAATCAAAATCTTAGAAAACTAGATTACATGAAATCAATAAAACACAAAGATTTTAATTTGAAAAATATCAGATCTTTCAAAAATATAATTGTGCCCATGTACTCAGTACTTAGTTTGGGCCCCTATCGCATCAATTCATGCCTCAATGCGGTGTGGCATGGATGCAATCAGCCTTTTGCACTGCTGAGATGTCATGGAAGAGCAGAATTCAAATGGCTGCCTTCATCTTTTCTGCATTGTTCTGTCTCATGCCACTCACCTCTCATCCTTCTCTTGGCAATTCCCCACAGATGGGGTTTAGGTCAGACAAGTTTGCTGGCCAATCCAGTACAGTAATCCCATTGTCATTGAACCAGGTTTTTGTACTTTTGGCAGTGTAGGCTGGAGCCAAGTCCTGCTGGAAAAGTCAGCATCTCCATGAAGCTGGTCTGCGAAAGGAAGCATAAAGTGCTCCAAAATCTCCTAGTAGAAGGCTGCGTTCACTTTGGACTTGTGAAGCACAGTGGACCAATACCAGCAGATGACATTGCTCCCCAACTCAACACAGACTGTGGAAACGTCACACTGGATCTTGGATTGTGTGCCTCTCCATTCTTCCATTCTCCAAAAAAATTGCTTTCATCAGATAACAGGACTGTGGGCCACTAAGCAGACCAGTTCTTTTTTTCTTAAGCCCAGGTAAGATGCTTCTGATGTTTTTAGTTGTTCAGGAGCGGCTTGACAAGAAGAATACAACATTTGAAGCCCATGTCCAGGATCTCTCTGTGTGTGGTGGCTCTTAATGCTCTGAAAGGCCACAACACTTTTGCCTTTACCCGACAATCCTCTTCAGGCTTCATCGCTGCTGCTTGTGCACCTTTTTATGCAACACGTTACCCTGCCACATAACTTTCTATTAATACAGTGGGGTGGGGATATTTAGTCAGCCACCAATTGTGCAAGTTCTCCCACTTGAAAATTACACGCCTCTCTCATCTTTTTATCATAGGGAGGAGGGGGGAGAGGGAGAGAGGGGGAGAGAGAGAGATAAAACACCGAGAGAGAGAGAGACAACCGAGCAGATGACAAAGAGAGCGCGAGATAATAAGAGAGAGCGAGAAAAAGAGAGCGCGAGAAAACGCGAGAGAGAGGAGAGACAAAGAGAGAGAAGAGACAAACGGCAGGAGAAGAGAGAGAAAAAAGCGAGATAGAGAGATAAAAGAGAGAGAGATAAAACAGAGAGAGAGAGCAAAAAGTAGAGGAGAGAGAGAAAGAAGAGAGAGAGAAACAGACGAGAGAGCGAGAAAAAGAGTCGAGAGGAAAATGCGAGAGAGGGGGGGGAAGCAACAGCAAAGAGAGAGCAAGAGAGAGAAGAGAGAAACAAGCGCGACGTACGAAAAAGAGATCGAGCGTAGGAACCGCTTATCGATCTCGAAGAGCACGATCGCTGCTCTAGAAATAGAGAGAGAGAGCCGAAGGATCGCAAGGCTCTCGATATCACC
>CM070041.1:31706991-31718817 GCA_036250615.1 Ptychadena robeensis
GGTGGGGGGGGGGGGGGGGTCGCCATCTGGGCTGCAGTCGTCCAGGAGGTCGCCTTCAGTGATCCTCTGCACAACAGCCTCCAAAGATTTATTTTTTTTTCTTTTTGGACAGTGATTGCCCTATCTTTTGGCAGCCTGATGCCGAAAGTGCAAAGTGACCTACAATGTGGTAGGTCCGCTTTAACTTACTGAATGGAAACATTTGGGCTACAATAAGCCTCTCAAAATAAATAGCCGATAGTGCAAGTTCCATATTTAGATAAATACAGAGTGAACTATGAAGATACACCATGATGGAGAAAACACTATGATTTCCAAACAATTGAAACAATTTGTGCAATATACATAGTAAACAGAATGGCAGGATTAGCAAAGAATTTAAACCACATAAAATAAATATCTGTTTAATGAATTAATAAAATAATACAAAATACTGATGGTGAAATATCTGACAAATTGGGTTAGTTGATAAGTGAGATGGAGTCGTTTAGAAATGAAGACAGAAAGAAGTATACTGTATTAAAAAAGCATGAGTAAACAAATGTTAAAACAATTTGCAAATCACATTTAATTTAATGGGACTATCATACATACAATTATTAATTATTGTAGACGCAGATAGGTCTCTATAGCATAGGACCGTGGTTCCCAAACTGGGGGTGTGTGAAAGTATTCCAGGGGGGCACGGACCCTCATTCTTAACCTGTGTTTGAATAGGCAGAAGGGGCTCAATAATGTTCCTAAATAGAAAAGGGGGGCCCTGCAAGGAACGTTTGGTAACCACTATTATAGGATAAAATAGGATGCAGCTAAAAATCTATATTTGATGGTTATGATCTTACAGCCCTCAGACTGCACTGCATGGACTCAGGAACACTCCTAAATCCACTTAAGGTGATCATACACAGTAAAATTGTTCAGCATAAAAGACGTTCGTATGAAGTCAATCATTTGTAAATAGTTATTGGCTAAAGGGTGGGAAGTGTCTGTATAGTACTTGGAATTCTTACCTGCCCTAGCCAGGAATATCAAAGATTATAAAAGAACAACCCTCTTTTTACTAATGCCGACAATTGACCTGGACCGTGCGAGCTGCCAATAATTGTCGATATTTTTAATTGTGAAATGGATGGTCCTCAAATATTTCACAAATAAAGACCTGTTTTAACCAATACTTCATTTTTGATGCCCGCAATTGCCAGCTTTAGTTGGTTCCATTCCACAGGGACCGGAGTGTAACTCATCACCCACCAAACCAGGGTTGTTCTTTTATAATAATTTGTAAATAGTTTCCTTTCTTTTTTTCAAGCAGATGTGAAGGAAATTGAACATGAAATAGATTGAGCAGTCAGAAATATTAGTAAATTTTGATCAATGTATCCGATTGTATGCTTGAAAATGTACACAGGTCTTTGGAAAACAGCATAAATCCTGTACTAGGCATTAACGAGAAAACATTTCACTTTTTAAACAACAAAAATTGTTTCCTACCAATCATTTCTAAGTGCTTAAAAGGAACTAGGACTAGGATTATACCCTAGTAAACATGTCCATCTCAATTTAATAAAAAAACATTCCTGGCATAAGCCTAAACAGTCAATTTGACCATAATGAGAACAGTATTTAGGCTTACCAATCTGAAGCCATTCCATTTTCTCCTTCCACTTATTTTCAGTTTCCTGCCTCCTCTCCTGCAGCTGCTCTAGTTTTTCAGAAATCTGCAAGTCACAGACAAAGATGAGAACCCCAAACAGTGAACATAGGTAAAAGTAGTGATGCATACCTGTCCTGAAGCCAAATAAATGTAAACATTTAGTCTCTGATGCACAACCTTTCTTGCCCTTAACATTGTAATGTGTGCTTTTTGGCTCTTTATTTGGAAAGGCAGATGAAAGTTCAGCCAAACTCATACACTGCGGGTTGGTTTGACAAAGCACACAAAGTGAAAAAGCCCTCACAGACAACATGAAAAAGGTCCAAGGACCAGCTGACAATTCAGAACTGTTCAAATACTACATACAAAAGCACAACAGATAAAACATATATCCATTTTGGTTCTTCGTTGTATATAATCCCAGTCAAAATGTTGACCCTGGCAGGGCACATGTTTGAAACAGTTATGCAGCAAAAAATGGATTTGCAATTAGCAGGAGAAAAAGTTTGAGGGTATTATATTAAAAACTACATATTATTGTCGGTCTAAAGAAGCAAATGGCGCACTTTTGGATTGCAAATAAACTCTGTTCTTTCAATAAATATTTGTATATGAAGTACCTTGTCAGAGGCATAGTGATTATTTTCTAGTAAAGTATTTCCCAGGTTGATGCAAGAAGTAAAACTGTCTGCTCGAGCATCAACCTCTGCCTTTATGCCTTGATGATTTTTAATAACCAAATCAGCTGAGGATACATCCCTGTTTAAAGAAAAGAAAAAATAAATACAACATTAAAAACATTGTATGTAGTTACTATGTTTCCCTGAAAAGTGGCCTATTTTCAGGTAGGTCTTATTTTTACTAAGCAAGAATAATTTAACCTCCCTAGTGTTAGAGGACTGAATTTCTGTACTTAATCAGTACAGTGGGTTTCATGCAAAATTTGTTTGATATAATATATAGAATTGCCACAAGATGTCAGGTGTACAGTGGGTAGTGTTTAGAAGACGTGACAGAACGCTTCCTGTCTTGTTTTACCTACATGCTGTCTCTGGGACTGGGTAGGTGTTATTTTCAGGGGAGGGCTTAAATTAGAAGCACAGGGTAAAATACAGCTAGGTTTTACTTTAGGGGTTGCTCTTACTTTCAGGGAAATATGGTAGGATGATGGGAGGGGGGCAATCACCAAGGTATTACCTTGGTTTTTCCTGGGCATCAATCTGGAGGTTGACATCATCCATCCACAACATCAGATCTCTAACCATTCTGAAGAAACGGAACTTTTCCACTGTGTCCAAGAGAAGCTGGCGTCTGGCTCCACTTGCATCTTGTAGCTCTCCCCATGCCTCAGTTACTGCTTGTTCATGCCTATGGATGTCTGCAGCTTTTTCACCTGCATAAGCTTTCTGAAGCCGCGATGCATCCTCCTGTACTTGCTTCACCTAAAACGAATGGCCAAAACTGTTTTTGCACAAGATTTTTCTACATAACATTATATGCCTGAGCTTAATGAAATAACACCCACAGAAAACATAAGATGTTTGGGGAAAAAATAGGTACACTTCTAAGAGAAGCTACTCATCAATCTGGGGTTATAAGGGTTAAACATGGCAGTTCTGATTGTACGAGGATGGTTTGCTCATAAGGATTGCCAAGGGGAAAAAGCTGGATGTACTTACTTTGGACTGCATGACAAACACATTATACTTAACCTCCCTAGCGATATGCCCGAAGTCAGTTCGGGCAAAAGGGAAGCTGCAACTATCGATACGCCCGAACTGACTTCAGGCACATCGTGGGAGCTCACCTGCTCCGCCGCCGCCATCTTCCGCGTCCATCGCCGGCTTCTTCCGGGTCCCGGAGTGACGTGTGACGTCACGGAGGCGGGACCCGGTCCCCGGTCTTTTTTTAAATCTTTTTTTTTTTTTTTTTTTTTACTTTTGAGCTGGATTATAGAAATGTCTTTTTTATAATCCAGCTCAAAGTGGATCCCGCTATCAGAAACGCTCGCGCTGAGCGTTCCTGATAGTGGGATCTGTGTCCGGCTGCACACGAGCCGTTCCGGAAATAGCCGAGGTCTCCGGCTAGCTCTGTGATCGGCTCTCGTGTGCCGATGACGTCATCCGGCGGGCGGGAGATTTAAAGGTACAGAAAAAAAAAATTTTCTTAGATTTTTTTTTTATTTGTTTTTATTTTGATTGGATAGGATAAATGTTTTATAAATGTTTTATCCAATCCAAATCAAAAGAAAAGAAGTGTAAACTTATAAAAAAAAAAAAAATTTTTTTGTACCTCTGTGCCGCCATAGCGCTTCCATCTGTGGCCGTTTTGCGAATGATCACCATGCGCATTCGGGGTGATCGCTTGGTGATCAATCGCAAAATGAACGCCGCCCACCTGGAGCAACCGTTCGTACTCGCACAAAACTTTGATCAGCCAGAGAACAAACGTTTTTCTCTGGTCGATCACAACCGCTGGCTCTGTGTGCCTGCAGCATTTCTACAAAGCTGCAGGCACAGAGAGCCTTTCCGCCCCCATCGGCGTCATCGGTGACGCCGATGGGGGCAGAAAGGCAAAACACTATCACTTTTGGTACAGAAATCTGCACCTCAGTGAACCGCCAGGGAGGTTAAGGAAAACGTAGCACCCAAAATGTACAATAAATGTACATACATTTGACTACACCAGTTACTTCTAGAATATTGGATGTCCTAAAGCTGGGCATAGACAGGCCGATTCCTTCCCGATTCGACAGCCGATTGGATGGCGTGCGTGTTCCTGCATCAGATCAGCTCGGCAGGGAATAGTGTGCGCCAACTGGTCATATTGACCACAAATATGCCATCATGTCCGGGCGCACAGTGATCTGACATGACTGATAATTCAGATCGGATACCATTAGTTGGGATGGGGATGGCTGTTCCCAGCCAAAGTAATGGCCGTCACACAAAGGGTGCCCGGCCGATTCTCGGCACTAGCAGTCGTGCGTGATGACGTCATCACGCCCACTAGGTTGGCTCGGAAATCAACTGGAAATCGTCCCGTCTATGCCCAGCTTTAGAAATAAGGTTCTCTAGAAAACAGGGATAAAATATCAATGGTACATCTGAAAACTTGTAGATAAGCTGTTCAGGGGAAGGGGGGCCCTTACCATGAGAGTATCCCCACAGATGGAAAAAATATAATCAGATAAAATTAAGGCCCAGTAGAGAAGCAGATCTGTTAACTAAGCCCAGAAGATGTAATAAGTATTGATATTTCTTCACTTCCCAGTTTATTGGGATTCTGTTACCAGCAACCTGTTGACAAAGGCGTTTGGAGACGTGCATGTGTGTTTGGTCACGCTTAGTTGGCCTGTGGGTAACTGGTGATGCTGGCAGCTACGATCTTGAATTCCGGTGGAATACAATTTTTCTGGGTTTTTTGGTTGCTCATGGAGAAGCACAAAATGTCCTTTATTGGTGTGATTTTGTCAAAACATCAGATTTTTTTATATTGGAGCTTCTCCATGAGATTTTTTAAATTTTCTTACAGTGGGCTATCAAAAAAGCCAGAAAAAATACATCTGACATAATACAGGTCTTTTTTCTGCTATAGACACACAAATAATTACACATTGTGGTGAATAAATGAGACTTACTTGTGCACTAAGAGCATGAATGTCATGTTCAAAAGTTGTTTGCATCCGCTGCATAGCTTCTGCAGTGTTGAGATCTCTGCCAGTCTCTTCAGGAATCTGTTTATGCTTGTCCTGTATCTGACCCAGTGTTTCTCGAGCATCTTGGTAAAAGCGATGGAGCTCATAAGAGGCAGCTAGCATCTGGCTACGGGTATCAATCATTTCCAGGAGATCAGCCCAAGCTTCATTAAGACCATCTTTCCATTCAGCAACAGTTGCATTTTCAGAATGTCCAGATGAAATAAGTTCATCAGCCATGAGGTTGACAGCATCCACCCTTTCCTGCCCAATATTACTGGTGTCACGAGAGAATTCACGGAATTTATCCCTCAGCATCTAAAACACAATGATAAAACTATACTTAATGATAAAATTGAGGTGTTTTAAAAGACATGGAATCCATGAATCTATTACTCATTGCAAGGAGGAGGAACCCCTGAATCCAGTACGGGACTCTGTTTGACTGCTCAAAACTAGTTGACTCTGGTGTCAACAGATTGTACTGTCTGCCATGTGTTTGTGGATTTTTATTTGTTTATGTGTCAAATTATTTAAACATAAAAAACCCTCCCAGTCTGATACCAGTGGTTACCTGGTTTTAATACTTCCCTTCACCAAGGAGCTCATAAATTTTGAACCCCTCAACCTGGCTCCTCTTCTTGCCCAATTCCATGCTAAGGTCAAGTCGTGGCACAAGCTCCCTGTGAGTGTAGCGGGCCGAGCTAACCTTGTCAAAATGATATAAATGCCCCAGCTCCTAAATCCCTTACACAATACGCTTGTCCTATTACAGTACTTTCTCAGCTCTGGGGACCTTTATGGGGCCCTTGAGGCTTGCAGCTTTAATATATCTGCTACCTACTACCCTACCCTGTACCCTTTGCACACAATCTGGTGAAGAATGAGGTCTTTAATGGGTATAGCATATTTCACTCAATATACCACTATTTGGCAGAATGTGAAATATAAGGAACAGTGCAACCATCCCTGTGAGGGGTTCTGGCAGCGCCACAGTATCCTGCGCTTGGTGCAGGTAGTGAAGGGGAACTCTTTTCTATCCTTTACTGTCCTTCAGTCCCACTTCTCTCTAACCTCCTCTATGTTTTTTCACTACTTGCAGCTTTGTCATGCATAGTTAGCACACTCTTCTCACTCCTTTTATTTTCACTGCTGCTCCTATTCTCTCTGCAGTCATTCATACGCAACCTCTACAAAAGCTTGTTTATGCTTTTCTGCAGTCTTTTGGACAACTTCTGTGGTATACTGACCTGGGCCCCAAAGCTTCCGACGTTTGGGAAGTTCAGGAACAGGTCCCAAGGGTCTCTATGAATGTGGCCCATCGTCTTTCACAATTATACTTTGTATTACGAGTTCACTAAACGCCTGTTCATTAGGAGTTTCCTGCCAGATTCGGTGTGTGAGACCACGGAGACCTTATTAATCTCCTATAGCAGGCCCGAAACTACAAAAATAGAAGAATTTATTTCCTCAGTCAACATCCCGACTGATCCTTTTATTTGTGTGCTGGGCATTATCTTTCCGGTTACTGAAGATGCCCACATTGCCATGGCAGTTACTTGGTTTTGATTTAGGCCTGCAAGCTATTAGTTCACTGGGTTCACACCACATGCCCGGAGCTTCAGGAATGGATAAGACAGTGTGACCTCCCTCATAAGACCCTCACTCTGCACTTACCTGGTTCTCCTCCTACCTAGCTGACCGCTCTTTCCATACGTCTCTCATTGGCTCCTCTATTTCTCACCCCCCCCCCTCCCTGTTGGGGTCCCACAAGGCTTAGTCCTTGGCCCGGTCCTATTCTCCCTTTACACCTCCTCCGTTGGCAAACTCATCTCATCCTTTGATGGAATACCATTTATATGTGGATGACACCCAAATTTAGCTATCCACCCCGGCCTTTACTCCCTCTGTCCTGGACAACATCTCTTAGTGCCTATCGGCCATCTCTTCATGGATGGCTGACATATTCCTAAAACTCAACCTGAGTAAACCGAACTCATCATCTCTCCACAACACATCTCACTTACAGTAAATAATACCGTCATCCCCCTATCCCACAAGCTTGCTGCCATGGTGTCACCTTCGACTTTGCTCCTACTCTCTGGAACTCTCTCTCAACCTCATCCCATTAGACCGACCTTTGGCTTTTAAAAAAGCCCTAAAAACCCACCTCTTCACATTCCTATCACCACCACCATGCCAGTCCCACCCCCCCCCCCACCTATTGCATACTCTGTTCCCCAACCTAGCAGATTGTAAGCCCGACAGGGTCCTCTACTCCTCCTGTGTCATAACCTGTACCTGTGTGTATTAGCTTGTGTTTTATCTCCATTCTATTGTATTGTACAGCGCTGCGTAAAACGTTGGCACTATATACACACTTAACTTGCAAACAACGTTTTAGAAAACAAAACCTTACCCTCAAAACATAATATTGATGTTCAAAATGCAAGAGTTAACCTACTGTAACATGTTCATAGTCTTGTCCCAACTCATGGGAAGCTGCCACCACTTCACGTTCTGAAATCCAATGTTCCAAGTCTTCTACATCTCTCTTTAGCTGGCAGAGTCTTTGGTGTTCCTGCAACTTCCCTCTTCTCTCTTCTGCCAAGTCTTTTAGACTTGCATAAAGCTTGTCAACCTGTCCTTGACGCAAGGTAATTCGGTCACTGATTAAAACAATAAAAAGAAATAATTACAAAATATAAAATCAAAAACAAAACAAATCAAACCATGTTGTAGCAATACGAGAAGAGTCAAAGTATCTGGTTATTTTTATTATTATTATTTTTTTTTAAATACACTTTACCCATACCAAATAAAACTAAGGGGACTTTAAAGTTATTTTTTTAATAGAACCTTTTAAATAACTACTTCACTAATAAATGGTTATAATACAAAATGGGACAACCATATATATATCTATATATCTCACACAACAAAATCACACAAAAATTATCAATGGAAAAAACACTACAGGCTGATCCAACTTTGATGTAATGTCCTTAAAACAAGACAAATTGAGACTCCGTAGTGTGTGTGGCCTACGGATCTCCCTACAAAGCCTGGGCATGCTCCTGATGAGGTGGCGGATGGTCTCGTGAGGGATCTCCTCCCACACCTGGACTAAAGCATCCACCAACTCCTGGACAGTCTGTGGTGCAACGTGGCAATGGTGGATGGAGCGAAACATGATGTCCCAGATGTGCTCAATTGAATTCAGGTCTGGGGATCAGGTGGGCCAGTCCATAGCATCAATACCTTTATCGCAGGAATTGCTGACACACTCCAGCAACATGAGGTCTAGCATTGTCTTGCACTAGGAGGAACCCAGGGCCAACCCTGGTGTGCTGCCCAAACAGAAATGCTACCCCACACCATTAGTGACCCACTGCCAAACTGGTCTTGCTGGAGTATTTTGAAGGCGGCAGAACGTTCTCTATGGTGTCTCCAGACTCTGTCACATGTGCTCAGTGTGCACCTGCTTTCACCTGTGAAGAGGCAGGGGGCCATTGGCAAATTTTCAAATCTTGATGTTGGGCTCTAAGCACAACCCCCACCTGTGAATGTGGGGCCCTCATAGGTAGTTTCTGGTAGCGCCTCCATTGCTCTGGACAGACCATCTGTCACCTCATCAGGAGCATGCCCATGCGGTGTTGGGAGGTCATAACAGCACGTGGAGGCCACACACACCAGTGAGCCTCATTTCGACCCTTTTTAAGGATAATTTTGTTGTTAGCACATTCAACTATGTAAAGAACAAAGTATTTCATTCATTCAGATCTAGAATGTCTTGTGTTCCCTTTATTTTTTTGGAGCACTGTATATAAAATACATTTTTTTTTGTACTTAGTATGGGATTGAGGTACGGGTCAGCATAATGTTTTGTTAAACCCCCTAGCAGTTGAGACAAACCCAGATCATTCACAGTTTGTTTGGAAAACAATGAAATTGTTTTTATATACGAGCCACTAGATTTTAATGGAAATGGCTGGGTCATGTTCAAATTCAATTTACATGTTCAATTTACACTATATATGTCATTCAGCTTTGTAGTCATTATTTTACTTTCAAAATATCTTATAACAGTGATAACTTTAAAAACTAAATGGAAATCTTAGGAATGACAGCTAGTACTATCAGTTGTCATTAATAAGTAATACAAAAATTCTGGGTATAGGATTAGCAAACTTCTTTGTGGACACCAATTTATATTTATCTTTTCACATTATTGTAATTGTTATTTTTAGAAATGGTCATTTACCTTTCTGGGTGGCTTCTAGAAACCATATCCCTGCTGGAGTTAGCAAGCTGATGGATAGTTTCAGCATAGTCATCAAGAGCTTGCTCCATGACAAGATGTTTCTTCAGCATAGCCTGAGCTCCAATCTCATCCTATAGGAGTGAAAAATGAATAAAATAAAAAAGGAAAGAAAAACAGAATCTGTTCTACTGGTGCAATAGCCCCAACATTTTTTTGCATTCTCATTTGTTGCACAAAACTAAATAATAAACCTTGGCTTTTTCTTCAGACATCATGTGCAGCTCTTGTTCTCCCATCCAGGCTTCAGCCTCGGCTGCATCAGCATAAAACTGCTGTGCTGCATGGGACTCCTCTAGACGTGCATGCCGTTTTCCTGCCTCAGTGGTAAGGTCCTCCCATGTCCTCCGTAATAGTCCCAGTCTCTCCTCTATCTCTTGAGCATCTAGAGAACTATTCTTCACCATAGATTTCCCTCTTTCCAAGAGGTCATCAATTCGGGGCTGGTGTCCTTGAAATTCTTTTTGCAGTGTCTGTTGGAGAGGAGGAAGAATTTACAAAATTATATTTACGTACATTTACATGAAATTTTCTACAATTTAGCCAAACATCCCAAAATGTTTGCATAAAGTTATAAGTAAAATGCAAACATCTGTTGAGGACTTTATATTGCATACTTTATTCCCAGGCCTAAAAAATTGTCAATTTGTCAAAGCAATGCTGCTTGAAGAAAAGAAACATGACATTTTACAGAGCACCATACCAAATATGAAAGGACCTGATGGAAACCCCCATAGGCGATAAACTAACTGGCTAACTGTAGTTATTTATTAATAGTTACACTTAAGCATAGCTATATGTATGTGCCTCACCTGGTTTTTCTTTATGAGTAGTTGTACAGTTGGAAGATCTTTTCCATGCTCTGTAGATACAGCCATTGGCATTCTCTCCTTAACCCAAAGCTTAGGATAAAAAAAAATAAGAAAAAAAAGTTAAGAAACAAGCTTAACTCTGCAAAAAACAAAGCATTACAATAAAAAATTGGAGCGCATGCAGTTAGAAAGAGGGCCAATAAATCTTACAATTTCATCTTCCAAATCCCTGTTAAACTGGTGACCCTCTTTTGAATCCAACAGCAATTTCCTTCGCTCGTTCAGTGGTGCCCGCAGTTCTGAAAATTTGTCTTCTACCATCCTGTGCTTAGAGTCTACTTCAACTATGTTGGCATCTTCCTGAGCCAAAGCTTGGGCCTGACTCTGGATCGCCTCCAGCTCTTTCTCTCTCACTTCCATTTGATTCTCCAGCATCTAAATCCATACAAAACAACATCTAGTTTATACACCAAATAATAGTTTTACAAAAAACACTAACATTAATGTAAATGTTAAAATTAAACAGTAATACAGGGGGAAAAGAACCATGCAAGTTCAAAAGACACAAAATCTGCACCTGTTGTTTGTTGAGAAGGATGTTTACACTAGTGAGATCTTTTCCATAATCATCTGAATGAAGCTGACCCTCAAGATTTTGTAACCAACTTTCCAATGCAGAACAGCTTTGTGTGAACAGTTCTGCCCTGTTGGCATCGAAAAGGCACCTTGCTTTACTCTGTGTTGTGGATTCCAGGTCATTCCATAAGCTATGGAGAGCATCCAGCTTCTCTCTAACCACTGGTTCCAATTCTGGTTTTTCTGATATTAACTGTTGCCCTTCCTGAGATGGGGCCACAAAAGAGAGGTCAATCAATGCACTGTTCACAACATATCATGACATTAAATATTGAGACAGCCTATTGGTCATGAAAACAAAAACACACCACACATTTCTTTCTGCTTATTTTAATGTTACCTTGTCTATTTTGTCAAGCCAGTCTTTATTAGATGCCAATTCAGCCATAAATGCTTGATGCTTCTGCCACTTGCTGTGCAGATTCCGGGCTTCATCATACGAAACATCTTGAGCAGTTAACATCTTCTCATTGATCCAAAGGGTAAGCTGGGGAGGACAATACCACATTAAGTACCCATCTAAAAATACATCTGAAATCATACTTCTAATGTGTTACCACAGAACTACCGAAACCAGTATAATAGGCATAATAAGAATACAGTATATACATAGAATGAAGAAAAAAAAATTATATTATATTTATTATTTAGTTTGTTTTTAGTTTTAGCTATTTTAGGGGGATATCTGTGTGTGCAGGTAACTATT
>CM070041.1:31724775-31750618 GCA_036250615.1 Ptychadena robeensis
GCGGATCGATCGCCAAGGAATCGCATGCAGCCCACCTTGCCCGATTGACCCCGCCCGATCTACATGGCTCCCAAATCGGATCGGCCAAGAGAACCCACCTGTTGGTCTTTTCTGATCGATTCAGCACACATCAAGGGGAGTTGCCATTTGTGAAGCGATCGGGCACGGAATCGTCCAGGAATCGGTGGCCTAAGGTGGTAGGCACAGACGTAATTGGGTGATCGCCTGTGGCATCGCCGGAATCGATCGGATGGGTGATCGACCGTTCAGGGAATCGACACATGTATGGCTAGCTTTAGATGGTTAGCTTCAACTTTACACATGACTATGGGATTCCAGAGAAATCATAAATCATATTTGAAGTGCCCATTCGCCCTGCCTCTTCTTGGAGCCTTCCACTGCCCTATGATCAGCAGAAGATCAGAACACTAAAGCTTGGCACACACGGGTAGATCTGTAACCAGATTTGAGTACAATCAATTAACTTGCGCGCTCACGGTGATTGATTGTACTCTAATCTGTTTACAAACCTACCCGTGTGTGCCTTCCTTCAGGCAGGATTAATAGAGCCGGCTCGAAGGAACTTGATTGAAAGGGGTTCCAACATGTTGAAAAGACCCCGTTCAATCTCCAATACTTTGCATGGAGACATGAGTCTTCATTGAAAGTATTAAAACAGCTGCGGCTCTTGCCTCCTCCAAAGCCGTCGGCTGTCAGTGTGAAGGGGGCGGGACCAGCACTCCTTACTTGGAAGCTGTGTGAGACAGGCTGCTTCTCCCCAGCTTGTGGCGTATTGTAAATCACACACTGCAAGCTGGAGATAACAGGTCCCCATTGAACAGGAATCTATGTGCCCATGTGGTGCACATTGATTTCCGTTCAATTGATCCCTGATCAATCACAGCATGGTGCCTAGCTTAAGGAAAAAGCAGCAGCATCTTCTGCCTAACTTCCTTTCTCTGCTTTAATTGGCCATTACAGTGTTGGTTTCCTAGCCAGTAGTTCTGTGGTTAATGTATGTTGCCTTCCATTCATTCAATGGATGCATACAATACATTAGCATATTACATACAGAGGAGTCGGAAGAATTTGAAACTGAGGAGTCGGAGTCGGGGAATTTATCGAACGACTCCACAGCCCTGGTCTAAACATCATCTCTTTGGCCGTTAAAGTCCCCTTGCCTTTGTATTGCACAAAGGATACTCGGCTGTGAGGACTTGTCGTGTGTTACTTCATGTCCCCACTCTACTTCTTTGATTAATTTATTATGGGATGTTGGTCAACTTACTTTGGTGATAGAGACTTGATTACATATATGATTACATATAGACTCTATTAAATTGGATAAATTTGTGGTATTGTTATTTAATTTACTACCATTTGAAAGTCCCATTGTGGTTACCAGGTAGAAGCTTAATGTCTCCACTGGTCTATTGGGGTGCCACATGTTGAATTATGTAACTATTATATACATTTATGGCAGCAATAATTTCAGAATAAGCACTTAACGCCATCACATCTTTGATCATTTGGATAAGAAAAAAAAATGTAAATTTATTGTTCACCATCCCAAAATGAGATCTAGTTTTCTCTAAAACAGACGACACCAGCTTTTCCTACAGCTTTTCATTTTCAGCAAGGCTGAATTATGATTTAGGATTGAGAAAAAACTGCATGCTTTCTTAAAATACAAATTCTAGGATTATTTCCCTAAATGTTTACAATAAAAGTTTTTTGTTTGTATTTCTTTTTAATTATTACACCCAAATGCACTGTTGTGTGGTGGCAGAGCATGGGTTACACCTGTTGCACTGCACAGTACACACCAATACTGGATGCACACGTTTGCATTTCCAATACACTTGCTAATGTGTGCATTAACAAGTGTATGCAAAAGGCAGTGCATAAATGTGAATTTATTTTCATACATTTCTGTACATAAGCTCCTAACATACTGGACAGATTTGTATAAAAGGGTGTCATGTCTAAATGACTGAAAACCTTTTGACCTCACTTCAAATCCAATTTAATTTGAGATGAGGAAACAGTATTTGCAAAACACCACTAGCATAAAATAATTTAGCCAATATAGTTAAAAAATGTTTTACCTTACCTGGTTATTTAGGAAGCCCTCTACCTGTTTAGTATCTCTAAGGAACACCTGAAAGCTGTAACCTTGAGAAAGCAGCTCGTGTCTGTTCTCCCACATTTGACCCAGCTCATTCCAGCCAGTGTCTAGAGCTTTAAGCCGCTGTTGCAGAAACATATATTGGGCATCGGTCTGTCCGTGAGTTACTTCCTCGCCAACATCTCTAACTCTCTTGTAGTCTGCTCCATAACGTTCGATTTCATTCTTAATGCTTTCATGCTGTGTAAGAAGGCGTTCGGCCTCTACTAAGTCAGCTGGGACATCCTCAGATGCCACAGCAGTCTGAGCTCGAGACAGCCAACTCTGGAAGTCATCCAAGTCACGCAAAAATCCTTGTAACTTGCTTGCTTCACCTAGAGTTTCTTCTCTTCTTTTCATAGTGTTCTTCAAGTCATCCCAAGTCTCATCGATCTCAGATAAGCGACCAGTAATAGTTAAAGCTCTCTGTGGGTGCTCTGAAGCAAGCTTCTCTGCTTCTGAACGAAGGTCCCCAACTTTCCCTTGTATTGCCTCCAGATCACGCTCCATACCAGTGAGCTTACGCTGAAGTGCAGTGACCCCTGCCAAATCATTTCCCAGGCTCTGTGTGGACTCTATAACTTTTGTTTTCTCTCTCATCCAGCAAACCGTCTCATTACACTCCAAGTGATAATTTTGAATTTCTAGGGCAGAGTCAAGAGCACTCCTCTTTTGACCAACAAGTTGACGAAACTGATTCCAACTATAAAGGATTTAAAAAATAAATAAAAAGATTATTAAGAGTGCATTTAAGTTTATGTTTTAAAAAAGGTATTAAAAAAATTGTTGTTCTAAAGAAATTAGATACAAAATTAAAGAGGTAAATTGTGTTCTAAAAGATTATTAGAACAACATGCACCATAATTTGCTTATGGTTATAAAACATAGGTTTTCCTGCAATTTGTGCTTTAGTAGCTCATGTGTGGCTTTAGATCACACATCAAAAAGCCTTGGGTGTCCATGATCTTATTGCTTGTCCATTGCTTTTGTAAACAAATATATTATATACACATATATATCCAAAACCTTTACCGAGCATTTAGCTGATCTTGCATGTTTCGGATACTTTCTTCATTTCGGTGATCAGTGTTGAGAAGCTGTCCTGCCACCTCATTTACGGATGATATCCTGGATGCCAGGTTATTAATTTCTGCCTCCAATGTCTCAAACCTTCAAAAAAATGAAAATAAACCAGGACATTATATCATTTCTGAAAGTAAAATCACAGGGAGATTGTTGATAAAAAAAATACATGATCTATCCTAGCAAAAAAAATTAATAAAGTAAATTTGTACAAAATCAGTGAAAATGTTATCGTACATTAGGAAAGGAGCTATGTATCAGTTTTAGTTAAAAAAACTACTGTATTTAATATTTTTAGATACAATATTTTAGATTGAATTAAAAGTCCTGTTTGATAGCATGACACCATTAAAAACACATCAATAAAAGAAGAGAAGGTAAGCTGGAATTGCTGCACTTGCCAACATATTAACACCAAAACCTATCATGTATTGACTTATGTTAAACATCATCAACAACAAGTCTGCTTGTAGAAAAGGTTGTCTTTGTGGGAATATAAGGAAAACCTCTATGCCTTCCCACTGCACACTGACAATCCTCCTGTCATGCTATAATACCTGTCAGCTTTCCCATTCTTCCAGCCACTCAACCATCTGCACTGTGTTGTTTTGTGGCTCTTATTCTTCTGGTCTACAATAGCTTTGCTTGCTGGTAAAATTCAGTATTCATATTTCAGATATTTAGCTTTTTAGCCCTGTAGCAAATCGATACTTTTATTGGTTAAAAAGCTTTACTTTACAGACCTAGTGCAATAAAAATGTTTGTTTGTTTTGGATATGGTTATGCTTCGTGGATGTGTTTTTGAATAAGCAAAAAATACATTTAGTCTAAAAATGGTTTTGTTAAAAAAGAAATGCTGAAGTTAGTTTAGCGAACATATTAAAAACAATTACCTTTGCTGGACTACTTCAAGGTCTTCTAGCTTTTCTGGAATCTCCATTACATTAAGCCATTGCTCCTTTTCATCAATCCAAAGAATACAAGCATTAGCCTCACTGAACATTTTATGAAGAGCTAGGGAGTCTTGCAGTGCTTGCTTACGGTGAGCAGCTAGAGTTGACAGCTCTTCATATTGTTGTTCCAAAGCAGGCAATCTTCCATCAACCTCAGGAGACTGAGAGTAAGCTGGTGGCAGAAAACTAGCTTGTTCATGCAAGGTGTCAATAGCAGGTCGGTGATTGAGTATCTCCTCTTCAACATCCTTATGTTTCTTGATTAGTGTCTGTGTGGAGTACTCATCATGGCCCACATCACTCGTGGAAACCAAGCGCAAAGTGTCCAAAATCCAGACTTCAGCATCATTGGCATCAGCTTGAAATTGATAATAACTATAGGCTTCTCTCAGTCTATGATCCCTATCTTCAGCCAAAGCTTCTAGCTCTTTCCATTGACCTTTGACTTCATCTATCTTTTCTTTAATCTCACCAGCTCCAAAGTGACCCTCTGCAATCAATTTTTCACCCTCAGCCACAGTTTGGCATAAAGGCCCATAACGCCCACTCATTTCATCTCGGAAGGCATTATGTTTGCTTAGTAATCGCAATGAGCTGGTAAGATCCTTTCCATGGTCCTCAGACTGCAGTAGGCAACTTTGTTCCCATATCCAGGCCTCCTCCTCACCCATATCCCAGAAAAACTTCCAAAGTCGGCGGGACTCTTCCAATTTTGACCTCCTTGCGGCAGAGAGTTCACACAACTCTGCATATCGCTGTTCCAGAAGTTGAACATGCTTTCTCACTAAATCTGGATCACACGGTTTGTAACCTTGAACAAAATGAGAAAATAAAATTTTTAAAACAAATGCATTGGAGTATTTTGTCTTTTTTAAATTTAGGTTTCAATTGGATGTCTACATACCTTCATCGTCTGCCATAAACTTCTGAGCAACAGTCGTAACTGATTTGACACGTTCTGCTTGCACAGAAATATCAGCCTCCACTAGGGTATGAGTTTGAAGTAAATCTTCAACTCCATGGAGGTGCTTCCCATAATCTTCAGACTGCAGGCGACCCTGGGGGGAGAAAAGCCAGCTGTTAAATTCCAACACACACCATAAATTTAGTCAGCAAACAGGTTTTAGAACTTTTCAATTTCATACCTTCATATCATCAGTCCAGTCCATGAGATACAGTAGATCTTGAAACATTCTCTGCAACTCTAGATTCATTAGAAGTCTTTGACGCCTAGCTGCTACTAATTCCTTCAAGTAATCCCATAACCTCGATACATTGCATTTGCGAGCCAAAATCCTTCGAATGTCATGATAATTCTCTGCTTCCAATTCATCTGCAACAGCATTTACAGCTTGAACCCGTTCACTATATGCAATGATATCTGTCTCAATAGCTTCATGCTTTCGCACTGCAGCTTCAACAGCAGCCAAGTCTAAGCCAAAGTTATCCTAATAGTCAAAAGAAAAGACAATAATTTTTAAGAGTAGAACATACCATTATTACTGAAATCAAATCATTGTTATTGTCATTTAGACAACACATAAAAAGGTAATCATAAGGCAAAGGATGCCTAAACCCAAATGTATTAAAATGTTCCAGTCTATTGGACCTAGTAGTGAGGCTACATTAGTTAAAAAAAAACAAAAAACTAAAAAGACAAGTACTGTATATACTCAAGTAAAAGCTGACACAAATATAAACCTAGGTTCCTAATTTTATCTACACAAACTTGAAAACCACATTTGTTGGGCTGAAAAACTGGAGCTTATACTCGAGTATACATAACCTCCCTGAACTGGAAAACAGATGCCCCTCCATTAACATGGAGGTCTATGGTGCAGTCCCCCCCCCCCCCCCCCCCCCCCCCCCGCCTCCCCATCGCGGTGGTCCCAGCAACCCTCAAATGCTGCGGCAATACAGAGAATCACCACAGCTTTCAGGGGATGTGGGGCGCTCCTGAGATCCTAGCTCGCCCGAAGTTTGTTCATCAAACACAGTTATGACCACTGGGTATGTTAAAACCCCCCCAAAAAAACACTTGCTGATTTTACCAGAACCAGTGTAGCTTTTCTGTTAGCTAAACAGAATACTATCTTACATCTTCTACATAGTCCCAACCCACCCATTAAAAAGGTACTAAAGTGTGAGGGGTTTGTTGTTAAACATAGAAAGCAGCCTAGTGTAGACAAATAGGACACCCTCTATAGATATAGTGGTACCCTAAGACAGGAAACTGTAATACCCCAGGTAAAGAAAGGGAAAAAGCCTGAAAACAGAAAACTAATACAGCCTATATCTAATGACCAACTGTAATAAATACATCGCGAACAAGGAAGGATTGTATGCTAGGTAGGGTACAACTACAATATACCCTAGTTCATTTACCTGTGAGACAAGACGTTGGTTTTCACTGAGCCAGGTTTCCCTCATTGCTGCCTTGCGGTCAAATCTGGCTGCCAACTGCTCCAGCTTTTCCTGACGTATCAGCTCATTGCGCAACGCCAGTTCTCTTTCATGTTCTGCTTTCTCCAGACGTTCCCAAGCCTAGATGAAAACAGTGACAACATTTCAAAAACAAATCAAAGGAACAACAAAAATGCAAACTAAAAGTGGCAGTTTATTACCTTGTTTATGTCCGAAATAAGTTTGCCTTCTCTAGGAATATATACTTTTTGATTATTTGCTCTCATTTTGCTTTGAATTGTAAAAAGAAGAACCTCCAAATTGCCTTTTTCTGTAAACCTTAAAAAATAAATAAATAAAGAACTGTAGTTTTAGATTATATAATAAAACAATTTCTTGAAATAAAATGAATTTAAATGTTGGAAAGAAAACCATATATAATATAAGATCATTGTTAACATCCATCTAAGGGCTTGTCCCCACAGGCGAGGCTGGTTGAGGAGTGAGCATGAGACGCCAGCCGCTCACAGCTGAACAAAGTGCACAAGAGGTCACGGATGCCGCCACTGCGGCTACAATGCAGCTACCCGCAGCCAAAAACAAGGGTACACCTCGTTTTATATTGCGGATGCCCGTAGCATGTGGAAACAAGCCAATTAAAATTAATGGAAGCAGCAGCTGCAAGGCGACTCAGAATTGCGTCGCCGCGCGGCCAGTCTCAACAGTGGGGACAAGCCATCACAATGTATTTGAGGTGTTCGGGTCTTTGCTAAGTGTGTCTTTTTGTGTGTGCCACCAGTTAGATACACTTTAATTTTTCATAGATCTGTAAGGCTAGGTTCACCCAGACATTTGTCCAGAGCCCCGTTTAATGGTTTGGGCTGTCTAGGCACCTCCTATTGCAGGGCTGGGTGCAAACTTTTTGACTTGTGGGCCACATTGGCTTGTTAAATTTGATAAAAGGGACAGGAACCAAAAGCTGACAATAGTGGACCTGCCATAGGTGTGCCAATTCCATGCATAGCCGACATCACTTATGATCGCTGTAATGTGTAATAGCCATAGTTTCACAGGGACGTTGTTATCTTTTGAAATTTCATGAACTTAAAAAAAAATGCTCATGCACTGCAATGAGCAGAGATAATTCCTTAGAGACTGTCTGTTGTTGTCATAAGGATGTGCCCACAGTGTCATGATCATGCCAAGGCATCATCCTCATTGTAGAGAACATGCAGAGGACAGCATCTTTTCCACAGGGTGACAAAGGGCAGAAAAAGAAAACTAAAAAGGAGCCGTATCTGGCCCCCGGTCCTTAGTTTGCCCACCCCTGCCCTACTGTCTTTGGCCATTTTTCACAGTTTTTCCTGCAGTTGCACATTTTTGGAAAAGCCTTATAAATGCCTATACAAGCCCCGTTTAGCAGTTTCCATTGTTCAAACACTGTTGTTCTGTTATGCAAAAGCATAAATTAGCTTTAGCAGTGTGTACTTTATATTAGACTAGGCCTAGGGCCTATGAAAATACTTAAAAAGAAACTACTATGAGAATGTTAGATGCCGGTTTTGTTAAACAAACCATACACCCCAAGTATAATGTGATACAACATGATCATTTAAGTTCTTTAAACAAGTCTACAAATTACAGTTCAATAGGAAATCACACCTGTAGCAGAAGTAGCAGCTAGGAATGTCAAATAAATCATTTGTCCTAGAAAAAAAGGTTGGAAAGTGCTGCAGAAATTTTATTGTAAAGAGGATTACAATGATAAGCAAGGGCTTTTGTTATTTTTAAGAGAGGTTTGGCAAGGTAGGGTGTTAAGGATTACGAAGAGATAGAGAATACATAGCTAGGACAGCTCTCTCAAACACAGGTAGGATGTTGATTCAGGCATAAATCCAAGTTTTTCAAGGAAGATTAATTCTCCCTAAGAAGTATCTTGGAAACTTGTTTGAATAGGAAATATGTTCAAGAGCAATCTAACCATGCTTACAAGAGGATGACATGACATTCTATAAAATATCTGACAATTTTTTGCTTATGTACTTGAAAACTATACTTTGAATACAGAGTACTTAATTTTGTAATTCGTTTTTTTTTGCAAGAGTCAATGTTAAGCTGGCCACACATGGCTCTGTTTCTTCATTTGAGCCATCCACGGTTACTTGTTGGAAAACCTTGGTCGAAAACCATTACATTGAATGGGGACTGCAGGTCACCATCCAATTTTATGGTCGGGCTGCCAGCTGAGCCACACACAACAGGCTGTGTGATTAGCTAGCTGCTCTGTGTGTGAAGGGGGTGGGGCCAGCACGTATTTGCCAAAAGAGGGGGGGGGGGGGGGGCGTGCAGGCTGGCTGCTTCTCCGGCTGGGGAAAGGAGAGACCCAGGGGAACGGGGAAACCGGGTCCCCATCGTACGGTAATTTATGTGCCCATGTGGTGCACATTGATTACCGTTCCATTCGACCCACAATCAATCACAGCGTGGTGAGACACCACGCTTTAACTGATAGCCGGACAATTGCATGGGAATCTGCCTGTGTTATGGCCAGCTTTAGTCAAATTGAAACCAGAAACTCACTTAGGTGGCTTTTCCACTGTTCGGTAGGTATTAAAGGCCTGCAACTGGTTTTGTACTCCAGTCAAAGAGTTAGCCAACTTTCTGTCATTGAGTGTGATAATCATCTGTTCAATCCACTGGAGGAGCTCAGATGCCAAGTGTTCATAGTTCTCTATTAGCTGATCTGCTTCAATTGCATGATCCAGTACCTTAAAAAGTAAAAAAATATACACAAAAGCACATATTTTATAAAAAGAAGATCATGCAATCATTAGGATTTTACCTTACCAAAACAAAGAGTAATTAAAACATATGATAAATGTACACAGGTTAAAAATATAGAGTTCAGCCTTCACATACTGAATCTGAACCATTGAATTCTGAATTCAGAATTAACATGTACTCTCTCTTAAAAAAAAAATCTCAGCTATTTAATTTTTATTCTTTAAAGGCTGTATGGTAAAAACTGTATTTTAAGAGAGAAAAAAAGCCAAATTCACAAGGGTAGCCAAACGTTTTCCTATACCGCACTTAATCCTTAATGACCATACACAACACCCACAATTACTGCATACCCACAATGTGAATAAAAAATGTTCATCTGGGAAGTATGTCTTCCTATTACTTATCAATCATTGTTATCTGGTCAGTCAATGGTAATAATTTTGGTATGAGGCAACATTTAGCCATAGAAAACATCAAGCAAGGGCCAATTGGTTGCAACCTGTTAATGTAAATATTAAAAACAACAAAAATTTTAAACATGCTTCTGTTACAAAAAAACGATGCTCTCTCTGCAAAGTTAGGCTGCGTCTACACTATGGAAAACTGCAAATTTTTTCCACGCGTAGACTGCGGGGAAAACCACATGGTGCAGCCACCCCCTGTAATCCCATATGGGGAATGACGTGCCAGTCTATACCACACCAGAGACATGAGTCTCGCCCATTGGTAAACAATACTGAGCTGTGGTTGCTGGGGCGGTATAGTGTAAGCCCAACCTTAATGCTTTGTTCGGACAATAATGCGCTTCAGTCTTCTTTCATGAAAAAAAATTTTACAGCACCATTACACATGGTTCTGCCAAAGACCCTTTTGCTGATGATGCAATATTTACACTCTAGAATAATAATGCTGTAACACATGCAAGCTCACCTTTCCAATGCGTTTTCCCTCAACTGCCAGGGCCTTCATTTTTGAAAAATAATGATAAAATGTGGCCACATAGGTAATTATCGACTTCTCATCTGGCTGATCAACATTTACATCTAAAAAACACACACTCAGTTAAACGAACGTTTAAAACAATAAAGTAGATCAGTTTCAAATGAGAAAAATTTTTTGCAGTGCAGAATTACTGGTACAGACAACAAAGTATAAATTCTTGTACCTTCTGGGTCCAGAAGTTTAGTAAGGCCGAGCTCTCTCTCAGCAACGTTAAATGCATTTTGCAGGTTGTGGTGAGCATTGGATTTCTTTAGTGTGTCAAACTCAATCAGGTCTGGCCTTTATGTGAATAAAAAAGTACAAAAGGTATACCACACAAAATAAACAAAAAGTCCATCTTGATCAACACAACAAATCCTTAAAATCACATCCTCTTTAATCATTTTAGAATTTACAATAATGTTTCCACAGCTTTATGCAGTTGTATTGATTTGAGAAAAACCAGTAATGAACAGATACTGACTGACCTGTGCTTGTGTACAATAGCATTAAAGGCGAGACCATCACGCCAGCTTGTTGTGAAGTTATGAACATTGACATTAGGATATCTAAAAGAAAAAAAAAATATTTTACAAAACGCAAAATAAAAGTCAGATTCACCTGTACAAAATCAACAACCCCTATCTAAATGCAAGTCTTTACATAGCTGCCCCCCCCCCCCCAAAAAAAAATTAGATGGACTAAGTAACTTTAAATAGGTAAAATTGATTTGGTTGGTTTTTGCTTTCAAATAAAGTTTTTAACTATATAAATATAAGTAACCCCCCCTTATCGTGTTATATGCTTATATGCCCTGTTGCTTTTAGTTCATAAGTTAATAAAAGACAAAAAAGGGATTGATTGATTAGTAAGAAAAAAAAACACATACATTTTACAAGGGAGCCTGAATAAAACAAAATATATTACAATACAACATGCAGGTTGTGAAATAAATATGAACTTCCGGTTCCGGCGCCCAAAGTGAGTGGCTGCACTGCTTGTGAGCTCCGTCCTCCCAGCTCCGTTCCGAGGTGAATCTCCTACCCATATCATCCCAGCCGCCGCTCCTGCATGTCGGACACCGACTCTGCCGTCCTCATGGAGAAATACCTGACAAAAACCCATCAGCAGCGGCAGGACAAGAAAAAGCTCTCCGACCGCAAACGGCACCAAAACAAGATGGCGGTGGCTGCCAGCCGTGCTTCTCCAAGGGACCCCGACACTGATGAGGACTGCTCCCCTCCTGCCTCTGTCAAGATTGATTACAAGCAACTCGCGCTGGAGGTGGCAGATCACTTGAAAGACGACCTAACAGCCTCCCTCCAGCAGGTTGTGGCTTCCTCCCTGCAGGAGCTAACAAGTATAGGTGTTCAAATCTAGTGAGTTGGGCCTGTACCATGTCACCCGTGGACTTGTCCAGTCCCACATGTAGGAGACCTAGGCTAGGCTGAGGGGCTCGAAACTGTTCTGTGATGGCTTCTAGCGCTGAAAAGGCATCCTGCCAAAATGTCTGTATGGCCGCGCATGACCATCACATATGATCCAGGGTGGCCTTGGGCTGCAACACTTGGGGCACAAAAAAACAAGAGTCTGAGGCCTGCGCGAGAAGGAGTAGTAGGCGTGGTGAGCAACCCGGAAGTAAACTTCCCACCAAGATGCACTGACTACAGTTTTGTGAACCAAGGACCACCCACTTTCTAAAATATCCTGAGCCGTGTCAGTGGTCACGCCCAAGAACGTGGCCCAGGCCTTCACCTGTGGGGCTATGGAGACCGAAAGGGGGGGGGCATTGCTTTGAGGTAACTGTACAACCAGGCTATAGGATACCTTTGGCCCGCAGGCTCCAGGATCCTCGTGATGGAGCGCTGGGGAGGATGCAAGGGGCCTTGGCCGATATGTTGTCGAATATTACCCACCACTTGAAGATAACAAAGCGGATGGGTCCGTTGTAATCCATCATTCGTTATTGGGAGAAGGGTAGTAGGGTGCCATCAGGGGGGAGTACATGTTGAAGTAGGCAGATGCCCGAATCCGTCCACTCCCCAAATAGGCTATTGATTCCCCCTTGCGAAAATCCCGGCATTGAAGACAGGGGCATTAGAGGGGTAAAATGACCTATATGCACCGCCAACCTGCGTATTTCCCTCCAAGCTATCCAGGTGTCCCTAACAATGATGTTGGTACGGAAAGTTGTGGGCAACTGTCGGAGAGGGGTATGGAGCAAGCCGGCCAACAACCATGGGGAGGCATAGCTCTGCTCCAGAGTCGTGTTAGTGAAAAAGGACGAGTCAGACAGCCAGTCACGAATATGTCTGGTGAGACAGGCAAGGTTATAAAAGGTGCAGGTCAGGGAGGTTGAGACCCATTTCCACCATGGGTTTAGTCAGAGTACTGTACGAGATCCTTGGGCGCTTAGAGCGCCATAGGAAGGAAACGAAGGCGTGGCGCAGTCCCCTGACATCCGCATGTTTGAGTAACAGGGGGATGGTCTTCATAGGGTAGAGGAGCTTCGAAAAACAGAGAGAGAGACAGAGACACAGAGACAGATCCCGTCACTTATCTAGCCCCTAATAATTTTAGTGATCAGGGGTGCATAGTTTAGATGATACAGTTCTGGAGTGCATTTGCTCACGGTCACCCCCAGATAAGTCATATGATGAGGGACGATTCGTATGCCCTGTTGCCCAGAAAAGAGGTGAGAGGCGGGTGCTGGACTACCAATCGGCAGTAATTAGCTTTTAGCGCGGTTGACCCAGAAACCAGAGAACTCACTAAACGCGTCCACTACGCCCAGGACCAATGGGAGATGTTGACAGGGTCACCCCAGAAATACCAGTACATCATCTGTGAATAAAGAGGTCTTAACCCGTTGAAAGCCTACAGTAATACCTGTGAATCCCGGGAGGGAGGGCGATGAGCATCCTGGCGAGTGGCTCAATGGCCAGATTAAATAAAAGAGGGGACAAGGGGCAACCCTGCCTGGTGCCCCTCTCCAAACAGAAGGCGGCAGAAACTACCCTGTTGACCACTACTTGGGCTTTTGGGGCGCTGTATAGGGTATGTATAAAGGAGGCAAAGCGTGACAGGACCAGCCCCACCCCACACTGTCGAAGGCCTTCTCAGCTTTGAGAGACAAAACTGCCACCGGCGGGAGAGAGGCCCCCGACAGGCGATAGTGTTCCAGGACCAATAGCAGTTACCTAATATTGTACACAGCTGGCAAACCCCACCTGGGCAGGTCCAATCAGGTTCGGCAACAGAAGGACCAGCCTATCGGCCATGATCTTAGAGAGCAGTTTTGAGTCTACATTGGAGTAGAGAAATAGGGCGGAAAGACCCCGTGCTCAAGGGGTCAGATGACTTTTTAGGCAACACTTTTATATGAGCTAATTTGCTCGTTTCAGGGTATATCTGATGCTGTAAAATGTGGTTAAAAAGAGCCAGTGGAGGGAGCTCAGGCCGGAGTTCCTTATAAAATCAGCCTGCTTGATAACTCTTTCTGATTTCTTCTTCGGTGACTTCCCCATTAAGGTGAGCAACGTCCTCGTCTCCGAGACGGGGCAGACATAAGCTCTGCAAAAAAGACTCCCCTTTCTGAAGGTCAGGTGAGGTACTTGTATACAATGCTTCATAGAAGCTTGCAAAAAGATCCGCAATACAGGAAGGTGAGGAGCAGAGCTCCCCCAAAGGGGCACATAAACACGGAACGTGACAGGGAGCCAAACCTGAAGAACTATGCCTCACCCAGTAACCATAAATCCCAAGTACGTTTCGCTTGGACCCAGCTGGAATGATTCTGGTCACTCATGTTCTCCCTGTATCTGGAGTACGCAGTGTGCGCCTCCTCGCAGGACGCAATGTAAGCCTGCAAAGTTTGTTTCTTGATTGAGAAGGAATACGCTAGGATTTTGCCCCTGAGGACCGCTTTAGCAGTCTCCTAGTAGAGGACTGGGTCAGATTTGTGGGCAGAGTTGTCTAGCTCGTTATTCCACCACCGTCCACAAAGGAGAGAGGAGAAGGCCTCGTCCTGCAGAAGGTGATGGGGGCAACGCCAAATAGGGGTACGTCCAGAACGACCCGTCAAGGGAACCCGCACGGCGACAGGGGCATGATCGGAAATGACCAACGGGAGGATGTCACTAGAAGATATGTGCATAAGAAGGGGCTAAGCGACCAGAACCGAGTCCAGACGGGACAAAGACTCATGGACCCTCGAATGGTGGATAAATTCCCTGTCAAATGGATGGAGATGATGCCACATGTCGGTTAGGGCGAGATTCTGTGCAAAGGCTAAGAATGCTTTGTCCTGGGGGGGTCATGCGACGCAGTGAGCCCGAAGGGTTCTGCCGGTCCTTGGTTGCACACTGCACCGCATTGAAGTCCCCCCCCCCTATCACCAAGTGAGAGCCCCGGGAAATGCCCAAGAAGTGATTCGTGAAGTCAGGATAAAAAGGTCGGGTTAGGAGTAGTGGGCCCATAAACAGAAGCAAGGGTGAGTGGAGTGCGTGGGGAACCTAGCGTGACATAGTGCCATCGCCCAAAAGCGGTGTCCGCCCCATGAGCGGAGACCGCCCAGGACAGATGTTTGTGCAGAAGAATAAGTGTGCGGTGGGCTGAGCCACTCAGAGGGCTACAACCAGAAAAACTTCGAAGGCATCATGTGAATCTCCAAGAGTAGAAGACTTGCTCACTTGTCGACCTCGGCTGGTTACAGAGGCAAGCCGGTAGTTTGCGATGGCTTCGGGAAGGAGGCGAAGGATGACTGCCTGGGTGAGGAAGATGGGGAGGTCAAACGCTCTTCAAGCTTGGATACGTACTTCTTGACAGCTGACGGTGTAGGAAAGGGGAGTTTCTTGCCGGAAGGAGTTGTGATATGGAGCGTTGCCGGGTACATCAGGGCAAAACGGATCTGTCGCCTCACCAGGGACTGGCAGGCTGAGTGAAATAGGAGGAGGCGGGAGGAAGGAGGAGGAGTAGAGGAGGGAGGGAGGAGGAGGAGAGCGAGGAAGAGGAGGAGAGCGAGGAGGAGGGAGATAGGGAGGAAAACGGGAAAAGGAGGGGGAGGAGGAGGAGAGGGAGAGAAAAAACATCCTTCTCTTTCTGCTTCCCGCCTGCTCCTTCCTTTCTTCTGTCCCTCCTTCTCCTTCTCGTTCTTCTTCCCGCCTTCGCCTTGCTCCTCCTCCTTCGCCTTCTTCGTCCGCCTTCTCCTTCTTCGTCCCTCCTTCTCCGTGCTCGCTGCGTACCTTCGCCCCGGCGGCGCTGGGTTGCGCGCTCTCGCTTCTTCTCTTTGCTTTTTCGTCTCGCTCGCTGCCCTCCGGCGGTTGGGCGCTCTTGCGTCGTGCCTCCTGCGTTAGCACAGGCGTCGGGGCGAGAGGGATGTGCGGAGGAGATAGGGGGCGGAGCGTAATCGAGGTCGGCGGACGAGCGGGAGGCGTACACTAGAGGTAGGCGGACGAGCGGGAGGCGGAAGAGAGGGAGGCCGGAAGGAGAGGAGGCTGAAGAGATGGATGCGGAGAGACCGCGGACATGTGCGGAAGAGAGGGGTCGTAAGAGAGGTAGGCGGAAGAGAGGGAGTGCGAAGAGAGGAGGCGGAAGAATGGAGGCGAAGAGAGGGAGGCGGAAGAGATTGAGGCGGAAGAGAGGGAGGCGGAGGAGGACGGAGAAAATCGATGGGAGGATGAGAGGGAGGAGTGAGGAGAGCGATGAGGATGAGAGGGCGAGGAAGAAAGAAGTAGGATGGGGTATAAGCGAGGAGGGAAAATGAGGGTGGATTGGAGGGACGGATGAGAGCGAGTAGGTAGAATAAGTGGAGATGTAAGGCCAGTTCTAAGGACCCTTCTTTCCTCCTTCTTCCGTCGTCTCCTCTACCTCTCTTTCTTTCTTGCTTTCCTTTCTTCTCTCCTACTCTTCCCTCTCTTTCTTCCTCTCTTCCTCTCTTATCTCATCCCTTTATCCTTTTGTGTTCCCACCGCTCTTCCCTCTCTTTCTTCGCTCGCTTCCTTCCTCTCTTCCTCTCTACCTTCCTCTCTTCTCGCGTCCGTCCTCTCTCCTCCTCTTCCTCCTCCGCTCCCTTTTTTCTTCCTCCTTCTTCTCTTTTTCTTCCTCTCTCTCTTCTTTCTTCCTCTCCTCTCTTTTTCTTCCTCTCTCTCCCCCTTTTCTTTCTTCTTTTTCCATCGCTACTTCTCTTTCTTCTGTCTTCTCTCTCCTTTTCTTCTCTCTCTTTACTTCGTCTCCTTTCTTCTTCTCTGTGCCTTCTCTCCTTTCCCCCCTCATCTCGAGGAGAGGGAGGAAGGAAAGAGGGAGGAGGAGGAGAGACAAGACCCTATTTAAACTAATGCTGATAGATAAACTGGACACTCTTTCCCATAAAGACCTTGCCTAAATTTTTCCGTACATGGACACCATATCTAGTGCAGGCCCTTACCAAGGATCACTTGGCTGACTTCATGCAGGCCTTCCAGGGAACCTTGTGGTACCTCGAAAAGCAGGTGGCGGGAACCCTGTGCCCCCTGCAATGCTGATCCTGGCTAACTTGTGAGCACTTCGGTGCAGGCCAGGTGGATCCTTCCCTCCGCAGTTGGCGTTATGTTATGTCATGGAGCTACCATTTGCCTCTCAACACTCTTGCTGTTTCAGGTCATTGGGCGGAACCTCTCGGAAATAACCCCCCCAACCCCTTCCTAGTTACCCCAGTTGGGTGCACACAAGTTACAAGTTATGAGTTATTTGTTTACTTATGGGTAAGTGGTCTTTTGTTTTTCTATTTCTATTTTCATTTGTATTTTTTTTGTTCTTCGTTTCCTTTTCCTTCTTCACAACCCTGGTGCTGCTTTTAATTTTTGATTGTGGAGTCATTTAGCACAAGTAGAGAGTGACAAAGAAAGTAAAGTTTTTGTTTCTTTTTGGTTTTAAAAAAGACGACATTTTGGACTTCTAACTTAATTATATGTGAATAAATTTTAGATACAGAAGTGGTTTTTTTGTCTTCTTGAAAAAGCCGTTGGGCGAAATGCAATGAAGACGCACTTGGAAACTGACCCTCTTTCTGTAAGGTGGTGAACGGGAAGCACCGGCGTGTGAAGCCCCCTTTCATCAAATAGTATTTATCAATATCCTGAACATTGTAGATATTGTCTCTGGATCTGGAGATGTTTTTGTCTAGTCATGGACTATAGGTCAACAAATGAATATATTCAATAAAATGCTTTAAATATTTTAAACCATCATTGCTTTGTTAAGATTGTTAATAATCCTTGATTATGCAATTTTTTGTGAAATATTTATGTGAAATTCGAGACAGCATTTTGGGATGTTTAAATCCTCATTTGTATGATAAGCTTGTTGATTGAGAACATTTACAGTATATAGTCTTTAGTATTGAAATTGATTTTTAGATACGCTTACCCAGCAGTTTTCATCTGACACCAGAGCAATAAGGCATCCTTAGCAGACTTTTTTTCTTTATTGTCTTCTGTCTCAACACTAATATCTTGAATCTAAAAGGAAAAATATACATTTTGCATTGTAAGTAGTTTACCATAGAAAGACAACAATATGAAGAATATGTAGTAAAATCCTTTCATTTGATGGTTCAAAAAACCCAGTGTAGTAAGAAAAGGGAGTGGAGCAGAGCAAATTAAAAAGGCCAGAAACTGTAAAACATTTTTAGTGCAACTGACTTGTCCTGTAACTTACGTGAATATACGCCCCCCCCCCCCCCCCCCCCCCCCAAAGCGGCTGCAGGTGGTAGTGCCAGCTCTCCTGAGCCATGCGGTTATAAGCAATGAAGATCAGAGCTGGATGAAAGGGAAGCTTTCTCGTATCCAGCTCTGCCTGTGTGAAAGCTGCACTCATGCTGCGATCTTTAACACAGAGAGCCGATGAATGTGTAATTGGCTGCCCAGCCTGTGGGCGGATTTTTTCTCCGCCTGCGTGTTAACAGCTTTTAAGCTGGGCTGCTTTAGCCCAGACACAGATTGAAGATCTGCCATCTTACACACAGGGGCCTCTTTAATTCCTGTTCTGCAGATTGGAGCATGGAGCTTCAGCCAGCAGAGTAGGAGAAAGCTGAAATATTTTTTGGCCCTCAGTCCCTTTCATGTATAGGGTGCGTGCTATACAACCAATCGTCTTCTAGCACGAAAAATACAGTATATGATCGGTCTTTTAACTTGTGCCCTTTCTGTGTTCTTTGTGCATTACCTGAAACCGCAGAATTATGGTCCAGATAAGCCCTAGTGTCAGTCTGTGATTGCCATCCACGATGTCATGTGACCCCATATTCTCCAAATGTACTTTCTGTTCCTTTAGGAATTGTAGAGCTTTGTCGACATTTTCAAGGCAATGGATACGCATGCGACCCTTTGTCGGCTTAGGCTGTAAGAAATTATAGAACAAAACAAGTTAACTGTGGGGGGAGGAAAATAATAGAAAAAAAAAAGGAAGAAGGACGACTATAGCAGTCTACATTAGTCAAGAAGATTCCTAGCTGCTCTACATTGATCATAGCTGTTGGTATATCTACTGTAATACCAGATTGTAAAATTATGACTGCATGCACCTTCAACAGACTCTTTACACTACACCCAAGAATATTTTGGGGGGGTTTTATTTACCCAACTAACACTCAAAAACAAAACCCCCAAGAGGGGGTTGAAATGCAATTTTTGTATGCAAAATTAGAGGTTGCCCAGCTTTAGGGCCAGTCACTGCAATCTGAATGAAAAAAATTATCAAATTTTATAAAATATTGTTTGACATGACTTCCTCTAATTTAACAAACTACATATAAAATAATTATATATATATATATATATATATATATATATATATATATATATATATATATATATATATATATATATATATATATATATATACACACATACACACACACACATTTTGTGGATTTTTTTTCATTCAATGTTCATATCCATTAGAGTATGCATATTGGGCAAAAGACCAAAATTGACCTGCTTTGTGAGGAAAAGAAGCAAAAAGTGTATCTACAAAAAGAGGCAAACAAAGCGCTAGAATACTTATGGAAATAATTAAGAGAAGCAGACACATTTAATTTCCCTTCACAATTTCTGATAGAACTGCTAAAAACGTAGTGCAGGAGCCACACTGATAAAATGCAGATTAATTGGATAGTTTATAATGTTCTGATGCCTTCCCTCTGGCACAAGATTTGCAGCACCCTTTCCAAGTATTTCTACAGAAATGAAAATCAGTGCTAGGTGCTTTAAATAGTAGGAAAACAGGTCCCCTTGAAAGCCTGATCAATGTCCTCCTGCTGCAACCTGCATTCCTCCACAGCGTCCTGCTGACTTTACCCAAGAATGGGACCTGAGGTACCTGGAGAGCCGCAAGTCTTCCTCCTCCTGCTGCGCTTCTATTTTACGGTGGGTCGATGAGGCCACTCAGGATTCTTTCCAAAAGAAACACCACTATTGTTGATTGTGGCTTAATTAGGGCTGGCCATTTTAGTTATTTGATAAAAAAAATATTAACATATTTCTACCACCATATATACAAATATAAAGGAAAAAAACAGCACCGCAGGCATGCAGCTAAGAATACGCAGAGTGAACACTGTCCCATTCAGAAAGACGTAATGGACACAATCCCTAATAGTCAAATGTAGGTTACTTACCAGCTGTTCCCCTGAGAGCACTTCCAATAGTCGAATGAGCATTCTTCCATCTCTTAGATCATTATAAAGATCAGAAATTCTACAAGTGACACGAGCAAGGTGAGAATTAACCCATTTCGTAAAGGTTTTCTTTTGTACAGCTTCACGCTCATCTGTGGAAACACGGTAAAAAAGATAGTAACATAAACATTACAAACAGCTAGCCACATGCAAGTCTCTCTTGTTTGACTGATCACTACCTTGTAGCTTGTGTTGCAATAGCAGGGAATATTGTCTACTTAAAGTCAATCTGTTTTGACCTCTAAAAGATGCTTCTATTTAGTAATGAAAAAAAATAAAATGCATGCGTGCATGGACTTCTCACTCATGTTTTGGTGTCACTGCATATTTGCATGGCAACATAGGTTTTCATGCAGATTTTACAAAAGGTCAAAGTTGTGGCAATAAGGGATAAGCCTACGTAGTAAACATGTAAGCAATAAACATGTTATTAAATTTAATTCAGAAAACAACAGATCAAATACCATAATGTATCGGGTCTGTTAAGCTAGGCATACGCGGCTCTATTCTTTAATCGATTCAAGCAAATGTGCTCAAATTCAGGGCTGTGGAGTCGGTCGATAAATTCCCCGACTCCGACTCCTCAGTTTTAGATTCTTCCGTCTCCAACTCCTCCTCCTCTGTATTAAATATGCTAATGTATTGTATCCATCCATTGAAGGAAAGGAAGGCAACATACATTAACCACAGAACTACTGGCCAGGAAACCAACACTGTAATGGCCAATTAAAGCAGAGAAAGGGAGTTAGGCAGAAGATGCTGCTGCTTTTTCCTTAAGCTAGGCACCACGCTGTCACTGATCGGGGATCAATTGAACGGAAATCAATGTGCACCACATGGGCACATCGATTCCTGTTCAATGGCGACCCGTTATCCCCAGCTTGCAGTGTGTGATTTACAACACGCCACAAGCTGGGGAGAAGCAGCCTGTCACACACAGCTTCCGAGTGAGGAGTGCTGGCTCCGGTCCCCTTCACACTGACAGCCGACGGCTGTGGAGGAGGCAAGAGCAGCAGCTGTTTTAATACTTTCCAGATCTACCCGTGTGTGCCAAACTTTAGTGTTCTGATCTTCTGCTGAAGATAGGGCACTAGAAGGCTCCAAGAAGAGGCAGGGCGAAGGGTCACTTCAACATGATTCATGATTTCCCTGGAATCCCATAGTCATGTGTAAAGTTGAAGCTAAAGGCCCCCAGAGACGGGCAGACTCCCAGCCATAGTTGTAGCAGACCAACCTGTGTGCTTGCTCCCGCCGAGCACATCAAGGTTGGTCTGCCACAACTATGTGGGAGCCCACCTTGAATTATGTAGAAAAAAAGCCAGCAAGTCGGATCGCACACGGATCCGACATGCCGGTTCTTTTTCTGCCCGACTGACAAGCAGAACAGCTGCAGGCTGTTAACTCAGAGGGGGAGTCTCCTCCCCCTCCAAGTTAATTGGCTAGAGTCTGACGGCAGTCCTGTATGTCAGTGGAACACACAGGATTCCTGTCCGACATTTAGCAGACTGCTCACAGCGTGGTGACGTCACCACTCTAATCAGTCTGCTAAAAGTCTGCCATAGATCGAGGAGTCTATGGCAAGCTTAACAATCTAAGTATTTGTCGCCTCAGCTGAATGACAGCGGTTTTCCAAATGCTTTACGGTTCAGTCCTGAACTATTGGCGATCCATTCCCTTCACTTATACAAGCGTCTCTAGTCCAGCAACAAACATTTACTTCATTATCAGCAAGAGTTAAGGCCGCCATACACGCACCAAGCGGCGGCCGATTTTGCTGCCGACCAATGTGCGTGTGTGTATGCCGATCGGGGGAGCCCACATGGGGTGACAGATCGCTGACGCCCCACAGCTCGGCCGGCCAGAGAACGGACATGTCCGATAATCTGGCCGATGCTGTTAGTCTCAATGAAGACCGGCGTCTTGCCGTCAGCTCTGGAGAGCAGCGTGAGGACGTCATCACTCTGCACTCTAGAGCTCATCTGAGCTGGTCTGTCGGCCCCCACTCGGTACGTGTGTGTGGGGGCCTTTAAGCGAGGGTCACAGTGGGCGCTGTAATGTTATGCGTTGCATGCATTTATTCTTATAGCATTATGTTATGTTCATTATGACTGTTTGTTAATTGCGACATTTGAAGTAATTTTTTTTTTATTTAAAAAAAAGAAAATTTAATTCCCATTTAAATTTAGTAGGAGTCAGTCCATTTTTTGCCGACTCCGACTCCAGGGACCCAAAAAGGTCTCCGACTCCTCGACTCCGACTCCACAGCCCTGCTCAAATTTATGAAAAATTTAGCAGAGAAATCTAGAAGATAGATGGGTTAACAGGGAACCAACATGAGGGTAAACCCTGTTCAACTTCCATTGCTTTGGGTGGGGACCCAAACTGACGGTATAGATTATGCAGAAGTGCTGTGGTTCGATTTTTAACAAATAAACTGCAAAGTGGGGTGTGCGTAATTATTTAGCCACACCTTTTTAAACCACCTTTTGCTCCAATTCCAGCTGCCAGTCTTTTAGGGTATGTCTCTACCAGCTTTGCACATCTAGAGACTGAAATCCTTGCCCATTCTTCTTTGCAAAACAGCTCCAGCTCAGTCAGATTAGATGGGCGTTTGTGAACAGCAGTTTTCAGATCTTGCCACAGATTCTTGATTGGATTTAGATCTGGACTGTGACTGGGCCATTCTAACACATGGATATGTTTTGTTTTAAACCATTCCCATTGTTGCCCTGGCTTTATGTTTAGGGTCGTTGTCCTGCTGGAAGGTGAACCTCCACCCCAGTCTCAAGTCTTTTGCAGACTCCAAGAGGTTTTCTTCCAAGATTGCCCTGTATTTGGCTACATCCATCTTCCCATCAACTCTGACCAGCTTCCCTGTCCCTGCTGAAGAGAAGCACCTCAGAGCATGATGCTGCCACCACTATATTTCATAGTGGGGATGGTGTGTTCAGAGTGATGTGCAGTGTTAGTTTTCTACCACACATAGCGTTTTGCATTTTGGTCTCATCTGACCAGAGCACCTTCTTCCACATGTTTGCTGTGTCACCCACATGGCTTATGACAAACTGCATATGGGACTTCTTATGCTTTTATGGGAACAATGGCTTTCTTCTTGCCACTCTTCCATAAAGGCCAACTTTGTGCAGTGCACGACTAATAGTCGTCCAGAGTCACCATGGGCCTCTTGACTACATTTCTGATCAGCGCTCTCCTTGTTCGGCCTGTGAGTTTAGGTGGATGGCCTTGTCTTGGTAGGTTTACAGTTGTGCCATACTCCTTTCATTTCTGAATGATCGCTTGAACAGTGCTCCGTGGGATGTTCAAGGCTTTGGAAATCTTTTTGTAGCCTAAAGGCTGCCATACACATACCGAATAGGTAAGACAGACCTACTCCGATATGCACCGGAATGCAAACGTGATGACGTCATCACGTATGCACCCCGGTGCATTATGGGGCCCCTTCAGTCGGCCGGCACCCTTTGTGTGCCGGCATTAGCTTCAATGAAGACGCCAGTCTTTATTGAAGCCAATGCCGTCGGCTTCCATCGGCCAGAGATTATCGGACATGTTCGTTCTCTGGCCGGCCGAGCTGTGTGGGCACATGCGATTAGTGTCAGATTTTTCCGCTGACCAACGGCGGGAGCGCGCACGCCTGTCGGTCAGGTGAAAAATCGGCCGCTTATCGGCATGTGTATGGCAAGCATAAGTCTGCTTTACATTTCTCAATAACTTTATCCCTGACCTGTCTGCTGTGTTCTTTGGTATTGCGCCAAATATTCCCTTAGACAACCTCTGAGGCCTTCACAGAGCAGCTGTATTTGTACTGGCACTATATTTAGTCATTAGCACTCATCAGGCAATGTCTATGGGCAACTGACTGCACTCGGACCAAAGGGGGCTGAATAAAAATTACATACACCCCACTTTGCAGTTATTTATTTGTAAAAAAACAAAAAATTGTAATCATGTATGATTTTCATTCTACTTCTCACGTGTACACCACTTTGGTCTTTCACGTGAAATTCCAATAAAATGGATTCGTGTTTGTGGCTGTAATGTGACAAAATGTGGAAAAGTATATACTTTCACAAGCCACTGTAGACTGCATCTTTACTTTAGGACACTGTTAGCAATATAATTTTAAGCTCACAGAAACCAAAAGGATGTGCAACACCACCCATACAGCCAAAATAAATTGCATAAGCCTTGTTACAAAAACCAGAAATACAGGTTCCATAGAGAAATCACATGTCTCATTTCACAGGGAGCGGCCATGGGGGGGATGGGTATTGGTGACGGCAGATGTAAGACGAAGATGTAAATGCAAACCTACTAGGAAAGCTTCCTATACTCCATTTACAGTTGTAGGATGCTAGCATTTTACACAGGGAGTCACAAAATTGTCATGACATGACATAACAATACACACCCTTAGTAAACATAGTACGGCATAAACACCAGGAGGTGATAAATGATAGCAGTTCATATGAATGGGAGGTTTAAGTATAAATGGATAAAGAGATTAACTGAGCAGTTTATTACAAAACTGTGACCAGAAACATTTATATTTTTTTAGTCAGACCTGCTTGTACTGCATATATAAAAAGTGCTAAGTAAACAATATTTGAAAAACAGACACACACACACAAACAAATCCAGTTTGCCGTATTTGTCAGCAGGCAATGGAAGAGGGTGCTTGTACAGCATAGCACCCCAGGTGACCTACCAATTGGCCCGACAGCCCCTGATCTTACCATTTTATTTAACCGCCCTAGCGGTCAGGATGGCAGCATCTCGTCCAGCGCTGCTACTGCTAGTATAGCACTGGATGAGATGGTGCCGTCCAGTACACATCGGGGCTCCAGAAGCGCATACTCACAGTTCTGCGCTGTCCCCGATGTCACAGGCAGGCTGGCAGCTCCTCCGTCTCTTCTCCTCCCCCCCTTCGAGTGATGACGTCACATCGGGGAGGCGGCGGGAAATTCAAAAGTACAGTACATGAAATCAGTTTTCTATGTAGAAAACTAATTTCAATGTGCTTCTATGCACTAAATCTCGCCAGAATAAAAAGTCTCTGGTGCCCCAGATGTGCCCATATGAAGTAACCCTCTCTTCCCTGGTGTGATTTTACCACATCCATCACACCAGGTTAGAGAGGGTTAACTGCAAATGGGCACATCTGGGGCACCAGAGGCTTTATTTGGGCGAGATTTAGTACATAGCAGCAAAGCTTTGTGCCCTGATTTTTGTATTTTCTCATTAAATTTATTTAAAAATTTTTATTTTTATTTTACAGAATTGTTTCAAACATTATTATAGTCAGGATGTCTATTAGACCCTTGTACGGACATATTTTGGGAAGTTACAGGCCTACAACATAAAGATAAATGTACCATTGAAGTCTATGGTGCACTTTTGGTACAGAAATCTGGACCTCAGCAGTGCGCTAGGGAGGTGAATAGCTTTTCAGTCTGTATTAAACGCGTTGAAAAACTTTAACTCATCTATATTTGCACTGCTTCGCATTTATGTAAACAAGCGGGTCCATTTAGGTCAAGGGTGGAAATTTTAACTTAGCGGAGACATGGCCTTAGCCCAGGGTCGGCAAAGTTTTGGCTTGTGGGCCACAATGGATTTTAAAATTTGACCGAGGGTGCAGAACAAGAGCCTGTAAGGCCCCCCCCGGCATAGCTGTCCTTACAGGGAGTGCAGAATTATTAAGCAAATGAGTATTTTGACCACATCATCCTCTTTATG
>CM070041.1:31752788-31765188 GCA_036250615.1 Ptychadena robeensis
CGGGGGAGCCCACATGGGGTGACAGATCGCCGACGCCCCACAGCTCGGCCGGCCAGAGAATGGACATGTGCAATAATCTCTGGCCGATGCTGGTAGTTTCAATGAAGACCGGCATCGCCATTGAAGCTAACAGCTGGCACACAAAGAGCAGAGTGATGACGTCATCACTCTGCACTCTAGAGCTCATCTGAGCTGGTCTGTCGGCCCCCACTCGGTACGTGTGTGGGGGCCTTTAGGCTAGGGTCACAGTGGGTGCTATAATGTTATGCGCTGCATGCATTTATTCCAATAGCAGAGAAGTCATTATGTTCATTATGACTGTTTGTTAATTGCGACATTTGAAGTAATTTTTTATTATTTATTTATTTTTAAATTTTTAATTCCCATTTAAATTTAGTAGGAGTCGGAGTCGGTCAATTTTTTTCCCAAAAATGTCTCCAACTCCACAGCCCTGATAGAATGTACAATTGTGTATAACTTTATTTAAGTAGATCTGTTATGAGAGACAAAAGGGAAGGGCAAACTGCACATAGTTCTGCAGATAATCCCAAAACATTTATTGCCATTCTACTAACCCACTGGCAATCCTGACAATGACGAGACCTGAACGCTAGGGTCCAAAAAATGAAACCATTCTTTTAGAAGGCATACTTAGAGTCCCCATACACGACTCGATACCCGCTTGATCAATGGCACATGGTGACATCACACTGCACTTGATTGTTTGTCACTCTAAGGCTGAGTCTATACTACAGCGCCCTTGCAACCGCGGGGGGCGTTATGGGCGCGGCGGTGTGTGCGTGCCCCCCGCTGTTTGGGCGCTGTTTAGGATGCGGTACTGATGTGCAGGCAATACCGCATCCTATTTCTATCTATTAGCAAACCCACACATGGGGCACGGTTTGCGCGCATCACACACCGCGCCTATTGTTTACCAATGGGCACGGCACATGTCTTCGGTGCAGCAGCGGAATGCCCCCAGATCCCCAACGCCCGGGCGGGCGTTGTGAATCCGCACGCGCTGCCGAGCTGCCCCCACCCCCAGGCATGACGTGCCAGTATAGACTGGCACGTCATTCCCCATAGGGGATTACAGGGGGCGGCTGCACTGCACGGATTTCGCCACGGTGTACGCGAGGGAAAACTGCACGTTTTCCTCAGTGTAGACTCAGCCTAATGCGGAATCATTGTGCACCACATTGCGCAATCAATCTCCGTTCAATACTTTGGATGGGAGCAAGCAATTCCCTTCAAAACAAACGTGCCCACCTGGAGTGATCGACCAGCGCAGCGATCCTACCCGTTGGTTCTTTTCACGCCGGGATCTATGTGTACATGGTGGGCTTGAAGTTTCTCTAGGGATCATTTCCTTTACAAATTCACCCCGATAACCACAAAAAATACCTATTTGTTCAATTAAGTCCTTTTCCCTCCAATAAGAGTTGTTGACAGACCTCAACCACCTTCCTGACAATGCAGGATTACTAGTACTACAGGTTTACCATTCAGATTCCCTTAGCGGTCTGCGCAACCAAGTTTTAGTGAAACAAGGCAAGATGTAGTTGCAGGGTCTTCTGTACGCATCCCATTAATTTTGAATGAGCACATACCCAAGATGTGCATGTGTCCCATCACGCCACAATGGGACACACGCAGATCACAGGAATAGGGTGTGTACAGAAGACACTTTAGAAAATAGATAGGAAGAAGCCTGTTGGAGCAAGGGATCAGCCACATTAAATACTTTTTACCTACAAATACAACAAACCCCCCACCCAAACAAAAAAAAAAGTGCCCTTTCTGTGTTACATGCAGGTTTTAGGATGACTATAGAAGGGGCTTTATCCAAATACAGTATATACAGCAATTTGTTTTTTGACTTGTCATGTCAAATATATTCATATATATATATATTTTCCCAATTCCTCAGGAAAATTTGTTAGACGGAGGCAGATGTCCCTTTTATAACTTATATAATCTTCTAAGGCAACTACAACAAATTTTCATATACAGCAAAAACACAATAATAAAATAACAAGCACATGCATGCCACAGAGTAAAACTAAAACGTAAAAGAAAGGAAGAAACTGTCCACAAGTAAACACAAAAATTATTATTTGAAGCTCTCTTTTACACAACCCAACTGGAACAGAGGAATTTCTGACTCCTCATTACAGAGCTGATGCCAAGAGAAAAACATACCCATACACTTCCCCTAAGGTTAGATAGTGTTCAGTATGAAAAATACTGTAATGGCTATGACCAAAACTCCCCAAAATTTATATATCTATAAAAAAAAGGGGGATGACAATTCATCACTGAAGCAAGAAGAAGAATTGTAATATTTACAGAGCTAGAACTCCCATGGATTGGTAATTAGAATACTAAACGGAATACATAAAATATATATAAATAGCAGAAACAAAGTATTCTGTGTGCATAGAAGCAATGAAATGGAACTTGTTAGAGTGCTGAAAGTCACAATGTGCCACGCTGATAGTTGTTTTAGGTCTAAGTGCTGTAATAAAATCAAAAAGGTGCTTCAACAAAGTATTAGTTAAAGGGTGTGCACACTTATGAAACCACATTATTTTATTTTTATATTTTTTCTTCCCTCCACCTAAAGAGTTCCGTTTGTTGTGGTGTGGTTTCTAGCGCAATACACTGTCTAAACAAATTAAATTCTATATAACATACACACACCTCACCACAAAATGAAAAAAGGGACTAAAAAGTGAACCACCAGTAAGTCCCATTAGGTTTTTTTTAAATTTGCGACCCAATTACAGAAAAGTTGCTTTCTAAAAAGTTTGAATGCCTTAAGCCCCCCATACACCTTAAGATCGATCCATACAATCTACACTAGATCTACCAACAACTGTGTAGTATAGTGGCCTCCCTGATAGAATACATAGTGATTGGAAGAATTAGAAAGGTCCTTATATTACATGGTTTTGATAGAACAAAATTTGATTGTACAGAAATTGTATGGAAAGATTGTAAGGTGTATGGGGGCCTTTATTCAGTAGAGACTTTCTATTCTGATTTAACCCACAATAAACTAGATTAAATGTTATGCATATGTTGTATAGTAAAGGCTAAATTTACATGGGAAACGACCTGTCACCAGCACCTGTGCACGAGCTTGGGGTCGTTCACAAATCATTTACCAGGTGGTTTTTAACCTAAATGAGCCCTATAAATATAAGAACGCTAATAAATAGGTACACAGATTTTTGTTAATGTCAAGTGCCTCTCTGTTAACACATATATGTCCTCAAAGTGGAAAACCAGACCTCCATGAAAGCTCTTTGGCTCAGTTATAAACTTTAAGTGCAGTACACATCAAATACGATATCCATTGTTATTAACCTCCCTAGCGCTCTGCCTGTACTGCGCCAGGTACACTGCCTGTCATTTACTCCCTCCCTCCGCCGCTCTCCACACAGCCGGTGTGTGGGCAGGAAAGCCAGCACTCCTCCATTAACATGGAGGTCTGTGGCGCTGCCCCCCCCCGCCCCGTGGCGCAATCGGGGCTGTGCCGAAACACCGGAAATGATTCAGCGATGAAGACAATCGCTGCAGCTTTCCAGGAAGGCATCGATGCCGGCTTCCCCTGAGGAAGGAAGGACCTATCAGAGGCCCAGATTACAGATTGGAAAAGAAGAAAATACATGTAAGAATAAGGTTGGTGCCACCCAACCAATGCCAATAGTATCTGACACAGGATTTCCCCCAGACCTGTCACACGGGAGTCGGAGAAATACTAGGGTCAGATCTATCCCATGGGCATGGGTTTGAGAATATTTGATCTGCCCAATTTAAAATCTTTGACTAACACGCCACTGGTCAGCACACTCAGATTAGTATCCTCACAACCTACAAAGGTCTACTCATACAGTCCGATACAGAAGGTCATGCTCTTCAGGAGCCAGAAAGTCCAGTTAAGTGGGTAGCAGTGATTTTAGAGAAGCCAGGAAACACATCAATATTTGACAGTATTTGAAAAGGTAAAAAAATAAAAAAAAATAAAAAAACATCTGCTAGATATCTACACAATTGTCTGAATGACTCAAGGAATGTATAAAACCCACATATTTTAAAGTTCAGTTGTAGAGAGACAGAGCTAGTCATACAAAAATCACATCCTCACATATGGTCATTCACAAATATGAAAAATTAAGACATTATATTAGATATTTCACCCCAAACATTTACTGTAAATCCGACCTTCAAGAAAAAGTCATGTGATGCCTCAGCCTGCTTGAACTAGCTACAAAAATTGATAGGCCCATCCAAAGTAGGTTTTTGGATACTACATGCTTATTGTTGATCAATATGCAACAGGAAAAAAAAGGAAGGACTGTATGATTAGATAACTCAACTGAATAGACTGCTCCCTCAAAAGGGAAACTTGACCCGCCTGTTAGCCCTATGACGGCATGCAACAGTTTTATACCATATACATGGTTTTCGTTATGCCTATTGTTCTAACTGGCCAACCAACTGACTGATCTCAGCATTTTTATTGGTACCTTAAAACTAAAAAAGATAATGTTAAACCTACATTTAATAAATAATTTATTATGTAACATTGAAGTAATATAATTACATAACTAAACAATGGCTATGAAACCAGGTGTGTCTTATGACAGCCATTGTTTTTCTGTTTACACTTTAAACGGAACACAAATGGGCAAGAGCTTTGCTATTGTCCCAGCTTTCATATACCAATAAAAGACTAAACAAAACACAACCAACTAATATTTCAAACATAGAACTAGATTCATTTTTCTTGTGTTCATATACACAGGTAACCCACAGATTTGGTGGTTGATGTTTTATTTTGTACTCGTGCAATGTTGCAGAATTTCCATCAACTGATTTCTGATATGCAGTGTTCTCCCCAGGGCAGATTGGCCGGGCGGGCCGCCCGGCAGATTTTAGTCCCCGCCCGGCAAGTGTACAGGTCCCGCAATGCACCGCGGACCGCCCTGGTGTATGGATATATTACGTGTATGTTGAACACATACACTAGGAATACGCTGCACATTGACTAAGGGCTCTATAAGACATCGAGCAGAGCGTCATACTCTCCCATATGCACTTTTCGGTAACTTTTCCCATTCTGCGTTCTCGGATGACGTCACGACACCTACCAGCAACTTTTCTCCCCGTGCAGAAACAAAGCTGTCTAGCAGTGTTATTTCTGCAGCAGCCAATCGCGTGCATGCGCCTAAAATCTCTGATTCCGGATTGCTGTGTGCCCGCTCTGTAAATGGCCGCGTTCTTACTTCTCGTTCTTTTGTATCGCTCTCCCTATTCGATAGTAAAGGTGTGATGGGCGGGATCGGCAGGGAAGCTGTATTGGCAGGGATTACGTACAGGCATTCCCTCTTCACGGTACATACCGTAGTTTCTCCGTGGGGCGGAGTGGAGGACCAATTTTAATCACCGGTAGTATGTTCGAACCTTCACAGCTGCCTTTGCACTAGACGGGACCGCCGCTGAGGAAATACAATGACCTCTGTCAGTGCAAAGGCAGCTGTGTAAGGTGGTCGAACAATAACTCCCGGTGGATAACATCGGTCCTCACGCCTCCGCCACAACCGGAGAACTACGTATGTAACCAGGAAGAAGGGAAGAGGACTCTGGGTCCTCTGATAGTCGGAGGATCCTTTCCACATCCAGCCTGACCCGCAGCGGCTCTTCCTGCCTGACGGTGCTGTCCCCCGAGCCAGCTCTCGAGTATTGTTAACAAAGCCCGGGAGAGTGGCGGCTCTCTCCTTACCCTGTCTGTATATATACTGTGGTGTGCTCACTATACTCCATCATCTTATTCACTCGATGTGGTCTTCTATGGGGGACGCCCTGCCTCCTGGTCACCAAGTAAACACCGTGTGCTAGAGTGACCACTTGCTTCCATGTCAACCAATTTAACACTTCTTTGCTATAATGTACCCCTGCTTTCCATGTCCACCATGTAAACAGTGTTGCACATTGCCCCCTCCCTCACCACCGGCTACTTTTTCATGCCACCCGGCTGAAAAAAATTTCTGGGGAGAACACTGGATATGTTTTAAGAATTACTGTATTTTTCATAAGACACACATTTTTACCCCACAGAAGTGTGTGTGTGTGTGTGTGTGTGTGGGGGGGGGGGGGCTTGCAGGGTTCTTCCAGTCAGCTTTCCCCTTTGTCTCCCCTCTTCCTGTATACATCTGTGACTGTGACCTCTGTAAGTGTTCACTAGTGACACCTTGTGGCTGAAATTGATATAGCATTAGGGATTTTTCCCCCAATTGAGATGAATGCTCGAACACTTCAAATATTTTTTGTTCTTGTTTTCCTGCTTTCAAAACTGGATGTGTCCTATGGTCCAAAAAATATGATACTTTGAAAGAAAAAGTTTAGGCTAAAATGCAGAATGTCGGGGCTCCACAACCTAAAAATCGATGGGACACGCACACCAAAACCGCAGTGGAGTTTAACGCTTATGTCTCCAGAGATTTTTTTTTCACTTTTAAAATGGTCCACACACATCTTTAGGACCTGCCCAAATCACAGCCCAAGATACACTATGGGACAATTCCCACTGGTGCCGGCATAGGCAGTGGTTGGCAAATGATAGCCCGCAAGCCATATGTGTGGCCCTTTTAGAGTTTCAATCCATCCCATGAATTGCCCCTGAACAATCATAGGGGAAAACATACATGTTACAACTTTGATTTTACTAAAACCATGTCATATGAGGACTCTAGACTACTAGATTGTTCTTGGTAGATCTAAAGGAAATAGTACAGAAAAATTGGTAGGTGTAAGAACAGGCTCTCCAGCTAAGAAGTGAATCGTACATGGTTCGATTTTCTCATTCCATGGACTTAAACAATCATTTTAAGTTAATCGTTTAAAATCGATTGCTATTTAGCTGAAATTAAAATAAAACAAAAATGGATCAAGCATTGATTGGACATCTGACAAGTTTTCTTGGTATTAAGATCGATTTGCATCCGATCGTACTAAGGAACATGCGCACAGGGTGTATAGAAAAGTAAAAGGAATCGAACAGTTATGATACTATATCATTATGGTTTCCATAATGATTATAAAATTATCTTTTTTTTATTGAATTGATTGACCTGAAACCCAAGCCGTGTATGCCCAGCTTTACTGCCTTAAGTGCCCCATACCCCTTTAGATCACTCCATACAATTTCCATTAGATCTACCAACAATTATGTAGTGCCAGGTCCTTCCTCATAGAATACATAGTGATTGGAAGGTATACATCACAGCTATGTTGTGCCAGGTCCTCACTGATAGAATACATAGCGATTAGAGGTTTAGAACAGTCCTCATATTACCTGGTTTTGGTAGAACAAAAAGGTGATTGTACAGAAATTGTATGGTAAGATGTAAGGTGTAGGGGGGGCGGGGGGGGGTGTTACTGGCAGGACCTGCAGCTAAGAAACAGTCACAAATATCTAAACCGTATAAAGGTGCCCATACACCTTTAGGTCTCTCTGTCAGATCTACTTTAGATCTACCAACAACTATGTAGTATAGGATCCTCTGCGATTGAACACAGATAGACTTGATGGTTTATATGTCCCTCATATTACATGGTTTTGGTAAAACAAAAAGGAAAACTTAAGGATATCTGACAGAGAAATCTAAAAAGGTGTATGGGCACCCTAAGAAAATAAAATAAAGACTTCAGGGTGTAACAGACACGAAGGCAGCTTATCTACGGTGTGAAGATTCCACTGCACAAATTATGGTGACAAATCATGACCAATACAGAAGATTGAATATATTCAGATTTATAATAGAATATTTCCAACGACAATCAAACACAGCTGCCTCAGTCACCTCAGGAAATATTTACTTTCCGAGAAGACTTCGCACATGGATGCAGCATATATAGGGTGTGGAAGTTCAGCAGTTAGCCCAGGATGTATACAAATTATTGTGACATTACATGACAAATGAAGGTCTAATATAATAAAATTCTCAGGGGCAGTCTAAAGCTGACCATACACCTTTAGATCTCTGTTAGATATACTTTAGATCTACCAAAAACTATGTAGTGCCGGGTCCTCTGCGATTGAACACAGGCAGACTTGATTGTTTAGAAAGTCCTTCATATTACATGGTTTTAGTAAAACAAAAAGGAGATCTAAAGGATATCTGGCAGAGAGATCTAAAAGGTGTATGGCCAGCTTAAGTTTCTACATTTAGAAAAGACCTCTGGGGTGGCACACACACCAATTTGTATAGGGTGTAAAGAGTCAAGGGCTGCCTCAGAATGTATACAAATATGATGACAACAAATGACAAATACAAACAATACCTAATCATTTTAATATATTATATATGAATATATTTATTATTTAACACTTCCAGGGAAGTCAAACACATCTGCCTGACAATCACCTCAGGAAATATGAATACAAATGTGCAGGTCATGGTCTGCTCCCCCCACACACAGGAAGACATGTTGTCACCCCTCTCATTGCTCGGCCTGGGGACAGCACACACATCGTCTCACCTTGAAGCTGCTTGAATCGGCCTTCCAGGACATTGGCATACTGCACCGAGTTAACGAAGGCGGCCGGAGATAGTGGAGGGGAGCTGGGCCTGGGCACCTCCACATATCCGGACTCATACTGATACATGGTGCACGATCACCTCACGCTGCCAATTTCCGCCACGAGATCAGTCAGCAAAGGAGCGCAATCTCCATCAGCTCTATGTACACTCGATGGTCACCGCTGGAAATCACAGACACTCGAGGGTTACACGTCTCCAGTAATCCGATCAGATCTCCGCATAGCCAGAAAATACAAAGTGATCGATCCTGCTCAGGACACTCAAAACTTCTCAGCGCAACAGCTGTTTGGCTCCAGCGCAGCTTCTCTCACCAGACCCGCATCATTCACACTTTAAAAACACCGACGATCGTGACGATCCGGATTGCGATCCATAAAATGAAATCGGGGGAATAAAAGGCGTGCAGGCGCTGCACTGGGGGGACATGCACCTTTTTTGCAGTGCACAAGTTGTAAAAAGATCAGATTTCCGGAATTCCTGGGATTTCTGGCTCTTGGGGAGATATATTTTCCCGCTGCTGCTCTTCCTGTACCTTGATCTTCGTTAAAAAAAAAAACTCCAGCCAGGTTAAAAAGAAGGCGTGTAGGGTGGAGAGAGGAGCCGGGGAAGAGGGGAAGGTCGGGTGTAACCACTAGGAAAGGTGTGACAGGGGGGGAAAGACTGCAAGTGGTACAGTCCTGTCTAAAATCAGTCTGAGCTGTAACTTCTCTGCTTATCAAGGTGTTTTATCTCCTACCTTCCAACCTTACATAGGGGAGAATGGCAGGAATCCTTCATCATTGTTCCCAATGTCAAGAGAACGAACAAGCACTATACATACATTACTTATTATGTGCTATGGAGAGGTAAGGAGGACGAATGTGCGGCCACTGTGTCTGTAGGAAACAATAGTCCCAGAGAAGGATAGCTAATTAAGGGCTCATATTAAAGGTCGACATGCATTCGTATTCTGATTGTTCATATTATGTTCATTCGTATTTCTGTTCATTCATATACCGAATGACCTGAAGGGTTTTTGGCAACACTACAGTACTTCCGTTTGAAATTAAAATGAACATGTGTATGGCTAGTTTTACACTATACACTCTACACACTCTGCACAGTACACACCACACACGTTGGAGGGCTCGTTGTATTAACGATTCCCATAGTATTAGAAACACACTGTGGGGTAAAAAAAGCGGACGCAGCAACAGGTTTCCAGCCTGTTTGGAGCGAGCACCCTCTCTGATGAAACCAACATGCCCCCCCAGCGCAAACACACACAAAAAAAGGTCATAGTCATATATACACAGCTCCCCTGTGTCAAAGTCATATACACACAGCGGCGGATGTTCGCAATTTTGAATATTTAAGATATTATGAACAGGCAAGCTTATTGCCATGCATTGTGATAATATAATCTCAATGTGATAATAAATGCACATTCATTTTTATATAATTGCAATGTGAATATATTATTGCAATGCATACAATTGAATTTTATTATACACACTTTATTAGGCACAACTTTCCAACTGCTCGTTGACGCAAAACGCAAATTACTGATCAGCCAATCACATGGTGGCAACTTAATGCATTTAGGCATGTTGACATGGTCAAGACAAACGGCTGCAGTTCAAACCAATGTCACTGAGGAATGTTTCAGGGATTCTTGAAAATACGCTTATTTAGCAGGGAGAGGGCGTTACTCTACCTGCTAATGTCCCACCCCGCACATTATCAGCACACATCTGACCACCACACATGCCACCAATGCAAAACCAATCCGTGTACATTCAACAACAGGTACACTTTTGTCATTCTACTTGAGGAAAAGATCTGTTTGTAAGTAAAAGATGTCAAAATATAAAAGTGAAATTGCAAAATATATTCACACGTCTGTACCCCTGAGAAAGGAAAAAAGGTTTTCTTAAATGTTAAAAATTAACTGCTTGTGATACTATGTTTAGTGCAAAATCCAATAAAATTTCAAATGTAAAAAAAAAAATGAACTGCTTGTGATATTGGTGGGGGTCATCCTCTCACCATCATTAAACCTCATACTTTAATCTCTTCTGTGTTCCAAAAACAAACAGACCTTTTGTCCCTGATAGTTGAGCAATGTGACACTTCTCAAACAAAGTTTGCTCATATGCACCAAAACATGGAGAAACAGAGCTGAATAACCATTGGGTATAAAATTGCACAAGATGACTTGTTTCTCAATTACTGGTCCTAATCTGTCACAGTGTCATGTATGCAGCAATCTGATATGTAATTCTAGGTTAATTTGTGCTTGATGTGATAATATTACAAATTGTGACATGAGTGGGCAAGTAAAAGTATATAAATACATTATTAGTTTATATATTTGACTACATCAACCTCACAACTCCATACTCATGATGGGCTTGAATTTCAGCAAAATTAGCCAGTAGGGGCAATTGATACTCCATTGTGCGCCCTCAATTTCTGTTCTCTCCTGTGTCCCCGCTGTATATACAGGGCCCCCTTTCGTCCATGCATACAATACCAGTAGACCACTTATATACTATTGGGTTCATCTTAAGATTTTTGTTTGTGCATGGTTATATATATGCTTGTTTCACAGATTCTTTGTCTGTCCTGACGAAGGCCATTAGGGTATTTAACAAAGTATTCAGATAAACTTTTGATATTGACCAAATACTTTTTTGCGCCATAATTTGCAAACACATTCTTTAAAAATCAGACAATGTTATTTCCTGAATTCTTTCCCCCCATTCTGTCTCTCATAGTTGATAGTCATTTAAGTAGGAGAACTTAATTGGTTGCTGACTTAATTTTTTTTTCCACACTGTGTATATATATATATAGGGGAGCACATAACTTTTATAGTGAGCTACTCAGATGAGTACCAGGAGATAATGTTTGGTACTCATATGGTACACCCATATGTAGGGTGGTCTTCCTCACTGTCATCTGCGTCAGCCTCCAGCATGGTAGATTTTGCTGCAGATGGACCTCCCTGTTCCTGATTGATTTTCCAATTAGCTGCCTCCATCCACAGGTCACCAGCTGGCTTTGGGTCAAATATAACTCTCACAGTACAACACCATTTGAACCCCTAGATCTCATTATATATCTCAGTAATGTAACTTTTCTCTTGTCAGATTTTACCCTATATATGCCTACTCTGACTTTTGTCCCCCAGATCTCCAACACTCTTATAAGTCTAATAATTTTTTGAATTAGTAATTTGCATTCCCAATTTGACACCCCTAACTGCAACCGTTTATAGTTGTTAAAGCTTCCCTGCGGTATTTCAAGTGACATAAATTGTATATGTTAAACAATAAAAATTGCCAAAGAATTTTGGCAATTTAAAAAAAAACATTTACAGTAGTGTTTTAATGATAGTAATGTTGTGTGGAGCTGTAATCTCAACTGAAGCTGCAATATCAGCTTCAGCCACCGGCTGTCACTAGAGAGCACTTGCTGTCAGAGCACAACAGAAGCACTGCTCCTCACACAGCAGGAAGGAGGGGGTGGGGGTGAAGGGAGTCCAGTGAATCTGTCCTCTGTCTGTGTAGTACACAGATGCGATTAGGAAGGATAATAAAAGGTACGCAGAGCGTGTTTTTAGACCCATTTGCATACCAGCGTATTGCTTATGTGCACTAGTGATGAGTGGCATAGGCAATATTCGAATTTGCGATATTTCGCCAATAATTCTACTAATATTCTACTATATTCGCAAATATAGATTCACAATTACAGGGAGTGCAGAATTATTAGGCAAATGAGTATTTTGACCACATCATCCT
>CM070041.1:31782870-31796908 GCA_036250615.1 Ptychadena robeensis
GGGGGGGGGACAGGAAATCTTGCCGAACCCTGCCCAATTGCCCCTATTCATAATTAGTTTAAGTTTTTAAAATCAAAGACGCGCTTTTTATGTCATGTCTATGGCCGTGATCAGGGGCATGGCCCGCGATCAAAAATGCAATAAGCCGGGTTTTAGATTGTGGGCCGCACCTGATCACGGATGACCATGGCTTTGGGGATGAGCCCCATCAAATACATAGGCGTGGTCGATCAATTATAATTGCAGAAAACCACAGGAGATTGCATTAGTGGAGACAAGCCTTAAATGTAGTTATAACCTAGGCTTTGTGGTCATGGGTTGTGGTCATTGGTTTTGTGGCCTAGGCTGCTAATGGACTACAGATTTGAGCATGCATTTAGCTTCTGTTCGTGTTGCATAGTATTCTGCTGACAAAGTCTCAACTTGCTGCAACTGCAAGCACTCCCTTCTGCCAGTTGGTGAAGAACTACACTGCCCAGCATGCCCTGTCAGCTGTCAGTATGAAGGGGGGCGGAGCTAGCACTCTTCATACTGAAATCTGGCTGTTGTATGGGGCGAAGCAGGCTGGGTGGATTTCTGCCCAGCTTATAGCGTGTTCGGATTCACACGCTGGAATCTAGGGAGAAATGGCTACCCGGAGGTCCCCATTGAACGGGAATCGATGTACCCATGCGGTGCACATTGATTTCCGTTCAATTGATCCCCGATCAATCACGCTGTGATTGATCGGGGGTCAATTGCACGAGAATTTACCCACGTATGGCTAGCTTTAGTCCTTGATATTCCCTCATCAGCTTTCCGATTGTCTGGCAGTGCTAAAGGAGGGTATGGGCACTGTGTGCATTCTGCATAAGTAGAAAGAGAACTGACTGTCTGCAGCTCTCTTCTCCCCTCTCTCTGGCTCTGCTGACAGTCTGACTCCAGTCCAGCAGCTGCCGATATGTCCCCTGAACTGAGTAGCATCTACAGTTCACAGGAGATTTCCAGGATTATTAAAATACAAGAGAGGGTCAGGAAAGAGTCTTAAAAAATTTTACTTTCCCAGTGTGTTGTCGATTTGAGCTCCCTCTTCGAGATGTGCTGCCCCTGTAACCAGCAGGGGGACCACATCTGACAAGATAAGCTTCCCCACCGAGATGAGCTCCCCCTCTAAGCACACAATGACCAGAAGTCCATACATTCAAAGCCTCCACTTTGAGCCTCATCGGTTAATGAGCACTATGGGCTAGAGACCATCCCAATCCTACCATTGGGGGTCTCTGGCCCCTTTGGTTCCAGAGAATTGGGGAAGTTAAGGCCTTGACTTAAATGTGGGCCACTCAGGGAGGAAGCCCAGTAAAGGGCGAAACATGTCGGAGAGAATCTGCTGTCTATCAAGTTTTCATGTCTGTATACACATCAACCATTAGCTGTCAATTCTTATTGGTTTTAAATGATTAAAATTTAAGGTCATCCCAGTGTATGTTGGGGCTCTGAAATTCTATTGGAGATCTGTGCAGGGATCTCCCATTGCCAGACATGATAGGTATGATAAAGCTTTTGGTCCAATTATTCTATATTTAGCAACTTCTTAATTTTCATGAACATTGGGGTGGCCCAGTGGCCTATGCCTTTAACATTAACAGTGTTTTCTCTGCAAAAGTTAAACCAGCAATAACCAGATCTTAGTAAATGACATACATATTAAAAACTCAGTTAAGACCGATGTACTGACTGTCTCTACAACAAGTGCAGTAAGGTAGAATTTTTAATGAGGATTAATTTATTGAGATTAAGGAAACATTTCAATGTTCTGAACTGCAGCAGGAAATAGTTCAGCTATTCAGGACATTAGCTTTATAAGCGGATTGTCACAAAAATGTGTTGTGCAAGATTACGGATTCAAGGTGTAATTGTATACTGCAATTTAAAAAAATTAGCTACATCACAGTTATATTTATCAGATCGGGAATAAACCAGTTCATTATTTGTGTTTTTATATATAGCAACTGATTCCAGATGTACAGTAGGAAAAACAGAGCTTTTATTTTTTTGACTACTCAGATCTCTGTTACTTTAGTCATACAAACAAACTTGTAGCTATCATTGTCTTCAGTCACATATTCTGCTGTCTCAGCTTATCCATGATATAATTTAGTTATCAAGAGTCAATCAGATTAAAAGTCCCTTAAGCCTGCCATACACACGCCGATGTGTGTAGGCAGACTAGTCCCGATATGTTCCGGGATGCTAACGTGATGACGTCATCACGTTAGCACCCCGTTGCATTATGGGGCCCCTTCAGTCGGCCGGGCACCCTTTGTGTGCTGGCCATAAGCTGCAATGAAGACGCCGTCTTCATTGCAGCTTATGGCATCGGCTTGCCTCGGCTTGCATCGGCCAGAGAAGATCGGACATGTCCGTTCTCTGGCCGGCCGAGCTGGGGGGCAACAGGGATCTGTCGCCCCATGTTGGTACATGCCGATAAGCGGTCGATTTTTAACCTGACCGACGGCGCGAGCGCGCACGTCTGTCGGTCAGGTTAAAAATCGTCCGCTTATCGGCATGTGTATGCCTAGCATAAACCTCCTTAGCACTCTTGCAAGGTCAGGTTTCTTTACCAAAAGCACACCATAGACTCTAATGGAATTTATTTTTTTATGTTGTAGGCCTGTAACTTCCCAAAATATGTCCATAGAAGGGTCTAGTAGACATTCTGAATATAATAATGTTTGAAACACACAATTATGTAAAAAAAATTACATTAAAAAAAATGAAAAGGTATCATCTCAATGATAAATTTCTAAAACACTTATTTGGTATGAAAGATCTGAAAACAGCATGTATTTATATTTATGTTTTGTTTATAATAACATATTAACATTTTTATTACAATTGGAAATGTGTTTGTTTTTGTTTTACTTTCAATTGTATTGGATACAGTTATCACTGTACAATGCCCTTTGGCACCCTCTGTCCCTTGGTGTGAACAGCACATCTGGAAATCACACTGAAACAGTGTCTTCTGCATAGAAAACTGTTTCCTATGCAATTAACATTTGAATGCCCCACTGCTTCCCCCCCCCATGTGATGTCATCACGTCACTCGGGGGGGGGGGGGCGGGTGTGACACCGGCTTCAGTGAAGAAGCCAGTACAGAAAATCGGAGCCACCTGGACGAGATGGAGCCGTCAGAAGTGTTAGCTATCATACACAAATTAACTTGTACTCTTAATCGATCTTAGTTTCAAAAGGCTTGTGCAATTGATCTATCAGCTGCCAGTCTAAAGCTGGCCACACACGGGTAGATTCCCATGCAATTGAGCGGCAATCAATTACAGCATGCAAGGCGCTTGATGTTCCTCTAATCTGATACTTCATCGAGCCGTGTGTGGCTAGCTTAAAGAGCCCCACACACGTACCGAGCTGCACTCCGACACGGACAGTTTCAGCAACCACCCTTTTGACATGTCTGTTCTCTGGCCGACCAAGCTTTGGGGCGACGGGGATCTGTCTCCCCATTTGGGCCCCCCGAGGGGTGCCAAAATCGGATACGAGCCCACATCGGTCGGCAGCAAAATCGGCTGCTGCGAGTTGCATGTGTGGGGGGCTTAAAGCTGGCCATACACCTTTAGATCTCTTTGTCAGATATCCTTTAGATCTACCAACAACTAAAGCTAGCCATACACGCACCGAGCGGCGGCTGATTTTGCCGCCGACCGATGGGTAGTGTTGAGCTTGATTATTAGATTTTCAAATATTTAGCTTGAACATCGCCATTTCAACATTTAGCAATATTCGCGAATATATCGGATATCCTCTGCGTTCACAATTTTTTTGCGATTTATTGAGAGTTTTTGCAATCCCATTCATTGCAATGAATCACGATTATATAATTGCGATGACATTTGTTTTGTTTTTTTAATGAAAAATTATGAATAATAGCCCAGTCGAAAATCTGAGCTCCATTGACTTGCATGCATTGGGCATATCTGATCTCATTGTGATTTTTATCAAAATACATAGAAAACCCCCCAGATACTTGAACAATCTACTGAAATTTACCTACATCGATTTTATGTAAAATTTTTATTAAATTTTTGCATCCAATTCAACTTTGATCCAATAAAAAGGAATCAATTTTCAAACAATCAACTTACTATACGATTATTTTTTAGGTAAATTTTTTCAGTTCATTGAATGGAAAAATCTAATTGCGTATGCTTAGCTTTAGTCTCTCTGCTAATTACATGTTTCATTTTATGATATATGCCTGCAAAGAGCACCTTAATGATCCCAAGTACTACATTTCTCTCAGTTTGCCTGCATTTTACAAATAATTACAAAAGGTTAAATGAAGTCAAATTAAGGTATTAATACTAGTTGGAATTAGTTATACTTTCAATATTTTCTATACATGTAACCATGTTCACACTGGGGCATTAAGCGGTTAGTCAATTTTGGAAACTACTCTGTGTGTGCGTCTAGGCGGTATACTCATTCCTCATTGGTACCCAGATGCAGCAACAAGAACAATCAATGGAAATAAAAAAAAAACAAGGCTCAGTAGTATGTGTGGCCTCCACATGCCTGTATGATCTCTCTACAATGCCTAGGCATGCTCCTGATGAGGTGGCAGATGGTCGCCTGAGGGATCTCCTCCCACACCTGGACTTAAGCATTCCCCAACACCTGGTCAGTCTGTGGTGGATGGAGCGAGACATGATGTCCCAGATGTGCTCAATTGGATTCAAGTCTCAGGTCTGAGTTTGGGGATGCCAGTCCATAGCATCAATGCCTTCATCCTGCAGGAACTGCTGACACACTCCAGCCACAGTAGGTCTAGCAGTGTCTTCAATTAGGAGATTAGGAGTAACCCAGGGCTTACCGTACCAGCATATGGTCTCACAAGGTGTCGGAGGATCTCGCTACCTAATGTCAGACTACTGCCTGGCCCTCATATCACCCTAATTTGAGCAGATACATGCACTTTTGTGGCCTGCTGTAGGCCATTTTGCAGCATTTTGGCAGTGCTTCTTCTGTTCCTACTTGCACAAAGGCAGAGGTAGCGGCCCTGATACTAGGTTGTTGACCTCCTATGGCCTCCTCCACATCTCCTGATGTCCTGGCCTGTCTCCTGGAAGCGCCTCCATGCTCTGAACGCTACGCTGAAAGACAGAGCAAACCTTCTGCCACAGCTTGCATTGATGTGCCATCTTGAATGAGCTACACTACATGAGCCACTTGTGTGAGTTGTAGACTCAGTCTCATGGAACCACTAGAGTAAATGAGCCGCCAGCATTCATAAGTTGTCTGTGGTCACCACCTGCTAAACCAGTCCTTTATTGGTGATGGCTTGCTAATTGCTTATAATTTCCATCTGTTGTCTATTCCATTTGCATGACAGCATTTGAAATTGATTGTCAATCAGTATTGCTACCTAAGGCAAAGTTTACACTGGTGTTTTTTTACCGCCAGGTAAACGACCGTTTAGCGTGACCGACCGACGCCACATTAGGCATCCGTTAGTTTTCGGGCGACCGTGCCATAGGACCTCTATGGGGTCCTTAATTTGACGCCCTGTAATTGCCTGCACTGTTTTGCAGACGACCACAGAAAGTAGTTTATCCCACGGCTGCGGGAGTGCACTTGCGGTTTCTGAGCTGAAAGCAGCTCGAGAACTGACAGTGTAAACTTAGCCTAAGTGGAAAGTTGGATTTCACAGAAGTGTGATTGACTTGTAGTGACATTGTGTTGTTTAAGTGTTCCCTTTATTTATTTTTTTGAGCAGTGTGTATTTACAGTCAGGTCCATAATTATTGGTACATCAACACAATTCTAAAATGTTTGGCTCCATACACCACCACAATGGATTTGGAATGAAACAAACACAATGTGCTTTAACTGCAGACTGACAGCTTTAATTTGAGGGTATTTACATCCAAATCAGGGCTCCAAAAACAGCTCAAATTCAGCCAAATACTTAAGAACTCATTGGAAAGTGCAGATGGACTATGACCCAAAGCATACTGCAAAAGCAATCAAAGAGTTTTTTAAGGGAAAGAAGTGAAATGTTATGCAATGGCTAAGTCAATCACCTGACCTGAATCCCATTGAGCATGCATTTCACTCGCTGAAGACAAAACTGAAGGGAAAATGCCCCAAGAGCAAGCAGGAACTAATAACAGTTGCAGTAAAGGCCTGGCAGAGCATCACCAGGGATGAAACTCAGCGTCTGGTGATGTCTATGTGTTCCAGACTTACTACAGCTGAACTACAGGCTGTAATCGACTGCAAAGAATTTGCAACCAAGGATTAAAAAGGGTAAGTTTGATTTATGATTATTGTTCTGTCCTATCACTTGAGGCACATATGCAAACTGTTGTAATCCTACACAGTTTACCTGATTTGGATGTAAATACCCTCAAATTAAAGTTGACAGTCTGCAGTTCAAGCACATTGTGTTTGTTTCATTCCAAATCCATTGTGATGGTGTATAGAGCCAAAAATTTTAGAATTGTGTCGATGTCCCAATATTTATGGACCTGACTGTATATACATACACAGTGCATCTGGAAAGTATTCACAGCGCATCACTTATTCCAAATTTTTATGTTACAGCCTTATTCCAAAATGGATTAAATTATTTTTTTTTCCTTAGAAATGTAAGCACAAACCCCATGACAATTTGAAAAAAAGTACAAAACAGATTATGTAGTCTTCCTTGAGCTGGCTGTTCATCTAAACTAAGCAATCAGGGGACAAATGCCTTTGTAAGGGAGGTGACCAAGAACCCAGTGGCCATCCTCTTAAAGCTCCAGAGGTCCCCTGTGAAGGATTACCTTTCAGAAGGACAACCATCTCTGCAGCAATCCACCAATCAGGCCTTTATGTTACAGTGGCCAGACATGGCAACCCACCTTGAGTTTGCCAAAAGAACCCGAATAACTCTCCGACCATGGTATAAAATGATTGACTTTTTAGTGTAAATACCAGGTGTCACGTTTGGAGGAAGCCAGGCACTGCTCATCACCAGGCCAATACCATCCCTACAGTGAAGCATGGTGGTGGCAGCCAGAGGGATGTTTTTCAGCAGCAGGAACTGGGATAATAGTCAGGATAAAGAAAACGATGACTGTAGCAATGTACAGAGACATCCTGGATGAAAACTTGCTCCAGAGTGCTAAACTTTTTTCATGTTGGCATTATGGGGTGTTCATTCAATACTTTCATCCATTTTGGAATAAGGCTGTAACATATCAAAATGTGATAAAAGTGATGAATACTTTTGTGGCTCAGGGTTGATTTTCATGACAAAAAGCAGTCAACTGAGTAACACGCGGGATTGCTTACCTAATCCAGATGAGCCAGTGGTGTCCTCCAGTAATGTCTAAAATTTTGCGAAAATATTTATGCGTCTTCTAGAACCAAGGCGTGAGCACTCACAGCCAAAAAACTATTGGGTGCTGCGCCTTCGCAGTTAGCCTGCCAGTTAGCCAGCAGAGGCACAAGTGGAAGTGGGGAAGCTGCCAGAGGGAATATCCACCCATGGCCAGTTATTCCGTTTGCCTCTGCTTCTTCCGCCTCCTGAAAAAAAGCTTGCAGCTCCACTGTGTGTGTCCGGTACAAAGTAATAAATAAAAAACAAAAAAATGTATATTATTCCATTAGGATAGTTAGAGACTTTGGGTACGGTGATTTTGTTGCAGATTCTGCAAATATTGATGCTGCTGAGAAGTTATCAACGGCCAGGCCCCTTCACTGTACTTTAAATATAAAAGAAAATAACACTTATCTTTGTGTAAAGCCTGCCATACACATGCCGATGTGTGTAGGCAGACTAGTCCCGATATCTTCCGGGATGCTAACGTGATGACGTCATCACGTTAGCACCCCGTTGCATTATGGGGCCCCTTCAGTCAGCCGGGCACCCTTCATTGCAGCTTATGGCATCGGCTTGCATCGGCCAGAGAAGATCGGACATGTCCGTTCTCTGGCCGGCCGAGCAGTGGGGCGACAGGGATTAGCGGCTGATTAAAAATCGGCCGCTTATCGGCATGTGTATGGCTAGCATTAGATAGTAAAGACACCACTGTACTTTTTCCAGCTGCAGGATCTACAGACTGCAGCAGTAGAGCTTTTGGTAATAATTCACTGAATAAGCAACACCTTTGAATTAATTTTAACAAGAGTATGTCAATCCAACCATATAATATTTCCAAGCTTAGAAACATTTGTTTTTACATTAAAAATTGCCAAAGTATCTAGACCAAGAATTTGGCTTTAATCCCGGTTCATAGCTGGAACATTTTTTCAGGTTTAGAAAAGCGCCAAAACAGTTCCTCTTTTGTTAAGTGTACCTGACCGACCTTGATATTGTTGTTTTGGGACAAACAGGGCTTTTGTTTAATACCACACATTACTTCATTGTAAATTAACCATGAATGGTCACTATTCACAAACCCTAGTTTCTTACTAGAACATACATTTCATGATCGCTGATAAGCTGTAGTACTCAATATCAGTTTAAATCAATATTGAAAAGAAGAATAAATAAATATTTATATCCTGGTTTACCTTGAAATAATAACAGACCAGATATGTGACAGAGGCGCTGGGAAAGCTAGTTTAGCTAGCAAAGGGTGTGGTGTGATGAGAAATTGATGAGCACTGTGATTCTTTTTGACAGAGAAGATAGTTGCCTTCACAATGCATTCTTTAGCCCCCCATACACCTTTAGATCACTCCATAAAATTTTCATTAGATCTACCAACAACTATGTAGTATAGAGGCCTCTCTAGAATACATGGTGATTGGAATGTTTAGAAAGGTCCCCATATTACCTGGTTTTGGAAGAGGAAAAGTTGATTGTACAGAAATTATATGGTAAGATTGTAAGGTGTTTGGGGGCCTTTACTCCCTTCACAACTATCTGAAAATCTAGAGGAACAGAAAATTATTATTATCTTGTATTTATATAGCGCCGACATATTACGCAGCTCTTTAGAGAGAATATATAGTTACATCACTAGCTGTCTCTCAGAGGAGCTCACAATCTAATGTCCCTACTGTAATCATGTATATGTAACTAACACAGTCATAGGTCACATGTAACGAACATAGGAGAATCTTTATTTGGGGAAGCCAATTAACCTACTGTATGTTTTTGGAGTGTGGGAGGAAACTGGAGAACCCGGAGGAAACCCACGCTGGCATGGGGAGAACATACAAACTGCTTGCAGATAGTGCCCAGGCAAAGGTTTGGACCTAGCGCTGCATGGTCAGAGTGCTAACCGCCTGAGCCACCGTGCTTCCCAATATTAAATATATATATTTTGTAGAGAGACAATTTGTGGTGGAATTAACACGAGGAATCTGGATACAAGGTCGCTTTTTATTATATTTTGGTTGAACATGCTAGGATTTTTGTTTTATGTGTAATGCTATTTTGCTGTGGACTGCAAATTGTTGTATTCAACACTAGCTATGGAACAAAGCTGGTGATAACCAGTTTAAAACCAGAAACAGCCCTATAAACTCTTAATACCTGTACATAAAATTCCAGACTTGATTCAATTTACCTCTAGAAACAGTAAAAGTAGGACTACAGTCATTGAAATAGTTATTGAGGCAGCAAAAGGTTGTAAAAAAATAAAGTTCAAAGTAACATAGTTGTTTGAAAGTCACTTTAAAAGTCAAGTTCCCTTTAGGGTTGAACTTAAGTCCAACATTTTAATAAACAGATGTAATACATTTAAAGGTAGCCATAGACACCTCGATCTATGGCAGACCTTTAGCAGACTGCTTACAGCGTGGTGACGTCACCACGCTGTGAGCAGTCTGCTAAAGGTCGGACAGGAATCCTGTGTGTTCCACTAACACACGGGATTCCTGTCAGACTGAAGTCAATTAACTCGGAGGGGGAGGAGACTCCCCCTCTGAGTTAACAAGCTGCAGCGCAGTCGGGCAGAAAAAGAACCGGCATGTCGGATCCGTGTGCGATCTGACCTGCCGGCTTTTTTTCTACAAAAGTCAAGGTGGGCTCCCACCTAGTTGCGGCAGACCAACCTTGATGTGCTCGGCGGGAGCGAGCACGTAGGTTGGTCTGCTACAATTATGACCGGGAGTCTGCCCGTCTATGGGGGGCTTAAGGGGCCTGGCAAATAATTTAACCTCTACCCATAGAGTTCTAAAGCTGGGCATACACATCACGATTTTTAGTTCAATTTTAGTCCGATCGTTTATCAAAATCGATTGCGCGATCGGATTGGATAAAAATTGAAGCATGCCAAAAGTGTCCGAGCGATCGATTTTGTCAAAAATCGGACAGAAAAACGATCGTGCACGGATCCATTCTGATGGATAATTTTAATAAAAAGCACATGAATCAAGTGCGGTTATTGTCTCATGCGATCGTTCTAAGCGATCAATCTATGATTCTTGTGGAAATTACCTTTGTTTGTGTGCTGTTGGTCACTGGCCAGTTCTTCAGCTAACATCACTCCAAACCTATAAATGTGTCCATTTGAGACTTTCAGGATAGAATTGCCCAGAAATTGAATGCATGGTATGTTGCAGTTTGTGATTGTTTTCGCAAATTAAAATCAATTCCGGAATCGGATGGGCAATCGGATTAAAAAACGATCGTCGGAAAATTGTGACGTGTATGCCCAGCTTAAGATTTATACAGTTTTTAGACAGCTTATCTGAAATCCCTATCTGAAAGGGGAAAACATTTTTAATACTGCACTTCTGCACCACCCTGTGAAGAGTAAAAGGAAAAGAAGTAGAGTGATAAGTGTATCTCTTTGGTTTTTCACTTTGTTTTCTTTTTCTATCAAAATCCCATCTGCAAAACAAACAATGGACCACTTATTCCCTCCTTCTTCCTAACCAAAAGCTTAAACACTTAAAAATTTAAAATGTAAAAAATCAAAAACATCCTCCCCCAAAGATACCAAGGCCTTTTGTCTGTCAATGACTCTGTTCCTATCAGAAGGCCTGACTGCAACCTCCCTGAAATGACAAGATTCTTAAATCTATATCCCTGGCAACAGTTAAGATATGCTTCAACTTTTGCGCAATCGATCTTAAGCCTGCCATACACACGCCGATGTGTGCAGGCAGACTAGTCCCGATTTGTTCAGGGATGCTAACGTGATGACGTCATCACGTTAGCATCCCGGTGCATTATGGGGCCCCTTCAATCGGCCGGGCACCCTTTGTGTGCCGACCATAAGCTGCAATGAAGACGCCGTCTTCATTGCAGCTTATGGCATCGGCTTCCATCGGCTTGTGCTGGCCAGAGATTATCGGACATGTCCGTTCTCTGGCCGGCCGAGCTTTGGGGCGATGGGGATCCTTAGCCCCATGTGGACACATGCCGATAAGCGGCCGATTTTTAACCTGACCGACGGCGCGAGCGCACACGCCCGTCGGTCAGATTAAAAATCGGGCGCTTATTGGCATTTGTATGGCTAGCATTAGATTCAATGGTCTTGTACGTCTAACAATAATTCATCATACAGGCACACAATGTTATCGATTCAAAACCAATCAATTTCTTTCAATTATGGAGAGCATGCTCCATAATACTATGGGGTGCTAAGTAAAAACCTTGAACATCTGACAAAAATTTACCAAGCATGTCCGATCACTGCTTGATCAATTTAATGTTCCATTTTGATCACTTTTGAATGGTTCATGTAAAAAACTTTAGAATTTTAAACGATTAACTTAAGGGACTTTAACACTTTATTGAAGGGTTAAGACCCCACATACACGTCTAGATTTTTCATCCAATCAACTTAATTCAATAAATTTTTTGGGTTGATTGATTGAAAATCTATGGCAGCCCACATGGTTAATTAAAATTGGGAAAAAATTTTATTGAAAAAGGATTGGACGTGCTGGTAAATTTTAATTGGTTGTATTGAAATGCATTACACTTTCAGTCGATGCCAAAAAAGTTGATCAAATATCTGTTACTATAGTTAACTATTACAAACCATGATGCATCTTTGGGTTCCTTATTAACCCTCACCTTGCTTAACATATAACGTACCACAATCACATGTTGTCTATGTCCAAAAAACTTCTTATACCCATAAACATATAGTATTAGAAAGGATAAACAGAATACTCACATATTGTAAATAAGTTCAGCTATAACCCGCAACATTCAATAGGTCCACTTCATCAGGTCAGAAAACAATGGCAACATAATTTCACTGAGGAGAGAGGGGGACAAATTGCTGCCCCTTATAACAGGGCCCATGGCTCAAGGTCTCCTGAGGCATCCTGCTCGGTCAGCAGGGGTATTTTAATGGGGGGGGGGGGGGGGGGGGGGGGGGGGGGTGATCAGTCAGGCCTCTGGAAATGAGGAGACAGGCCTGTTGGGCTGTATCGTCCCACTAAGTACATTTTGGTCATTCTAACTGCTCCTCCTCAACTACTGCTGTTTATTAGGTTTCTTATCTCTACTTTGTTATTTTCCCTACAGTTCCATCTGTTGGATATCGGTCTGTCTCCTCTTCTCAGGGGCCTCATTGGTTAGGGACCCCCTAGATTTGCTTACACCGGATGGCCCAAGATCCAGGTGGCTGGGCGATGGTGCCCTGATATTGTAGACTTCCTTCTTTACCCCTCTTACCTGGACATCTGGGAATGGTGGACTGCAGGGTCCTGACTACTATTGGTGGCAGGTGAAGGCACAGGAGATAATATACAGGTACATGATTATTTTGATTATTCTGTCTTTTCGATTGTATAAGACTATATTGGGATCTACTATTCTGGAGGGGGATATTCATATATAGTGTTTTATAGCTTTTGGTAGTTTTACAGTCTTTGGTATAATACTTGATGAATAAAGATGATCTTATGAAGATTTAAACTGATTTGTTTGTGCCTTATAAACCCTCTACCCACTATTTGTTGGGACCACCAGTGTTGGGACCTCAACAACGAAATGGACACTAAAACGAAATGGTAATATTATCACCATTGCAAATCAATGTCACTAAGGAACATCTTAATGCTATATGTAGAATGATACTCATCAATATTGTCAAGACTGTACCATCATGTTATTGTCATGTATTGCTTGAATTACTAAACTATGTGAAGATAAGTAATATTAAGATTACTGTGTATTTTTATGTATGCCGCCAGTACAATCTCTGTTGCCATTATCCTGCTTCATATACTCTCCACCCCCCTGGAGAGCCCACTGAGGGGCGAAATGCATCGGGGGGCACCACTTGGACATGCAGCATATGCTATACATGCTTGGTGACACTTTAACATGTTTTGTCATGTTTTGTAAAGTATGGTATTTTATGTAAATGATATGTTATGTATGTAAGATATAGTTCTAACTTATTAAAGACTTTTTAACTTTATGAAGATTTTATAATTAAATGTAGATGCCAAAATAAAGCCCCATTAGAGGTTGGTCATTCGGCCGCTCCAAATAGGGACGTATAGAAAAGAATTTGATTTTAAAGTAGCTTAAACACAAAAATGTAAAAGTTAAAAAATAATCATAAGCCCCCTCAACTGGCAAAATCATATTGTCTGCCAATTGGTACAAAATGTTATTGGTGCTCACCAGGGCTGTGGAGTCGAGGAGTCGGAGACATTTTTGGGTACCTGGAGTCGGAGTCGGCAAAAAATGGACCGACTCCGACTCCTACTAAATTTAAATGATAATTAAAAATTTTTTTTTTTTATAAAAAAATAATTACTTCAAATTTCGCAATTCACAAACAGTCATAATGAACGACTTCTCTGCTATAAGAGTAAATGCATGCCGTGCTTAACATTACAGCGCCCACTGTGAACCTAGCCTAAAGGCCCCCAAGCACGAGTGGGAGCCGACAGACCAGCTCAGATGACCTCTAGACTGCAGCGTGATGACATCATCACGCTGCTTTGGAGAGTTGACAGCATCGGCGGGCACCCTGTACAGATTGTACTCTAATCTGTTTACAAACCTATACAGAAAACAGAGAACGAAAATTTCCCTGGAAAAGAATTTCCAGGGCAAGGGGACTTT
>CM070041.1:31799296-31818132 GCA_036250615.1 Ptychadena robeensis
GATCGGATAGGTGATCGATCGGCCATGGAATCCGACTGTGTATGGCTAGCTTTAGTGTATACATGTCTTGGTAACAGTAACTGAAAGCAAAATTACGGTAAGTCGTTTTTGTTCTTTAGAGCTGACTAGATTATTTTTCAAACAAACGCAAGAAAAGATCTACTTTTAGAAAGTGAATTAAAATAAGGTAACTTTTGCCCATATAAAATACATATACAATTTTAGACACAATGTTTTCTACTATATGGAAACTGAATAATGCAAAGACTTCTGGATGACTAATAAATAATTTCCTCCCCTAGGCAAAGGAGGTTTTTTAATGCTTATGGAAGTGTTTATCAACAATGCACAGATGGCATCCTTTCACAGTTCCTTTGGTCAGCTTTTATAAATAGTACACATGATATTGAGCCATTAAAGTAAAGGCTGGCATACACATGCCGATAAGCGGCCAATTTTTAACCTGACCGATGGGCGTGCACGCTCGCGCCGTCAGTCAGGTTAAAAATCGGCCGCTTATCGGCATGTGCCCACATGGGGCGACAGAACCCTGTCGCCCCACAGCTCGGCCAGCCAGAGAATGGACATGTCCGATATTCTCTGGCCGATGCAAGCCGATGCCATAAGCTTCAATGAAGACCGGCATCTTCATTAAAGCTTATGGCCGGCACACAAAGGGTGCCGGCCGACTGAAGGGGCCCCATAATGCACCGGGGTGCAAACGTGATGACGTCATCACGTTTGCATTCCGGTGCATATCGGAGTAGGTCTGTCTGACCTACTCACGATGTGTATGGCAGGCTTAAAGCAATCTAGTTATTTACCTTCAGTGTATTTTTAAAGTTGTATTATGGCCATACAGATGTTAATTTTATCTGTTTGTTCAAGCAATTCAATCTATCATTTAACCGCCCTAGCGGACGGGACGGCACCATCTCTTCCAGCAAAGCTACTGCTACTATAGCACTGGATGAGATGGTGCCGTCCAGTACACATCGGGGCTCCGGCAGTGCATACTTACAGTTTTGCGCTGTCCCGGTGTCCCCGATGTGACATGCTGCCAGCTCCTCCTTCTCTTCTTCCCGCCCCCTCTCCGAGTGACGTGATGACGTCACATCGGGGAGGGGGTGGAAAATTTTAAAGTACATTGCATGAAATCAGTTTTCTTTGTAGAAAACTGATTTCAATGTGCTTCTATGTACTAAATATAGCCAGAATAGAAAGTCTCTGGTGCCCCTCATGTGCCCATTTGCAGTAACCCTCTCTTCCCTGGTGTGATTTTACCACATCTATCACACCAGGTTAGAGAGAGTTAACTGCAAATGGGCACATCTGGGGCACCAGAGACTTTATTTGGGCGAGATTTAGTACATAGCAGCATAGCTTTGTGCCCTGATTTTTGTGTTTTCTCATTAATTTTATAAAAGAAAAAATTTTATTTTACATAATTGTTTGTTTCAACATTATTATATTCAGGATGTCTATTAGACCCTTGTACGGACATATTTTGGGAAGTTACAGGCCTTCAACATAAAGACAAATGTACCATTGAAGTATATGGTGCACTTTTGGTACCGAAATCTGGACCTCAGCAGTGCGCTAGGGAGGTTAATGAGATTTTGTATAACTTAGTTTTTTTTTTAACTCCATCGACAAAAAGTGATCAAAGTCAACTGTCTGAATTGACATACCTGACACGCATGTAGATGTTTTTAGTATCATCAGAGCAAACAGTTAAAAAAAATCTAATTACTAAAATAGTGATTGTTTTTTGTAAAACAATTTCAGTTAAAAGAAAATCCAAATTTATCTCATAAAATTTGAACAAACATTTTTGAAGAAATAATAATCATTTCAGACTTCTCCTTTTACTGTATAACTATACGCTGAGTTTGAAGTAATTCAAGTCTGGTCTCTGGTGGCTTCTAACAGTAAAAACACCTACTGGTTGTTTACATGAGATTTTATTCTCATAGAAAAACACAATACCTCTATTGTAAATTTTTCTTTTTTTTTATTCTTTCTTTTCAGTTTTAGGTCTAAAACAGAATGTGCAAAGATTGCAATTGCATTGAATTTTAACAAAGACAAAGGGAACATATTACAATTTCTTTACGCAAACCGTTTTCTTAGTTCAAGATTATAGGATATTTTCATTTAAATATTATTTAGACTATTAGATATATATATATATATATATATATATCATAGAGCCATGGTTTCCATGCACTGCACTGATGATGGCCAAGTAGCCTGAAACAGCTGTATGCAGTTTGGAATAAATGGCTCTGTACCAAAAAAGGCTATATTTGCACTGTACACCAGCGGTTTCTGGATGTGCATTTGGCTGATGGGGCGAAAAGGACTAATTTGCATGGCTCCGCCCACTGTCCCAAAACAAGGGCTTCCACCTAAAGTTTTGGGATTTGTGCTGGATTGGGCCGTGTAAATACCTTCTGTTTTAAGAAAGCTTGATTGTGCTATGCACTGCTCGAGTTGAGGGCTTTTTGATTCCTTTCATCCCTTCGCACCATAACCTTCATGGGTACTCCTCTATATATATTTATGAAAACTTGACTTCATAAATCCTTTTCCCATGTAAAATCCATGGTTATTAGACCCCCTTTCCATATGCAAAAAAGGAAGGTAGGTAATACTATTAAGTTGATCATCATTTAGATGTTAAATATAGATCCTACCTCTCTGACAACACCAGGATAGGCAAATGTTCCAGGGTTTGTTAAAATCTGCTTGAAGTTTACACAATATAACTCAACAATAACCCCACTGTTGTCTATAAAAGGCAAATCCTGATAAAGAAATCAGTGTTTTTCAAGGCCAATAAGTAAGCTATTCATAAAACAGGAGAACTGGGAGGATCACTTCCAAAAAAAAGCAGGAAAAATATGGTACTGTAAGAACTGCTTCCTATTTCTAAGAGAAACAAAAGGGATTATTGGTGTAGTTTTGGGTGTCTGTGTTAGGGCTAGTTTCCACTTATGCGGAAGCCCGCGGTTGCCCATGGGGCGGATCAAACCGTGCCCATGTTTTCAATGGCTAGTCCCCTGCCGCAGTCAGGGGCTGTCAGGGGGTGGCTGCAGGGCCACGGGTGGTACTCTTCTGCGGCCGCCCACCCCTGACCACGGCCATAGAGGTGAATGGCCGCAGATAAAAACCACATGAGATGCAGTTTTAATCGGCGGCAATCGTGCTGTCGGCAGCCACATGAGTGGAAACAAGCCCTTAACAGACCAGCATTCTCCATACCAGCAAACTGCCAAAACGTATGCTTTTATAAAGGTGTTCATATTTGCTGATTTAAATGTTCAATGAGATGTAACTAATTCTGCTAATGTTTTTGGAATTAGACAGAATGCACTATATTTACCTAATTGACCTAATTATAATACAATTTTTTTTAAATTATGTCCCGATACGTAAAACCTTAGAGCTGAAAGAGGAGTCACTTCCTTCGTCCTATAACTGTAGTGTGTAGGCTTTTGGTTATGTACTTATTTAATGGCTACATTGCATTCAGTAAAAGGTTGGTAGAATAGCAGGGCACAATTTTAACAAGTATCCATGGAAACATTATAGGAATTTGACAAAGAAAAGTACTATTTTTGGAATACTTAGCTAACACATTTAATTAAACAGTGAAATCAGTCAGCACACGTGCAGCTTGTGAATTTAACTCTATGCATGTCTTTCTCCTTTCATTTCTTTGTAGCCATCAAGTGTCGACAGTCTAATGACATACTGACTGTATATAAAAAAACTGTTTTTTTTGTATAAAGAATTCATAAATCTGTTGTATTGCGGGTGGGCGACAAGGCTCATCACACCAGAACACCACAATTTAAACTCAATGAAGTGTACATTTCTGAGTACCAACCACAAATTTGAAGTACGGTAACTTTGATTAGTACATAAGAGATAAAATGCCATTCTGATGCTTAGAATCAGTTCAGTGCTCATCCAGGAACCCTGCTTTGTTTAAAAAGTAATCAAGACTTTCTCCTGCTCTTGTACATCAAAGGACCAGCTATGAAATGTCTCAGCTTCAGATAGAGAGTTTCCAGATATAGGGACCTTTAGTGCTCTTTCAAAGTATATTTGCTGTCAAGACCCACCACACAACACAATATGGTGCAGTCTGAGGTGCATTGCGCTTGCTATGCATTTTGCCAGTACTTTACTGTTGAATTATTCTTAAGTGGCAACAAAAGCAAAGCCAAAATGAAGACAGCAGGGTGTTTTAAAGGGTATTAAAATGCACCACATTTATGTGAATGGCACACAGGTTTCCTATGGAAAACCATGAGGATTGTACACCATGGGTGATGCCAAAGGTGAATGGCAACACTCAGTATAAAGAAACCTTACAGTTTGGAGATTTTCTATCTGACCCAGGTGTTAATGCATGGATGTCTCATTTTTGTGTATTTGCTCCCATTGAGGTGTTACTTGTTAAATGTACCCCCATCTTTGGGTCATCTTCTCTCCCTCTTGGAGGTCTGCCTCAGGTATTGACAAAGCATAACATTGATATGCTACCTTCCTCCACTTGCAATTAACTGATAATTTGGTCCTGCTATTATAGGTGGTCTCAAAACTTTAACTAGTTTATTTGTGAATTAATTGGAAAAACCCTGAACATGGAATCATTACCAAAATTAGTAAAGCTGTAAAGAAGTGATGTAGGAACACTTCAAATAATTATTTCTTTAGCACATGTAGGTTTTGCATAAATTAAAGTACATAGTTAAGTCGATATTTTGATTTAAAAAATTTGTCCTGATTTAAACTTAAAGCAGATCTATCACCTCAAAATCTATGGCGATAATAGGGCAGATTGGAGGTAAAAAATAACCACTTGGGTGAAAACTCAAAATTAAAATGTCAAAATCTAGCGACGCTCTGTCCCTCCAGTGATGTCACGCTGTGGGGGGCTACAGGAGAAAGGGGACTTGTGATGGTAGACATCAGCTGTGACATCTACCTTCGGAAGTTTCTATTTGCACAGAAGCCAACTGGGCAGATACAGCGCATCACTAGATTCAGGTGGAGGGAGCAAGACCTCTATCTTACATGCTGGAAGACAGAACACTTCAAGCATGGCGGCATGGGAGCGAGGAAGAGGGAAAGGTATTTATCTTTAGGGATCAGTTTGCTCGGATGAAGGCTACATGCCAGTAAATAATGTATATTGTTTGTGTTTTTTTTTCTTTTTTTAAGTGTAACCTCCCTAGCGTTTGCCCGAAGCCAGTACATGCACAGTTTGTTCATAAAAAAACTGCTCCTGTACAGGGATCGGGCACACACGCTGGTGTTTTGCGAGACAACGCCGATTCTGCATCAATGTGGGCTCGCTGATTACTTTTGGCCCTGTGTCTTTGGTGTCATCCGTGACGCTGAAGGGGCGGGGGTTTTGTTTTGAAGCCTTCATTATTATTTTGGATGGGTACTTATTAATACCCACATTTCTGTTTTGTAACTACCTAAAGCAGTGGTTCCCAAACTGGGGGGCACAAAGGTATGCCAGGGGGGCACGGGCCCTCATTCTTAACCTGTGTTTAAATAGGGAGGGGGGGGGGGCTCGATAATGTTCCTAAATAAAAAAGGGTGGCCCTGCAAGGAAAGTTTGGGAACCACTGGCCTAAGGCAAAAAAATTACAGTATATTGTCTAGTCCTTATCTAGCATTGTTTTTGTTCTGAGTACTCCTGTACTTATTACCTATTGTTGCATAAACAAGTGCAAGCCAGAGGTGCATATATTATTAGCTTAAAGCCTGCCATACACCCACAGACGGGTGCAGACAGACGAGCTCCGATATGCAGCGTGATGACGTCCTCACGGTGCATTCTGGGGCTGCTTTAATCGGCCGTGTGCCGGCCATTATCTTCAATGAAGACGTCGGTCTTCATTGAAGTTAATGGCATCGGCTGGCATCGGCCGGCATCGGCCAGAGAACATCCGACATGTCTGTTCTCTGGCAGGCCGAGCTGTGGGGCGACAGGGATCTGTCTCCCCATGTGGACACACGCCGATTGGTGGCCGATTTTTCTGCCAACTGACGGCGCGAGCGCCCATGCCTGTCGGTCAGCGGAAAAATCGGCCACTAATCGGCATGTGTATGGCAGGCATTAGTGCTCGCTATAAGTTAGTAGCTTTAGCTATTATTTGCTATTATTTATAAAGTGAACCTTCATCTCAAAAGGAATACAGTTTTCTCACTAAAGAAACTACTAAAGAATTTTAACTTAACCATAGCTTTGTTGCCCAACAGATGCATCCTTTTTGCTCAAGATAGCTAACCACAACATAACAAGGCTTCTGTAAAATTGAAGTCTATGTAATGATGGAGTTAACTAATGTACTATGCATATATTTATGAGCACTTTTCTGTTCTACCTTTCTTAAAATGTTCCAGTAATCAGCACATATCATTACTTCTATTCACAAGCAAGATGCCTAATGGAGATGGTCGAACTATTTTAGTGACATTTTCACTAGCTGATTTTGTGAGTAATTATATTATGCAAAAACTACACGTGCTATAACAATACTTTTTTGTAATGTTCCTGCAACCCTTCTCTACATCTCCAGCAATTTTAGTAATGATGCCATGTCCAGGGGCTTTCCAACTACCGTATTTTTCGTCGGATAAGATGCTCTGGTTAATAAGACTCACCATCAACGGGCGCGTATTACTTTGGCCAAAAAATACTTTAAAAAAATTGAGACTCTGCCAGACAGAGTTCTTTGCTTCCGTCTGACAGTGTGGGATTTAAGGACGTAGTTCCCTTTGTGCCATATGGAGCAGTGCTCTGTCTATGACATAGACAGAGCACTGCTCTGTAAAGGGAAAGCTTTGAAATGTCAGCTCAAGCTGATAGTACAAAGATCCAGGTGACTGTGCCAGCTGAGCAGATTTCTGTCCTGCTCAGCCAGAACAGACATACAATCCAACCAGCCAGTAAGCTTACCGGCTTGATGGATTCCTGCCCCGCTTTCTGGGTGGCTGGTAGCATGGAGATACCAGCCATCAGCCAAGAGTAGGGAGAGAATCAGAAGAAAGACCTGCCTGTGGGCACCTCAGAATACATCTTATAAGGTGAGAAATAGGTCAACTCACAAATAAACTAGTCTTTCTAAAATAATCTTTCCAATGTACATTTAATTTATTTTATTGTTATTTTGATATTTCAGTGAATACAATTATTTATGAAAAAAGACAAACAATGTCAATAAGCATTTTCAAAACCTAGATGTTTTGCTTGTACCTGGAATTTGATTTATATATATTTGGTCATATCGAATTGTATATTCACCTCCTGGATGTTGAGCTCTATGTTTTTTTTTAAAGCGTGCTATGGGTAATCACAGCAGATTCCCGCCTTCCCTCCTCCCCCCTTCTCATCACTGAGTACAATTAGGATGTAGGGAGGAAAAGCAACATTGACTGCAACCACCCCCCACCTGCCTCTTTAACGTCACGGGCTCCCTCTGTACAGGTTAGGGCTTGTCCTGCAACTAGTTCACAAGTGTTTTTTTTCATCATGCAGAGTCAATGCAGCCACCCAGATTGCATCCATAGAAAATGAATGGACATGGTTAAAAATCGCGTCCACACAAGATTTGTGACCGCTTCCATTCATATCTATGGGTGCAATTTGTGGCGATCAGCTGCAGCCACCCGCCTTAGTGGGGACAGGGCTAATTAAATTAATGGAAGTGGCCGTCCTAAGACGCAGGTCGCACAAGTGGGGACAAGCCCTAAGTAAGCCCAAGTGTAGCACAAAGTGAGTATTGTTTGTAAACAAACTTGCCCCAATCTAACCTCGTGCCAAACGCCCAGGAAGTTAATGGGTCCTTGCAATATTTTTGCATCTGCAATGGGATTATAATAGATTGTGGGGAATCAGCTCAAAGGTGTACTTGCATAGCATCAATCCACACACTATTTACCTTTTTAAGGGCTCCTGCCCAGGTTTATTGTCCAAAACTCAGTCCAAACACAAATTTACCCGCACAGGGGTTAATATTCAAACAAACGGATGTCCTGGAAATGCAAAGCCTCCTGGCTTTACCCGGCCCAACATAAATTGTCCTTGGCTTCCTGACAGCAGGGGCCACACACACTCTGTGTGCCCTGTATTTGCTGCACCTCGCAGCACTGATTCCCACTTCCAGAGGAGCCCTGTCTCCAACTTCATCTGGGAGCCATGACTGAGTGGTCCCAGCTCCTTTTGTGGAGACACACCCAGCCATCTCGTTAGGGTCTACCAGGTGTATCTTGCTGGATACACACCAGCAGACCCCTTCACTGCCGCATATGGACCATCCACACTGTGGCAGACCACCGGTCTGTCACAAGATATAGAAAACATACAATAGTATATACAGTAGATAGTACATACAAATATGGAAGTAACATAGAGGAAATCTGTACAAGGCCAAAATCTATATCTTTTTATCAGGAAAATGTAAATAGCTTTTTCTAAAGACAAAATTAACTTGGTGTGAAATTGAAAACTAACATTTAGACAAATGATTTACATTCCTAAGAAGAAATTAGCTTGACATCTATACTGAATAAAAACCTAGATAGTTTTGCCTTTAAAAAGTATTTATAAGTTAATGATGGTTTTATTACTTTTTTAATCAGTGTCCTCTGCAGCTGTTGCACTTTATTTCTTCTCTGTATTTCTCCTGGGCGAAATTGTGGTGTAAAAAAAACGTAAGAACACCGATTTTTCATGCCAGCCGGCCGACCATAACATTTAAGGTGAAAATCGGGTGACACGATCGGAGGGAAAATCGGAATGTGTATGGGGGGCTTTAGGCTTAATAAAATATCATGGTCATGATTAGGCTGCAGCAGCTGTATGGAGACCCCCTGTCCACCTCTTGGTTGTAATTCAAGCATCTTCAGCTTATATTCAATTCAACCATTTTTACCTATTTTTTAGGTAAACATGGAATAAGCTGACCTATCACTTCACAGGGCACTTTACATTATCAGCAGCAGAACTGCTGATAGCTAGGACAATCACTGCTCAAAAAGAATTTCTGACAGCAGGAGGGCCAATTTTTCTGGGATTGCCCCTCCCACTGTATGAAGTCCGACAGCAGCAGTGTTTGTAAATACTGCCTGTACCTAGGATGATGTGTCCTAGTCCCATGGGATTTTGATGCCAGCTTCACGTCTCCAGGATGTATAAATGAATGTAATCGATCTCCATCTAGTGTTTTCATAAATTACAGCTCCATCGTCAAAATGCAATGTTTCTGAAGAATGGGTCGAACTAGCTTCTCTTTGCCAGTACTAAACATGCTAGCTCCAGGAATGAGGAAATGACAAAGGTACATTTCTTTTTTATTCTGTAGCAGTTTTTACAGATGTAAACTGCTGAAAACATTATGTCAATGTGATGTAGTTGTGTTTTTTTTTTGAGTATAGAACTGCTTTAAGTTAGGCAAGTAACATATAAAATCCATTTTTTTCTCAGATTAAAAAAAAGGTTCACCTGGTGTCTACTCAATATAACTAGGGCTACATTTTAAAATTTGGCTCATGCTACAAGCCTCCATGTGTTCTATTTCATTGTCATGCCTGACCCCAGTGTGGTTACCTGCTAGAGCTTTGATTCTTGATCTTTCAAAAAGACGAGCAGAACTGTTTTCATTGTCCCAATCATCATCATTTGCAAGATCCCATCGGTTATTGATATCATTATATTGCTGTTGAATCTCCAAACTGTCATAGTCTGTTGGTGACAGTGGGCTGCTCATGACTGCGGTGATAGTATCAAACAAAATGTTGAACAGAGGCTGTTTTCAATGGCAGTGATTAACCTAGGAGAAAAAAGGAATGTGATTACTGTAATGTCATTTGAATTGTGTGGTTAATGTGCCATCAATAAACTAAAACATGTATAAAAATAGATAAATGGCAGCTGTTGCTTAGTTCTAACAAATATACTTTATCCATTAAAAATTGATATATAAGCAGTACCATTCACTTGTATGCAATTACATTCCAATGGGGTCAATTTATGGAATTTACTTGATGTTCAATTTTTTACCATACCGGACCCAAGTGGTACACGGCATATTATCATAACATGGTCAAAACATACTGAGGTGTACATTGCGCAGACATTGCCAACTTTCTGCAGAGGCAAGAGCTACAGACCTACAACTTTGACTGGCCTTCACATTAGCTTAAAATCTGTGTGAAGAGGGTATCATGGAATGGGTTTCCATGGTTGAGTAGTTACATCCAAGCCAACAAAAGAGACATATTTGCTAGAATGAAAAATCTCAGTTCTCTTTCTGGCAATCCAATGGAAGAGCATGGGTTTAATGGACGCCAGGATAACAAATCTTGATGCTTGCGGGAGGTGGGATTAAGGTGCAGGGTTGTTTTTCAGTGATTGAGCTTGCTTTATTGGTTCCAATGTAAGTAAATATGAATGCTTTAGGATACCAATAACCTTTGGACAATTTCTTTCTTTTTTGTGGAAACAGTTTGGGGGTTCCAAGATGACTGCGCACCACTGTCCATAACCAGGGTCCATAAAGACATGGATTAGTGAGTTCCATGTGTCATGAAGTCTAAAAATATCTGCATCTTGATAATATGCTGAAAAAACAGGTGTTTGAGGCTTTGCAGAAAACATTGAAACCAGTTTTGGGAACACTGACCTGAACATTCGGAAATTGATTTAAATGTATCATAGATGATCACATTTGAAATGATATGTATACTAATACCGTGTTTCCCCGAATATAAGACAGTGTCTTATATAGATTTTTGCTTGCCCTATGCCCTATGTCTTATTTTTCGGGGATGTTTTATTTTTCCATGAAGAAGAATACGGCACTGGGTTAGGGTGGGGGGATCACTTAAAATGACACAGGGGGGGGATCAGATGAGGTAATCAAAATGGCACAGGAAAGGGGGGATTACCATTTTAGTAACCCCTTCTGATACTCCTTGATTGCCCCCTCTGATCCCCCCTGTTCAGTTACAGTACTGTATCATAGGGGTGCCTTATTTTTGGGGGAATCCTTATATTTCAGCGTGAGGAAAAAATGTAAGGGTGCCTTATTTTTGAGGATGCCTTATTTTCCAGGAAACAGGGTATGTCTACGAATCTCAAACTGCCTCATAACATTGGAAAACTACATATAGACCAAGGACTGCCAGATGAGTATTACTTACAGGACTATACAGGTCAACAGTCAAAGCTTCATGACCTATACCAATAAAACGTAGGAAACTAAAATATAACTGTAATACCTGCATGATCAGGTTTAACGGAACATGATTGTGGCATTGAACATTGGTGCCATACTGAAACTGGGCTTAGACCATATTTTTTTTCATCTACACTTCATAATTATGCCAGGCAGTGTTAAAATGATATGCTGCCCATGTGGTCACATATTAATTGGCATGTCCATATAAGATATTTCAAGTCGACAGTAGTTATAAGTTCATTCAAGTGAGGCTACCATGCTTCTGTTGTGAGAAATATGTTCCTTCTACATTAAATTCTATAGTAACTGATATAAAGACTATAACAAAACTATTTATTACACTGATGCTAGGGATTTGTTTCTTAAAGTTAATAACCTGATTTGCACTTGTTATGTTCGGCACCACAAATTGGGCAGAATACAGCTTAAAAACCAAAACATACATGCAAAACCTTAATGTTCTTCATAGCCCCTGCTCTCTCCTTCTCTGTGGTGATGCAAAGCTGCAGCAGGGAGGAAACCTGACATCTCTGAGAGCACTGACAGCCAGACAAATACCTGGCACCAACCGGGCAGAGGACCACTGGGCCCCCTGTACTGGCCTGACGGCTGCCCTGTTCATTTGAGATACACACCCTCAGACATTTTTTATCTGTAGTTTGTCAACACCTTAAACTGCTGTTTCCATTTTTTACCCATCTTCCATCTTGCTAGAACATATTCCCGGCTGCATACATCTATCCTATTACATATCATCTGCAAAAAAATTTTACTACTACTGTTTATTTTTTTAAGTAGCTGACTTTGTAAGTTAATTGCACAGCCCCTGAACATGGGATCCTCACCAATATGTCGTGAGTAAGGCTAAGTTTACACTGGCGACAGTGCGCTCCTGCAGCTGCGGGAGAAGCGACTCCCTGTGATCGTCTGCATAACAGTGCAGGCGATTACAGGGTGACTAATTAAGGACCCCATAGAGGTCCTATGGGACGGTCGTTTACCTGGCGGTAAAAAACGCCAGTGTAAACTTAGGCTAAATGAGGGTAAAACGTATTTTTTTTTACTACCTTGTTAATTAATGGAATTAAAGATGTTTGAATGGTAATCAACTAATCAGATGATTTCACACTGCATTTACTACTATGAAAGTACCCACTGATTAAAGGTTTATTATACTTCCTAATTTAAAAATTTTTCCAAAGTGATTTTTTTTTTACCAGAGAAACGTTTGTTATATATTTTAAACAAATGTTCATATGATTAAGTGAATAGTTCAAATAATGATGTCTGTGTTATAGGAAGAGAAAGTTAGCATTTCATTGGGTTGAACACAAGCTTACTTTAAATATATATATATAAAAAGAAAGGTAGATTTGGGTGGGACATTGGGTGAGACAATGACCTCAGCTGTCACACGCTGTTCATTTCCACTCTAATTAACATGCTATTTTTAACTATACTAATTAGCTTTTCCTGCCATGTGACCCAATTAGCAGCTCTTCAATTATCTGCAAAAGTAGCAGAGGTTGAAGGAAGAGAGCATGGAGGACCCAAAATGCCTGTTGCCTCGTCATCTATTCAAACAACTGCTATTTTGCAACTGTGAAATTTCCTTTTTGTAACTGGTTCTTAAGCTACATTCACCAAATGCCCATACACGGGTAGATTCCTGGGTGTTCCACCAGCAACTAATCACAGGGTGATAAGGTCACCACACTGCTTTCAGTCATTCGCCAAACTTACATGATGTGTGCCACTCACACATAGATAAGATACTTTGGATGGGGACCCTGGTCCCATGCGTGAAAGCGGTGCTCACTTGGCATCCGGATGTCTGCAAAATGGAGGCACCCACCTGGATCGAACAGAATAGTCAGTCACACGGCAATCTGACTTGACGTTTTTTTCTGGACGATTGCTATACTTTTGATGGGAACCAGGGTCCATCCTAAATATCTTACAGGAATGCATGTATGAGTGGCACACATCACGATGCCCGTAAGTTTGCCTGATGACTAAAAGCAACGTGATGATCCCCAGGAATCTACCGGGGTATGGGTAGCTTAAGTGTGCACTAAAATCATTATAGTTTATAATGTGACTTCTGAGTAATATATGAGCAGTAGATTTGTTAGTCCTATCTGATCTTTTTTAAATTACAAAATGACTACGATACATTTCATTCAAACAATCCCATATTACCATCGGAAGCAAAATTAATCTAAAACCCATCAGATACTTAACGATCAACTAAAATATTTGATCACTGCTTGACCAATTTTGTGTTGAATAAATATGTAAAGTACCGTATATACTCGAGTATAAGCCAACCCGAGTGTAAGCTGAGGTACCTAATTTTATCTACAAAAAGTGGAAAAACGTATTGGCTCGAGTATAAGCCGAGGGTGCGAAATGCAAAGTCAGATAGTGGAGTTTTCTAAATGAGAAAAATATAGAGAAAGCCCCATTGCCCCTAGAAATTAATCAAACAGGATTCATCTTTGTGCCACATCCTCAATTAATTTAAGAGAACACAGGATTATTATTATTACAGGATGGGTTTTGCAAGGCAATTCTTATTTTTTAATCATAGGCTATGGAGTCTTGTATGTGTACTAGTAACCGGCCACCAGGCGGCAGTGTGGAGTTTGTTTATATCGATCAGCTGAGAGTCGGGAATCATGGAGCTTACAGGAGCTGAAAGAAGATATTCAGTTAAACAGGGAAGATGCCTGCCTGAAGCGATCAGCATAGAAATTCACCTGAGGCGAGTGGACCCTGGCTGACTCGAGTAAGCATTTTCTGCCCATTTTTTGGGGCTGAAAAACTCGGCTTATACTCGAGTATATACGGTAATAAGAAATTGATTTTCAATCAAGCCTTCTTAAATATTCTTTTTTTTTACATTGATTGAGCAGAAAAAACAAAATATTTATGGATAATAATGTTGGCCACACAAAATATTTAAGCTGGGAACACACAGGTAGATATGGGCCAGATCGATGGCCGCTTTGAGCGCCATGTGCTCACGGCCATCTATCTGGCTCATATCATATGCGGCCATCCCTGTTTTCGATATCACAGTATAAAATAGTTGAAAAACAAGTAAGAACAATTGTTTCCTTTGAGTACATTGAGTTGCCAGTACAGTTATAGTATGTAATGCTGAGTTGCAGTGAGGTTTATAAAAGGATTTCTGTCTTTTGTGTTTGTCTGTTTTACTAATTTGTCTGTATAAATCAGATTGTTACTTTTTTTCTGCCCGTTTCTTAAGCTAGCCATTCTTAAGCTAGCTAGTCGACTTGTGAGCGATCGATTGCCCATCCGATCGATTCCGGCGATGCCAGAGGCGATTGGATGGGCGATCGATCGCCCAATTACATCTGTGCCTACCACCTTAGGCCAACGATTCCTGGACGATTCCAGGCCCGAACGATCAGACTGCCCAATGTCCATCGATCGGCCATGACCTCATCAGGATGGGTGTATCCATTTCCCAGCAGAAGTCAATAAAGAGGGTGTGTGGCCAAGTCCTGGCTACTCCAAAGGGATAACTATTCCACCATGCCCTTCCTGGCCACAGGACGCTCCTACGAGGACCTCAAGTTCACGTGTGCAATCTCAGCACAAGCTCTGGGATGAATCGTGCCGGAGACATGCCAGGTCATTGTAGAGGAGTTAGTCCCAGAGTATACATTGGACTAAAGAATACCCTAGAAGTGGGGAGCGGGTGTTTGAACACACCAGCTACTCTGCTTCCAAGTTTGGAGACTAGGGACTCCGAAGAGGACTTTAAAGGCACTGATAGTAGGCATAATTGTGTATGATACAATAAGCTTTCTTTATATTGGTAGTACAAATGATTACATGATTACATACATTTATCAGAATAAATAACATAACATTAGTCATAGAAAAGGGAGCACATACATGATACATGGTTACTATATTGTCAATCCCAAAAATTATTACATTACAGTACATAGTTTGCAAAATAAATAGATTGAGTGTAACAAGGGTCAATCCTCCGGTGGGATGGGATCCCTGAGGCCATAGGGACTGACCATCCCCCGCGGCAGCCCCCACACAGGGTGAGGCCTGGTAGCGCGATAACGGGGGACCCAGACGGGCACCAGATGCTGAGCCCCGGCCAACATGCTTTTGCATTTGACACTGTATTGTTTCATGTTAGCCGGGGCTCAGCCTCTGGTGCCCGTCTGGGTCCCCCGTTATCGTGCTACCAGGCCTCACCCTGTGTGGGGGCTGCCGCGGGGATGGTCAGTCCCTATGGCCTCAGGGATCCCATCCCACCGGAGCATTGACCCTTGTTACACTCAATCTATTTACTTAATTTATGGAATGTTACTGGAAAACATAATAGTCCCCTGAAGAGCCAGATGGCGGAACGCGTCGGGACAGTGTTCCTTCCCATTTTCACTCCAATCTCTCTCCTTACACGGATATTGAACATTTGGATGAAAAATATAGATACGATGCTTTATTTTGCAAACTATATACTGTAATGTAATATTTTTTTGGATTGACAATATAGTAACCATGTATCATGTATGTGCTCCCTTTTCTATGACTAATTTTATGTTATTTATTCTGATAAATGTATGTAATCATTTGTACTACCAATATAAAGAAAGCTTATTGTATCATACACAATTATGCCTACTATCAGTGCCTTTAAAGTCCTCTTCGGAGTCCCTAGTCTCCAAACTTGGAAGCAGAGGAGCTGGTGTGTTCAAACACCCGCTCCCCACTTCTCGGGTATTCTTTGGTCCAATGTATATTTTATGGGATGTGGCACATTATTTCAAACCGGAACCAGGATCTGGATATATTTCTATGCGCTAGTCCCAGAGTATATCAAGGTATGTAACAATGTGATCATATGTAGCCCGTCCCAGTCACAACCCCCTCCAAACTAAAAGCCACCTTCCACTCCACTTCCCATCGAGCCACTATTCATCAAATAGAGCTAGTGTATGAATGCCCCAGTGCTTTACCTTGGTGAAGTCCCAAACACTGTGAGAACCATTTCCCATAGGTGAACCAATAGTGCCCCAGAAACAAACTCACCTAGTATGAGATGCCCCCCCCCCCCAGGTAATCTGTTTGTTCAACAGGGGTGTCTCGGTAATGTTCCCTGGGGGGAAAGGGATGTGCAGCATCCCAATGGTGACGAACACAGTTGCCCTGCTCCTTCCACCCATCACACACAGTACCCAACTGTCCTGAGTGCCACATCCTTGAATGCCACATACATGCACCCTGTAAGCCACAGGCCTAATCCATTCCATCCCCACTTCCTGAAGTCAAAACGAATTGTTCTGTCTATTTGAAATGTGTTGTGTCTGTTTACCTCTAATGTTTGTTTCACTTGTCTTCCAGTTTCCTACCACCCCAGATGAATGGAGAATTGTCAGCCAGCAATTCGCGGATATGTGGCAGTTCCCCAACTGTGGCGGAGCACTGGAACTCTGGCTTCTATTATTACAACTACAAAGGCTTCTACAGCATAGTGATGTTAGCACTTGTAAATGCCAAACTAGAGTTCCTGATGGTGGATGTGGGCAAGAATGAGCGCATTTCGGATGGGGGTGTCATGGCTGACACTGAACTGTGCCGGCGGATGAAGAGGAAGCTTCTCAACTTCCCTTTTCCAGACACAAACGTTGGTGGGCTAAACTTTGTGTTTGTGGCTGATGAGGCCTTTGACCTGGATGAGGACCTCCTGAAACCGTTTGGGATGCGTTTTCTGACACCTGAGCCGTGGGTTTTCAACTACTGCCTCTCCCGGGCCCGTAGGGTTGTGGAAAACGCATAAACACATTCGGGGTTCTCTCCCAGCGGTTCAGGGTGTTCCTCACCACCATAAATTTGGCCCCCCACAGAGTGGAGAAGGTAGTGTTGGCAAGCTGTTTTCTCCACAACTTCCTCCGCCGGCACAATTCAGTGTCCTACTGCCCATCCAGCATGCTTCATGTGGAGGACATTAACTCCCGTGTGGTAACCCCCCGTTCATGGCGCAATGAACCAGGGGCCCTCACTGGCATGCAGCCAGCTCCACCTCAGGGACAATCCTTGCAGGCCCAGACCAATCGAGACGGCTATGTAGCCTATTTCAATGGTGTGGGTGCTGTCTCCTGGCAGAATGACATGACCACCCGATGTCTCCCATGCACCCCATTTGATCCGACAAAGAATAGCCATTGAGTTAACTCAAACCTTTTTATTTGTTTGCGAAATAAACATAACAGTTAAAGAACAGTTTCGCTGTGTGTGTTTTTCTAAGGAAATTATATAGGAATACAAGAAGTCAATGTATACGAAATTACATACGAACACAACGTCAATACCATTACACCATAGCTAAATGCTGGGCTGGGTGCTCACAGGTGTTGGTACGTTTAACCCCCCTCCTCGGTGAGTCCGTGGCCATAGCTGTATGAGGGCTGGGTCCCATGGTACACAGGCTGGCCAGATGATGGGGCAGAGTGGGTCTCTGGGGGCAGCACAGGAACTGCCAGAGCCACCCGGGGGTTCGCAGTGTTGAGTTGCCCTCTGCATGCCCTGTGCTCAATCTCCGTCATCAGCACCTCTGCTGCCTCCCGCTGGTCCACTGATGCCCTGCGCAGTTTGGCAGCAAGGAACATACCATAGGACTCACATTTGTCCTCCCTTGCTGCCAAGATCTGGTGCAGTGTCTGGGTGAGGCCATTCCTGTGGGCCAGTACAGCTCTCCTCCTGCGGCCACGTGTGAAGCGCGGGGAGGGGACATGGCTGGCAGACGGCTCCTCCTCATGTGAGGGACCAGGTATGTCCTGGAGGGTGAGAAAAATGTTAGTGACAAGCATACACATTGCCGAACACTGAACATTACAGACAAATAACAGTATCAACTCACTGTACTGCCAGTGAGCTCCGGAGTGGCACACTCCTCCTGTGTTGGCCCAAGTTCCCTGGGCCCTTCAGGCTCCCTACCCTCAGGTAGTTGCCCCATTGTGGAGGTAGACGACCGCGGCTGGTCCTGGTCCAGCACGAAGGACAGGAGGTCGTAGTACCACACCCGTCCCACATCATCATCCACACCCGCCCCCGACCGCCTGCTGGCATCCACCTTGTTGTCAGCCTTCTTGAACACTGTTCTGAGGTTCGAGATTTTATTCTTCACATCCGTCATATTTGCGTTTGCCTGAAAAATCTGGCAGAAGGCTAGAAGCCGTTGATACGCCTGTTGCTTCAAGGGCCGGTTGGAATACTCAGGGCTCTTGATCTTCCATAGGCAGGGCAGTTCGCGATACAGCTCAATGAACTCCGTGAGCTGCTCGTGGGACATGTTGAGTGTGCGCCTTTTCCTCCTGGGGGCCATGGCCTGCTGTAAAGAGGAGCACAGTGTCAGCACATGTGAAACAATTCTCAGTAGGTGCAAGAGTCAATAAGCAACCCAGATGGCTCATGAGGAAATCCCTGCCTCCCTGGGCCTCCCAATGCTGGAAATGCCTACACATTCTTGAGCATTACAGTGGGCAGGTTCATAAGGACATCCCCATG
>CM070041.1:31823882-31838585 GCA_036250615.1 Ptychadena robeensis
TACCACACGAGCTGACTCCACTGGAACTCATACAGCTTAGGACGCGGTATAAGTGGTCATGATGGTACTCTAGCAAACCAGTAAGAAAACTGCTAAGACCGTCACGACATTAGAAAATATTTGATAGGGGTCAAATACAGGCAGCGAAGTCAAATGTCAAATGACAAAGATTGGACGATAACACTCTGTCCCCACCGTCAGGCAGCTAGAGCCTTACATGATTAGCCTTATCTTTAACTACAGCCAACTAGTTTATAGCGAGAAGACTGAATTTTGACTGTACGACTGTTTTATTTGTTTTATATGTTGTATATGGTTTAGGATTTTATTTGGTTTATTTGATAGGATTATGAAGGATCAAGGTAGTACTTGCTTGGAGATATAATATCATAACACAAATGCTTTAAAAAAAATCTTTTCTCAAGTAAAGCAAGTAACCTGATGGTCCAAAGCACAATGGTCTAATATCTGAATGTACTAAGTTTGTTTCGTATTGTTTTGGGTATGGATTAGTAGGTATGTCTATACTTCAGTCATACAGCAATGCTTTACAAGATTCTAACACGGTGTTATTAGACAAAAACTGTATGCCTTGACTTGTTTTGTTTTGGAAAAAGTGTATGTACTTTTTCAAAAATGCCAATAAATAAATAAATAAATAAAATAAAAAGAAGGCCTATCAACGGACATTCAAACTCGATAGAGAGGAACTATTACATGGAAACAAATCCCAGAATTATAGTCACTTATTCTGATCAGCATGTACAAATTCGCAACTTGTATGATAAATACTGGCAAATCTTAATGTCTAACTCACATGGCTTAGCAGTCGACTGAGATGTGATTACTTGAAGTGTACTCTGCACCATATGAGCCATAAATTATGTCATACCCATCTAGTAGCACTTGAACTGCGACCCATGTTATTTTTCTAATTTGAATACATTCATATTTTAGAAATAACCCCTCCCTGATGAAGCCATCAAGGCGAAACATGTCGGAGGCAGATACGATCTAAGACGGGCTGGTTACAGTTGTTTATGTATTGTATGGTCACGTAAAATCCTAAAATCCTTTTATCCACTGTACCTTTTTGGAGAGTATTTTATTGAATGTTATTATCTATTGTATGAATTGAACACTTTTTCTATCTGTCTATATTTATATTCATGTTTATGGTCCTACTGTAAAGACACAATAAAGACCTTTTATTAGTTACAAAATTTTTTGAGTTGACGGTACTAATTGACTGAACCAGCACCTTAAAAAATCCCAGTAGGGTACAATCATCAGGAGAAATTTCCCCTGATTAGTTCTTAAAAATTTTCAGTTGGGGGTTTCCCTTTAAATTTAATTTAAAACCCAAACTTTCCAGTTAAAATATAGAGTTTGGGATGTACTTAACATATAAGACTACCCCTTTTCCAACGCACACCAAATAAACTTTTTAAGTGGATGTGGAGCTAGGGACACCGATCTGCAACCTTTCATATTTATTAATGTTTCCCTGCGGTTATCCATGCGACATAAATTGTATACATTTAACAATAAAAACTGAAAGAATGTTTGCAGTCTCTCTCCTCTCTGTCTGTGTCTGAGACAGTAAGGGGGGCATGGGTTCGTTCAGCATACCTCCAGGACCCCTAGATGCTCGGCGGCCCTGGCACCCGACGTGTAAGACGACCCTTCGACTTTTAAAACGATTTTCCTGGGTTTAAAAGTTGTCTTATACTCCCAAAAACACAGTATGCAAAAACTGCACATGCCCGGTGAATACGTCCTTTTTTGTAGAGTTCCCCCCAAGTCTTCTCTATATTGCCAGCAATTTTGGATTAATACAATATTTTAGGGGCCTTGCAATTAACTCACAAATTCAGCAAGTCTGAATAATTCCACCATCTCTGCTAATTACACAAGATTATCGTATGACATAACCAGGAGAGGAGTGATATGTAATTTTCCAGATCAGGGGGTCTTAATCTTAAATACTCAGTGGAACAAAATAAAATACATTGATATTTATTGAAAAAAAATCTACAATTGTGAGTTTTTCCTTCTCATTAGATATAACAATGAACACAGCAACTCTATGGAGGTTAAATAGAAGTGGTACTGGTCCATCAACAAATTGATAGCAAGAATGTATTCATTTTAAATCTTTGAGCTGAATTTGTGCTTATTTAATTTAATTAGCAATATTTATTACATAACTGTGTGTTTCAAACAGGATGACTACAAGATCCTTGTTCGGACATATTTCAGTAAGTTATTGGTATACAGCATACAAAACCAATTGTACATGCCTGCTACTCACAGATGCGATAAAACAGGCAAAAAAACCCGGAACAAAACACAAACAGGTTAATGGCATGGCAGAGCCCTCAGTTCAAAACAGAAAATTAACATTCTTGAGTTAAGTGCTGTTAGCTCAGACACAAGAGCTGTCTTTGCTGGCTCCTAGGAACTCTAACACCATATTTTCCAGCACAACAAAATATGAATAGGAAACCTGTTCCACCCTGTGCAGGTTTCCACCACTAAAACCTGGATATGTATCAGGTGGCCAAGGAACCCATCCAACACTTTCCTTGGCTGGCTCCAGGACCCCTCAAACTAGCTTTTATTAGCTTTTACACAGACGTCTCCTGGAGCGTTAATATTGCCAGCACCTCCACCTGTGTATATGTCCGAGCCCATGTAGTCGGACATCAACTGACATCAAGCAATGCACTCTCGATAGGGCATCTGCATTTCAAAGTAAATTTAAAGTTCTGCGAGGACAGAAAGAAGCACCCAGCAATTAATAGCACAGAGACTCTAGAGCCCATTTGATTGCTAGACATTCACATTCAACAATACTATAAATTTCCTCTGGTGTCAACTTTTGGCTCAAAAAGACCACAGGGTGCTCCTCCCCTTGGACTAGCTGGCATACAATGGTCCCCAGCCCTACCTTAGAGGCATTGGTCTGCACAAAAATCTTGGACCACTAGCACAGGTTGGCTATACGGAGCTGTTTTTAACTGCCTTCTCAGCCTCATTGTTCCACTTACAGGCCCTTTTCCCTTCGTTAGGTCTATCAAAGGGGCAGCCATCATGGCAAAGTTAGGGATGAACTGCAGATAGTATCCCGCCATTCCCAAAAAAGTCCTTACCTGTTTCTTTGTTAGGGGCTAAGCACATTCTCTAATGGCTTCCACCTCTCTAATCTGAGGTTTAATGGGTCTTCGCCCTATCATGTAGCCGAGGTAAAGGGCCTCTTCTAACCCTATTGGGGGTTGCCGTTTACCTTTCTGATGATCAAAAAATCTCATTATTATTCTCTTAAAAATAGCTCCTTGCAGGCCAAAAGGCATTTTCCTATAGTGAAAGAGGCCTAGGGCAGTGGAAAAGGTAGATTTTATTCCTCTAGCGTTTTGGGTAAGAGGTACCTGCCAATATGCCTTGGTTTGATTGAGTGTTGTTATATATCTAGCCAGACCAAGCCTCTCAACCAGCTCGGGCATAGGATATGCATCACACTTTGAGAGGTCATTTCCTTTCCGGAAGTCATTGCAGAACCACAGTGAACCATCTGGCTTTGGGACCAAGACAAGGGGGCTACTCTTTTCACTCTGTGATCTCTCAATATTGCCCACTGCCTACCTGTCCTGAGGATCACCCATCACGCTCAACCTTTAAGACAGCATCCACCGGTCAACATACCCATCTACAAGATGTATACTCTAATCTTGGTACCCTTATGATATCTGACCTTATTGGATGTAAAGTACTCCCTTGATCCCCTGTTCCCTGGCAGGAGCGCGTATCTGGCCCTGATCTGGTCATACCCAACCAGGAGCTACAAGCCTATTGAGGTTCCATATAATGAAGCACTCCCATCTCTGCCCCTGATGAAGTTTTTAACGAAACGTACGTCGGGTTGGGAGCCCTCTCATCCATCCGTGCATTTATGGGACCATACCAAAGCTGGCATAATTCTCAATGTGTACTGTTGTTGTGTTTGTAATTGAGTATCAAACTGATCATTGCTATCAGGGCCTGTAGCCCAACCCTGCTGTTTTATCAATAAATGTTAATCTTCTTTTACATACCTTTCTATTGACCTTTGTCACCCACACCCTTGGAGCCCTTAAAGTCCCCTTGCCCCAGAAATTTTCTTTTGGGCGAATATACGGATCTGGACTGATGGACCCCGGTTCATCCCTCCAGTGACTTATTTGGTATTGTATTTTGGGATGCTGGCTCCTTTGCCTTGAGAATAGTATCCCCCCCTTTTTCAATATTGCCCAAGGCAAACATGTGCTTCACCTCTTCTGCTACAGCCTGTCTGCGAGCTTCAGGGATCCGGTAGGGTTCCTACACACCTGAACTTGGAATCTGTAATAATAACACAATGTATGACATTTGTACACCCAGGAATCTCTGAGAACTCATCTGTATTTCTCCACAGGAACTATTTGACCTCTTGTTTCTGTGCAGAGGACAAGGTTTCTGCTACCTTTACATCATATATTCCACCTTGCAGAGGAGCCACAGGTGGAGTGTCGGCTGAGAGCACCTCCCTGTCCTTCCATGGCTTAATCAAGTTGTCATCCTTTTTTCCACCAACCCATCAGTTTGAGGATGATAAGTGGATGAAATTAAATGTCCTATGCTGTTTATCAGAAAACATTTCAGTGCTTTACATGAATGGTCCGTAAGTTTTTCTTGGTAGTAATATATTGGTGGCCCCTGGCTGACTTCAGTAGAGGTCCCACTATATTCATTGCCATCCTCTCAAATGGAACCTCAATAATTGGGAAGGGTTCCTGTAGAGGGAAGGGGCAGCTGTCCTCTCCAGGGGGAGGAGGACAACAAGACGCAAAGCAAAAAGAGAAGATAAAAGGCATCTCAACCTGAGACCCCCTCCTGGGCCAGCAACCATCATTGAGGCTAACAGCTGGAGGTAGAAGCTGTAATTTGATGTGGACTGGACACATCCTCCTGAGTATATGTGAGAACCTTTGTAAAGGGGGTGTGACCAGCAATGAGTGGACACTGGTGGGGTATATAGGTGGCTATTTATCAGCTATGCGGTGTCTTAAGTTTCCTGCAGCCTGCCATGCCTCCACCAGAAAGACCCCCAGATGCCAGAACCCCTACCCTGCAGAGACACCAGCAGCAGCCCAGAGACCCCAAGCAAATCAGCATCCAGTCCAGCAGCAGCTGTCCAGCCGTGTCCCCCCCCCCCCCCCCCCCCCCCCCCCCACTCAGAAGCCAGCAGAGTTGGAGCCAACAGAGAGGACCACTACAGCCAAACTGAGACTGTAGTCTGGCTAAATATCACTCATCCCTCCCTATACTCGTTAACCAATGCAAGGTCTACCTTTCCTTTTTTAACCCCTTCACTCCCAGGATTCCCATTCCATTAACCCCTTCACCACCATTGCCCAGCTGTTTTTTCCCTTAGTTAACCCCTTCACCTCTGTTTTCCCCTCAGTTAACCCCTTCACTGCTAATTGTACTGTAATCTGTAGGGTCAGACTAGCGTTAGGAGGGAGGGTACATTTATCGTGTGTGTATGTGAGTGTGTAACATACACACTATGTTGTAACATAAGGAAGATTTGGGGAGGATTTATTGGAGTATTGTGTTAGTGTTGTGTAGTGTAGTCGTGTATTGTAGAGTGTTTTGATGTGCGTCTATGTGTATATATATCTGTATGACCATTTATGTGGATATATATGCACATAGACAATAGTAATTGACTGTTTGTTGTATATTGATTTATTTGTTAATAAATATTAAATTGTTTTACTATAACATATAGTCTCTTTATATTTGGTTGTTAACGCATTATTACATTCAGGTTAGGAAAGAGCTAGTTAATATACAAAAGTGGGCGGAGCCAATGACAAGTGGCCGATGCCCACTGATGCATATTAACTAGGGATATTAATTAGGAATTATTAATATCTCCTTTAACAGTACTCACAATACCTATGTACTTACCTGAAGACAAAATGATTGTAGCATCCATTGTAAAGTCTTTTCTGGACTTTGCAGTCAACCCCAGTAGAGATGGCCGAATTTTTCGACTTGCTAATTTTGTGAGTGGATTGCAAAGCCCCTGAACAGGGTATCATCACCAAAATTGCTAGAGATGTAGAGAAGGGTTGTGGGAACATTTGCAAAAATTTTTTTTTGCTCTAGCACATGCAGTTTTTGCATAAATTAAGTTAAAAAACAAAGTAAAAATTCAAATTTTCGACATTTTGACTTGACTTTGAACATTTGATTTGTGCACAAACTGTTTGTGTTAGAGACAAACTTTCTTGGTGTTGATACCATGTTCAGGGGCTTTGCAATTAACTCGAAATCATCAAAATGGTCGAATTTTGTAAAACAAATTCGACCATCTCTACCACCCAGCACATGCTGTTGTGCTTGATATAAGACTACCTTCCTATGGGGCTGGGGCACTACCAGATGTTCCATCACTTCCTCTGACACCTTGTACACCAGTACAACAAATCCTTATTTACGAAATAATATGGATAGGCATTTTCTGGAACCTGTGGTACCCCATTTACCATCCCAACACCTACCATCCTAGGCCCTAGCATCCCTCCGCTGGGCCATCCCAAAAAATTTACTGGAGATCTTCAAGTCCAACACTGCTGGCAATTCAAAGGGCAACTGTGCTTGCAAGTCAAAGTAAAAAAATGAACACTTTAATAATCAGCATAAAAAGCAGGGAAGTCAACAAACCCCATACATTTTAAACCCGAGTGTTGAAAAAAGCATAACACCCCACTATTGCATTTGACATATAAAAAAGTATCACATAAATGTGTCACAGTGTTTAAAGTTAGTACATATATACGCCACACAGGCATCAGATATATGGGTAGGTTCACCCAACACATTTCGGCCTCATGAACCAGCGGCTTTCTCAGGGTTTTTTTTTCTTCCACACCGTGATACATATCACATAGCATATTAAGGTCAATATTAGTGATGAGCGACTAGGCAATATTCAAATTCGCATAATTTCGTTAATATCTGCCAAATTCCATATTCGTAAACTCGAATATGTGCACTTGTGGACATGTGCAATGCATGCAAGTCAATGGAGCTCGGATATTCGACTAGGAGAATATCTGTCATTTCCGTTCAAAAAAATCGCATCGCTCAGATCGCATCCCCTGCACTGAACCGGCACTTTCGGCATCCCCTGCACGGAAGTGCTTTTCAATGTGGGGATGCCGTGGCTAGCTCAGCAGATAGCTCCTTGGTGGGGATGCAGGGGATGCGATCTGAGCTATCTGCTGAGGTAGCCACGGCATCCCCACATTGAAAAGCACTTCCGTGCAGGGGATGCCGAAAGTGCCGGTTCAGTGCAGGGGATGCCGAAAGTGCCGGATTCGTAATGACGTCACACCGGGGGGAGGGATCTGCTTCCACACAGGAAGCATGAGAGTAGTTCTGTGGTTAATGTATGTTGCCTTCCTTTCCTTCAATGGATGGATAAAATACATTAGCATATTAAATACAGAGGAGTCCGAGTCGAGGAGTCGGAAGAATCAGAAACTGAGGAGTCGGAGTCGGGGAACTTATCGACCGACTCCACAGCCCTGGTTTGGACAACTGAACATGCTATGGTGTTCTTAGTTAACTGTGAAAGATCTGGCAGAAATTAAATTTTGTGAGCGCTGACTGATGCACATGTATGACGATCAACAAAACTGCTCTCACCAGAAGTTGGATACCGGCTCTTTATCCTCCTGGACATTAAGGCCCGTTTCACAACTAAATAAATAGTGGAAATCGGCCTTACAGGAGATCTGTACAATTTGCTCTGCCGTGCTTCCACACCCTCCCCTCTACACATTGACGCCATCATCGAGACGCTGGCGATGTGTGTGGTGAAATGTGTGAGGTCTCTGGCGCCACTCCGGACATGGGGCCAGAAAAGATGTACAAGCCTGCAGCAATGCAGAATCGCTGATGGTTTGCAGAGGATGGACGATTATGCCTGATCCCAACACGGCCACAGTTTGTGTAGCACTCACAGGCCCAGGTTGTCTAACACTCTATCACTCAGTGCCCGCTTCCCCTACCCTATTGTAAGTGTCCGCTACTCACAGATGCGATAAAATAGGACAGGATAAACCTCTACACGGTTCCAGGAAAAAAGTAGTCCTGTGCCTTTAGCTTTACTCAGGCAAATAAAACAGGAACAAAACAAAAACAGGGTAATGGCTTGGCAATTAACAATCTTGGGTTAAGTGCTGGTAGCACAAAACTGGCTCCCAGGAACTCCATCACCTGATTTCCCAGCACAACAATATGTTACATGTTTCCACCGGACCAGGTGGCCAAGGAACCCACCTAATATCCTTGGCTGGCTCCAGGACCCTCAACCCTGCTTTTATACAAAGCCTTGCCCTAAACCAACACAGTACACAGACTTAATATTACCAGCAGGGGGATTGGAGTTGAATTGTCTAGGAGGGGGGCCCCATAAAAAAAATTGCCATAGGGCCCAGTAATTTCTCGCTACGGCACATCTGTACAAGCTTTAACAAAAAAGATATGTACTTGTTTTTACAACTTGGATGTGCTGCAGTTTTACTGATAATGTTGCAATTTTGAGGTGGCAGCACTAACATGAACAACTTGATTCATTAGTTGGTTGTGTCAAAAAGTTTAAAAGTAACAAAAAAGAATCAGTGAGCTACAGATATAGCAGTTGAGGGTTGTACTTCATGTAAGTAACGACTCCTCATGTCTGTGGGTAACCTGGAAATCAGAAGTCATTAGACTTCCATTAGGGAATATGGAGGTGCTCTGCTTATTCTATAATTCAGACAGCAGGCATAAAAAAAATTAATAAACCAAAGTTTTGTTGAACAGTAACATTACTGTCATGATAAATTCAACTCAACAGTGCTTGACATTAATACTCCTGGTGGAGTATGACAGGGTTCCACCACTAAAACCCATATATGTACCAGGTGGTCCAGGAACCCGCCTAACACATTACTTGGCTGAGTAACTCGAAAATACATCATATGTCAAAAGTAAAGATGGTGTTTATTAAACTAATAGGACCTGTATACAGAGTTTAAAAAAGTTTTTTGTATGTATTACATATTATTTACACATAGCAGCTTGATACATACAGACACATAGTTACAGTACAATATATCCATACATTGTAGATCTGGTCTTTTACTCCGACATGTTTCCCCCCAGATAGGGCTTCCTCAGGGAGAACCAACTGAAGAAATGCATAGATATTTCAATATCATGATTCATTTGAAACAATCTGGCTTGTCACTTCACTATGACAAACCACATCTAGCTAATTAACTTATCAAATTTCTAGGTTCATCAGTCAATGTGTTATACATCATACTATGCGTGTAATACAGCATACAAAATATAAATATCCAAATACATACTGACATTTGGTAGTAAAATCAATCTTAGCCCATTATCATAAAATAGATAGAATATACAAATGGATAGGATATGCAAACATGTTCATTTAAATACTCACACTGTATCAATGATCTCCACAATGGAGTGTAGTACAGCACTGCAAGTGTGTCATAGCTCCAGGGATGAAAACATGGATAGCTCAATTAGACAGCAGACAGGGCCAGGTGCCCCTGAAGGTAAGATGAAAAAGGCTCCCCTGATGCAAGGGGCCAAGCACCACAGAAGGCCTATCCCTAGGGCAAAGTATACACAAATCAGAACCACAGGCATGTATGTAAATGTCAGCACCCCAAGAGGTGATGAAGTAACACTGAAAGACCACAAACTACAGCAATTTGATAGAATCCTCACAGGATAATGGGCAATGTATAAACAGCAAACCTATTAAATAACAAGATGTATCACCAATAGCCAAAATGTGCTGGATAGTACAAATAACTTCTCCAGCCACTCTACAGCACAAACTTACTTGTGTTACCAATTCAGAATGTTACACCCCTGGGATCTGTCTGTGGTTCAAGGATGTGCACCTGCCCCATTTATAGGCCAACTAATCCAGGCATTATAATACCTGAGCAGGTATGGGGAGAATAGTGGACAAGGGACAGGATCAGAAAAATGGATGGGGAGAAAGAGGGGGCCTGTAAAAAGTTAACCCCCACATCTAGCCTCCTGATGATCCATCCTGCCATCATAGGGCGGCAGGTGCCGTTTTCGTGTCACCGCCACCAAGTGTGTCCAATACCTGGCGGTGAGGGCACCCTGTAATGCGGAGAATTGCATTCTGATTCATATTATGCTAGGTACTGCCCGCACATCGTGTTGTGGAGGCGGTACATTGACGACATTTGGCTGGATTCCAGTGATTTGTTAAGAGAGTTTGTTGAACAGTTACAGATCAATGATTGGAACTTACAAATTTACTTTGGAAGTATCCTCACACTCTATTTTGTTCGTAGATCTTGAAGTGAATTTCGATGGCAGACTTGGGACGACCCTGTTCAGCAAAAAAAAACGCAGGGAATACCATCCTCCATGCCAAGACCTCCCATCCACAAGCACTAATAAACTCAATACTGTACTCTCAATATTTGCGGGTACGTAGAAATTGTTCATCCTTGGAATAATTTAAGATTAAAGCTGCGGACCTCAGGGATTGACTGCTCAAAGGAGGCTTTAGTAGAAGGCTTCTGAAGCTGTTAAAACCCAAGACACTACCACAGGGGAAATCTTAACCTACTTGACTTAACATTACCAAATTAAGACTATCTTGAGCAAATATTGACATGTTCTAACAATAGATTTACAGGTTAGTGAATTCCTTATTGACAGTCCCCGTGTAACTTACCGGAAGACAAGATCTCTGAAAGAGCAATTGGTTCAGAGTCAACTTCCAGAAATGAATACCTTTAAATCTTGTGTAGGTCTATTCAAATGTGGCCACTGTAATCAATGCCCTTACATCAGTGAAGGATCTGCTATACTGTAGGGAACCCGGTCTCTAGTGAATAAAAACCAGTTTACACCAGAAGCGGCGTCAGTAACATCACGTCCGGATAACTAAACCGTGAACTGTGCGTTCCAGGTACCATTTTTTTCCATTTAAATTTCCCATGAACAGATGGGGAATATGAATCTTCCCATGAACAGACAGATTTCTGACTTTTTTTATAAGTCTGATGCGCCTGTTCGCAGACGGACCTGGCTGAAGTGCGGCTATCACTATTTAATAGGTTTGCGATTTATACGTTGCCCATTATCCTGTGAGGATCAAATTCACATCTTCTGTTTTATGATAATTGGCTAAGATTGATTTTACTACCAAATGTCAGTATGTATTTGGATATTTATATTTTGTATGCTGTATGACACTGCATAGTATGATATATAACACATAGGCTGATGAACATTGTTAAGTTAATTGACTAGATGTGGTTTGTGTACAGTTATCATAGTGAAGTGACAAGCCAGATTGTTTTAAATGAATCATGATATTAAAATATCTATGCATTTCTTCAGTTGGTTCTCCCTGAGGAAGCCCTATCTGGGGCGAAACATATCAGAATAAAAGACCAGCAACTAACATCAAGCTCTCCTATCTAGAATGTATGGATATATTGTACTGTAACTATGTGTCTGTATGTATCAAGCTGCTATGTGTAAATAATATGTAATACATACAAAAAACTTTTGTATACAGATCCTTTTGGTTTAATAAAGACCTTTTATCTTTGCTTTCGACATATGATGTATTTTTGAGTTACTCTGACATTGCCACACATAAAAACCCCATTAATTCATTTTCCCTTAAGGCCCCCATACACATCTAGATTTTTCATTCAATCAACTTAATTCAATTAATCTTTTTTGTGGATTGATTGAAAATCTATTTCAGCCCACATGGTAAGATCGACTTAAAACAATTAAAATTGGGAAAATGTTCAATCGAAAAATGATCTGACATGCAGGAAAATTTTAATCCGTTGTATTGAAATTGAACCTTAATTCAATTACGCTTTCAGTTGATCCCAAAAATCTGTTACTACAGTTTCATAGATTACAATCAATCCAGGATTTCCCTGACCCCAAAACATTTATCTTTTTAAGTTGATTGAAAGGAAAATCTAGACATGTATAGGGGCCTTTAGAGGGAATTTTGAGGTATCTTGATTTAACACCATCTAGTATGTTGCTTTGTATCTATTGTGACACTGTCACAATTGTTTATTCAGAGCTTAAAATTGCCATACCAGTAGATAGTAGTATCAATTTTGAATCTGTTCGAATCTACTACAAAATCGAACCATGTATGCCTAGCTTTATAAGTTGGAGAACAGAGTATACCGATAGGTAGAAGAGATAAAGCTGGCTAGCTGGTAAAGTAAGGGATGAGAAGAAGACAGTTTTTTGGATTTTCGTGGCTTGATTGAAAGCTTTTTGAAAGTGGGAGTGTTTAAAGTCTAATGGGACAAAGGCGGGAGTTTTGAAGCACATGTGATGATGAGTTTTGAAGCACATGTGATGATATGGGGCGTTTTATTCGTAGGTCAGGTTTAGGGGCAAATTTATGCACAAGTTTGGACAGGAGGTATGAAGTGATTTAAATGCCAGACCCAAAACAAATCAATCAGATTCCCTTTCAAGAAATATTAAATATCTATAGAAGCTTCTGTTATGTTGAAAAGTAGTATTCTTGAATTGGCTATGTGGTCAGACATGGCTTAAAAACAATAATCTCCAAAATATCATTATGTGCCTAGCTTATCATATTCAGAATATTGAATGCTTTAGTGAGAATGATCTTCACAAATTTCCTACATGTACCGGTACATGTAGATGCCCTTTCCTATTTATTTGACCTTCCTAATGGATTGGCTCCACATCATTTACACAAGATGCATTTGGAAGAGAAAACTAGGAAGCTCTGGTGATCGAATTTATCTCTCTTTAGGCGCATTGCATAGTCTCTTTCTTTCTAAAGGCCCCGATACACCTTACAATCTTTCCATACAATTTCTGTACAATCAACTTTTCTTTTACCAAAACCATGTAATATGAGGACCTTTCTAAACCTTCCAATCACTATGTATTATAGCAGGGAGGCCACTATACTACATAGTTGTTGGTAGATCTAATGGAAATTGTATGGAGCGATCTAAAGGTGTATGGGGGGCTTTACAGAATTTAGCTGAAGTAATGCCTGGCATACACACTCCGTCGGTCGGCAGCAAAATCGACCGCCAATCGGTGTGTGCCCACATGGGCCAACAGATCCCTGTCACCCCACAGCTCGGCCGGCCAGAGAACGGACATGTCGGATGTTCTCTGGCCAATGCCCACCAATACCATTAACCTCCCTAGCGATATGCCCGAACCCAGTTCGGGCAAAGGGACGCTGCAATTAGCGATACGCCCGAACTGGGTTCGGGCACAGCGTGGGAGCTCACCTGGTCCGGCCGCCATCTCAAACTTCGTCCTGGCCGGCTTCTTCCGGGTCCCCGAGTGACGTCACGGAGGTGGGACCCGGTCTTAAAGAAAAAATAATTTTTGTTTTCGTTTTTTTTAAATCTTTGTTTTTGGACTGGATTATAGAAATGTCTTTCTATAATCTTTCTCCTGCTGAGCGTTTCTGCTAGTTGGATCTATCCCCGCTGCACCTGAGCCGATCCGGAAATAGCCGATGTCTCCGGCTATTTCCGTGATCGGCACTCAGGTCATGATGACGTCATCCGCCGGGCGGGAGATTTAAAGGTACAGAAAAAAAAATAATTTTCTTACATTTTTTTTTCATTTTTTTACATTTGTTTTTATTTTGATTGGATTGGGTAAATGTTTTATAAATGTTTTATCCAATCCAAATCAAATGAAAAGAAAACAAGTGTAAACTTATAAAAAAAAAAAAAAATTTTTTCCCCAAAAATGTTTTTTCTTTTTTCTGTACCTCTAAAGCCGGTCATAGCGATTCAATCTGTGGCAGAGTTTGATCACCATGCGCATTCAGGGGGTTATCGCTTGGTGATCAATCGCAAAATGAACGCGCCCACCTGGAGCAACTGTACTCGCACAAAACTTTGATCAGCCAGAGAACAAACGTTTTTCTCTGGTCGATCGCCAGTACTTTGAATGGGGACAAGGGTCCCCATCCAAAGTATTGGTTGTTTAATCGTAAATGGTGTATTTCGAACGATTGACCATGACATGATGATGTCATCATGCTGCGGCCGATTGTTCGATAAATGCCCGCCAAGCATAGCGTCTATGGCTGGTTTAACCTCCCTAGCGTTAAGCCCGAAGCAAGTACTGACACAGTCTAATCGTGAATCAAACTGCGCCCGTGCCGGAATCAGGCGCAACCGCTGGCTCTCTGTGTGCCTGCAGCATTTCTACAAAAACATCGGTGAAGCCGATGGGGGCAGAAAGGCAAAACACTGTATCACTTTTGGTACAGAAATCTGCACCTCAGTGAACCGCCACGGAGGTTAACTTCAATGAAGACCGGTGTCTTCATTGAGGGTAATGGCCGGCACACAAAGGGTGCCCGGCCGATTAAAGCAGCCCCAGAATGCAACGTGATGACGTCATTGCATTCTAGAGCTGATCAGAGCTCGTCTGTCTGCACCCGTCTGTGGGTGTATGGCAGGCATAAGACAGGTAAAATATACAGTGGAGGAAATAATTATTTGACCCCTCACTGATTTTGTAAGTTTGTCC
>CM070041.1:31850993-31865532 GCA_036250615.1 Ptychadena robeensis
GAGATGCTTAAATTTATCAGAAAAAATGTAGGTATAAGGCTATTTTTGTTTTATTGTTTTTATAAGTTATAGAAAACCCACAATATCTGCCAACATCCCAATTTAACTATGCAGTAAGGGAAAACTAAACGTTTTCAGTGATCCTCCCTAGGGAGCAAGGGGACTTTTAAGGCAGTGATATCAGGAAATAGATTAGATTTATTTATTCACAGTGAAATCGTGCAAAACATTGCACTAGCCCGACACTTGCGTTTCGCAGGTATCCACTTCTTCAGGGGTCTTTGTGCACACTGTATGATTCAAATCAATATGATTTGTTGACTGTTACAGAGAAGTTGTTTATTGTTGGACACTGTGTTCCATAATTGTGTCTGTTATTCACAATGACGCTGTGATCTTTCCCCACAGTGATGTATGCACACATACTTCCATTCCAGTTCTGTGTGTGGTTTTGGGGTACTGTCCTTTGCAGTTTCTGAGCTCCTTGCTTTCTCTTTATTTCGTAACTGAGGCATAATTTTTTATATTTTGACAATTTTAAAGCCATTTCACACTGCTGTGTGGCTGCAGTGGGATTTTTGGGCAGTAACATTTGTTTTGATTTTGATGTAGTCCCCATGCTTTTTACAGCATACAATTGTGATTTTAATGGGTTTATAACCCACATCATCCTCACAAACTGACAATTTCACTTGGGTTTATTAAGCTTAAAGAGGACCTACCACCAGGAAACTATGTTTTCATGAATGGCACTAGAAGTGTCAATAATAGGGAGGAATGCAGTGAAAAACCCAAAAACTTACCTGTAATGAGCAATTTAACCTCCCTAGCGATATGCCCGAACCCAGTTCGGGTAAAGGGACGCTGCAATCATCGATACGCCCGAACTGGGTTCGGGCACATCGTGGCAGCTCACCTGGTCCACCGCCATCGCGATCCCGCTCCGTCTTCTTCCGGGTCCCGGAGTGACGTGTGATGTCACGTAGGCGGGACCCGGTCTTAAAGAAAAAAAAATTATTTTTTCTTTTTTTTTTTCTATAATCCAGTTCAAAGTGGATCCCGCTAGCAGAAACGCTCCCGCTGAGCATTTCTGCTAGTGGGATCATCTCCGGCTGCACCCGAGCCGATCCGGAAATAGCCGTGTGCCGATGACGTCATCCGCCGGGCACTCGTGTGCCGATGACGTCATCCGCCGGGCAGGAGATTTAAAGGTACAGAAATTTTTTTTTTTTATTAGATTTTTTTTTTCATTTTTTTACATTTGTTTTTATTTTGATTGGATTGGATAAATGTTTTATAAATGTTTTATCCAATCCAAATCAAAAGAAAAGAAAACAAGTGTAAACTTTTTCTGTATCTCTAAAGCCGACCATAGCGCTTCAATCTGTGGCCGATTTTGCAAATGATCACCATGCGCATTCGGGGTGATCGCTTGGTGATCAATCGCAAAATGAACTTTGATCAGCCAGAGAACAAACGTTTTTCTCTGGTCGATCGCCAGTACTTTGAATGGGGACAAGGGTCCCCATCCAAAGTATTGGTTGTCAAATCGTAAATGGTGTATTTCGAAACGATTGACCATGGCATGATGATGTCATCATGCTGCGCCTGATTGTTCGATAAACGCCCGCCAAGCATAGCGTCTATGGCTGGTTTAACCTTCCTAGCGCTACGCCCGAAGCAAGTACTGGCACAGTCTGATCGTGAATCAAGCTGCGCCCGTGCCGGAATCAGGCGCAACCGCTGGCTCTCTGTGTGCCTGCAGCATTTCTTCAAAGCTGCAGGCACATAGAGCCTTTCAGCCTTTACCCCAAAAGGGATACAGTGTTTTGCCTTTCCGCCCCCATCGGCGTCACCGATGACGCCGATGGGGGCGGAAAGGCAAAACACTGTATCCCTTTAGGTACAGAAATCTGCACCTCAGTGAACCGCCAGGGAGGTTAAGAACATAATTCGGCAGCTCTCCTCACTTCCTGGTTCATTGTAGGCAGAAATAGGCAGCACGTCACAGGAAGCAGTGATCTGCTTTGAAAATACCCATAGAAGATCACTGAACGCCCCCCAGTGGCCACCCGCGAGATTGCACCCCCAGTTTCATGTGTTGCCTTCAGCGAACCAGGAAGTAAGGGGAGCTGTGTGGTAATCTTGTTAAAATGGTCATTACAGTTTTTTTTTGTTTTTTTACTGCATTCCTCCCTATTATTGGCACTTCCTGTGCCATTCATAAAAACATAGATTTCTGGAGGTAGGTCCACTTTAATGATCAAACATACCTAATAGATTACGAGGGCTCTATTATGGAGCAATACATTGTAGCAGTTCGCAGGGTGAAAATAACAAATTTCAAAAAGTTTCCTGCTACTTTTTTCTTTAAAGTTATAATGTGTTAAGATTGCTGGTCCTAACTACAAATGCAAATATTTGCTGAGTGCTTAATAGATCTCAGTAGCTATTTTGCAAACGGCTTCTTCATGTTTATATTATAAATCTAGCCTGCTGCCATAATTACCTTACTTGTAAAGAGCTGCTTTAAACAATTCTACAGCTATAGACTGGACCTGGAAATCCAGAGTAACATTACACAATTTTCCAGCACCATATAAGGTGAAGAGGTTTAGAATTTCACATTATATGTGTTACCTTGTCCGATCTGGAGATTGTCTGTAAGAGAATTTAGACTCAAGAATTCAAGGAGAGGGAAATAGTATAGGGTATGCTATTTGTATAAATACAGAAAGTCTTCTGGCAACCAAAAGAAGGACGTCAATGTGTTCAAATCTAATGCTTCTTAACATCCCTGCCAGTATTATTATTATGATATTTTAACAGAACAATGTAGTCTGCTAAAATTGCCCTCCCAGTTTAGCCTCCCCTTGTCTCCAGCATCATCAGTGACATTAGGGATGCGAGGATTTTGGACAATGCTGGTCAGGCAATACAGGCGAATACTGCGGGAAACCCTTATATCCCCAACTTCATCATGCAACCAGGAAGAAGTCAATGACTTGTCTGGATCAATTAAGCAAGAGAGAGTGGGGCTCATGGTGTCCACTTTTGGTCATCTGGAAATCTAACCTGATCCCTTTTCTATTTAAGAATATCAATATTTCACGTGCAAAAAATAAAAAGGAAACATACAACAAAATAACTAAGAAAGGGGATGTCAATATTTCTTTTAGTATTACCTAAATTATTTAAGAACACATTACAGAGTTTACCTGAAATGGAAAACCAAAACAACAGGTTTTTTGTAGGGATAACATATCCCACCCACTTATTAACAGATAATAGGAAAACTGGAAATAGTGTGGCCATCAGCCGACACAACCATCATTGACAACCACAAGCCAATGGAAAATGATGGAGGGTGCCTTGCTACTTCACAACTATTGCAGCCTGCTGTCTCTGTTCTAAGACTAAGCACATGTACTATGTTATTAGTATGACTAGAAGCTGTCATTTGGCCATCTTGGCTTGTTGCACTGAGAAATATGTTTGTTTTTTTATATATAACAAAATAAATTATGTTTTAGATAAAATGGAGAAAACTGATTTGCTGTCAACAAGGATCAAATTTGCTTCTGATAAGATTCAAATTCAAGTTGAAAATTTATTTGCAGTAAACTTTCAGGACTCTTCTAATTCTATCTGAGCTTTAAGCCTTTATGCTAATTCACGGTTTGTTGTTTGGGCTATAAAAAGTCATAATGCCCTGACTATAGGAGGGGCACTAATTGTGCTGAAATCTATCATTGTATGCAATAGCAGCAGCGCCATTGCACATAAGACTTGTTAGTACTTTGTGTATTAGCAATATGACAGACTCCTACCTCTTTGTTAACCATAGATGCCCACTTTGTGTTTTATTTCTTTTGTGTCATTTTTCTAAATCTGTAGTTTGTAGTGTCACGCAGCGATTTGTAACTGAAGATGTGCCCTCTACCAGTTCTGAGGTGTCCCTTTCCAAACCTCAGAGGACCAGGACCATTCGTAGACCAGCTCCCTCTGCTGGTGGAAGAGATTTTGGGACTTGATGTGGCTCCTGCTTCCTCTGCTGGGTGTGCTGATATCTGTTAGCACTACTTATCACTCACCTGAATTGCTGTCCAATCAAGCCACACAGGACCATGTATTTAAGGAAGCCTAAGGTAACAGGAAGTTGCCTGACCAAAAAGCTCTTACAGTCTGTGTTTCACAGGCTCTGGTTGTATCCATCTACTATATTGTTGATTCGGTACCTTGTTTTGGTAATTTCTGTCAGCCGCTGCCAGTAAGTGTAGATAGGGACCACTACCTGGGTGTCTCTCAGAAGAAAACCCCATCACTCCTTGCGGAGTGCTCTGGTGAAGACTTAGACTCTGCGCCTTAGTCTACACTTGTCTAGTGGCATGGTGGGTCCACTTCTCCCGTGGCTCATCTGTGAGTTTCTCTCCACCATAGAAATTAGTTTGCAAACATCCACCACTGTTGTCTTTCTTGGACATCCAAGTTTATTTTTGTGTTGCTGAGTTTACCAGCACCTTCCTTCATAGGATGTTCCATATTGTAAATTTTGCCACTTCTAATATTGTAGCAATTTCTCATATTTTTTGTTATCTTTACAGCTTAAGGATGGCTTGTTTCCCCTGCACGGAGAGCTATTTTAAATGCATGATGTCTGTTAACAACAAAATTTTTCACATACAAGCACACCACCTCAAATCAACTTCAGGCCTTATATCCACCTAATTCATAATGAGGAATTGCAAACATCTGCTCATGAAATAGCCTTTGAGTGATTTGTCCAATTATTTTTGAGCCTCTGAAGTAAAGTAAAAAAGGTTTTAGTTCCTCACATTCCAATTGAATATTTTGTCCTTCAAAAATGCATCCCTAGTTCTCTGCTGAGGTCTAGTTTCTGTAACAATTATTTCGGTCCGGTGGTGGCTGCATAGTGCAGTATCTATGAAGCTCCACAGGTTGACATTTGAGCATGAGTCTCCCATGTTCACCCTTTTGTGAGATCCAGGAAAATATGTAGTTCCATGAAAGGACTACAGTAACCGTTTCCCAGGCAGCCATTGCAGGACCAGAAGAGGAAGTTTGAAGGTCTCTACTGAGAAATAAATTGAGGTGAGTATGAATTCTTTAGAGGTATTTGAGTATACTCTCAAAAATAAAATTTTGTATATTTCCCAACAAATGTAAACTGAAGAAAAGCAAAGATACATTATATTCAATTGACTAGTTTACATTTGTCTGCTGTGGTGCAGTTCTCTGTAATATATAAATAACCACTTATTTATAAATATATATAAAGTCCATAAAGATTTACACCATCAGTCCACCATCAGTTAGAAAAGGGCAGTATGGGAGTGCTTTCATATATGGAAATAGTACGGCATCTGAGCTAATATGTTTTGTTAATTGCAAAAAAAAACCAACCCAATAAAAAGACAAAACATAAAAAATAAAAAATTTGCTCAGAGATGTCCCATAATTTCTATTGAGAAGACAATAGGTATATTCTGACTGACCAACAGTAGCTACTGTGAATTACTGTGGTTCATTAGCTGTTAATCCAATAAAGCTGAATTTTATAATCAGCTTATATTTTGCCTTTCTTGATTTCTAATTTTTCCTTCATCACATGCCAATTGTGTTTCTGTTGTCTTCACATACCTTATTTTACATTCAGGTATCTGTACTTTTCCAAGCAATGAAAAATGTTCATGACTGTTTAGATTGGCCTGCAGGGTAAAATAAAAATTTGTGGATTGTCTATTTAGGAAAAAAATATTGCTTCCTGGCTTAAGTTTGGCTTCTCAACATCAAAAGCTTGCAGATTTGAAACATATTGCTTTGGTGACAATAACACATATGACAATGTGTATATTACATATCCAGGAACACCTAACAATAACAACCATCAAGAGAAACCAGTCACTAGGAAAAGGTGGTCATACATGGGTCAATTTTTCAATTGATTCCCGAACAATTGACCACTGTGTGTTCACAGTGATCTTTTTTTAGGGAATCAATTGCGTCCACACTTTTGATTGATTCCACTTGATGAAAGCTTGATTGAACAGGGAACCAACACATGTAGGCCCCCAAACCAATATAAAATAGTTTAAAAATGGTCATGCATTGTGGACCAAAAGGCAATATTTGGATAAAGTACCTTTATAGAACTGAAGTTACAGTAAGTAAAACAAACGTGAAGATAAGCCTGCTGGTCTGTTGAACTACTGCCTCTTTGATACTGGCCACCATTTGCCTCTATGCCTCTATCTATCTGCCCTATCATTAGGAGGAAGTTTGACATGATCATTGTGATCCTTAACAAGGTCCTAAGGAAGAATACATCAACACAATTGTATATATCCAGGATTGGGTTTTATTACTTACAATATCAGAATCAATGGAAGTTACTAGTTGGATGCACTTTATGTTTTTTTTTACCTCCCTGGTGGTATGCAGTACTGTGCTGTGTTTCCCCATCCTCCCACCTCCCCTCTACATATGACCTCAGAGACGTGGGGGGTAAAACTGACATTGCCCGCATTTACATGCAGGTCAATGGCACCACCCCCACTACCTTTCAAGAGTTGGTGAGAAAGTGATCAGTGAGTCCGCCAATATATACTGAGTACAGAGATCACTGACCAGTCCCATTATCCTTTGCAGTGGGTGTGGTTACTCTCTACTTGGTGTGCTAGCGGTTCAGGTGTGTGTTTGAATCCTCTTAAGTTTCAGAGATTTCCAGCCTGTTTGCCTCTGCAGGCCTGGATACCATGCATAATTCTAGGAAGGATCCTGAGTCCCTGGAGGTTGAATCTGATGGGGATCCTTTTGAGGATCTCCTCCAATCTCCAGGGGCCACAGTGGAGGCGATTACCAGCCAAGTTGTTTGCAGATTATGTTGGATTCAGGCTGAGGAGAAGAGACATGCCATGACACAGAGACTGTATGTTAAAAAGAAGCTGGCCAGTGATCGGGCTACTGATAAGACAGAACTGATACAGTTGGAGAAAGAGCTGAGGATAAGGAAATCCATAATCAGGCGTCTGAAGCAGAGACTTTCCGAGAAAAGTTTATTAATTAGAGACACTTCCAGATCCAGCGAGCACAAAGCAGTGGTGCCGGAGACATGGAGGACATGGAGGAGCCATGTCCAGCTGAAATGGAGCCATGCAACCATGAGGAGATGGCGTGTCTGCAGAGTGACCAGTTCCTGTTCCATACAGATGACCCTGATGATGCAGAGGAAAGAGCACGTGGTGTGGCATCTACAGCCGTGGCTGTACAGCCCAGGTCGGCTGTGCCCTCCCCTAGCCTTGTACAAGGCGATGGTGGAGTGGAAGGTGAGGTTTCTGGCAGTGGGAACTTAGAGGCAGATGGTGGGGCTGGAGAAGAGAGGCGGGTGTGCTGGGAGCAGTGGTTCTTCTTAGGATGAAGCTCTGCAGGGACTGGCAGCTGACACATCACCGGCAGCTGATCCACGTCTTCAATGAGTGTAAGTCCCTTTGTGTTACAGACTGCAGGGGGTCCGCTGGACTTGAGGGTAGCTGGCGATGAGGTGTTTAGGCCGGTACCTAATGATGCACAGTTGGGCAGGAACCCCATTGCTAGGGGTAACACCACAGAAGAAGGTACTCGGACAGCCTTTTCAAAGCCTGCGACCTCCTATGCTGCTATAGCGGGGGGGGGGGGGGGGGGGGGGGGGGGGGGTGAGGTTGTGACCCCTTTGAGAAAGGTGCTGGATGATTTCAGGATATGGACGGGTGCGTGGAAGGCGAGTATGAGGCTGAGGGTGATTGGAAATATTCAGCTGTGAGGTGAAAAAGTGTTTTTGTGCCAGAGGCATCTCGCCAAACACTGTAACACCAAGGGATGCAACCTTTGTGGCCAGGAGGATCAGTTCTATGCCAGAGGCTCTGCACAACCTGCCCTAGGCGGTTATTGAAGATTTGTTGATGAAAGAAATAGAAATGGAAAAGGAAGTTAGTGGTACAGTGAATGTGACTGAAACTTTTGAAGACATTTCTGCTCAGGGGAGTGCGCATCAATCATAAGGGTGGACGCTATTGATCCCCCCCCCCCCCCGTTGTCTCTGCCTCCCCTTCTGGCTGTGTATCGGTTGTGCCTGAGATGCAAGAGTGTGAGGGGGATTTTAAGAAGCCAGTTCCCATACCCAGGTGGGTCAGGAGGTGGGGGGAGGCTGGGATGGGGAGGGGGGGGGGGTGGGGAGGTGTGGCAGGTGGTGGGGAAGAAGAGGAGCAGGAGGAATCGGCCTGGTGAGGTGGAGGGTGAGGGGGTGACACATAGGAATAGGTATAAGGTGCACTCAGATGGGAAGGTGGAACCAATGGAGGAGTCAGGGTGTCCCTCTCTGAAGCGGTCCAGCTCCATGTGTAGAGATAAGGTTATTAATAAGGTCATCATGATGGCAGTAGATCTACCTTTGAAAGTGGTGACCAATAATATCACCAGCAGGTAGTAGAGTATTCCGATCACTGTTTACTGTCTGTGACTCTACATTCTTCAGATACACCACCCAAGTAAATGGGCATCAGGAAGTTGAATTCGGTGCTTTGGGTATGAGGAGGTAAGACAATCTTTTGAGGACTTTTTCCAGGCACAGGTATCTCTCCTGGACTTGTATGGCAGTAAGTCAGAGTGAAAAGAGCTGGTAAAGCAGAAAACTCTCTTAGGGAAGAAGAAACAGCTTGATAAATATGTAAAATACCAGCAGCTGCGGAGGAGGCTTGACCATCTTGTCTCATTTAAGGGGGGGGGGGCAGAAGAGATTGCAGAGGTGAAGCTTCTTTTGAGGAAGTACCAGCATGCCTCTTTAGTTCTGGAGAGGGATTATGGGAAATACCGCTCGCCTGACCCTTACTAGAACTGTAAACAAGGCATAGACGTTAAAATTGTTGTAGGCCTGAGAGATGGTACGGGTTCCTGGTAAAGTCCAGATCAGGGATTCTGGAAGTCGTCAGGTTGTCTTATGCAGATCTTCTGGGGAATGAGAGTCTTGATGGAGACAAGATGAAGTGCTACTTGGATTCCACTCCAGGACTGGGGAATAGATCACTTCTGGCAGTAGATTTGACCGAAGCCATTACAGCAGATGAGGTATTCCGTGCCATCGATAAGCTGGCTATCAAAAAATTGCCTGGGCCAGATGGACTGACAACAGAGTTTTATAAATAAAATGAATAACACTAAAGTAAGGGAAAATTTGTCAGAGTTGTTGAAATGTTATCTTATGGAGACAATATATTGATGATATTGTCATAGTTTGGGACAGCTCTGCAGAATTACTACATGAATTAGTGGCAGCACTCCAGATTAATGCTTGGAATCTGAAATTTACTTTTGAATGGACTCACACTAAATTAGCATTTTTAGATATCGAGATTAAGTTAACAGAGAAAGAAAAGTTCCATACTTCACTACTCAGGAAGCCAACTGCTGGCAACACAATATTTCAGTAGCACACATCCAAACACACTTGTCTATCCCATATTCACAATACCTGAGAATTCACCGTATTTGTTTTAGATTTACAGTCTCGGTTGTTAGCTTGAGGTTACAGCCTACGGGTATTGAAACAGGCATACAAAAAAGCAAGAAATCAAGTCAGTTTCAGTATTGTTAAAACCTCCACTGAAAGTACATGTATATTTAGAATAGTATAATTGCAACATATTCAAGCCAACACCAAGTCATTAGAGATCTATTGAATAGATTTTGGCCTATTGACAACTGATGCCACGATTAATAAATACATCAAGAGTACCCCTGAGATAACATTTAGGGCCATTTCACACTATATGCATTGCAGTGTGTTTTTAAAATGCACACGTTTTTTTACTGCACACGTTTTTACATAGACAACCAATGTTAAAATTCACACTGTATGCAAACGCAAATGCAAAACGCAAACGCATATGTAATGTAAAAAACGTATGCGTTTTTGCATATATGTGGAAACGCATGCCTATAAAAAATGCATGCTTGTAAAAAACGCATATAGTGTGAAATGCCCCTTAGCAGATCCAGCTCTTTGAGGGACCAATTGGTTAAAAGTCACTATCAATCTGTAATTAAAACAGACCAGGCCCCAGGTGTGTTTAAATGTGGGAAATGCCACCAATGTGTTTGGATTAGAGAGGGAAATACAACCTCCCTGTCCAATGGACATTGACAACGCACACTGAAGATTCTAACACATATGACTTGTTGAACGTCCATGGTCGTATATCTAATGATGTGCGACTGCGAGGAGGTTTACGTAGGAAAGACTAAGCGAGAACTGAGAATCCGCATCAGAGCACATCTGAGGTATATCAAAGGTGGTAATTTAATCATCCAAATAGCACGGCATGTGGCATAACGACACAATTATGACCCTCCTCTAATCTCTTTTAGCGTGTTAACACATATAGTGGACCCTTTTCTCGTACAACGCAAACAAAAGTGGATCTATGGGTTGAAAGCCAATAAGCATCCAGGCCTGAATGAAGCTATTTTATTCAAGCCATTTCTACCGGATTAAGTCTATCATAAGAGGGGTCACTCACTAGTGCTGGCTGATCAAACTTGACTGTCATAGAGGTTATAAGAATAACAGTTAAGTTTGCATGCAGATAGAGAATACAGCATGATGTATATATACATACACATATGGGCTTTTTTTATACTATGTATACTAGTTAGATTTATTGGTATTGAAAAAAAAAATTCTTTATTAACTTTATTCTCCTTATAGCCTTTGGTGCCCTTGGAGCTCGGTACAGTAGGGGTGGCGAGCACAGCTTTAGGAATGCCCGTGCGTTCCACTGTGCTACTTCCTAGTATCATGTTTACGGTGGTATACGGAAATGTGCCAAGCTTTGGTGGCTACTAATGGGGTCATGGGGTCATGCAGTGTCGCGCATCCGCTCCCCCCCCCTGGGACTCGCATTATGGCAGGATCGCCATGTGCCTGCCTCCCCAAGTTTGGTTCCCAGTGGATTGGCTAGGCGGAGTGGCGTGGGTCAGTGGGGGTTAAATGCGGATCCCCTGTGGGCGGCTCGCCCAGCTGTCCTCAATAGGGCCAATTGTGGGATGTATAAATATGGCTGAAACACACAGGATGGGCTAGTTGAGATGCTCGGTGGAGTATCTGACATCCATCCCTTGTGTGTGTGACGGTTAGACTGCTTGGGGTAAGTGAGGCTGTTGGTGGCATCTGTACTGACTAGCTTGGTACTATTGGTTTCTATTCCTAAACTTCCACTGCCAAGATGATCAGCTGGAAGAGATGGAAGCTCTCTTACAGGGAGAGGGTTGACTTGCCTGCTTCCTATTTTTCTGTATGTCAGTTTTGTCTGCATGTTGCCGGCTTCTCTTCACACCCAAGTGTACAGTGTACACAGTGTACAGTGTCTATCCAGGAAGAAGGGTAGCCTAGGCATGGTCAACCCGATTGTGTTCTTTTCTCTGTTTCTTCTATTTGAAGTATAACTTTGGTAGTATGTTGGCAGAGATAGGTATTTTCAAGTCTTGGTTCAGGCTTTTTTTGCGCAGCTGGGAAAGTGGTGGGCTTTCTGAGGGTCCAATCTGACCAGCATTTTGGTGAGTCTCCGGCCTTGAAAGATTGCCCAGACTCGGTGCTGAGGAAGGGTTTACGTTTAATTAATCTAGCTTATCTTCCAGGGTAAACTATGGCAGAGGGTACTGGAGGAACCACCCTATAGATGACCAAGGTTGTCTGAGAATGAAATGTGTTGGGTCTGAAGAAACCTTGGACCATTTTCAGCTTCAGTGTCCCTTTAACATTTTTACAGATGGGTGGGGAGGCCCCTGGCTGTCCCTTTTCTTCATGGCATGAGTTATGCAGAGTGGGTGTACGGAGCATATACGACTCACCTGGATTTTGACACAATTTTCTTAGTCAGTGTGGTGGTCTGTGGAATGCATGGTGTCAGGTCTGCACTGGAAAGAAAGTCCTCCCTGTGGAAGAGATGGTGCGCTTTATTCTGCACAAGGTAGGGAAAATGCGGGGTCTTGAGAAGGGCAGAATGCCAGAGGGAGCCTGGATGAGGGTGTGGAGGAACATCAGGTTACCCATTGGTGGAATGTCAGTCTCTGGGTGAGCGACTTTCTTCGCTGTCCTGGTCACTCCCGTAGATTTTGGATGATGACTTATTTTTGAAAAAGGGCTTCATGCATCTGGGGTGTAGGTTGGCTTCTTGACCCTTCTTTTGGTAGTTTTATGTATTAATAATTTAGATTTTATTTATTTATGGTGTAGTCGGTTAAATGTGTTTGTATTATCTGTACATTGTATATATTTATTTTTGTTCCTTTGTATATATATGTTTTATTGACAGCGCTGGAGCAAGGGGAAGGTAAGTATGGGATTTCGCTCTACAGGGATCGTTTTGCCTGGACCAATACCCTATGTAGGGAAGTAAGTTTATTTGTTTTAAGTTTAAAACCGCTTCAATATCTTGTTCACCGTGTATTAAAATATACAGTATACGTATGAACCAGGCCAAAATGTTTATATATGTATATATACTATATTGACAAAAATATTGCCATATATAATATATAACATTTTTATATTGAGAGCATGAAATGTAATATTGGATTAAAATTATATTCAAAAATTAAACCTAAGTTTAACAGTTTTTTACTTGAGAATTATTTCAGGTTTACTGAAATAAAATGCTCCTCAGTGGTTATTAGTTTGAAAGTGAAAGCATTATCTAGTCATTTCAGTATGTAATTGAGACTTAAACTCAATCAACTCAGCCAGTTGTAGAAGCTTTTAGTTTTCCATTCAGTTCCTGGGACTAATTCTGACATTAAATAGCAACTTAATCAAATAGCAAGCTCATATCAGTTATTGAAATAGCACACAATCAAAATCAGTTTGCTGGACTGTAGTGCTGCAATGCCAGACCTTCAACAGATTTCACTGCACAAATAGTCAAATCTGTTACAGCTGGACATTTTACATTCAAATTGTTAGTTAATTTGCACGACAAAAAAAATACATTGGCCACATCTGCCCTCAAACCCATATGTGGCTATAATGGAATAATTATACATTAAACCACATCATCATGTGTTGTCTTGTAAATTGAGAAAAGGATTTATCCAACCAAGTGGGTATAACTGGTGAGGTGGCAAGCCTCTGGAAATTTTCGTGGTCAAATACGAGAACAATGTATTTTATTCACAATCAACTAAATAAATAAATTTAAAAACATGATACAAAAGAATACCATGTGCACAAATAAATTAAAATTGCTCTTGAAGTTCCCACTAAGGGGTGCAAGATGAAACATGCTGCCATATACAGTATAATCAGTCACAGACTCCCTGAATGCGTTTCAGCCTCCAACAGTACGGCCTCATCAGGGGAGATCACCCTGGTGTGTAGCATATGTTGTTCATATTTTACAGAGTCATTAAAGCAATCGAAAATCGAAAAAATAGCACATGGCAATCAAATATACACAGACATTAGTACAACACATAATTTAAAACCACATCTGAATCTGGTCCTTGGGAGAGGTCCATATACTATGATCAATATCAACAAATTACAGAAAATATACACATGAACCAATTATTGAAAAGTTAATTCTCACCGATAACCACAGCTAGTGGAACCCTGGCGTCCAGCCCACACACAGGTAAGGTTTGCCCCCAATCTCCAGGATCAGTCACCTGACTTGTTGCAAATTTTAAGGTGTTATAAGTCCTAAGGGCTTGTTTCCACATACGTCGGGACCCTCCCCTCTTTACATTATATGTCTTTCATTTGAACCTCACACACAATTAGACACACAATGGGGTCTAGTCATTTATCACTCATTTATCGACACTATTTGTGGGAACTTATTTGTCAATTTTGACTCTTCTACTCTGTCCTTTAGCCTTCCTTCACTTGAAACCTTTTCATACCTGATGTGGGTGTCTGGGGGATGCCCCTTTTTGTTTATTGTGTTCTCTTATACATCTTGTACATTTTGATGTTGCACATTTGTTCCCTATTCCCCCCTTTTTTTGTCTGTTGTCCTTTTGTCTTGTAAGGTTTATGTGTCGTTATCACTTTAAACTGTGTTTGGATTGCTGTTTTTTTCACTTTGGGCTTTCACTGCAAGCCTCTGTCTTTTCCTTCCTCATACTTCCCCCCTTTCCCCTCCCCCTCTCCTTCTCTTTGCCTATATTTCCTTACCCTGTTCTCCCTTTCCTTTCCAGCATCCCCTCTTTTGTACACCATGTGTACCTATTTTGATTTTGTTAGGTTGTTCCGGTCGTTCAGAGTACCATCTCAGATATGTATTCCCCCCTGCTGGAATGGACCCATTAGTAAGCATATCCCGTCGGTGTGGTGCATGCTTGCACACATTGAGGGGTTGGTCAGTTTATTCTCTGCGCCTCAGGCACTCAGTGCACATTAACTTATATCTTATAACACCTTAAGATTTGTGACTGTTATGGCTGGCCCCTGGTATGGGAACTGACAACTATCAGGGAGCAGGGAGTC
>CM070041.1:31865632-31885630 GCA_036250615.1 Ptychadena robeensis
GTGGAGGACTACAATGCCCAGCAGACCAACCCATACCTGAAGCAGGGGGGTAACAGTGACAAGTCAGGTGACTGATCCAGGAGATTAGGGGTGGGGCTTTACCTGTGGGTGGGCTGGATGTCAGGCCTCCGCTAGATGTGGTTATCGGTGAGAATTAACTTTTTTTTATTCATGGTGTGATTCGTGGAAATGCAACCGCACCTCGGACCTCTCCCAGAGACCAGATTTAATGTGGTTTTAAATGATGTGTTGTACTAATGTCTGTGTATATCTGATTGCCATGTGCTATTTTTTAGATTTTGGATTGCTTTTATGACTCCGAAAAATATGACCAACATATGCTACACTACAGGGAGATCCCCCCTTATGAGACTGTACTATTGGAGGCTGAAACGCGTCGGGGGAGTCTGCCCTTGGGAAGCACCCTGCCAAATACTTCTGACTCAGTGACTGATTATATATGGTAGCATGTTGCATCGTATACCCCTTAGAAGGGGAACTTCAAGAGCAATTTTTATGTATTTGTGCACATGTTATTCTTTTGTATCATGTTTTTAATTTTTTTTTATTTGAATGTGAATGAAATACATTCTTCTTACTACATGTCTCTGGATATGTGCATGTATTTGACCATTAAAATCCCCAGAGGCTAGCCATCTCACCAGTTATATCCACTTGGTTGGATAAATCCTTTTCTCAATTCTCAAGTCTTTTGCAATAGGGGGATTATGGTTAACTATGCCTTAGCACAGTAGTTTTTTGATCCCACCAGTGTCCACTACTTCCTAATATATCATCACGAGTTGTTAGTATGTAGCAATGAGACCGTTTGGTCCTGCTGAGAATGATGATGGGACTGGGCAGCGGCAATGAAGTTCTTGGAGACAGAAGTGTAGATGCTTTGAACTTTATTAAACTTGGCAAGTCTTCTATGGGAGAGAGGGTGAGGGAGCAGGTATGGCTGACCACATAGACACCAGACTGACAGCAAGACACCTCTCTGGAATACACTTCTCTCTTGACACAGACTTCTCTGAACACACTTCTCTGGACACACTTCTCTGAACACACTTCTCCTGACCCCTGATCCTGCTCTTAGCTGACAGCTTTGCCTTTCTTCCTAACCTTCCCCTGGCAGTCCTCACCTCAGGTAGACAGGTTAGCTTGACTCTGACTGGACGCTTTGTGCCTTGACTTCTCACCTTCCTCTGGTAGTAACTCGAACCTCAGGCAGACAGGCCTCCAGAATCAGTCCTCTGGCACATCTCTAGTCACAGCTCTCAGAAGGCAGAAGGCTGGCTGAGCCTTGTAGTGCGTCCCTCTTGACAGGAGAAGTTCAGCTCTTTGCTCAAGGCAGACTTTACAAAGTCTCTACCCTAGGGGTCGCAGAGGCCTCAGAAAGGTAGCTCTGGCCCGCAGGAAACAGGAACACAGGAACACAGCAATACTTCAGACCAACAGGGCCCCCAGGAGGGGGTATATCCCTGGGTCACACTGAGACCCTGAGCTGAGAGAGCTGAACCCTTTTATACCTTTTGACAACACCCAACATTCCAGAGGGATGACTAATGTTCCCTCCAAAATGTTGCAAAGTAGATGGCAGGTGGTGTTGTTGTCACTAGCTGAAAGGTCATCTCCAGGCAGAACAGACTTGATACATTTCCCGCCAAAATTCTGGAGGGAAAAATGTACAAGCTGCACCTGCCAAGAGAAAAGTTTAACCCTTACCTCTCCAAGTTAACCCTTACCTCACTTAACTCTAGCTTCCATAGGGGGGCTACAAGTAGAACTGGCCCATCTGATATAAACAGTATATATATATAAATATATTTATATGTTATATTTTATAGTGCATGCTTTTTTAAAATATATGTAAAATCAAAACCTAGAAAATGTACAGATAATATGGCAGAATATTTCTTTTTAGCTGTGTACACTCTCATTGATATGCCACTGAGTCACTGAATGAATATCCCACTATACCTATGAACTTGTCACATTCATTAATCCAATTAGGCAAAGCCTTGTGCAGACAAAGGTTGGCAGGTCATATATAGCTGAAGGGACCTCATCAGTCTGCAATGCTTAGTTGCTAAATGACAGAAGAAAAAGCGGGAGCCCCATCACCACTTGCCGACAGACACAGGAAAGCTGGCCTTTCTTCTTGAATGAGCAGGTCTGACAACAAAACAAGGCCTAAAGGTATAAAAATAAGGGGCTCATACAGAACAAATCATGTGTCTCTTTTGTAATCTGTTTTAAATCTGTGTTTGTGATTTAATATATGTAAATTAGTTTTTCTCTAGGGAGTATGAACTGCTGGGTTGCAATACACCATTTCTAAATCTTTTTTCTATAGTCATTATTCACTTTATTCCACTAGCCACAGTGTAAATAAAAAACATACATGCAACGGAACTATTTTATATAAAAAAATAAGACCACAATAAACTGTTCATAAAATGAAAACTCAATTGAAAAACAAATAAATCCTCAAGGGGAAGAAATATAAAAAAACAAAAACACATGTATAATAAGCTGCTTACTTAAGGCTCGGTACAGATGGTAGTTTTTTTGTGTTGTTTTTCTAGCATTTCACTGCAAAAATGCTGTTTGCTAAATCATTGAATTCTTTTATAGCATTTGCAAAGTAAATGTTGGAAGGCTGTTTTTACAGGGATGTGGTTTTTCTTTTGATATGTCTTATGTGTTTAAAACACTGCTGGACTTTTTGTGAACATCTTTGGAGCTAATGAAAAGTGGGCAATATGCTCCCTAAAACACTATGCAATGTGCCATTTAAACAAAAAAAAATCTCAAAATCTTTTAAGTTTGGAGCAGAATTTATGGCCTGCTGATACCATTGTAATGCAGATAGTGTGTGACAACATATTTGTAAACATAACACATAATCCACAAAGCTCTTTTAGTTACAGTGCAATTCCTGTTGATTGCCTCTCCAAAGTTTCAACAAAATGCACCAATGCTACAGCAACTATAGAGAACCTAAATGTTTGGCTCTGCTCATTTGTAGATCAAACAGTAACATTTCTCTGGCAGCTGGTAAATTTCAAAATACACTTGGTGGGGTAGTACAGCAAGCCACAACAATAATATATAACCAGAAGGCAAAGCTATCCCAGCTATATTACTTGGTTTTTATGTTATCCTGTCTCTTGGACTAGAAGCCCTGCACATTATAAAACATTGTGTTGTCAATAATGCAATGCAGTTATTGCAATACAGAAGCTATGTATAATGTAAGAAGAGAAGAGCATTTAAAGTTGTTTCTAATGTACATGGAAGTCTTTGCGTCTGTTATCAGCAATTGCATGGTGGTCGTTGTCTGATAGTTCGGACATATTCATTATAAGGCCTTTACACCCAAATCAAAGTTAATTTCAATAACATTGACTGTATAGAGTCGCTCAGAGAATAAGAGAGCACCCTTTGTGTGTCGGCTGTTACTTTGGACGAGGACCCTAGTCAGAGAAACGAACATGGGCAATTTTTGCCCGATTGCGATTAGAGGCACATGGATTGGTCGATCCAGGTGGGCAGCTGTGATCCGTGGCCAGTTTTGCGGCCGATCATTTGCTGCAATCGTGCATGCCAATCCGTCAGCCGCCCACAGATCTATGTGTGTATGAACTTGTCCCTAATTGAGCAAACATCTGCGGAGCTGCGTGATTTCAATCACATCGCAACAATCGCTGGTGATTGCTGCTATGCATTTAATGGGGCTTATCCCCATATCCGCGATCACAGCCATAGACATGAATGGGCGCAGTTAAAAACCACATCTGATTTTAACCGCACCCATTCACTCTCTATGGGCGCGATCAGGTGGGGTAGGGCACGATGTCCTTTCCCACCCCCCACTTCCTGCCTGCAGGTGCCGTGCCACGTTGCTAATCACTGGAGAAAGCAGGAGATCGCTGGGTGCTCGCATACCTTAATGATAAGGATTAGGAACACCTCATCAGAAGCATGCCCAGATACTGTAGGGAGGTCATACAGGCACATGGAGGCCACACACACTACTGAGCCTCTTTTCGGCTTTTTTAAGGACATTACATCAAAGTTGCATCAGCCTGTAGTGTTTCAGATCTAGGATGTTTTATTTTTGTGTTCCCTTAATTTACACACACATACATACACACAAAGTATTGCTCTAACATAAACAGTTTAGCTTAAATTAAGTTCAAAGTCAAGTCGAAATTTCCACAAGAGCAATACTTTTAGTTTTTTTTTCAAATGTTCCCACAACCCTTCTTTACATCTTCATCAATTCTGGTGATGACAGCATGTTCAGGGGGTTTGCAATCAATTTTAAAATTCAGCTAGTAATAGCATCAATGAGTTGAAGTATACAGTTCTTCATAAACCACTTGCATATGAATGTACAACAGTCTATGATTTTATTTCTATAATATAGCACCGAAACATTCACTTATCCATGGAAATTTGTTTTGGCTGTCAAACGACAAACAAAATGAAGGCAAATGGAGGCCATATCAAATCACAGGTAAAGTTGGCATTACAATAAGATCTGTACTTTATGAAATAGTCATTAATTTTTTTAAGGCTAAATGCACTTGGTTTCCGCACACAGTGCAACTGTGAGCAAACCTGGGAGGCAGTTTTCAGATATTGGTAACTCTCTTCATGCTACCCAAAGCTACTGGGGAATGCCTGGTGTTGCAGTGACTTTGTCCAAACAGCGCAACATCATAATTACGGCATTTCTAACCGACTTGTGTGATTTAGTGTGATCAATAGTAAATGTAAATATTGTGTTAAAATAATCAAAGAAGACAAAGCCTTTTGCTAAAGCTGTCCATACACGGGTTGATCGAACAAGGATCCAACTTGTCTGTAAATCCCTGTTTGATCACTGTTACAACGTATCGGCCAGGGATCGATTGTCAAAGGTGATGTGCACCTCCTTTGCAAATCGATTTACTGAACCACCACATTGTGCTCAATCGCTCATCAATCACATGGGAATCGACCTGTGTATGGTAAGCTTAAGCTTTCTTGTATCCCTTATGTGGGGGCAATGAGATTGTGCTTTTGTGTCTTTTGGCACCTTATACTGTTTTTACTATTTAGTTATATGATTGACTTCACTGCTATCCTTTATTGGACAGAAAAACCTGAAACAAATACATTGAAGTCTTGTTTGTTAAAAGGAAAAGGGTTTGATTTTGCATCTGTTTGTTCGGATCTTGTTTTTTGAAAATTAAAATTGGGAAGTGTAAAGCTCATCACCCATCTTTCGATTCCTCTTTATTCACATGTGACTCACAGGGGCACATGGGCACTCAATTGCCTGGGAATTGCAATGACCTGTTTCTGTCCACATGACCATTACCGTAACATGGAGGCAGTGCACTGATAACCACCCAAATTTAAGACATATGGACAGCCACCAACCATCTGTGTAATTTGTGAAAACACTGCACACAGCAAAAGTTATGTTTGAATTTAGCCTAAAGGTAAGCATGTAAGGTAAAAAGTTTCATTAATAATAACCAAATAAAATATGATCATATTAAATTCCAGTAGTTTTTACCACCACATAATGTGATCAAAATGCAAAGATACTTAAAAGATCTACTGAAATTAACCATTACTGATCGATTTTATTTCAATTTAGAACAAATTTGGGCAATCAAAAATCTAGGTATTTGATTTCCAATCATTTTTATTGTGTTTTCATAAAAATGATTTTACAACAAAATAAAACATCTTTGCAGTACATGTTTTGCACCATTGGTCAAACAAAAAAAAGAGAAGGGTGAGGCAGATCAGGAGGCCGGGACCTCGAGTAAGCAATCTGAACACATGAACCTTGTTTCAAGTAAAAATAATTGTATAAGAAATGGAAAGGAGGGGTAAGGGATGGATCCCACGAAACGGGGGTCAATGATCTTATTCTGCTCCAGTGGCACTAAAGTTTGGAACTAAAATACAAAACTAATGCTATAAAGGGGGAACGAGATACCAACCGCAACCAGGAATGCGTGAAGGGGCGGGGGAGGGGTCACCAGTTATGTCCCAGAGATACTTAAGATAGGCAATGTTGGGTGGGCATATTTGTTTGACCTTCCCAAATGGCATTAACTGTTTTTTCCAGGCCTGAGCTATAGTTTGCTGCACCAATATAAAGATAACAGTTGCCAATTTGTGTTGGGATAGGGAGGGTGATGGAGTTTTCTATGTATTTCGATCAATTTGCATGCAGTCGTACAATGGAGCATGAGCACTATAGTACGATCATGGAATTGATCGTGTTTAAATCGATCACACTGTGTGGTGGTACAATGTTAGACTGGGGATCGATATTTAAATTGCACAAAACAAGATAGAATCTAAGATGGGTCATGCAAAAGTTGACCTGTGTATGGCTAGCTTAAGGAGTATGGAACAAGATGTGTTTGTCTGATGAATCACATTGCACATTGCCCAGTGTCCACTGTATGAGTTTTTGGATGCACTGTATTTAAGTTTACAATACCATTGTATTGGAAACACAAATATCAGTGCATACAAACTACACAAAGCAGTAAATTATTCAAAGGTATATTGCACACAGCACATGGCAGTGTGTATGGTACACATGTTTCCCATGCAGCACATAATGCACAATTCAGCGTAGGTTGATATTGGAGCCGCTCGAGGTTCCCTGCAACATAAGGATGTCCTCACGCTGCTGTCAGATATTGGAGGAGCTGAAGACACAGCACTGCTGTGTTTCCAGCTCAGCCGATGCTTTGCATGGAGACCCCACGGCAATGGACACCGGACATGGTTTATGGTCATGTCCGATATCCCTGTTTTCGAGCGGGATTGATATGCCGCTCGAAAACAGGCATGGCCACATATGATAAGGGCAAGATATATGGCCGTGAGCGTGCACGGCACTCAAAGCGTCCATCGATCTTGCCCATATCGACATGTGTGTACCTAGCTATACTGTTAAATCAAGTTCATGGACAGATATCAAGTCCAGTCCATTGTGACTCTATCTCGCTATTCTTGCTAACATCTTGGTGGCAGATACCACAGGGAACTTTCAGAGGTCCAATGAAGTCAATTTAAAGGTAAACAACACAGTATCAGGCATGTGGTTTTAATTTTGTGGCTAATGTGTGTGTGTGTGTGTGTGTGTAGCATATATATGTGTGTGTTTTTTGCTGATGTGTACACTGCATCTGTATATATAGCATGCTTAAATGAGAACTTTCTGTTCCTACAGTCTGATCTGCAAGTCGCAATTACTGCTCGCAATCACACATACATATACAAAATGCTTTTTATTCCTTAACCACCTACTCCACATCTGTATCTGTGCATTTATTTATGCATATTGTAGGATTTTCAAAGGGTAAAACATATCCACCTAGGTAAATTGATTAAATCCAGTGGGCTCCTATTTCAACTTAATCCGTTTTTGGCTAGACCAGTATTCCAGGACTTGCATTCATTAAGGTTTTGAAAATGACACATTTATATTTATTGGCAAGCTGGGTAAGATATAGTGCAAAGGTGTATTATTTCTTATCTGATCAGCTAAAACATGTCTGCTATTTGTTATGACAGCTCCCCTATCCCTATTTTCACAGCATGCTCTCAATGAGCTCAAATGTGTGAGTCTCAAGCAATATGGTCATTTTAGCTGAAGACAAACAAAATAACCAGTCAATAGTATATTTAACTTTGTCAGGAAAATAATAAAAATAATGACTATGATGCAGGCCTATATAACCCCAGGTATGGTCTTAGGTCCCTCAAGAGAAGGTATCCCTAAATTGGTGCATGTATTTATTGTGAGGGATGGGGCATGCTAAATGTTGAAAATGGATGAGTACGGTACTTCCTCTAAACCACAAGAATGCTATGCTTTGCATATATAAGATGACAGACATTTTTTTACTCAAAACAACCTTTTAAGTTTATCTATAGACAATTTTGGGGGGAACTAGTAAAACTTCAGATTCCTTTCATTTCTGTCTGGGAAAACGGTTGTCTTCTTGAAAGAGAGTGAGGGTAGGTCTCTCACAGTGAGAATTGTTGAATTGTTTTGGGGGTTTTAGAATAAGGTAAAAATTGTATTCCTCACTATTGCACTCTTTGGCAGGACTAATGTCTCAAAGCCAAATCTTAATGTTCAACTGAAGTTTTCCAAAATCTTCACATTCAATGCAAGACCAGAATTTCTTTAGATTTTGAGAGGTAATTTACCTTGTTCAATATCCACAGAAAAAAAAGAAAAAATATCATTCTCCTAGTGCTAATGGGGCCCACTAGAAAAGTATACTTATCTCCAACCTTAACATCAGTTCTGTCAGGTATTAAATAGTGCCTGGAGAAATGCACAATCACTTTTAGTCCTTGAGACATCTATATAACAAAAAATTTAGCTGAAGTACTCTTATTACTTGCCAGGAAGGCCTGTACATCCATAAACCTTTGACAAAGGTTCTAACCATTTCTCACTGTACCATTATCTTTGTGTGCATATTGGAAAGATTATAAATCACTCTCTGTTTTAACATTCAGATAAAGCAAGTGGTGGCTCTGACCATTCCATTCTCTTCAGAAGAAAATTCTAATATTTGTATGGAGTCGAAATGTAAGGCTGCTTTCACATGGTCTGTCTGTTTAGGGTGAAAGGTTATTGGCAGCTGCTCCTAAACTGCACTTTAGTGTAGCAAAGATTGTCTATGTTGTGCTGGCAGTTGGGGGAGGTTGTCAATCTCTGACAACTGCTCCACGTTATCTCATGACATGGGTCTCAGATCCCAGTTGTTTGGGCTGTGGGAATTTCTAACAGACAGTGTGAATAAGACCTAATGTCGAATGTCAAAAGAAAAGGTGTGCTAAATGTTATGCTTTTCTTGTTTAAAAAAAGCAGTCATATATATTTAGTTGGGTTCTCCAACCCACTGCAAGCATTAAATGCTAATATTTACCTACATGGTACATGTAAAGAGAACTACTTACCCGAGCCTACACTCCCATGGTGCTCCCTGTTTATGCTGTCTACTGACGCTTCCAGCACATATTTTACCTACAGTGCAGCGACTTATACAGACAAGTAATACAGAGGGCAGCTGCAGGATGGAAATATACAACAAATATTGAAGTTGCCATAGCCAATGTCCGCTTTAGAGGTACAGCTTCATAGACGTCATTCTGATCTTGTCATCACTGCTTATGAGTTACAAACTTGGATGAAGTTTGCAGTGAGTGTCATCTGAAAAGTCAGAATGTCTTCCCTGCATACTTATTCTAGGTCAGCATGTAGTTAAATAGTGATGAGAATGACAGTTGTAAAGCTGTTGAGTAAGCAAGGAGATATATATTTATCGCTGTGAAAGCAAATTTACAGGTATATTATTAAGAAACAATTATTCATTGGTAAACGTTGAAATATTTAAGGGTCATTTACTGGATAGTGTGTGCACCCTGCAATACAGCTGGGTAGACACCATGTAGCTAGCTCTGGGTTTAATTATTTATTAATTATACTTCAATAAAACATAAGTTGCTGACCACATAAAGATCAAAAAATTTTGACTCATTCTTTAAAAGGTCTATATTTCTGGGCATAGACCGGCGGATTCCTGCCCAATTCGACAGCCGGTAGGGTTGGCAGAGAATCGGGCGCGCCCCCTGATCATATTGACAAAGAATCTGCCGCATGTTGGATCGCGAAGTGATCCAACATGACGGTAAATTCAGAGCCGATCCCACTAGTTCGAATGGGGTCAGCAGTCCCCAGCCAAAGTAATGGCCAATACACAAAGGGTGCAAGGCCGATTGTCGGCACTAGCGGCCGTGCATGATAACGTCATCACACCTGCTAGGTCAGCTCGGCAGTCGATGGGAAAACGCTATTTCCATGCCCAGCTTAAGTCATGTGACTGCAAACAAATCTATATATAACTACTGTGTGACGTGTTAGCCAAATTGCTGCAAGATTATTCATATCTTCTCATTATTTTGTTCTAAGAAACATAAACGTGTTATAGCAGAAAATGTCCAGGACTACAATTTGGTTCAAGTGCACAGTGACCATAAGACTAATTTGATCCATTGGTAGAAGAGGTCAGCTTAAGTCTGCTGTGAAAATGTGACCATGTCCTCCCTTAAAGCTAGCCACACATGGTTCAATTGACTGTACAATCAATGTAATTCGATCAATTTTTTTAGTCGATTGATTGAAAATTGAAGCATGTCCACATGGTACGATCGTTGAAATTCGATTTTAATTGTCATTTTGCTCGATCGAAATTTGATCGGACCAGTTGGAAAATTTTGATTGATTGTCCCCACGGACATGTCCGATATTCTCTGGCCGATGCAAGCCGAGGCAAGCCGATGCCATAAGCTTCAATGAAGACGGCGACTTCATTGCAGCTTATGGCCAGCACACAAAGGGTGCTGCCCGACTGAAGGGGCCCCATAATGCACCGGGGTGCAAATGTGATGACGTCATCACGTTTGCATTCCGGTGAATATCGCAGTAGGTCTGTCTGACCTACTCGGCATGTGTATGCCTAGCATTAATCCACATTATTTAAGTTTCATAGATAATTCTGTTATCAGTAAACCTGGCCATACACCTTTAGATCTCTCTTTCAGATATCCTTTAGATCTAGCAACAACTATGTAGTATAGAGTCCTCTGCAATTGAACACAGGTAGACTTGATTGTTTAGAAAGTCCCTCATATTACATGGTTTGGGAAAAACAAAATGAGATCTAAAGGAAATCTGACAGAAAGATCTGAAGGTGTATGGGGGCCCTAAAACTGGCCATAGACGCCTTGATCCATGGCCAGCTTGTAGCAGACTCATCACAGTGTGGTGACGTCACCATGCTGTGAGGAGTCGGTTACAGAACTGACAGGAATCCTGTGTGCTCCACTAACACAGGGATTCCCGTCAGATTGTAGCCAATTAAATTGGAGGGGGAGGAGACTCTCCAAATTAACTGCCTACAACAGGATCGGCCACAACAAATACCGGCAGGATGGATCGCCCGTACTATCTAAACTACAGGCTATTTGGTGGGAACCCCTGTCGTTGTGGGCGACCGACCACCATACGCTTAGCGTGAGCGCACATGCCGGTCAATCGTCTGCATCTACTACTGGAAATCGTTGTGTCTATGGCTGGCTTTAGTGTTTAAATGATATTTTAGTGTGAAACCACCCAGGCAGAATTAACTAAATCGGATTAAATTTAGTAATTTTAGCCCCCTTTTATTCATGTGGGGTCCCCCTCCCTCTCTAGACTAACTGGATTAATATTGCATAAATCAGTTATCCTATTATGATATAGCTCTAAAGCAACCGTTACTTTAGCAATGCAACATGTCCTGCATTTTTATTCTGTTCCTATAAACTATGATGCTGTGCTGATTTTTCCACAGACATAGAACGTTAGCCTATCCAGCATGTGTCTTGCAGTACATCAACAGAAATACAAAAAAAAAGTTTATTTAAATTTTAGGAGAAAATATATTATTAATCTGAGTTTTTTCTATACAATTTCTTGTTTATATCTGATTTTTTTATAAAATTAAATGTTATCCCTCTACTTAATGACAAACAGTTCTTTTGCTCTTTCTGTTTTATTTACTTTTTTCTGTTTGCAAAACAGTGATCTCTTTCTACATTTTATGGACCAGTGAGCTTTCTATCTCCATTGATCAAATATAGATACTGAGCAGTTATCTCTCTCTTTCACTCTCTATCCCTCATTCTCTCAACCTTTCTTTATTTTACTTGCTCATTTGCTCTCTCTCACTCTCTCCTTCTCTTGCACTCTCTATCCCTTGCTGTTTCTATTTCACTCCTTCGCTCTCCTTATCTTGCGCTCTCTTTTAATCTCTATCCCTCTCTCTCCATCCCCCTCTTTCTGTCTCTTGTGCTCTTTCACTCTCCTTCTCTTGCTCTCTCACTCTCTATCCCTTTCTCTCTCTCTTTAACTACTTCCTTTTCTCTATTTGGCTTTTTATCCTTTGCTCTATATATCCATCTCCTTCTCTAGCTATCTATCTCTCTTGCTCTCTTTCTCCCCCTCTCCTCTTGCTCTCTCTTTTTCTACCACTCTCCCTCTTTGGCATCTTATTATCTCTCTACTCTTTATCAAACAACAACCTCCAACTATTCAGCTAACAACAAGTTATTTTCAAACAATCATTTTAAGAAATGACAAAGCAAATACAAATCATTGTTTGTGAAACACAGTTTATGATTTTTTTTCATTAAATGTAATTGGTCCCAGATAGGACTGAACCTAGAATGGTGCCACCACTTTAATATCTACTGTGGTTATTTAACAACAAAAGACGCATAGCTATATTGTGCCCAGGAACACTAGCCACTATGGTATAATTAATGAAACACAGTTTGGACATGTTGGACAGCAAAAACATGCTAGGATAAGCAAGAGGACACAATCTGGTGATAGGCTAATCTAGAATAAACCCCATTGTTTTTTTATCAATAATACATGAATGAACACACTCACACAATAGCAGGTCTGCTTGGTAATGTAAGCTGTCAATAACATCAACCTGTATCTATGTATATTTGGGACCTGGGACTGCAGTCTCCAGGAACCTGACAGAGGAATGATGATGGTTATTGTGATTACCCAGAAGAATAGAAAGCCCACACATACAAGCAAAGCCACTGGATGGCCGAAATAATTAAAGGAAACATACCTTGTGCATGCAGAAAGAAAGGCCTGTGGTTAAGGAGAGGAGGGATGGCTTACAATGGGATGCATCCTACCATCATGTTGTTTCATCATCAAGGTTTGTAAAAATAAACAGATTAAAAGAATAAAGCTTTTAAATGTCCAGACAAGAGCTGCTTATGAACCCGGCACACAGGCAAGGGAGAGGGAGGGATTGAATGAATCAGATGTCATAGCTTCTGTAGAGAAAGGATGGAGGGGGGTAGGGCCACTGTGTTATGGATGGAGGGGGAGAGGCAGGGAGAGAGCAACGGATGGAGAAAAGAGATATAGAGAAAAAGTGAGGGAACACATTGGATGGAAAATGACACAAGACTAAGGATACACATGCATGTGTTATATGTGGGCCTGTACATGCTCCAATATTGCACGCATTGACATAAGATCAAAGTAAAACACATATGTGCACATGAATCCCAGGCTTTAATGCAGAAAGGTTATACTGCATTAAATTTTAAATATTGTGCAATATTATATGCACAAATCTATTACCCATTTTTAGACATCTAATTGATATGTGATTAGCTAAAAGCTTATTTCTGGGGTTGTCTCCCCTTCTGAATTACCAGTCCCCCACATAAATGTTTTGGCTTTAATACATACATCTTTTTGCGGCGATTAGGATGGTTTATAGGGTCTTCCTTCTTGTCACCTATTCTTAGGCCTGAGTCATTGCTCTGCTTCTATACACTACATATAAATTGTGCTAGGGCTACACCTCTTTAGGTGGTTAGCCATGATACTAACTGATCTAATCTCAGAATGAGGACTTCTATTCATGGCGATAAGTAGATATGGGTGGGGGCTGTTTCAGATTGCAGGTGAGATTGGTCTAAACTGCCTGGTAAACTAGCAATTACAGCAACTACTGGTTGTTTTCAGACTTTCGCTCCATAGACCTGTTACAGGGGTGTTATTTAAAGTAACACAAGTTTCTGGCGCTCCCAGACAAAAGCGACTGGTAGTTTTCGTGTTGACTGACAGCAGCCCAGGAAACGACAATGTAAATGTATGCTTAAACTAGCCATGCTCAATTGGTTTTAGATTTGATTGGCTTGGTGCAATAAAAATGTTGATTGTCAGTCTTAAGCCAGCCATAGACGTACCGATCTATGGCCGGCTTTTAGCAGACTCCTCACAGCGTGGTGACGTCACCACGCTGTGAGAAGTCGCCTACAGAACAGACAGGAATCCCTTGTGTTCCATTAACACACGCGATTCCTGTCAGATTGTAGCCAATTAATTTGGAGGGGGAGGAGACTTCCCCTCTGTGTTAACAGACTGCAGCACAGGATCGGAGGATCGGGCAGAAAAAGAACCAGCAGGACAGATCTCTGTGCGATCCGACCTGCCGGCTCTTTTGGTTGGATCCTCAAGGTGGGCTCCCCTGTAGTTGAGGCTGACCGACCTTTATGTGCTCGGCGGGAACGCGCACGATGTTCGGTAGGCCACAACTATGGCCGGGAATCGGCCCGTCTATGGGGGGCTTTAAGGTGGCTGTATGGAGTTCAACATTTCTTTCGACCTAAAACAATTGATTTTTAAGATGGTAACGTTAGATTTGCAGCCAATTTCGCAGCAGATCGATCAGCAAAATCGGCCACAAATCTAGCCTTCTATAGCCAGCTTATGCAATTGTATTTTAAAACATGCGCACAAGGCTTTGGAAAGGAGTCTAAAGCTGGTCACACACGGGTAGATTCCCGTGCAATCGACCGGCGATCAATTACAGTGTGGTGACGTCACCACGCTGTAATTGATCGCGGGTCAATTGTACAGTAATCAATGTGCACCACATGGGCACATCAATTACTGGACAATGGAGACCCGGTCCATGGCTGGCAGCGCTGTACCTGAGCTGGAGACACGCACAGGCACTGACCCAGCCAGCCAGCCCCCCTCCCTCCTCTCCTCTCTATAGGCAGCTTCTCTGGATCCATGTTGGCCACGCTCCCTTAACACAGGCAGAGCCGTAGCCTGTCACAGCCTGTGTTTACCTTCTCCGTCTTCGTTGTTTACACTGGCTCCAGCTGTCATCCATTGCATTGAATGGGGATAGCGGCTTCCCTATTCAATGCAATGGATTCTGACCAAGGTTTTCCAACATGTTGGAAACCTGTTGGTCGACGTTTTTCGAGCAGAATACATTGATCACTGCTCGAAAGGGACAGTGGATGGCTCAGATGAAGTGACAGATGAGAGGAGAATCGGGAGCCGTGAGCGCGCATGCCACCCGATGTTCCTCTCATCTGTTACTCTATCGAGCCGTGTGTGGCTAGCTTTACTGCATCAAAGTGTGGTAGTAAGATCTGTCAATATTTAACTGTGTTGTGTTGTGTTAAGGCCCTATACATCTTACAATCTTACCATACAATTTCTGTATAATCAACTTATCTTCTTCAAAACCATGTAATATGAGGACCTTTCTAAAACTTCCAATCACTATGTTTTCTATCAGAGAGAGGCCACTATACTACATAGTTGTTGGTAGATCTAATGGAAGTATGGGGGGCTTATGTCGATTTAATGGAAAATCCATCCAGAAAAAACTGATGTGTGCATGGCTTACTTGACCCCTCAATTCATCTTTAGATTACTCCATACAATTTTCCACATCAATTTTTGCTGGATGGATCTTCCATTAAATCGGCATATGCCCCCATGTCATTAACTAAAAAACTTGAACACTTTTTATTGAAAATGGCTCAAATGTTACATCATAGTAGCAGTTTGCATTTAACAGTTAAAAAAAGTTTATCGGCTTGTGCCAGCCTCGCTAATAGCAAAAGTGCTGTGTTAAAATGACTTGTGAAATATGATACAATAAAATATTTCTACACAGACAAATAATGTATAGATTTAGAATCATAAATAATATATATATATCAAATGTATAGATTTTAGTGATGCTGACAATAAATGTCATAAATTATGCCAAGACTACACTCATCTTATAAATAATATCTCACATCTGCACACAGAGGCGGTCTTTTGTACCATATTTATAATCAGTTAAGCCTGGACCAGGACAAGCTATGTTTCTACAGCTAGATATTCTGGTCATTTGCCCTTTACCAATTTATCTTTCTTGGCAGGGCTTCATGGATATGCTGGCAGAAAGGTCAAGGGGGCAAATACCCCCCAGGTAATCTAAAGGCCCCCATACACGGGTCGGATTCCGGCCGGATCCATTCCGGGCGCGTGCACGCGAAACGATCGTGCCGGAATCGTGTGCAGCCCACCTTGTCCGATCGATCATGTCCGATCGTTCAGGGGCCCAGAATCGGATCCGACAGAGAACCAACATGTTGGTCTTTTTGATCCAATTCTGCACACATCAGGGGGAGTTGCCATTTGTGAGGTGGACAATCGGACACGGAATCATCCCGGAATCCGTTGGACAAGGTGGTATGCAGCGTTCGGATTCTCTTAATTGGCCGATCGATCACACCTGCGATTCCCGCCAGAATCGCCGGAATCGATCGGATAGGTGATCGAGCGGCCATGGAATCCGACTGTGTATGGCTGGCTATATGTTTACAAACAAGGGCTTCAATGAAAGAGTCAAAAAGTCTCATTTGATGCTGTGAAACATGGTATTTACTTCCTATGAAGGAAAACATAAGAGACCCAATGTTTCTCCTGTGTTTCTATAAATCCTACTGACTTACATTACAGTCTGAATTGCAGTCTGAATCGATCTAAACTGTCGATCATGAAAATATCAATGGAAATTTATAGTTTCAATCCAGTGACAATGATTGAAATCAAGCACAATATCGATTACGGAATGATCAGTCCTGGAGGTAAATTTCAGTTGATCTAGGTATAATCAAATTTAATTAAATAGAGTTTTGTTTGTAGGCAATCATCTTGTGTTTGATCTTACAATATGCATATGTGTATTTAGGGTTGTGGGTGGTACATTTGTATCTATCGAGGTTTAACCGAATGTATGTTTTGTTTTTTGTGCGTCTGAACGTCGTGATTTCGGTAGCCACAAAAGTGCATATGTTTACATCCAGAGAAATCATTTTTAGTTCAATACCAGGTCGAGGTATGTATTGGCACAGTGAGGGAGCTAAAATATATATATATATAGATCAAGATATATATATAGATCAAGATCTAGTTATATATCAAGTTTTTAAAAATATATCAAGCTATATCAATCTACAGGGGATAAATTAGAATATCACTGAAAAGTTACTGTATTTCAGTAATTTAACATAACCTCCTGGGCATTACATCCGAAGCCAGTACGGGCGCAGTTTGATCTGGGATCAAATAGTGCCAGGATTGGGCTTTTCTGCCCCCGAGTCTTTGGCGTGCAGCAGCAGGATCAGACAGTGATTCTTGAAACCCAAAACCCAAAACAGGTGTGTGTGTTTTAAAGGGCAGGACAGCTTTCAGCAACACATCCAATATCATTACACTGATTGGACTTTTTTGCAGTACAGCGGTTCTGTGCAGATGGCCGCCGGTGCTATCTGTGCGGCTGCAGCCGCTGTCTACCACACCCCATGCAGATGCACGCAGACATCCATGTGGTAGGAAGCGGACATTAGGCAGGCCCCCTGTCCAAAGATGCAGTCGGGCACGGCATCCGCCCGAAAACGCGGTAGGCATCCACACCGCAACCGCGTCCGACTGTATCCGCATATGGCCGCACAAGTGGAGCCTGGCCGATGCTTTGCCTATGGATGCGGTCGGGAGCGGCTGCAGTCGCGCAGATAGAACCAAAGCCATCCACATGCAACAGCAGGAAACAGGTGGAAACACGCCTTAAGGATGGCTCACTGGAGAAGTCATAAGGCTAGGGGTTAACATACTTTTTCCCCCCGCACTGTGAATATTTACATTTTATGTTCTATAAAAACATATAATGTTTGTGTAGTAATTTTTTAAGCAGACTGTGTTTTTCTATTAGTGTGACTTGGTAATCCCAAAATCATATGTATACTGTCTGTAACCAGAGCTGTACCTGACCGGTTGCTGGTTACAACACAAAAAATAAACAACACAGTCTACAGCCTTCCAGCACATTCTAGATCTTTTAAGCAAAGATATATACACATAAAATTTATACAAGGCCATTGCCAGCTAAACACAACATATGTTCTTATTTCATTACACTACAGGAGCATTCAGTGGCTGCCTATGGGAGGGGGGGGGGGCTTTGTGATTACCTGTAAGGGGGCTCTGCTGCTACTAATATGTGGGGGTGCTGTGTTTACCATTAAGGCTGGATCTACACTACGGAAAACTGCATGATTTTCCCATGCGTAGACTACGGGGAAAACTGTACAGTGCAGCCGCCCCCTGTAATTCCCTTTGTGGAATTACATGCCAGTCTATACTGCGCTGTTTTGCCGCACGTAGACCACGTGGAAAACCGCACAGTGTAACCACCCCCTGTAATGGTGGTGTGTGACATGCACAAACGAACACATCTGGTGCGGTTTGCCAACAGAAATGTAAACAGCACCCAAACAGCGGGCAGGGCGCTATGGGCACAAACACGCCAGCATGCTCATAACACCCCTTTTGGTTTCTTGTTGTGGTATAGTGTAGACATAGCCTAACCATGAACCTAGTTCTTGTTGAACCCTGAACTCCTTGCCCTAGTACGTTCTATATAAACCATGACTCTGCAGTTTACCACCTTGCCAGATTATTGTGCTATTTTGCTTTTTGTACCTTTGCTATTATCATCTGTGTACCGACCCTTGGCTGCTGACTACTATACTACACTTCATCTTGTTCCCTTTGTTATCAGACACCTTGGCTTTTGACCTACGCTGTATCCCCACACACAGCTTGATATGGGTTCAATTTCTGAATGGTTGATGGCCTTGTGCATTTACAGCTATCGATTGTTCGGGAATCGAATACTGCCCACCTTGAGCAGAACAGGGAACTGACATGTTGGTAAATCCCTGTTCGATCGCCATTATTTGGATGGGTACCCACAATCTCCATCCAAAGTAACAGCCAGGGATCAAGCACCAACAGCGATCGTTCAGTAATCTATGCATGTTTGGCCAGCTTTAAGCTTATCCCTGTGGAGAAGTTCTTCCATTTCACATACAAAGGAAACCTTTCTCTGTTTTACTCCAGTATCCAGTAGTATATGAGCCACATTAATCAGTTTGTCAATAATTTTTTTATTGTACTGCGTCTGATCTGAGGCATAATGCAGAACGTAAACATCAGGAGTGAATGTCCTTTAAAGTGGAATTTGGTTGTGAGGATGTCATGAATTGCATGCCAAAATTCATGAATTTGTGGGCAATATTATATTTACAGTAGTTTCTTGCATTTCACAGCGATGACCTATACAACCACAAAATGAAATATAGAGAGAGACCTAATTCAAATTCTAATTCAAATAATGTCAATAAAGAAATTATTTTCACGTAGTAAGAGGTCAGATGGATTTCTAACCCAGTTTCAGATTATTCACAAGGCATCCTAGATGGATATCAAGGGAACCCAGGTACAAACTTCATGTTCCATTTGCAGTCCTCCTTATGCAAATCAAAGAAAAGACTGCCTTGATTCATCACTGCATCTACCAGGATAACATACAGCTGTGGGGTTTAAATGGGGACCATACATTGCATATGTTTTTTTGAGGGACACAACTTTTTATCTTGTAGCTTCGTTGTTACCCCTGTATAATGAAATTTACTGAAAATTTTAGTTTCTGCTTTATATTTCTGGTCCAAATTGTGATTTGTGTGTCATCCATTCCCTGTTTAATATTTGCTTTCACCTGAAGAAGGATACTTAGGGTAGATCTAAAACAGTTGGAAAACAATTTGTAATTACAACAGAGGAAATTGTGGAGGATGTTAAATCCTTGAACCTCAAGACTATTGTCGATCAGGTGTCACCACTCATGACCTTCTTTTACAATAGTTTTTCCTCCCAAGCAAAAGGTGATAATGCTATCCCTCTATTTGTATTTAGGTATCTGCTCAGCAACTCATAAACCCCCCAGGCAGAGGTTATATATAGATAGGGGGGAGACTCCCTAAGCATCAAGGAGTCTTGGGCTTGCCTTAGGGACCAAAATTAGAGGATTAGGGTGACTCATATCAGAACGACCAGGCCACCAAAAGAGAAACAAGACAGATTTCTTGGTAAAAAATATATATATAGCATTTATTGTTCCAATTAAAAAAGGAAATATATCAGGGACCAGTAGGTCC
>CM070041.1:31921778-31933327 GCA_036250615.1 Ptychadena robeensis
AATGGAACTCCGAGACAGAGAAGGGGAGGGGGAGGTAGGGGGGATTTTCTGCTGACAGAGAGCACACAGCGTGACAGTGACATCACAGAGAAGAGGCAGAGCAGAGTATTATGGGACTCCACACACAGCTGATGTTTTCCCAGCAGCCCTTTCAGCTATGACAAGTGCCCGGGCACAACGTCACAGCATGGGAGGGGCTACCTCGGAAAAACTCGTCTTTCCTGCTTTAAGATTTTGTTTTTTCTTTTTGGACAGTGATTGCCCTATCTATTGGCAGTCTGATGCCGATAGTGCAAAGTGACCTACAACGTGGTAGGTCCGCTTTAAGGAAAGAAATTGATCTCTTTTAAATGTCAATTTTGAGTGTTGGTATAAACGATCCAAATCTAATACATGCAACTTCAATACTATGGAAAATTGTTTTACTATACTTACCGTAATTTTTCTTTCCTGGTAACTCCTCATGACAGCCATGTTTCATGGTGGGCTTTCGTTAGGAGGTCTAGGAAAAAGATTACACATAAACTCTAAATCTAGTCTGTTATGGTGAGCATATACAGTTAAATTTTTCATTCAATCAACTTAAAATAAGATATTCCTGGACCTCCTCATGACAGCCATGTTTCATGGTGGGCTGTCAGGAGGAGGTACCAGGAAAGGGAAATTACGGTAAGTATAGTAAAACAATTTTCCTTAGTAATGTACCAGCACCTAAAGGCTGCCATACACGCACCGATCAGCGGCCGACCGACGGGTGCGCACGCTCGCGGCCATTGGTCGGCGGCAAAATCGGCCACCGATCGGGGGTGCCCACATGGGGCGACAGTTCCCTGTCGCCCCACAGCTCTGCCGGCCAGAGAACGGATATGTCCGATATTCTCTGGCCGATGCCAGCCGATGCCGTTACTTTAAATGGAGACCAGCGTCTTCATTGAAGGTAACAGCCGGCACAAAAAGGGTGCCCGCCGATGACGTCATCACGCTGCTTTCAAGAGCTGATCTTAGCAGCTCTGTCGGCCCCCACTTGGTGCGTGTGTGGGGGCCTTAAGTCAGAAAGTTCTAATCAAAATTATGATTATTTACTACATATACTTTCAAGGAGTACTAGGTGGAGTTATGGAAAGGAATGAAAATGAATGGGATGCTTTGTCTATTGCACCTGAAGGATCTGATAAATGACCCTGCTTAGTGTATAATTTGAAACAGTCCAGATGGCTGCACCTCATAACAAAGATCTGTATCTTACAACATAGGGATGAGAGGGAATGTAGCCAGGAACGTCTCATTAAACAGAAGCACTGGAGTGTGAAGGGTTTGTTCTTCTATTTATCCTAATGTCTGCTGTGCTGCCAGAGAGCTGATTTTACAGATAGGCTTTATGGGTTAGGGGCCTATCATTTTAATCTAGCTGTGTATGGTCTGGCTATATATTCTTATTCTGTAGGATTCACAGCTTTGCTACTGTCAATAAGGTTTGTTGGTAATTTTCTAAATACACTGCTCAAAAATATAAAGAGAACACAAAATAAGACAGATCTAAATGAAATATTTTTATAAAATATTTTGTTCTTTACATAGTTGAATGTGCTGAAATCACAAAATCACACAAAAATTATCAATTGATTATCAAATTTAAAAACCCAAAGACGTCTGGATTTGAAGTCACACACAAAATTACAGTGGAAACAAACACTACAGGCTGATCCAACTTTGATGTAATGTCCATAAAATAAGACAAATTAAGACTCCGTAGTGTGTGTAGCCTCCACGTGCCTGTATGACCCCCCTACAATGTCTGGCATGCGCCTGAAGATCTGCTGGATGGTCCATTTTGACTTGTATTAATAACATTACATCAAAGTCCGATCAGTCTGTAGTTCCACTTTTTTCCACTTTAGTTTTGAGTGTCACTCCAAATCCAGACCTCCATGGGTTGATAAATTTGATTTGCATTGATAATTTTTGTGTGATTTTGTTGTCAGCACATTACACTAAAGAACAAAGTATTTTAAACGAATACATCATTATTTCAGATCTAGGATGTCTTATTTTTATGTACCCTTTATTTTTTTGAGCAGTATACATTGTAACACAGTGACCACAAGATCTCCTGTGTTACTGTGCTGGACGGAATGTATGTGGGACTATGGCATCTCAGATTTCCATTCTGAGGTGAAACCAGCACTGTTTTTCTTTTGCAGTGAACTCTCATCCTCTGCTGATGTTTTTAAGTTGAGGTCTCTGGCGGGATAAAGCAGCAAATGCTGAGCATCAGGGGCTGGTGTGTTAGAGACAGTCTGTCTAAACAGTAAAGACCAGCTTCTTTGTTTAGAAGCCAGGAAGCTGCCTATTCCTTTTGTGGATATTTATGTTACTGCTGCCATCCCCTGCAAGGGTATCTTTTGTTTGAACCTGTTGTTGCACCAATAAATACGGGCAGGAGCCCTTAAGAAAGCACTGACTGTGTAGTGTCACTAGTGGCTGAACCCCTCACAACATGTATCCTTCAACATTCTGGACATACTGGCCAAAGGTTGATATATATGTGTGTGTTTCCACCTTTTACCCGGCTGAAAATCCGGTGCGCCCACCTGGTGAGATCGACCAGGAATCTCCCGCATGTCAGATTGCACGGTGATCCAACATGTTGGTAGATTCCCAGCCTATCCCATTACTTTAGATGGGGATGGCAGTGCCCATTCACAGTAGTGTCCAGCACACAAAGGATGGCTGCCGATCCTCTGAGTGCATTGCACCAAGTATTGCAGTTTGTTCCTAAAAACTCTGGAATCAATGATACGTTCAACCACAAACTCTTATTCCTCTTGGACACCCAAACTTCTTGGAGACAAATGACGAAACAGCGCAAATACTGCTCCAGAGTTTGATCTTCCTCTCAGTCTGACCTTAAGACTGCGAATGAAAGGCAAAAGAAAAATTAACAGTGATGCCTAGGGCAGAGCAGAAACTTTTCCAAAATCTTGAGGTGAATTGCACCCCTCTATCGGACACTACATTATCAGGGATACCATGTAACCTGAATATGTCACATATTACATATTATGTCAGCAGCGTGTTGGGATGAAATGAGGCATCTTATCTAAGACGATCTACAACTACTAATATGGTGGTCATATCCTAAGAGGGAGGTAGATCCACAATAAAATCCATAGAAATGGACCCCCAAGGTCGTTATGGTACCAGGAGTGGTTAAAGTAACCCTAGAGGAAAAGAACGGGGACATTTTTTCCTTGCTTCCTTTGGAGAATTCAACCTGGAGAGGAATAAACTAGATGAGAGCAAGAAGAAAAGCGTAGGTATCATCCTATACCTAAATGCTGTGTCAATTGCAATCATGAATTCAAGTTAAACTTAAAATTTGCTTGTAGAATTATCCCGATGGGGAGGGTTTTTAGTCGCCGGCAAGCCGCTGCTACTGCGGGGCGTGGACGCTGAGCCATTACATTCGCTTGACCAGGGACCTGAGAGCTGGTTTGGATGTTTGGGATTCGTTTTTACGGGACTACAATGGTTGCTCCTTGTGGCTGGAGGGTCCGGTGAGCAAGTGGAATTTGGAGCTGTTCACTGACGCAGCTGGTTTGGCCGGTTATGGGGCTTATTTTCAGGGGCAATGGAGTGCGGGGAGGCTGGTCTGTTGAAAAATCGGGCGTTGTTGGAGTTATTCCTGGTGGTTGTGGCTTTTGAATTTTGGGGGGCGGTGTTGAGTAACAAGTGGTTTGTCTTCATTGTGACAACATAGGGGTAGTGCAGGCCATCAACAATGATTCTGCATCCTCGCCATTTTTAGTGGCAGGAGTTTCGTGTGCTGGCACCGGGGGAGGAGCAGCGTGGTATTCCCTGTCACACTATATGTGGCAGGTTGCACTGGAACATAAGGTGAGCTGTTCAGAAGATCAGTGAGTGAAAGTGTTGGCTAATTGGCGTTTTTTGGAGGGGCAGGATTGTTCAAACGATACAGGTTGAAAATCTCCGTTGTTGGTATACAAAAGCCAAAAGACAGATGGAGAGGGCTGGAATTCTGTGCTTGAAGACGGATCTATTGGGTAAAGGTGTGTATTTGAACATAGCCGAATTACCTGGCTCTTCGTGCCTGGGATTGGCTTTTCAACATTTCTGGAGCATAAACATGTCGCTGGACAAACCGTTATTGGTGCGCCGGGATGGGTCTGCAATGTCCTGGTCTCAGTTTATTTTTGTTTTTCGGAAATGTTTGGGAGTGGAAGACCCAAGGCAATTTGCATCAAACTCCTTCTGCATTGGGGCTACTACAGAAGCAGCTCGATGGGGTTTATCGGACCAGCAGGTTAAGAAGACAGGGAGATGGGAATCTTGAAGGTTCCAGCATGTTTGGTTTAACATGTTATAGTGTGGATTTTGGTTTATGGGGGTTTTTCTTTGTGGTTTCTGCTACAGATTCACAGCTGTGCCTAGTTTGGATCTTGGGGCACTTTTATGTGGCGGGGAATTTGAATCGGGAAAGCCGGAAGTGATGTCACATCCGGTACCTGGAACGCATGGTTCTTGGTTCAGATTGGCAGATGTGACGTCACTGAGGTCACTTCCGGTTTTCTGAGCTGGCTTTTCCCTAGAAGACCGACTTCTCTACCTGGTCTTCTAGTGAAAAGATTTTTCCTCCGGTGGGATCTTACTGCTTCTGATCCTGCCTGAGGAAAAATAGTAGGCTCCTTCTTGCTGGCAAGCGGGGCACGTTGAACACCCGTTCTGCTCGCCGGCTAGAAGGAGTCCGCTTTGCGGACAGTTCGGCCATCACTACACGCCTGGATCGACCACCGGATGTGCTGCTGCTACACGTAGGGGGAAATGATTTGGGTATTAGAGGTAGCAAAGAATTGGTCAGGGACATTAAGTTGGATATGCTGAGATTAATGGTTACCTTCTCAGGGTCATCATTTGGTCAGATATGGTAAGTGGTGTCTGGCTTGTTCTGTGGCTGTAGTTAATAGAGCAGAATATTAATCAGGAAATTGCACGTTTTGTGGCCCAGAACAGGGGGAATGTGGTTCGCCACAAGGAGTTGGAGGTGGATACATAATACATTATGTCAATGTACACTATGCATTCTTGCACAATATGACAAGGTCCAAGGTCAACTAGGTACAAAAGTGCTTTAACTAGGTTATGTATGCATAGCTGTCAATATCGCTGGCCAGGAAATCGGGAGGTGACTTCACTTCCGTTTTTTTAACAGAATCTTCTGCGTTCCCTCCCTCCTATTAAGTTCCTGCCTACCTTAGGAGGGAGATGGTGTTACTCTCCCTAGTAATGTCCCACCCCGCACATCATCTGCCAATGATCAATACCAGCAACAATCCATGATTTTGTGAAACTGGAAAAGCAACATAAAAAACGTAACATATTACATCAACTACTAGTTAGTGCAAAACCAGTTGTTTACAAAACAACCTCTGGAGGAGCAACCGCTAAGGAGGTTAAAATAGTGTCTGCTGTCTAACATCGATTGATGGAACTACCATCAATGCCAAACCAATTCCTTGAATTAGTTTCCTTTTCAATAATGAAAAATTTTTGGGATACAAACTAAAAACAGATACTTGTAGAAAGGACTGAAATTCTACAACCTAACAGATCACTGCTCTTTCCATTTTATGCCTTTTTGAACTGGAAGAAAAAGAAATGCACCTACAAGCAGCCAGAGATACTGTTCCATTTAAGGCTGCAACCATGATCCCCTTGTGGACAGGGATTATATAAAGGAGGGCTCTATCCCCAGTATGTTGCTCAGTGAGGTTAATTCTGGTGGAGTAGCTGGGCACGTTACCTGCTTTGAGATCAGTGACCCACAATAGTCTAGTCTGGCGAACGCAATAGCATACACTATCTCTATAAAAAAGGCAGTGACAGAGTCCCATTGGGGTGGTGCAGTCCAGACCACATAGTAAAGACCTGAACATTATTAGGGGTCCTATTGCATGTGTTTAACACAATATATATAATACTGACATTATATGTTTTGGACCTTGTGTTGAGAGACAGTTTGGGCAGACTGTATATTTCTAAATATATAAAAAATTTAATCTCTTAATTGAAAGTAAGGTAATATACACTTTGAGATATGGGTGATATTATTTGTAGATCCCTAAATGATTTGGAAAATGTGTGGTAGACAATAGCCAGTCCCACACTTTGAAAAGCAGAATTAAACAAAGGGACGTATATTCCGGACGAAAAGCTGCCTATTTCCAGGGTATAGAAAATGGGGATATGTTACTTTTATTAGATTCAACCTGGACCCACAATTTATCTGTTGATGAAAAACATCTATCTACCAAGTTGCTTAAGAAAGATGCTTGGTAATAGTATTCAAAGTCAAGAGAGCCAAGGCCCCTAGCTTCCTTTGTTTGGACAAGGACTTCTTATTTTCGCTCCAACCCATAGATATTTAAAAAAAAATAGACCTGATTAATTTAAAGTAAGAATGTGGAAGGTCTATCTGTATGGTCTGGAATATGTTAAGCAGGGTACAGACGTGGAGATATGGGTCAAATCGATGTCCGTTTCGCTCACGGGCTTCTATCTGACCCATATAATCTGTGCCCTCTGCTGTTTTCGAGCGGGACAAATCAATCACCGTAATTGATCGTAATTACGGCGATGTCCGATGCTTTGCCTAGAGACTGCTGGTCAACAGGAACACAAAATATTTTATGTTTATATTGTTTCTTCCCTCCACCTAAAAGATTTCAGTTTGTTTTTCATTTGAGTGGTACAGTTTATAGGTCACATTAAAGGTGGAAAAAGTTCTGAAATTATTTATCTTTGTCTCATTTTTATACAGCACAGAAACCTTTTACCCAGGTTGTGTAGACTTTTTATATCCAAGGTGTGTACCATAGATCTGTGCATTGTTGTTTTTTTTTAGGAACAACTTTATTTTATCTATATTATCTCTTTTAATTCTAAGAGAATTAGCCAGGAATTTCCCGCATTTATCCCCCTGTCTATAGCTATTGACCTGTAGTCTTTCCCTATAGCACAGATAAGGCGTATCCAAAATTTTCTGGCATGCTACACATTTTTGCAGCAATTGTTGAAGCACTGGGTCAATAGGTTATATAGGACAATCCCATGCTGGGTTATTGTAGTTTAATGTATATCTTTATGCTTACCACTTTACAATTGTCCATCTGTAGTGTTGGGATTCTTGGGGAGAGGACAGATGAAAAAACCTTTTCCGGGTACATCTATACCCTCCACGTCCATGCAACACACTGAGGAGTTTTTTCTTATACCGTATTTTTCGGACTATAAGACACACCGGACCATAAGACGCACACAGTTTTTAGGGCAGGAAATCCAGAAAAAAAAAGATTTATTACGTTTTCACATCAATTGGATTAATGCAATGAATTCATTGAAGGCAATATTCAATTCAGCCAGCAGGGGTCACTAGCAGCAGTACACTCTCAAGCTCAGAGTGTGCTTCACACTGAACACTCGGGAGCAGGAGGAGGGAGGGGGCAGAAATCTGCAGCCTTCTCCCTCTGCTCTGCTCTAAACAGCTGTGAAGATCAGCTGTGATTGTGTCCGTGGGAACTGCCGAATTATTGCTGTTCCCACTGACACTGAGAGAGGGAAAGATGGCAGTCCATCTCTCCCTCTCTCTCCCTCCCTCTCAAGCAAAGCTCTGCTGACAATTTTACAGTACAGCTGAGAGAGCCGACACCAGCCGGCATCTCTCAACTCACAGTTCCTCCAGCTCCCCCGGCTAATCTCCGTGCCGGGGGAGTTGGTGGGCAGCCAAGATGCGACCACCAGCGGCCGAGTGGCCGCGGGGGTCGCACATTCGGACCACAAGACGCAGGCACTTTTTGCCACCAATTTTGGGGGTGAAAAAGTGCGTCTTATGGTCCGAAAAATACGGTATATATATTTTTTTTTAATACAAGTTATGTGTGTCCAAAGATTGTTATTTATGTTTTTATATGTTGTAATAAAATAAAAACATAAAAAGTCTGCAAATTCTAGAGTTCAGTGTTCAAACACCCCAATTTATCAGGTGTAGAGAGATGGTGCTTTCTCTTGAAGAAGAATTTCTTTTGGTGTAGGCAAGAATTGATGGTAATATTACACATAACGGCATTATATCACTTTAGCAAACATAACATGGCAACCTAAATGTGTACATAGTACAAATATTGAATGACCAAGAGAGCAAATAAATCATAAAAGATACAACTGCAGAGAAAGCAAGAAAAAGAACGAGAGAGCGGAGAATCAGCTTAAATGCGCTACCCATCGCCAGTCGGCGTGAAGAGAAACCCACCCCCCAGCCCAACCCAAACCCCCCCCCCCAAAAAATCCAGATTGATAGGGCCCGGTCGGTGGTTTGAGGCCGGTATCTATCCTACAGCTATAGATGATAGGTAAAGGACGTATTAACTGGTTATCGTGGGCATCTCTAGAGACCCCAGAGAGCCCCTGACTTGCTCTAGGAGATACCACTCTGTGTTGTGAAAGGAGCACAAGGAGAAACGCTCTCCAATGTCTGAAAAACTTGGCAACCCTTACCTAACCATCTCCACAGTCATGATGTGAAGCAGGTAGGCTTTGCAGTCAGCGGTGGGGGTGGGGGGGGGGGGTTTATTGACTGCTATCGAATGCAAAGTTTCGCGGCAAGGAAGCATAGATGGGTAAAGTTTGTTGCCATCTGCGGGCCGTGTCACACCATGATTCACTGTTTATTATCTGCCGCACTTTCGCCCAATCCGTTTCTAACAGCTCTTCAGTGTCTTCGGTGGAAGCACCCAGGAAGGAAGCCCAGGCCTTGACATAGGACCACACTGTGCCAGGGCGTGCTTTTTGCCGCCTTAGGTAGCTGTATATGCTTGATAAGGAGGTAACAGCACCCCCGCTCCCGGTGCCGTAGCATATGAGATGGGAGGGTGGTATACCATACTTGGATCTAACAGCTTGAAAAGGAAGCAAACGACCCTCCGTATTGAGGATATCTACCAGGTAAGTTACCCCCTTCGGTTCCCAACTGCGGAGCAGCTTACTGTAGCAACCTTCCGGGAAAACGGGAGAGGTATGAATGGGCATCAGCGGGGTGATAAGCACAGGTTGGCCACCTCGGGGTGTCTGCCATACCATATGAATTTCATGAGCACGGAGAATAGCCTCCTGATATCCACTTGTTTTACTAGCAAGAGCAGTGTTTGTAAGGGGTAAAGGAGGCAGGGGAAAGTAATCATTTTAATTAAATGACACTGACCCAGTACAGACAGGGGTAAATCGTGCAAGTTCTCGGATGATCTTTTGGAAAATGGGTGTGTTATTTAAATTTTATACAGCAGGGACATGGGCCGACAACACGAGTCCCAAGTATTTGCTACCTTGATCTGGCAGTCCTCAACTAACTGCCTGTCCGCCCGGGTGGGATGTGGCCCCAAGAATAGCAATTCACTTTTGTGTTTATTGATGGTAAACCCAATCACAGGCTTGAAGGAATCGATCAGATCCATCAATGGGCGTTATTTCAGAAATACCAGAAGGTTGTCGGTGAAGAGAGCAACGCGGACTTCCTCACCACCTATGTGGATTCCCCTCCATGGGAGTAGTGGAGACAGATGGCAGCCTTGACGTGTACCCTTTTCCAACTGGAATGGCGGCAGCACACCATTAACATGAATACTAGCCTGGGGAGAGTCATATAGGGTATCAATGAATCGCAAAAAGGTGCCCTGGAAACCCAGGTTCTTGACCAACCTGAGCCAGCACCAGTCTACATTTTCGAAAGCCTTCTCGGCAACCAGGGTCAGAATAGCCCCCGGACACTGAGTCGGCCCCAGCAACCTGCAATGTTCCAGAACAGTGAGTACCTTGCGTACATTATAGACCACTGCCCGAACTTTTGTGAATCCTACCTGCGCTGGGGTAATCAGTTTTGGCATTAGGATCGTGTCCTGGTTGACGTGAGCGGTCTGTATGCTCCCAGGTCCAGACCATCCTTGCCCGGTATGGGAAGAAGTTTGATATGTGCCATGGTCCCGTCTCCGGATAGGAACAGGAATTCATAACCAACTCATGTTGGTATAAGGACGTCAGGGCAGAATCCCCACCCTTACAGTAAACTCCCTGGTAGTAATCAGCATCTGGGCAACATCTGTACCTAATTTTAAAAAACATGCATCCCGTCCCGCCCTTACATGCCATCATGTTAATCTAACCATGCATCACAATAGCTGTCCCCAGCCCTGGTACAGGCTGATGGATAATTCTCAAAGGCCTTACGTTTAGACGTGGCGGAAAACACTAAAATCCTCCCTCTGAGGACAGCCTTGGCGGTCTCCTTGTATAGGGTGGGTTCAGAGGTGTAGGCCGCATTTTAGAAGGAGTATTCTAACCACCAACCCTTCAACAGGGTGTGAAATGAGTCATCATTTACAAGGTAAGAGGGGAAGCACCAAGTTGGTGTCGTTTTGTGAGTGGGACTCAAGTGAAGCACCACTGGGGAGTGATCGGATATAACCATCGGGGAAATAGTGGCAGATTGCAATCTATAAAGTAGGGGATGACCGACCACAATTGTGTCTAACCGTGAAAGAGACCCATGAGCAGCCGACCAGTGGGTATACTCCCTATCGAATGGGTGGAGAAACCTCCAGGAGTCCACAAGTCCACAATAGTCTATAAGGGATTGGAAAGCACGGTCCTGTTGAGATCGTGGTGTACTCACGCCTACGGCAGAACATCTGTCCTCCTAATGCCACTGCATTAAAGTCGCCACCGATTATCACGGATGAACTGGGGTGGTTGATGGAGACGTACGCTGGCAGGTCTGGAAAACATGTGGAGACAGGAGAGTTCTGTCCATAGCATGAAAACAAAGTGAGAGGGTGGGGAGAGGCATCTATGGTGACAAACACCCTGTGGCCCTCCTTGTCGTCAGCACCCTGGGTGATGATGCGGTCTGTGAGTGACTTGTGAATAAGGATAAGCACTCCTGCCTTGCGTCCTCTTGCAGATGCTCCAATCACCCAGCCGACCCATAGCTTTGACATCAGTGTGAATTCTCCTTGTCGGAGATGGGTTTCCTGCAAGAGGGCCACGTCACTATGAAGATTCTTCAGAACTTTAGTACGTTTGCCGGGTGTCCTCAGGCCCTTGACATTACACGTTGTGACCGTAAGTTGTCCTAAGTGCGGTTATGGTACAGCAGGCGATGATGCCACAATACGATGAAACATGAGGCTTGCAGAAGGGGGGCTTGTGTCCCAGTAGAGCTCCAGTCTTCAGAGATGTGTGTGAGGACGGTAGGTAGAGGGGGGGGGGGCAGCCTCCGGCCATGGCGAGAATGTGGGTAAGCATTCGAAAGTCGAAAATAAAGTGAAAGTCAACAAAACAACTGACGGGGAGAATAACACTAGCTCACTGCAAAATGGAAAGACAGTCTTAGGCTTTGACTTCCTTTTTTCCGTCAGTGAGACTCTGTCAGGGTCCCGCCAGCCCTGGGGGGAGCGCGGCACCGTCGGGGTCCCCAGTGTGGT
>CM070041.1:31952189-31968912 GCA_036250615.1 Ptychadena robeensis
CTCCCTTATTGGTCGGTTCATCTGAGTCCATCCATAACCCCTGGGAAAGGCTAACACATTTGGAGATGTGTAGGAGAACCGAGATAAGACATTTTGGCAGTTTTAAGCAGAGAAAGAATTACCGGCAGAGAGAGAGACCTTGAACAATTCTATGTAAGCATATTATAATATTGTATCACTACTGATTGGAGACAAAATGGACACCAGAATACAAGATGGAGGACATGGATGTGAGCATCCTTTTCACACCACTAAACAATGTTGAAGCATAATATGATGAATATCCGCCATTGTGAATATCCGCGCACACATTCAGGAAATATTGCGAATTCTCGAATGATGGATATTCGTAGAATATATTCAAATATTCTCACTCAAAACTAGTATCCACTAAATAATGCAAAATAATTGAAACCCTTCAATGAGAGTGAATCAGTTTAGAGCAGTAGTGGGCAATTGAGTTGATATGAAGGCCACACTTGCAGCCCTCTGCATCATTAAAGGGCTGCACATAACATTTTCAATTTATACTGACTTGTAGAAGCATTTTTAAAATATGACATGCATGCATAGCTAGAAGACATTATTTAAAATTTTTAAACATCAAAAAGTTTGAAACAATTATATAAAAAATCATTGCTTATTAAACAAAATAAATGCAAAACTCAGCTGAAACAAGAATAAATCCCAGCAATCAGTTTGATAAGATGGAAAAACTCCCACAATAAATATCAATGTTGTCAAAAAAAATTATCAATGTTGTCCAAGTCTTTTATTATTGGCTCCCCGATTATTTGAATTTCACACCTCTTGGTTACGTAGGGCTGATTCATATTTCCGTCTGATGTAATTAGATGATGAGCTGAATTTGTGAGTTATTTGCAAGGACCCTAAACATTGTATCATCACCAAACTTGCTGGAGATATAGAGAATGGTTGGGGGAATGATACAAAAAAGAAAGTATTGCTCAGCATGTACAGTTTTGATACTGTGACAGGAAGCCTGTCAAATCCTCTGGATGTATCCAGTATGGGGTATATGTGTGTCCCAGGTACCGGCAATATGCAGAGTACTTTGCTATCTGACCAGCAGAGGGAGCTGGAGTTGCTGGGCCTGGTACAGGGTAAGACCAGCTGTGTCCTATGAACTAATTAGAGTTGGTTTGGCTCTATAAAACCCCCTCACCTGTTCAGTAAGATGGCTCCACCCTGAACCAGTCCTGTGTGTGACTGGAGAGCTGTGTGCACCTGTGTGGCAAGATCTCCATGTGTTTGATTATATGGACTACTGTTATTCTGGACTTTCTGCCTTCTTGGATGTACATATTGTATATAGACTTGCACCAATAAACCAACCGTGTGTTTTCACCTGCAAACCTGTTTGCTGTGCCTCCTTCGCCTGCTGGGGACCCATCCAGAGTACCGCACCTTGCCGCTCTACCGCTAATCCCTCACAATACATTTAACTTAAATTTAAGAAGAATATTCAACAACTTCACTTTTCAAAAAACAAAACAATTTTAATTAAAAAACTAAAAGCACTAAAGCAATACTTTCCTTTTTATGATATTCTCCAACCCTTCTCTACATCTCCAGCAATTTGGTGGATTATTCCTTGTTCAGGGGCTTTGCAATTAATTCACAAAGTCAGATTGAAACATTTAATTACTTAATTACACTTAATTACTAATTCTTCCACTAGGTGTCAGTGCATCCTAAATTTATCTACATGTCAGGAATTACCAGAGATCTGAAACAGTAAGAAAAATAAATATCATGCTGCCATAAGCTGCGGGCCCCTGAGCAAGGAGGTGTTGGCCGGGGATCGGCAGACAGATGAGTTCCTCTAGGTCAGGGGCCACAAGTGAAGGACAGGGTGGTGCAAAACATGACATGAAACAAGCCAGTTGCGGCCTGCTGGTTAGTCACCTATGGTTAAGAGGGAGCAAATCTTGTAAAGCAGATGAAAATCAGTCTGTACAGAGATTGGGAGTGTACTGCAGTAATTGTGTAATAAAAGAACAAAAAAGGAATGTGATTAAACAGTATATTTTATTAGCCATTATATATCACCAACACCTCCCAATAACAATGAACTTGCATAAGCATGTCTGCCATACAATTGTATGCTTTATTCAATGGGCCACTATGCTGGTAGTTATGTGACTTCATTCCACTGCAGGATTTGATTCTAGATAAGCAGGCACACACAGATATGTTATGTTTATATTTTACTTGCATAATGGGACTCTGAGAGCTATAATATATATCATCAACCAAGATCCGCCCCCCCATCTTCTGACAGAAGCCATGTGTAAACAGAATATGTAGTATGTACATACATACAGTATAAATTAAATGCATTCCACTAATGTTATGCTTAAACGTAACGTAACCATACATAGATTTTGTGTTTCATTTCCGAATGATCAATCAGTGTGTGTGTTCATGCTGATCGATCATTTAGAAATCAAATGCTACCGACCTTGAAATATTGATCCAAAAAATCCAAATCTACCAAAATAAGGATCGAACAGTGATTCATCATGTAATTTTTTTGGGGTCGATCTTGTGATCTGCCCATATTTCCCTATACTAGCACACTTTCCTGCATCCATCTTGTCACAAACCCCCACCAGCAGCAATCAGTCTCCTTGACACTTCTTCACAGTCGCAGTCCCGGTCCCAGCCACTGGGAGCCCTCGGACTGCCTTCCTCACTATGAACAGGCCAAAAAATGGAAAACCGATTGGTTGGCGGGGATGTGAATGCAATACACTATACAATCTCCATGCAATCTCTGTGATTGTATATGTATATATCTCGGTATCACTGCCACCAGTCTGGAAAATGAGCCAGACGTCTCCTAACTAAACTATCCCTGTGGGAGAAAAAGTTAATTCAAAATAAGAATCTAGAAATGACAATATCTATCACTAGGTAGCGTCTCTCCAGTAGCTTAGATTCTTTGTGGGTCATTCAGAACAGATGCAGACTGAAATGATTAAAATCATTTATTTTAAAAGATAAAATCGTGCATAAAAATATTAAAGAAAAATGTAACAAAACTAACAAAGGAGATTTTCAATAGTAAAAATAAAGGGGGTAAAAACAGAAAAAGAGAACTTGTCTGAGGAGCAAGAATTTACTGGTGAAGGGTCCTTTGAAATGAGTCCAAATATTGTAATCCAGCGGTCCAATTCTGGAGATGCAATGACGATAATACCCTGGGAAAGGCTAAACACATTTGCGGAGATGTGTCAGGAGAACCGAGTATTAAGATAAGACATTTGGCAGTTTTTTAAGCGAGGCTGGCGTATGGAAGGAAGAAAAGAATTACCGGCAGCACCTGGAGATTATGAGAAGAGACCTTGAAACCAATTCTATGTAAGATATTATAATATTGTACACATACATGAGTGGAGACAAAATGGACACCAGAATACAAGATGGCGGACCATGGATTGTGAGATCCTGTCACACCAGCCTAAACAATGTTTGAAGCATAATATGGCCAGAGCTATGGTACCCGTCACTGGATACACTAACTCGATACTCCTAGGCCACAGGTTTTCTACAAAACCTTCTTACCGGGCTTTCTCTGCGGATGAGTAGTGATCGCGCACACATTCAGGAAATAGTGCGAATTCTCGAATGAGGATATTTTCGTAGCATATATTCAAATCTTCCCACTGCCAGCACAACTTTGGGGCTATTGCGTTCACTGTACACCATTTTAGATGGCCTATTTTACATATATCCACTCTAAAAATAATGCAAAATAAATAATGAAAACTTACAATGATGAGGCAATCAGGTTTAGAGCAAGTAGAATAGTAGTGGGCAATTGAGTTGATATGAAGAAAGCCAAAACTTTGCAGCCCTTATGATCTTAAGGGCTTGCCACAATAACTTTCAATTATAACTGAATGGAGAAGCATTTTAAAATTGACATCAGCCATAGCTAGAAGACAGTATTTAAAATTTAAAACATCAAAAAGTTTGAAAACAATTATATAAAAAATCATGCCTTATTAAAACAAAAAAATGCAAAAACTCAAGTGAAAAGAATAAATCCCAGCAATCAGTGGGCATAGAGATGGAAAAAAACTCCCATTAGGGGGGCTCTGGGTTGAAGACCAGGTTCAACGGATTAGACTCCTCCCCTTGTGGTGGTTCTCCGTCACCATCCCTAAACCCAGCAAGGACGGTGACAGGGGGACATGTTCACTCTCAGCACGGTTTACTTAATTTATAGAGTCCAAACATGAATAGAATATGTTATGCCACGATGCCAATCTAGAGATCTCCCCATGTATGGAAAGATGGTTTTATAGGTAATCTCTTCAATCCTTAATCTAAAGTTGAATCAGGGGTCAATTTACTTTGTGTTCCCTGAATGAACTCACTCGTCCCCCCTCCCTTTTCCACCAGATACTAGATGGTTTATTGGGGAGTGCAATAAAGTGGGTTATTTCAATGCTTTGAAGTAGGGTCTCTGAGCATTTACGACCCCCTAGATGTTTACACAGGTGGGCACAACCAGACATGAGAGCCATTCCAGGATTTCTACAGAATGGTTGAATTTAACTATGAAGGGTCTGGGGAAATGTAATGCGGCTTTTGGACAAGATATATATGTACAGCGATTACATCGATTATTCGTCACACATCTTCCATGCTGAATATACATCGCTCAAAAAAATTATGGGAACACAATGTAACTCCAAGTCAATCACACTTCTGTGAAATTAAACTGTCCACTAAGGCTAAGTTTACACTGTCGTCACGTTTAAAGCTTCCTAGACGTTCTGCAATGGCAGAAAGGCTTTAAAGACGCTTTAACCGCCCTAGCGGTCAGGATGGCAGCATCTCGTCCAGCGCTGCTACTCCTATAGTAGGATGTGTACTGGACGGCAGCATCTCGTCCAGTGCTATAGTAGCACTGGACGAGATGCTGCCGTCCAGTACACATCGGGGCTCCAGGCAGCGCATACTTACGGTTTTGCACTGTCCTGGTGTCCCCGATGTCACAGGCAGGCTGGCAGCATATCCTCCGTCTCTTCTCCCCTCCCTCCGAGTGACGTGATGACGTCACATCGGGGAAGCGGCAGGAAATTCAAAAGTACAGTACATGAAATCGGTTTTCTGTGTAGAAAACTGATTTCAATGTGCTTCTATGTACTAAATCTCGCCAGAATAAAAAGTCTCTGGTGCCCCAGATGTGCCCATATGCAGTAACCCTCTCTTCCCTGGTGTGATTTTACCACATCCGTCACACCAGGTTAGTGAGGGTTAACTGCAAATGGGAACTTCTGGGGCACCAGAGACTTTATTTGGGCGAGATTTAATACATAGCAGAATAGCTTTGTGCCCTGATTTTTGTGTTTTCTCATTAAATTTATTTAAAAAAAAAAATTTTATTTTACATAATTGTGTGTTTCAAACATTATTATATTCATAGTGTCTATTAGACCCTTGTACGGACATATTTTGGGAAGTTACATGCCTACAACATAAACAAAAATGTACCATTGAAGTCTATGGTGCACTTTTGGTACAGAAATCTGGACCTCAGCAGTGCGCTAGGGAGGTTAAAGCAAAGACCCTTGTACAAAATGTACTCTAGCTTTAAAGACAGAAAAACATCCAGGGGGGCAGGGAGTGAGCTTCAAGCAGCCACGACCTCCTTGACTTCCAATTTAAACCTAAAGCAAGGTTGTTCTCTGGTCACTTAAAAGACCAGAAAACGGTCTTGCAAGAGACAGTGTAAACTTAGCCTTAGGTAGCAACACTGATTTACAATCAATTTCACATGCTGTTGTTCAAATGGAATAGATAACAGGTGGAAATGATATGCACCACATCCCCAATAAAGGACTGGCTCTGCAGGTGGTGACCACAGACCACTTCTCAGTTCCTATGCTTTCTGGCCGATGTTTTGGTTACTTTGCAAAATGACCTCTAGTGGGCCACAAATGTGCATGTGTCAGCTCAAACGGTCAGAAACAGACTCCATGAGGGTGGTACGAGGGCCCGACATCCACAGGTGGGGGTTGTGCTTACAGCCAAACACAGTGCAGGACGTTTGGCATTTGCCAGAGAACACCTAGATTGGCAAATTCGCCACTGACAGCCTGTGCCCGAAGCACATGTGACAGACGTGACTGGAATCTGGCTGCAACATCCACCAGCATGACCGGTTTGGCAGTGGGTCAGCAATGGTGTGGGGTGACATTTCTTTGGGGGGATGTACAGCCCTCCATCTGCTCGCTAGCCTTCCATGTGCAATTAGGTACTGAGATCCCATCCTCAGACCCCTTGTGAGACCATATGCTGGTGCTGTTGACCCTGGGTTCCTCCTAATGCGAGACAATTAAAGACCTTATGTAACTGCAGTGTGTCAGCAGTTCCTGCAAGACAAAGGCATTGATGCTATGGATCCCAAGACCTGTCAAAATCCTATTGAGCACATCATGTTGAACACCAATTGAGCACATCATGTTGAACTCCATCTACCAATGCCATGTTACATCACAGACTGTCCAGGAGTTGGGGGGTGCTTTAGTCCAGGTGTGGGAGGAGATCTATCAGAAGACCTTATCAGGAGCATGCCCAGGCATTGTTTGTGTGATTTTGTTATCCGCACATGTAAATACAGTAAAAACCTGATACCTGTAATAATTACATAAATTATCACAGATAATAGCAAAACCAAACAAAAAAATCACCTACACACACTAAAAAAAAAAGATAAATGTTTTATATTTAATATCTAATCAAATATTAGATATACAACCACAAACCCGACAAATTACACCAAAGCAAAAAACTACAAACATCACATAAGACTACAAACAGCTAATAAAGGATGACCCTTACGGAGTCCAAAATGACAGCACACTAACAAAAGCATGAAACTCACAATATGAAATAAATACATTAAATAAAAAACACAATAAATAGTGAACTAAAATTCTTCCCGATTACTTGGAATGAACATCCCCAATACATTAACAGCTATTTCTTAATAACCAATAAATCATACAAAAATAAACCCCCACACAAATCTTTTTCCCCATGGCAATGTTATGTGTCTTAATTAAATACATCATGACATATAACATAGAACACAATGTAAAATCACACACATTAAAGTAAACTTACATATACCCTTAAATACCGATTGCATATAACCATAACATTAATTATTACATGTAACTAATATACAAATGTCCTCTATGTGTAACACAAGTGTTAACACATTAAATAAATGTAAAATATATGTCCAATCCAGCACTGAAGTCTTTCTGGATAAACAATTATTTTTTCAACTGGCTTTCTCATTTTTTTTGGGATGACTTTTCATCCTGTTTTTTTTTTTTTACTTGGATGGAAGAGAATTTTTTTTTTCGATAGCTTTATTTTTTCAGATTATCGGATGAATGCAGGATTATTTTTATATGTGATTTTTTTCTTGTTTTTTTTTTTTAAAGCATCACTTGATTGGATTTATTTGGGATTGGACTACTGTGCTGAATTGAACATATTAACTGTAAGTAGTTTTACTTTTATTTTATGTGATTTTCAGGGAGTTTGTTTATTTCTTATGTATTGCATTTGTGTTGGTAACTCAGCAACACTTCTGCAACACATATATGACTAGTGATGGCTAAACTTTGGTCAGGTCCATCCACAAACGTGCGGATCGGACTTTTTTTGTATAATAAATTTTTTCAAAAAGGTAAATTTACAAAACAACAGAAAGAAGTGCATGAATTCACACATAGGGTCAATACAGTACATCAATACGTAGCAGTGCAGCAAGCCGCCTTGGTAGAATGTGAAGTGTCGCTTGGTTCTGCAAGTCGTCTGACCAACAAAAATAAAAAACAATTCCAGAACGAGAGGAAAGAAGAACAGAAGATTCAAAAATCAAAACTAACAAACAAACATAAACAACAATAGTTGTGATTTCACAACAACACCAGCAATCACAAGACAACATTATACAGTACTTTTTATGTGAGCGTAGTTACCATGCACAAGCGTCTGACTAACAAACAGTGAGTCCAAAGGGTTACCCATTCAATGCGTCATAAATTCCTATCGTCCCTAAAAGGCATCCATTCCTCCACTGCCATAGTATTAGTGACCCTAACCTCCCACTCCTGTATTGTGGGTACCACAGGTGTGCCCCAGTGCAATGGAATCAATATAGTGAGCGATTTTGGGGCATTCCCACCAAATATGCAAAAACGTGCCACGTAAACTGCAGCCTCTCCAGCATCTCGGATCAGCTGTGGGCTTGTAGATATTCGCCGAATATATTCGCAATTTTAATATTCAAGCTCAACACTATCGGGGACATGGATCTTAGAGAGGTGAAGCGCTTCCAGGAAACACAGCAAATCTTGGCATGATCTTTAAGTCACCGTCTTGTCCTCCAGGTGCACAATCAGTGCAAAAGGGAAGCCCCGGCGGTAGCACAGGCCTGCGTCCATTATAACAAGCAATGTTATCTGGACTGAGGTTTAATAAGTAATGGTCTTTTGTTCCTTTATTGTTTTCTTGAGCTACTGTAAATTTAAGATGTTATAGCACTGGTTGGCTGCCACTGCTGAAAAGAAAATATATGGAAAAAAACATTATTATATAAGAGCATTGCAGTGCTGTGTTTGGGTGAGAAAGCAAGCGGGATACCCGCATTCTTAAGATCATCCAGATGCTACCTGCCCACTACCATATTGTTGCCTAAGTTCCCCACCATCAGCTCTCCTTAGTGTCTCTAGTCTCTATTCCTTTATGACGCATCCTCTGCTCTTTATTCTGCTTCTATAGTCTCACTTAGTGATGGCCGAACTGCCCGCAGTGACGTCACATCCGGTTAGCACAACCAGGAACTATGCGTTGGAGGCGGGGAATTTGAATCGGTCTCACTCATCTCTTCTACTGCACATCTTCCATCAGACACACCAAGGTTAATTTCCTTTCTGGGCCATTGCAAAATGTCTCAATAAAGCCCCCCATACACGTTACGATTTTTCTCCCGACCGATTTTCCTTCCGATCGGGTCACCCGATTTTCACCTAAAACATTATGGTCGGTCGGCTGGCACAAAAATTCGGAATTCGAATTATCACCGATCAGTTGGCCCGACACTATTTGTTAACAACAGATCGACCAAAATTTACGGACAGGTCCGAAGTGGTCCCGACCCGGGTACATAATTCCGCATTCTGATTAATCTCCCGATTCTCTTCTGATTGGTCGGTCGGGCAAAATTCGTACGAAAAATCGGAACGTGTATGGGGGGGCTTAAGGGCTTGTTTCCATTATACGTCAGGACCCCTACCCTAAGCGTATACGCTTAGCAGGGGTCCTGACGTATCCCATAGACTCAGCCTGCCGGCGGATGATCTGTTTATACATCCGCCGGTGTAAAGGCTGAATGTACTCAGACTTACACCGGCGGATCGGCTCAGCGCAATGAAGACAGACCCTCCGCCGAGCAGGTAAGTCTATCTGTTACGTTGGGACCTCCCAATGCAATGGAAACATAGCCTAAGTCTGTAAACATTTTGGTGTTTGATCTGGTACTTTTATTCTCCACATCACAGTACAGCTTTACAATCCATGCCATCGCCATGCCAGCCATTTGGGATCAGCCTTTGCCATTCCAGTCTGCCTCACTCTGCCAAGCCCTGCACCCCACCCGGTGTTCCCTCCTAAGGCCAGGGTATCTTTGCTCCATGAGGGTGACAAGGGGAAAATCACTGGTTACATTACAATTCACCATTTTGTATTCTTTGCTTGAAAAGTCTGTGTAAAGGTCAGATAATGCCAAAATGGTGCCAGTACATCTGTTTTTTGTATTGTATTTGTAGTCTGGAATTTTTTATTATTTACTAAATGTTAAAAAGTTGTACTATACTGCCATTTGAACTTCTTCAATGTACAAATGATGAGGCCAAGGTGCTCATTGGAACTTTCAAAGCAGCAGAATATTTTCTGTAACCTTCCCACGGTTTGTGTCTTCATGCTTGGTTTGTGCTCTGACATGAACTGTCAACTGTGGGACCTTTATATAGACAGGTGTGTGCCTTTCCAAATCATGTTATATCAACAAAATTTATCAAAGAGGGACTCCAATTAAGCTGCAAAAACATCTCAAGCATAATCAGGGGAAATAGGATGCACCTGAGCTCAATTGTGAGCTTTATGGCAAAGGCTGTGAATACTTGCACATGCTTTCTCAATTTGTTTATTTATATTAAATTATTAAATAAATGTAATCAAAACCAAAACTCAGGTAATTTCATGTTGTCATTATAGGGTGTTTTGTATAGGACTATAGGACTAAATGTTAATTCATTTTGGAATGAGGCTGTAACAACAAAATGTAGAAACAGTGCACTGAATAAAGCTGGTTGTTTGGGATCATGAAGTGCCTTTATTTGTGTCAATTATAAGTTGAAGGCTTCAGCAATTAATAGTATGCAAACAAGGGAACTAAATGGTAATTATTTTTTATATGAACTCACATTAAAAGTGTACATCCTTTGCTGTTTACCTATAATAAATAATAGGTAATATCACTTGTTTTTCTTTTTCATTTAACCCAAAATTAAAATATTAATATAATACAAATATAAATATGTTATAGCTGTACCAATGTCTCTTTTGATTTCTCATTACATGTTAACCTCCTGGGCGCTATGTCCAAACTCAGTTCGGGCGCAGTTTGTTCTCTGATCAAACTGCGCTCGTGCCGGGATCGGGCATAAACGGTGCTCCTCCTTGTGCCTGCTGTTCTGTAGATGAGCCGGAGGCACACGGAGCCCTTCCGGCCCCGTGTCTTCGGCGTCATCAACGCCGAAGAGGGCGGGGGGCGCCATAGACCTCCATGTTAATGGAGGTGGCACCGCTCTCCTCCCCAGACACAGTGTGTAGACGACGGTACAGTGAACTCCGCCGCGAATGCGGGAGAAACGGCTTTTCGTGCCATAAAAAATGGCGCGAAAAGCCCATAACGCCCAGAGGGTTAAATCCCCTCCAAGAATACACTTATGTCTAGATTTCCCTTAATTTGTCTTTTTTCCATAGTATTAAATACTCAAACTCAAAGCTTATACATAGTTCAGTAAAAAAAATGTGCTTATCTGTAAAGCTGGGAATAGATGGGACGATTTCCCATCAAATCCCGACCCGATTTCAGCACTAGGGGCAGGTGTGATGACGTCATCACGCCCGCCCGCTAGTGCCGAGATCGGACGGCACAATTTGTGTGCCGCCCATTACTTCGGCTGGGGACAGCCGTCCCCATCCGAACTAATGGGATCGGAGCAAAATTATCCTTTATGTCAGATCAATGTGTAATCCAACATGACGGCTGATTTAAGCCCAATCTTCCTAGTTGCCGCACCCGATTCCTGCACGACCCGATCCAGGTATCGGCACGTCTATGCACAGCTTTAGAAACATTTGTAATCTGCCTCTTACTTGAAAAAACAGCATTGTGGCACTCCAAGACTTTGGCTACCAACACTCCATAGCCAATTGTTACTGGGAAAAAAAGGGAAAGTACAAGTTTTTACATGCATACTTTGAAATATCATTGTAACAGAAATTACAAAAGTCCTTATTGCTTACCTTGCCATGCACTTAAAATGCAAACATTTTATTGGATTGTAAATCACTTTGAGAGTGTTTACCCATCCCAAAGCTGAATTTATTTGCCCTTGCAGTTTCATGCGGTATGCATGTTAATGCCCAGATGGTGCAGAAGAAGAGTTTAACTTACATGTATCCTCTGTCACAGAACTTATTTTTGTCTTCATGTTCCAGGCTGTGGGTTAATCCTTCATTGACCACTTTGCATGCTTAAATTTTTTTTCTGTATTTTCCCAGCACTATGACTACAACACTAGGAGGTGAAATGCATAACAATTGTCTAATCTTATGAATTTTGCCATAATAATTTGCAATTGTTTTTGTCATTTTTTTACATTGTGTCTTAACATATTTTTTTGCCTTCCAGCATATTTATTGAGTTCACTGTACAATGCCAAAAATCCTCCCAATTTTTTGTTGACTGTCAAAATTAGATATTTTTATGTAGAGTTTTAAAGATACATAGACATGAGACAAGAGACAAGAGATAAACTTGATTATAAATGCTAAACGTCTGTTCAAGCAAAAATAAACAGTGCTTTCTTGAAATCTCTAAATTAGAAAAATGTGATAGAGAAGACTACCATTGGAGCAATGCTTATCATAGTACAATAAGTCTGAAACACACCCGTTGAAAGGATATAAAAAGTATTTACCATTATATTGTGAGATCTCCCGCAGGCTAGGCCCAAGGATACAGAAAATGTCATGTTGCTTCTATTCTTAAAATGTAAAAGAAGGCAGAGTGAAGTAGGGGCACTAGGGCCAACAAAGCTTCAACCTGGTAGAGGGTAAAAGCAAATCAGCACTGCGCGTGATGACAGCAAAATTCACTTAAGAACCATAGGCTGACATCAAATGCTGTCACACACATTGGCAAACTGAGATTGTGATGAAGTACACTTTGAAACAAACTGTTACAGGCAAGGCTAAAGTAATACAAAACCAGAAAAAAATCCATTCATCAATGAGAAGCAAGGAATGGTCATGCCAAGTAGTGATGAGCGAGCACCAAAGTGTTCGGGTGTTCGGTCCGAGCACATGGCGATATTTCTGTGTTCAACTGAACCCAATGTAAGTCAAATGGAAGACAACCAGGCACCCCCTGCTGAGGGGAGGGTGTCTGGTCCATGGGAAAAGTTTAGAAAGTGATAGAAAGTGACAGGGAACTGCATGGGGACCATGTATGTATGCATCTTGGACTCCCAAGTCGCTGCTGGGAATTTTCTCCTAGTTGTACGCCACTTTTACACACTGACAAAAACATGCCCAAAACCCCCCAAAAAAAAAATTTTGCAGGAAAAAGGACGCTCTAAAACATCATACGGCAGTGTCTGCAGTTGAGCTGACGCTCTAAATTATTATACCGCAGTGCCAGAAGTTAAGCTGACAGTCCATAACTTCATACTGCAGTGCCTGCAGTTGTACTGACGATCTAAAATATCACGTGTCAATGCCAGAGGTTGAGCTGACACTCCAAAATCAGCATTTCCAGTGGACAAGCGGATACACTTATCTGTTATAATGCCACCAGCAGCACTGAATACACGCTCAGATAAAATGCTTGTGGCAGGGCAGGCCAGCACCTCCAAGGCGTAGAGGGCAAGTTCATGCCACGTGTCCAGCTTGGACACCCAGTACTTATACGGCACTGAGGGATCATTTAAGATGGTGACACAGTCTGCCATGTATTCCTTCACCATCTTTCAAAATTTCTCCCTCTTTTTAACACTGGCATGCACTTTAGGGTAAAGTTGCTGGTGGGGTGTCATGAAACTGTCCCACGCCTTGGATAATGTTACCTTGCCCTTGTTAGAACTGCAGTGTGCTACCCTTGTCTCCCTTTCTCGGTTGCCCAAGGTCAGATGGAAAACTTTGGAGCAACCTCTCCACAAGTACCTTCTGGTATTGCACCATTTTAGTCGTCCTCTGCGCCACAGGAATAAGAGACCCCCCCCCCCCCCCCCCCCCCCCCCCCCCCGTGTGTGTCTTTTGTTTTTTCTTAGTTTGAGGATGTTGTCCCCCGTTGGGGCATCTCCTTGTGTTAATGTCCTTTTTGCCTTTTAGTGGGCTGATTGCAATATGTGATATGACCATATTTTAAGGTCTCCGTTCGAGTTGACGTCTCTTTATTACTTATATTCTTAGGATAAGTCTGTACTTGACGTGTTATCTACTGCGACCCACTAAGTTGTAGGTTGTATGTATTTTACTGTTTGTTTATATTCTTCAATAAAAAAATATTTTACAAATTGGGGTTGGTTTTGAAAAACCACTGAACAACTAAATTTAAATGGGCTAGGCAGGAAATGTGGGTCAGGTTGCCGAGTGCCAAAGCTGCTACCAAGTTATAGCCATTGTCAGCCACAACCATGCCTGGTTGAAAGTTAAATGGTGAGAGCCACAGCTCGGTCTGGTCCCTTATACCCTGTCACAGTTCTGCTGCGGTGTGCCGGTTGTCCCCCAAGCAAATCAGCCTAAGCACGGCCTGTTGGCGCTTCCCAGCAGCAGTGCTACACTGCTTCCAGCTAGTGACTGACGGCGGTCTGGTGTTTGAGGTGGAAGTGGAGGAGGAGGTGGCGGAGGAGGAGAAGTGGCGACCTGCTAGTGGAGACCCTGATAGACCTAGGTTCCGCAATCCTTGGCATGGGTAGCACATGTGCTGTCCCAGGGCACGATTCCTTAAAAAAACACCATACAGCTGAACATGACCCCTTGGCAAGGTAGACTTGCAGGCCTGCTGCCGGTGTGGCCCGACTTCTCCCTTTTGCCCCACCACTGCCTCTTCCAGCCTGTTGTGGTGCTACGGATCCCTCCCCCTCTGAACTGCTGTTCTCACTTGGCTTGTCACCTTCCCAGGTTGGGTCAGTGACCTCATCATGCTCCACCTCCTCTTCTGCCTCCTTACTCTGATCATCCGCCTGACTTGCCCTAAACATAACCTGAGTGTTTGGCAACTGTGTGAACTAATGATTACGGATCACCAACGTCATTACCTTGCAACTGTGAAGGCTCAAGAAGTTGGGAATCAGGACACAATATGTCATGATATCACTTGAACTCCAAACTCTCTATAATTATCTATGGCTAACACGGTACAACACTAGTGATGGACGAACTTTGGCCAGGTCCGCCCGCAAATGGGCAGATCAGATTTTTTGGAGGAGTCTGACGTCCACCTGTTTGTGGGCAGATTTAAATTCCAGGCCTCTCATAGTTCCTGGTTCCGATTGCGATGTGACATCACTGACATCACTGACGTCACTTCCGGTTTTCTGAGCTGGCTTTTACTAGAAGACCGGCTTCTCTATCCAGTCTTCACTGAAAAGAATCTTCCTCCAGCGGGATCTTACTGCTCTTGATCCTGCCGGAGGAAGGATAGTAAGCGCCTTCTTGCTGGTGAACGAAGCGGGTCGGACACCCGTACTGCTCGCTGGCTAGAAGGAGTGCGAACATCCATGTCCGCCTTGTGGACAGTTCGGCCATCACTATACAACACATTTTAAAAAACAAAACAAATGAAAAATGTTATGCTGTAAATTGGCTGTAAGCAGGCCCCAGATAGAGCAAGAACTTGGCCAACTCAATTGTAGGAACAATTAAGCATAATATATTTTTTTGCTTTATGTGCCCATGCACAAAATATATATTACTGAATTTCAAAGTCAATTTGCAAAACTGCAATAATTATTATTATTAATAATTTTTATTAATACATTTTTAGAAGGAAGTCTAGATGAGTGAGACAAAACAGGCCCGGCGTAAGTCAGAAGCTGGAGCAACGCAAATGTAGGCGCAATTCAGCACAATATTTTTTTTTCAACAAGACCCATCAGTGAATGATAATTACAGAACAACAGTGGATATGTCCCCCAAAACAACAGTGGACCTTGATAGTGGCCAAATGAATGTCAGTGAACGATGAATCCCTGTTACAGAACAACAGTGGATTGTCCCCCAAAACAACACTGGACCTTGATAGTGGCCAAATGAATGTCAATGTAACTAACTGCAAAACAGAAATTGGGTACAGCTTAAACTGGCAGCCAAGGCACACAGAGTAAACTAGAAATAAATATAACACATGAACTGGCTAGCATGCTTATCAAGAGAGGGATTTACCCCCCTGGCTGTCTGATTGAGTCCAGTTTTCTGTGCCAAATCTGATCCAGATTTCTACATTAAGAGAGGTAAATAGGTTAATTAACTCACAAAGTCAGGTGGAACATTCAAAATTTCAATTTCTAGAAACAATTAGCAGAATGTCCACAAGATGGCGCTGCCATCTGTTTGTTTAAATTTTACAAGCTCACACGGGAATACTTCTCCTCAAGCTGAAAAAATCACCTTCTGTCCCATCCCCACAAAGACCCCTTGGGCCCATCCAAAGTAATGGCGATCGAATAGGGATATATGAACATGTTGAATCCCTTTTCCATCAAAATTTCCTAGAAGCGGGATCGATCGCTTTAAGTGGGAAGTGTACAAATTACCAAGCGATCGTTGCGGAATCAAACATTAAATTGACCCGTGTATGGCAAGCTTGTTCTTTGGGCTCTGAGAAGTGGCTCTGCTTCTGGTAAACATCATCAATATACAGTATGCTCAAGCTCAAGTTGGAACATGCTTTAGTCCTTTCATCTATAACTTTAAAGTGAAGAATATGGTTGTATGAAGATTTACAAATGATATCCTCATAATTTGTTCCAAGAGTACTGTAGATCTGTTGCAAACTTACAACACAAACTTATAACACACACTGTTATCAAGCAAAGTCATGACATTTATTAATCTACATTGGCATAAATAGTGGACAAATTGTGGTTCATGCAAAAAATATCTCTATATTACAGGTGTAATGTGCCTGGCACGCAATCACTACCAACACCAGAAATCCAGGTAACAGTCTTTATTGGATAGTCCAAAAACAAGGCAAGAGTCATACATACAAACATACATACAAAGGACAGTCCAAGCGCAGTTCATAAGGATAAAGGTGGGTTTACACGTCAAGATTTTTTCGGCCGACAGATGGACGACGAACGATTTT
>CM070041.1:31969012-31979664 GCA_036250615.1 Ptychadena robeensis
CAGAATACATCACTTCCTAAAAAAAAAAATCTGGAAGATTTTTCATTCGTGTTTCCGACTATTATTTAATTCGATATTTGCGTCGGTTGTACAAAAATCTAACAAAAATCTAATTACCTTTGATAAATGGATGAACGAAATCCGATAAAAAAATCAACAAAAAAAAATCGAATCTGAAGTTGAGCGAAACAAAAATCTTGACGTGTAAACCCACCTAGACTGGAGACATTGTCAGGGACAATCCAAAGTCAGGGGAATGAGATTTCAGGCAAGATACAAATCAGTCTGTGTCACTGCTGGCAACAAGGATATGTGCTAACAGACAGGTAAGCAACACAGCAATAACTTAATAGCAAACACAGAAGCACCCCCAAGCACACTGCTATACAAAGGTTATGGGCAATAGTGTTCAAGGCAGATTTCTATTAAATGGGTAGATTGTCCAATCACATTATGATACCTGGTGCTGAAGGATTGGTCGACGATTATCTTCAGATGGCTGGGTTGCAGGAAGTTCAAACTTAACATGTCCACCTTGTCTGCACTGGGTTAAACACATCTATATGGTGACTGAGGATGCAGCTCTGGCCAAACAGTGAGTCAGCCAGAACTGCATCCCACCACCAGGGGGCAGTGAGACATGCCTGTACTGAGTTGAACACAACCGCAAGGACTTTGGGATGCCGCTTGGCCAAAAATCAGTCTGGGCAGAAGCTCTCACCATGAAGCCTGCTGCGCTGACCCTGTCTGCGATCTCTGAGTTCACCAATGTGTGATCTTTGGCCAGGAATGTACCTCAAGCCCCCCTTACAGGTTCAGATTTTTCTCCCGACCGATTTTTCGTCCGATCGTTTCACCCGATTTTCACCTAAAATGTTATGGTCGGTTGGCTGGCACGAAAAATCGGATTTCCGATTATCACCGATTGATGGGGCCGTCACTATTTATTAACAGCAGATCGACCAAAATTTACAGACAGGTCCAAAGCGGTCCCGACCGATTTTTCGGCCGATTTTGAGAAATCGGGATCGGTCGGGTACATAATTCCGCATCCGATCGATTAATCTCCCGAACACATTGGTCGGTCGGGCAAAATTCGTACGAAAAAATGGAACGTGTATGGGGGGCTTTACAAAAGGACATTTATTTAATCCCCCAGATAGAAGCACCACAACCTTACAGTTCAGCAGATGTCTTAAACCTTTCCAAGAACCTGTATAGTACACATATAATTTGCTAATCTGTATCGAGTCCATTTACCCAGGCAGAGAAACAATTTCTAACATCACAAGAAAAAACTTAATTTAGAAAGGTTGGAATAAAAGAGAAATAAAGGAGAATAAAAGAGAAATGGAATAAAGAATAATAAAGATAAAATATAATAAAATCTCCTCCCACAGACTAACTGATCAAACATATAATTAATGACAAAGAACTGTTTGTAGATTCTTAATAAAATTTGTGTATTTATACCATGGTCATTAATTCTAAAACAATAACTTAAGCCCCCCATACACGTTCGGACGAAAAATCGGGTCACCCGATTTGCACTTACAATGTAATGGTCGGTCGGCTGGCACGAAAAATCTGAATTCGAATTATCACCAATCGATAGGCCCGACACTATATTTTTATATATTAATTATATTAACAGCAGATCGACCAAAATTTATGTGTCCATAAATTTTGGTCGATCTGCTGTTAATATAATTAATTGCTAATTAATTAAAATCTTATCGGTCCCGACAGATTTTTTGGCCGATTTTGAAAAATCGTGATCGGTCGGGTACATCATTCCGCATCCGATTATTCTCCCGATCGATCACCCTGACCGACCACGCTGGAAAAAAAAAATCGGAACATGTATGGGGGGCTTAAGAGGGAATCAGAACCAAACATTAAAGGTGGGTTTACACGTGTAATTTTTTTTTCGTTCAATCAAAGAATAACAAACAATTTTTTGGTTGAAATCCAGAATGGCCAATATGTTCGATGGATAAATTTTATTCGCACAAAAAAACTTTCAAAAGGTCATCGAACATGTTGGTAAATTTTTATCTGTCGTAATTCCAAATGTATTTTCATTCGATATTGGGATGGACAAACAAAAAAATTGAATGTTACATTCGATAAATGGACGAACGATGTTCGACAAGGACATCTAACAAAAAATCTAATTGGCAGTTCTACACATCTACACGTGTAATCCCACCTTAAGAGTCAAGTCCTAATAAAGCATATTATTGTGTACTTTACATGTAAAACATGAAGTCAACAAAAGGATAGTATGACCTTTTTATCAATGGCGCTTGTGTCATTAATATAACATAACATAAAAATTTATATATAAAACACTGAACAGGTTGCTACTTATAGAACACCTTTCTATTCCTTACTGTGGTCATTATGTAGTGTAATGAAATGCACATAAAATTGTCTGTGCAGCTGGCAATAGCTTGTGTATATTATTCTGTGTAATGTATTTCTGTATAATGTAATGTAATAAGTCATTTGTAGAAGCTGCTGGAAGAATCTGGAATGTGTTGTTAATGCTCTTGCACCTGGTGTTTTGATTCTTTTTTCTGCCCAGCACTTGGCCATAAATAAATATATGTTTGCCCATGATGTATGAAAGGGGTGCTTGATTCCAAGGGTAACCCTTCCCTCGTCACATCCACGTGGGTACAGGCCTAGCCTAAATGCTTGATGAACTACAGGACCCAGCAGTCACATTATGAGCATTCTTTGGTAGAGCCAGGGTTGACAAGGAGGAACTCCCCTGCTGTCATCCAGCTTTACCGATTGAGACTGTACATATTCCGTACTAGTAGAGTAGGAAATGTATGTACATATCAGCATAGGTACATGAATCTGGTTTGTCTGGCAGGCGTCCTGTGGAAGGATTGTAAAATCCGAGAATACAAATACAGACCATAAGTCACTCTATAAGCCACCGGGTAGACCCAATGGTTTTGGAATTCAGTACTTACCACTATGCTTTCCCAGTCCATTTTCAAAAATATAGGACAAAATTAACTATCAACTAATCAATAACAGAAGTGGAAATACTCTTATTATTTAATTTATTAAGATTTCACCTTCTACAATATACATGTGTGACAATTGAATATACAGTAGGCTGTGCACTTTCTATATAGAGTTGTCAATGGCCAAACATTAATGAATATTCACTTCAAAACTACAATTCAGCGTGTTTGCTGCTTTGCAGCGTGAGTTGCCCAATGTATACACATGCTTGTTTTTATAGTAAAAAGTGGGGAGCCAAAGTCTCGTTGTTTCTGCTTGAATGTCAATTGGACAAACAAATATTAGACCCATATAAAGGCATGCCATTATAAAGATATATACAAATACAGTACAATCAATATATACAGTGCATCTGGAAAATAGTCACAGTGCATAACATTTTCCACATTGTGTTACGTTACAGCCTTAACCCCAAATGGATTAAATTCATTTTTTTTCATTTACAATTTTTCACTTCATCCTGACTAGTCTCCTATTTCCTGCTTCTGAAAAACATCATATTTGTGCACCCCATACATGCTTTAATTTGCCCCTGATTTTACGTTGGATCGACCACCGTGTGTGCTCATGTGATCTGCCGCAAAATCAGGTGCAAATCCAAAGCTAAAATACATCAGAAATCGATCTAAGCCATTGCGGACATGTCCAGAATTCTTAGATCTATTTCATTACTTTGGACGGGCCCCATCCAAAGTATGTGCAGGAACACAAAGTGGGTCCAGCCAATTCATGGCAGGCCCGGCCACGTGTGATGACATTCAAAATGTCAATAAGAGACAAAAAAATATTGTAGAAAAATTATTACGATTTTATTAATTTACTTATATGAAAAGACTAAAAATAGTTGGGTTGAAACCCAGACAATAATTCATTGTAGTCCCTTTCAGGTACTCCCCAAGTAACACCAGACAAACCAAGGTCGATTGTAAGACCATTCACTAATTGTTTCTCCGTGATCGTCTTTAGCCCCTTGACGCGTTTTGGCCCCGGTGGTTGGCCTCATCATAAGAGGGTAGCACGGGGTCGATACAGGGAGTCAGTGATGGTATTAAGGTTTTGCCATACATCGGATGAGTCACCGCATCCCAGGAAACAAAACAAAAACAAAATGTTTAATGTCCTAAGGAGCCCAATTATTGTTAACAAGACAACCTGTAATATGAAACATCCTCTTCACAGCATAAACCGCAAGAACCTTGTTCACATGGGGCATTTCCAGTACTGTATATGTTTATACTGAATAAATATGTTAATGTTTTTTTATCTTGCAATCAAACTGATTTATTGAGGGCTGGGTCTGCCAACTAAATTCCCCACTGAGGGTACTTTTAGCTCACTCTATGATCAGTTAGGGCTTCATTTACATGTGTTGCATTGTTGAGTGGGGGCTTGTCTAAGGGTATGTTCCCACTTGCACGATCAGCTAGGGCACGGACATGATTTTAATCGTTCACGACGATCACGGCTGAACGCTTCCATTTAGTTGAATGGGCTTGTCCCCACTTCATAGATTGGCCATAGAGGTGAATGGACGTGGTTATAAATCGTGTGTCATTTAAACCGTGCCCATTCACTCTCTATGGGCGCATTCGGGTGGGGTAACATGTCCTGTCCCACCCCCCACTTCCTACCTGCAATCTCTGTGCCACAATTCTAATCACAGGAGATCACTGGGTTCCAGCGATCTCCTATGGTCTTCGTGATCGCGTAAGTGGGAACAAGCCCTAACAGTGGCCATACACACGATGCTCGATCAATCTTTGATTTAATCCACTTTTGTAGCTTAACTATTTTACATCAATCACTGGTACCAGTTAACAGTGTGATCCATTCAAAATCGATCAATTCCTTTACTAAGGCCTCTGTGCATGCTCAATATAAATTGAAATTCCAAGAAGACTGAAATTTATCAAACTAAGAAAGATAATGGGTAGTTGCGCACAACCTTCAGCAGTGATTACACAGCTATAGTGATAGCAGTGGCCAGAAAGGCCCTCAGTTGGTGTATGGGGCCTGAGCAAGGATCACAGAGTAAAATGGAGTCAGTATGAGGGATGGGTATATATGTTGTGTGTAGGTGTGCAGCTCTCAAAATGGAGGAGTGTGGCCTCCTGTAACAGATAAATAAGAACAAGGACAACCTAGTACAACAATTGGTTAAATAATGTGGAATAGGATAAGATAAAACAAATATAACAAAACAACAAGATACTCACATTGAGAGAGGCTAACAAGGCTGGATCTCTCAGTGCCATGTGTTTTCCAGGCGGACCTCACTTCCTACTACTAAAACCCATTTTAAACCCACAGCCGGCAACTCCTACTTACACACAACTAGCTGCCATCACCCCAAGTGGCTGCAAAACATTCCTAAAAGCACAGTTTACAGGTTACACAGGACTGCACCAAACTATGACTTTGCCATCAAAGCCATGTTTTCTTAAACGAATTTTTCTTGTAAAGGTTACGTTGTCCTCACTATGCTCCACCTTCAAATCCCCTTAATCCTTCCTACCCCCAGCCCCCAACTGATGACACCAACCGAGATCAAGTTCATTCACCCAATTTTTATAATGCATTACAAACCCATACAAGAGGCCTAAGAAACAATCTCTAATCCTTTCTTCTACCCATTTGAAGTCTCTCTTACCACAACACCTCGAGTAGTATTTAAAAGCCCTTGCATAGTCCAAGATTGGCTCCAGCAAATCACTACTTAACTTCAACACCTTAGGCCAGCTCAATGAACTTAAGGGTCTTCCAATGCAGAAAAGATTATTGTAGGACGTTGTCTTTGATCCCCCATGGGCCATAAACAGTTCACAGACAATTCTGGTTAAATCCCTCCTTCTGCTCAATTTTCAACTTGCTCCTCTCAGACCATGTAATATATGTTTCTGATTTGCCCTTGCAACTTTATATGTAGCAGAACCATCCGATATTTTTAGAGTCGTTTTGTGTGAACATCGCCCGCTTATTGAAAAAGTCCCCTACCATGCATCCCATGCTTTTTATTTTTTTTTAACCTTTAACATAATGTCTCAACTGAAGGCTCAAGACTTTTTTCATTGAGTCCATTGATGCCATCTACCCCCTATGAAGATTTAATAAGCTGTGTCTCCAAGAACATTTGGATATATGCCCTCAATACGCTAACCCCCATGGCTTGAATGAAGAATTTGGAATACCATCATAAAATAACCAGCCCCACCACTAGTCTCCACTTTCTCCCCATCCATTACCATCCATCACCAATTTGTGTCTGCTAAGTTGTTCACCCCCCTGATCCATTTGTCTCTGCCCCATGTTTGTGGATGTGTGTACATTCATGTTTGTTTTTTATATATGTGGGTATATGTGGGCATGTGGGTATATATATCCAAGCATCTGTGTGTGTTTGGTTTTTGTTTTTTCTCTCCCATTTGTTCATTATCATTCTCTATTGTACTCTTAACTTGCATTCACGCTTTACTTTGTCTCCACATACAGGTGTACCATTTAATTATCCATTCTTTTGTTTGTTTGTATCCCTGTTCAATCATTTGCTCAATACTCCAATGAGCTCTCCTGTCCCCTCCCCCCTCACCTGCAGCATGCTAATAAAGGGGAGGGCACTCCTCTATGTGTGTGTGTGTATAAATCCAGAGACTTACTGCACCCCTTCCCCTATGGTTGAAAAAGAGCATCTGCTCGAAACGTGTCCCATTGTTCCTATTGGGCCCCCCAGTATCTGTAAGCAGGAAGTGATCTCTTCTCCCCCACCAGGAAGTGAGGTCCTCCTGGAAAACACATGGCACTAAGAGATCCAGCCTTGTAAACCTCTCTCAATGTGAGTATCTTGTCTGTTGTTTTGTTTCAATTTGTTTTATCTTACCCTATTCCACATTATTTAACAAATTGTCGTACTAGGTTGTACGCCTCTGTCCTTGTTCTTAAAGCCCCCATACACGCCCCGATTTTCCATCCGATCGATTAAAAACAATCGATTTTTTGCATCGGTCTTCCAAAAATCGGTCAATGCCCACATGGTTCGACCGAGTAACTTCGATCTAACTTTTGGGAATAATCGGTCGGATTGTGATCGGACATGTTGGAAAATTTTTCTTGATCAAATCTAAATTGTATTCAATCGGCTACTATTTCTTATGACCCGACCAATTTAGGTCCGATCTAACTAATTATCATACTTTTACTTCCGGTTTCAAACATTGTGGTGTGTGTAAAATCATCTGCCAGGTTATGCTAGGATGTATATATGTTTAAACATTCTCCTGTATTTCTCTTCTTTTTTTTTATTCATGTGAACTAAACTGAAGTTAAGACCATGTTTCCCCTATGATTAACCATCCCCATCATAGGCAAAGCCTCCCCCAACCCCAGAACAGACACCCACAGATAACTGGCCCTGGCCAAAACTCCCATTCGGGGGGTACCATTGTGTGCCTCAAGCTGCTTGATCCCTGCCATAACCCTTCCACTTCCGATCAAACATAAAATCGGCCAATGGAAAATGTTCAATCGAAGTAGGTAAAATCGGACAATAATTGGTTGCTTTATTTGGAGGTATAATGAAATACAGTCCGATTGATCAAAGATCCTCGTATCGGAAAACATAGATTGTTTTTAATCGAACGGACAGAAAATCGGGGCGTGTATGGGGGCATTAATTTGACTGAAATCTATCATCACTGCTTGATCGATTTTATTTCAGATTGGTCAATCAATTCAGGTAAAAAAGAATCACTTTTTAAGGGATCAACAAAAACGATCGATTTAGACCAGAAAAATCAAATCGTATATGACCACCTTAAGTGCTCTTTTAGCACATCGCATATGTGCTATTCCACAGCAGACAGGTGTCTGTAGTGTGCTAAAGTGCGTAAATGATTATTGATCTCTTTCACACATTGTGTTACCGCAGCACAGACATTTTCCATAAACTAGTATTGGAAGCAATAATACGGTACATCCAATAATGCGTTCCATGTGTACTGTGCAGCATTAACAGTAACACATGTTTTGCTGGTACACAATGCAATGTGTTTAGTGGGAAACAATCCTAAAGTAAAATTGGGGTATTGATGGCTGGGCTGCATTGGCATAAGCCAGAACCTTTTATACATATTAAAAATGAATATGTATAAATACATTTAAAACAGAAATCATTGTAATGGAAACCTGTCTACCAGGTGAAATGCATGGCATGCTGCCTTGGCTTGGTGACAAGGTAGGATGTATTGTGTGAAAGAATCCTGACTCCAGATATTAGGATCAAATATGTCCTCAACTGTGTTGTTAAAAATGTGATATGGCTAACAAATGTTTTATTTTAAAAAGATTTGATTTACTTTGTAAATATTTATTAAATCAGCTGGAAATTCTAAGTGACAAATACCCTACATGTATGAGAGGTATACATGGGCCTGGTTTTCAGTCAGCACTCCAGGTCATGTGACCAGAACAGCTATATGAGAGAGGTTGGTTAAAAATCACTGAGGTAAAAGACATTTGTTATGAAAGCTATAGCTGCAAATAACAATGTAAATGCTTATTTCTTGTGTCTAGGTCTCTGACTGCTGAGTGGTTCTTCCCGCCAACCCTTACATCACTTCATGACACAGGAAGGAACCACAGAGCCCAGTAAGCCCAGTAAGCCAACACAAATCAATGATCATTTTTTTAATTGTTTATTTTTTTTAAAATATTGCAATATAATCTTGGTTGGAGATGGCCAGAGCTCCTCATGTGTTATATAATGTATATTTTACCATATATTCAGGTCTGTCATTTACAGTCCCTAGCCCGTGTACTGCTACAGTAAAAATAAAAATACCCACGATAATTATATTACCTTGCATGATAAAAAAATATCTTTATTATATTACTTTGCATAACAAATTAGTTTTTTTATTATTATTTAGGTTTTATGAATATTCAGCTATGAATGTATGTAGAAAATCCTGGCTTTGGAAGACCTTGAAAGAGACTGAGGGCTACTTACTACTAGGAAGACCTTGAAAGAGACAAATTCTTAGGGCTACATACTACTTGCAGCCTCTCCTACTCTCCTCTTAGTAGATATGCCACCACATACACATTATTATTAATGTGGCATGTCAAAACAAGGGCAAGCATGTTATAGTTATCTATAAAAGGTGTAGTGTCGGGGGGAGTGCAATGTGATATGCTACTCACGTGACCAGGTTCTTAACCTTCTGGGCGTTGCGCACGTAGCATGTTTTTTTTTTATAACCAACGGGCAATCGCGGCGGAGCAAGAAATGCTCCGCCGCCGTAATTGCCTGCCCAGCCGGAGGATGTAATCCTAAATCTGGCGTCACTGGAGACGCTGGACTTATGCTGAAAAATGGTGACGCCCCTCCATTTACATGGAGGTCTATGGTGACGCCTACCCTCGCCCCCTTTGTGTCACCGGTAACGCAATCAGGGGCGGACCCGGAAGCATCGGCATGCTCCCAGCCGCCGTAGGAATCCGACGGTATGTAGAGCGTCACTCTAGTTAACTGGGGCTGAGTTTTATGATGAAAACTCGGACTGAACACTCGGGCTGAACGCTCAGGATGTTAAAGGTGGATGTTCTCTTGTCTAGCCACCGAACGCCGTTTGCACCCCAATCAGCGAAGCTCCACGCAAGCTGGTAGGGGGCTATTAACAGTTTATTGGTAAGACAACTCCGACTTCCGAGGGCAAAGAAGGGGTTCAATTGTGGGAATAAATGTTTCAAATAGTTGCTACCAAGCTTCTGAAACCTGCTGGCATGGTGTAGTGGGCTCTTACTGGGATGAAGTACGACGGCAGTCCAGTCAGGGTGTCACACTGTGCAGTAGAGGAGATCAACTCACCCTTGGCTGGGGACACAACTGAGAGAGCTGCGGGTCTTCAGGGAAGAATCAACAGAAAAACCCAGAATATTCTAAGTAGCTTCTATTTATTGCCTTAGACAGGGGCTGGCTTAAGGCCTGTAACTGGGCAGAACAGATAGGTACTTTTTGGAGGAAAGCAGAGAGCGGGAAAACACCCAATAACCCAGCCATGACTCATGGTTCCAGCTACTCGTAAACAACAGGTGCAACCCTTAAGGGGACACACACCAACTTAACAAAGCACTGCATAACAATATATTACAGTGCATTGTATATAGTTTAGTGGCCCTTCTTCGGCTCACTACACTGGTAAGTTTGTCTTTTTGAGAAATTAAACTTTTTTGTCATTGGAAACCAAGCAAGGAAACAATATGTCAAGAGAAACTGAAGGCACTGTTTGGAATTTCAATACAATACCAGTGTCCAACATGTTCAGGCTGAATTATCTAGAGCATGGGGTTGGTGGGGGGCATATTAAAGTAATATTTGAGATCACTACAACCCCCCTCCTACCACTGTCCGATTTTGTCTTGTCGAGCCATGGATGGCTGGCATTACTCACCACTATGGCCTATTGTGCCCCCATTGGGAACTGCTGTGCCTTACCACCCGCCTCTTGTGCCCTACCACTATCAGGGTACTATTATACATCCCAACTCCTAGTTACTATACAGGGAGTGCAGAATTATTAGGCAAATGAGTATTTTGACCACATCATCCT
>CM070041.1:31981299-31992285 GCA_036250615.1 Ptychadena robeensis
AAATAGAGGGGCGGCAAATTTCCGGTCGGCCCCAGGCGACGAAAGCCCACGCTACGCCACCGCCCCTTCTCATCTGCCAAAGCACTGTCTGACCTGTTCACTGGCCTTGAATCCAGACTCACACAAATTTTCAAGGCTGAAGTTGCTGGCCTGAGAAATGGACCTAAAGAACATTATAGGTAGGATCGAGGAAGTGGAGGCACAGCAAACCACTCAAAACAAAGCTCTGCAGCTTCTCCAGACCAAATATAACTGCCATGGCAAATATAACCACAATAGATGATTGGCAAAACAATCTGACACATGCCTGAGGTGAAGAGAGACTGTGACCTATCTTCTACAGTACAGGGTATTCTTAACGCCATTCTGGAGAGACCTCTCACAACTGAAATATATATTGATAGGGTTCACAGTACCACTCACCTGAGGCATTTACCCGCTGGAAAGCTGAGAGTCGTCGACTGCACTACTACTCAAACTCAGAAACACCTCACATCATGACTTTTATGGTACTACCATTACGATCTACCCTGATGCTGCTGTCAAGATCCTACACAGACGCAGGGCTCTAAAACCATTGCTGGACTCTCTCCGACATCAAGGCTTTCCGTACAGCTGGGGATACCCCTTTGCCTTAACAGCCAGGAAAGATGGAGTCTCAGACACCCTACGCTATCCAGAAGACCTTCCTATCTTCTGCACTACCCTTGGTATACAAGTTCCTGTACTACCAGGCTGGCTGGAATCACTGGACAAGCTACAGATCCCTTAGATGGCAGAAGGTGACCCAAAAGAATTGTCACTCCTCCCTGTCTGCTTCAGAGAAATCTGTGAGTGCTCAAACATAGGGACCCTCCTGGTCTGAACACTTTCGCCAATTTTATGCTGTCTTTGGACTCTCACCCAAGTATTATCGCTAACATTACTTGGATGTTTCTACTTTCTCACCCTAAATGTGCCCATTAGTAATCCTGGTTCCAGTTCAGACTGTGAAGGACTGCTACAATTGGATTGTCATTGCTCCCCCGTATGAACTTAGTCAGCTTTTTTTGCTGGCTCTCTGGCCCGTTTTTGGTTAACCTACTTCCATATGAAGTTTCTTTCTATATTATGTCTTTGTCTCCCCCATTCTTATGTGGTTTCCCAGTTTAGGTCCATATCGGAAGTGTGCCTAATGATTACTTCAGTTTTTACAGGTTCTATGTCTTTCTCATATTTAATGCTCTGGTTTCAGAGCAGATTGCCCCAGTTGTCTGGGCTGCTCACAAGGCTTATATGAGGGGAAGACTGATCTCAAGGGGCTCCTAACTCAAGAGGACGCACACCGCCTAAAAACAGGATCTAATCCAGTGCATTTAAAAACTACAGGGCCTGCATAAGGAAAGCCTAGCTAAAGCCCCACATACACATTCCAATTCCATTCATAACGTGTATGGGTGAAAGAAAGACTTAAGATTAAAAAAACTCACTTCTTTGCAGTTGTCACTCAAAGAGCTATATGAATGAGAAACCAAGCACGCCCTAAATAGATCTCAAAAGTACTTTATGGTGGACAATAAGTCAGAAAAAATCCTAGCCTGAGCTCTGCGAAAGCAACGTGAATTCGGTTCTCTCCTCTAGGAGAATGGAAACAGCAAAATTCTTAGCTTCAGAAACTCGCAAAATCTGCTATAGAAGATCTTGAGAAGGACATTTCTAGAGAGGAACTACAAAACTCTCTCAAGCAGATGCCTGGGGGTAAGAGCCTGGGCCCCAACAGCTTCACATTTGGTTACTAAAAAACCTTTGAGGAGGTGCTGACCTCTTCCCTTCTTGCTTTAATAAACTCATTGACTAGTGGTCATTGTCAATGCATAGACCACAACCTTGGCACATATAACAGTGATATTGAAAGAGGCCACCCAATGTAAGACCCATGCCAGAGTTACATACTTATTTCATTGATTGACATTAAGATTTTTTTGAAGATTCTAGCCACTAAACTTCAGAGATTTCTGCCTACCTGGATAAATCCAGACCAGGTGGGATTCATACAGGGCAGCGAGGCCAGAGACATCATCAACTAGGATGTTGCTCCTGGCACACCTGGCAAGAATCCACAATACTCCCTTACTGTTACTCTCTACAGATGCTGAAAAGTCGTTTGACTCAGAATAAATATGTCAAAGTCAGAAATGCTTAACATAGGGTTTCCCCCACATCAAGTCCATGTGTTTCAGGATAATTTCCAATTTGTGTGGAAACAGATCCACTTAAGATACTTTGAAATTAATATAGCACCTGAGCCATTTAAAATACAACTACGTAGTTTTATATAATCATATTATATACAATCTAAATATCTGGCATGATCCTTGATATTCCTGGTTTGGGTCTGGTTAATATTATTAAAATCAATATTCTCCTGAGGTTGTCGCTATTGTTTCAAATGTTACCACTTAGGATACCGGGAAACTTCCTGAAAAAGGTCATGTCCAAAATCACATGGTTCATATCGTCAGGTGGCAAAGCTAGATTGTGAACATCCATACTGCTAAGACCCAAGACAAGTGGAGTCCTGGGCCTTTCAGATATTATAAGATATTATGAAACAGTGATCCTTAATAGGACAATAGATTGGTCATATAAGATCATTTAAAAACTATGGGTTTCTCTGGAGGAGTCGCAAGTTGCTGGCAAGCTGGGAGCTCTGCTCTGGATAAAGCCATCACATAGGCAAATCGTCACCTGGTCTCAAACCCTCAATTCCCCCCAGACATAGACACCAGTCATTTCAAACATTGGGGAGGGGAAGGTAATCTTGCAACTATACCAGTCACAGCCATACACATTTCTGGTGGTGGCTTCAACTTAATCACTTTTTGCCAGAACACATGTTGACGCTAGACAGCTACACTCCTCCTACAAGTTATAACTGCACCCTGACTGCTCTAGATTAATTCTCCCTCCATACCATCTTCGTATTTGGGAACTAGAGCTATCTGACACCTTCTCTGAAAGTCAGAAGTCTAAGATTGTGGCCCTTGTTCCTCTGTTAACTACATTGTACCACGCCCATCTGGAGAGACGCGGTGCAACTCTCTAGGTGGTTTGAGGTGTCTCTGGTGGCATGGCAATGTGTGGTGCAGCAATGAAGACGTGGCTTTTCTCAGCTTCATATCATCACCGCAGGCGCACCACTCAAATAGGGCAGAGTGGACATTGTGCCATTCATTCAAATGGGAAGTGTCCTCTCTCCACCTTTTTCCCCGCTGTGGACGTACGTTCACTGTGGGGAAAAAGCAGCAGTGGATGCAAGCCCTTATGAAGTATTTATTTGTTATGTGTTTTCCTTTATTTTTAACTTTATTTGGGTACAGAAAAATCAATCCAATCCAACATGAAAGAAAACTCATAATAACCATTTACATGTTTTTTTTTTAAATGTGTGGGTTTTTTTCATTTTAAATTTAATTGGATGCAAAAATGCTCCAATCAATGTCAGAATGAAAGAAAATATATAAAGAGCAAAAAAAAACTAAAATGTTATTTATCACATTTTAAACTTCCCACCCCTCCCCCTCCCGATGATGTCATCACACATGTGACGGCGGGGTACATTGTAAAAAGAGCAGCAAGCCTCTGGATTGCCTGTAAGCCACCTGCAGGTTTTACTAGCTCGAGTTAACTCAGGCTGATCCATTTCAGCATCTTTATTTAGCCCGAGTTAACTTGGGCTGACCACCCAGGAGGCTAGACTAGGGCAATGAACCAGATTTACAGGGGTGGTCCTCTGCCTAATGTACTGGTGCTTGCTCCTCTTTGGTTACGATCAATTGACTGGTGGCAGTAGGCTCACCTGATTGGGTGGACCAAGATGGCCTCTGGTACTGCATGCGCAATCATGGGTGTAGGGTGACGCGCACTTCAGGGTCAGGGTGCCCATCATTTGCAACCACACAACTGTTCTGTAACTCGCTTGGGATGGATGTACGTTACCCCCCGCCCTTCGTGGTAAACCCATTTCTCTTCTGGTTCTGGGACAGCGGCAGAAGGGCCCTACTTAAGCCTCAGCCAGGGTCCCCCTCCCCAGATAGAGCGGAGATTGAAGGGCGAAACCCGTAACCCGACTAAGCTTGGGAGATATGTAATATTACTAGAACGTTTGTATATTTAATCCATGTGGATGGTTACAATTTCTCATGCATGGCACCTTAAAACAGATTTGTATTATGAAATTAAATAATATACAGTATAAACTTGAGTATAAGCCAACCTTAAAATAAGCAGAGGTACCTCATTTTAGAAAACAATTCAGGAAAAACTGAATGACTATAAGCTTGGGGGGGGGGGGGGGGGGGGGGTGGATACAGCAGCTAAGGTTCAAAAACACACCGCAAATATGTGTTTGTTTTGAGATGCTATAATTTAATTCAGCAGATTTGTAAGTTAATTACAAAGCCCCAGAACAAGATGGCATCCCCACAATTGCTGGGGATGTAGAGAAGGTTTTTGGGAACATTGTAAGGAAAAATTATTGCTCAAGCATATGAAGTTTTTGTATAAAATAAGTTCAAATTAAGTAAACTTAAAATGCAGTGATTTTCATTTCTTTACCTGAATATAAGCAATATGTCATTTTTGGAGCACATTTCAGGTGCTGAAAAATTCGGCTTATATTCATGTATATACAATACATTAATGGTTAATATAGGTCAACAGGGAATTAATAACCTTGAAGTAAAGTCTGTGGTTAATAAAATCAAGATGGTCTCAGAACATTAAAGCTCCCTTTAATAATTATATTTGAAGGAATTGGGTGGTTTCATCCCAGAACAAAAGTATTTTGAGAGCATTGGTCTACAGGTGTGGAACAGGTAAAGAGCTCCCCATGAAATCCAATCAAATTCACCATTGAAAAGGTAAAAAAAATTTATTTTTGTATTCATATATTGATGTTTATAATGTTTGGGTCTTCTTGACAAAGTCCCCAGGGGATGAAACACGTCAAAGGTCATCCCAGCACACAGCCAGAACAATTTTTTGTTCATGGAAGATCTGCAAACTGTAAAGCGAGGATGAACGAGGTGCACAGGGATGCCTTCTTTCCCTTTTTTCCCCTTTTTTTTAAAGGCAATGAACTGTTTTATATTTTAATGTAATTTAAAATAAAAATATGAATTTTTAATCAACAAATTAATTGGTCAAGTTATGCACCTTTGAAACACCCAAAACATTTATTTGATATATATGAGTCCAAGTGGTTTCTGTTTTAGTAAAAACTTCACAGATAAGTGGGGGGAAGCTGCTTATTGAATATCCATTACCAATGTTTTAAAAAAAAAACTAAACTAAAAAAAAAACCATTAATGTTTTTTACATGATTGTATGAATGATAAAAAACAAAACAATATCTCATCATTTCCATTGAGTCCAGTCATGAAGATGATCATGATACATTGTATAAACAGAAGTATTGGTACAGACATCTAAAGCTGGCCTTACACATATCAGCGTTTGATTGATTGACCTTTAATTTGATTGTCGTGTGTAATTAAAATATCCTCTAACACTATGTGATAATTTCAAAACTGTTCCTTTCATCGGATACAAATCAATCGAAATACCAAGTAAAACCCATCACATGCTTAAAAATGTTACGCCTCCACCGGGGTAATGAGGGAGCGCTAGTGACACTGATGTAAGAGGGAGGAATCTATGTCCGCAGAGCCCGGTCTTCCACCCAGAGCCCGCCTAATGGTAGATGGGCCGATGTCCCTTGAGGGGGCACCGGTGGTGTTTCAGCGGCAGGCAGGACAGGTCTCCCCCTATTGCCAGTACCCCTTGTGTGGTAGCGATACAGGGAGGAACTACCCCAACGTAGAGGTTCCAGGGATGCGAGAGTAGTCAGGTGGATAGCGAAGGTCACGAGGGCAGGAGAGATCAGCGTAGTCGAGGATAGCCAAGAGTCAGGGCAGGCAGCAAACAAATGGTTAACCAATATACGTGCTAGGGTCAGGAGTCGGGATAACGGGTAAACAAGCCAGGGGTCGGTACACGGGAAGTCTGTCAATATACGGGTAAGGGAATCTCATCTAACACTTGGTTAACTCATAAACTGTAATCCAACAGCACCTTCTCAGTGCTGGGTTGAAGCTTTTATGGCCTGTATTGATTAATCACCCCTCCCCTCTGCAGGAAGTGATTGCAGAGAGGAGGGGTGTGTGCACCTTTAAATTGTGCACTCTCATGCGCGCGCCCGCCTGAGATCGCCGGCGCGCGCATGCGCAGATCCGGATTATGGCGGCCGCCATTGCTCTGCACGCTGGCTGCGTGCAGAGCCTTTCCTGCACTCGGGGTACCCTTTGGCAGGGGGGACCCCGCTACAGGTATGTCCTTGTACACTGAGGGGGGGGGGATGCAACGCCCGGGGGACCCCATTGACAACACAGGGGACCCCGAGGGCGCCACAACTCCCCCATTTCTACCAGAGGGCTGACAAAAAAATAACAAAAATTTACCAATACAACCGATTACTGCTTGATTAATTGAGGTAAAAAGGAATTGGTTTTCAAAGTTAAAAATTTAGTGAAAGAACAAATCTGTGCATGCCCATCTTGAATAATTTTTTTTAAAGGCCCATTGCTGTATGAGTATATCAAGCATCCAGCCATTCAGTTTTTTTTTAATATTTTTAAGGAATTAAGCCATTCTTGCTAATTATGCTAACACAATGTTATTTTTTTTTCTATAGAGTTAACAAGAACCTATATAGTTAACAAATAACTGAATTTGTGTTTGAGCCAAACATGGAACATAATTCCATGCAGTCACTAACAAATGAAACTCGTGAGCATCCTAGCAAAGAAGACTTGGTATGGGATTCATTATCATACAATTGTATTTCCCTCTACATGCATTTACACATATAGTAAATAGAGTCATGCATTTGCTACAGAAACATCATTTTGATATCAACCCACATCTTATTTTTTGATTAGGATCCTAGATTTGGGCTTGGGGTCTGAAAATATTTATCGTTTTCTGGTTTGTTTTGAAAACACCCATTTTGGCATTAGGCAATGTAACCTCTTTAACCTTCAAAAGAGCACCACGGGCAATCGCAGTGGATTACAATGTAATCCGCCATAATTCTGCACCCTCCCCCCTTCGCATACCCAGTGTCAGCATAGATTACTTCAGCGAGGCGTATTGTTAGTAAACAAACTCACACAAGGTGAATCTCCTAGGGTGAGTTTGTTTACAACCATTACTCAATCCAAACTTTACTCAAGCTTGCTTACTGAAGGGAGTCCCCCCATGTCTGCTATCTTGCCGGTTACACCTGGAGGAGGTGGGGGCCCGCACCAAGAATGTCAAGGGGGGGGGCAGAAAATCCAAACAGATTACACTGTAATCTGTGTTGATGACCCATAACGCTCTTCAGTAAACGAGCAGAATGCCCAGTGGCTTAAGTATAATGATGTATTCAAATTTCATACTGATCCATGATGTTTCGTATAAGAAACATGCTTTACTGTATTTACAGCATACTGAAGCATGAAATCAGTGTTTGGGGAACATCTTGTCTTGAAAAGTAAAAATAACAATTCTGCATCTCTCAGTTTACAGAATGTGTTCTTTTGCAAATTGTAACTTTTTCAGGATGGATTTTCCCCCCACAATTACATTTTGGCAAGGGGGAGCTGATAGCTGTCTGTCACATATACATCTCATAATTTGTTACAATACTCACAGGTGTCTTTACACTTTCTTTCATCTACCAGTAGCTGAATTTCAATCTTTGCCATTTTTGCCATTACTAGCAATTCAATTTTCAATAGCAATTCAATTTTCTTTCACATTAAGTTTTGGTTGCCATTTTAATGCATTTAAGATCACAGAATCATACGGTGATTGATCAAGTTAGTAATATTGAACTGCTTTGTAATACAAATCACTTACACAGTGATTCATATAATACATAAAATGTGTAACTTTGATGCTTCCTTTCCTTCTGGTCCTTCCATAAACCACGCTACTCCTGATACACTCTTTTATATATATATTTTTAAACATCCTGATGAAGTGACAAAAGAGTCACGAAACGCTTATACTGTATACAAGCGTACAAGCGTTAATGTATTTCTGTTCTTAACAATAAAAAAAAATTTTTTTTGCAGGCGCCTCAACTCGAACCTTTCTTTTAAAGTGGGATTCCAATTATTCAAATGTAATGTAAATGTAACTTCGTAATGCCATATTTTACAAATACGAATATTTTACAAATACATATTTTTATCTATGTATTTTTAGAATGACCAAAAAATGGAGCTAGCTGGACGTGTGACAGCTGAAGCAATAAATAGTATACTATTAAATAGTACCAATGAAATGTTTAGAAAGGCATGTTATTCTAAACTACAGGTAGTGTATATCAATCATTTATATTTTTTTGGCTTTTGGCTGTGCATGCACACTAGAAGATGTACACGGTTTTCCCCCTGATTAATTTTTTTGTGGGGGTGGGGGGCATTTTGTAGAGTGAAAAATAGGGTGAGTGGCAAAAGAAAGGATAAAGAGGGGGATTAAACTTTCTTCTACTGGTCATTTGGGTACTGTGGAGTGAGGTGTGTGTGTTTGTGAAGAGTTTATTTGAACACGAAAAAAATTCTATAGTAAGGATACCATAAGCGCCATGTGCTAGAGACAGAACTTGTGCTCATACTGTGCATTATACTATTGACATATGCTAAGTTAGATATACAACAAAACAGTAAACTAATATATAAACCAAAAAACAGTATAACATAAAAAGCCTATGTAAATATTTAATATTTTTATTAGCATGTTAATGTATGTTTTTCTGTCAGGTGTTTTGTAAAAACAATATACCAGTAGTTAACATACTCCAGACCATGTTCTTAAGAACAGTGTGTAAGCAGAGGACATCATGTGGAAGTAAAAAGGTGGGTTATGTGTCATAGTGTTTTTTCTGTGATCTTCTGCCAGCTTAACAAATAAAACTATAATGTAAGATGACAATTGGGAGAAAAATATTGTAACGCTGGCTACTGTCCGCCTCTCTCCCCCTACTTACCGCTGCGGCCCTGGGCACCATGTTAAAAGATGATTTCGGTTGTGCTGGGACCTGGTCACAACATGCTGTTTCTGCAGTACGTCATAGGGAATGAGCACGTGTAACTTTCTAGGATTTAAAAGATTGGTCATGTGTCCTGGCTGGCCAATCATGGTCTTCCTGCATGTATATAAGGGATCCAGCCCTTTTCTACTATGCCTCAGTGCCAACATCTCTGCCTATGTGCTTGCTATCTGTGTTCCTGTGTTGTTGATTCCTGCCTGAGCGCTGAGATTTTGCTATGTTTAACACTTGTCTGCCTGTATTGACCCTTCTGTTGCCAACCCGGACTGCCTGACCAGTACCTCTGCTGCCAGCCCTGATCCTTTGCCTGCCTGACGACAATATTGCCTTGTCCCGCGTGGTTTCCCCTGGTTACGGCCTGGCCTGCTGATAACACCTGTGTCTCTGTTACCTCTCCCTGGTGCCCTCTGGACCAGCTGCCTTGTGTGCCTACCCTCCCTCCAGAGGTAGCGACCTGGTGTTCCCCTCGTGAAAGTCTATGCCCACCATCAGGGGTATTGTGAAGGACGAGTGGGTTCACTTAGACAACGCCCTTAGAGCAGGTAGGACTTGTAACAAATACACATAGTGTGTAATAATATACTGGCATTATCTCACTATTTGCTGGGTGATTCTGCTTTGAATTTCAGACAAACAGCATAGGAGTAGCAAGCCTTTGGCTAATGTTGGTTGTCAGCATAAAACATATTTGTGATCAAGTGGAATAAAGAATTGCTTAAGTCAGGGGGTCCAAGATTCAACAAAGCAAAATGGGAGTCTATGGGTATACAGGGTCTAAAAAGTTTTCAATGTAACGCAATTTGGCAAACCAAAGCAATCGAGCAATGGGGCAACAATACTGTATATCAAAATAATTATCACAGGTCATGCAAAGTCTACTATTTTTAAACATACAAATTGTAATTTATTTATATCCCACAGAGTACAAGAACAGAAAAAGTTCCTGAAGAAAGTCCATTGAATGGAGGCTCATCAATACTTAGTCCTTCCAATCATATGGACAGTGTTGAGTGCGGTATGGTTTAATACATTCAGTTTTGCAATTACAAAAACATTTATTTATAAAAATAATCTCAATTATATTCTTTAAATGTTACCCATGTCTGTAACCATGGGACTAGAGGATTATTGCTGTCAAGTTCAAAGAAAATAAACACCTGTCAAACCCAGAAATAACACATATTTCCCTTTAAAATACTCCACAGTTCACTAAACCTGACAATTAAAAAAACAGAAATAATGCACTTTTACAATAAACAAATTGTGCAATTCACTAAATACACAAAATCCAAAGCACCAAAACCCACACTAAAACAATAAACAAACCAAGTAAATCATAAAACCCTACAATTGCAAACAAACTTTTACATTTAAAAAAATCCATATACACATTTATATCCCATAGTTACATTAAATATTATAAGTTCTAAATGCTTAACCTCCCTAGCGCACTGCTAAGGTACAGATTTCTGTACCAAAAGTGCACCATAGACTTTAACCAAATTTTTATTTTTTTTTATGTTGTAGGCCTGTAACTAACCAAAATCTGTCCGTACAAGGGTCTAATAGACATCCTGACTATCATAATGTGTGAAACGAACAATTATGTAAAAAAGAAAAAAATTTAAATTTTTTTATGTAATAAAAAAATAATAATAATAAAAGGTATCAATTGGTGATGAAATCTCTAAAATACTTCTTTAGTATGAGAGATTTCAAAACAGTATGTATTTATATTTGTTTATAATAAAAGTTTAATTAAATTGACAGTGTTTTGTGTGTTGTTTTCTACTTTTAATTGTATTGGATACAGTATCAGTTGTACTGTATCCAGTACAAGTCTC
>CM070041.1:32025607-32037296 GCA_036250615.1 Ptychadena robeensis
TAATATGTCCGTGTAATGTATGTGGGGGAGTTTTTTTTTTTAGTTTACTTCCGCTTTAAGTAAAATATTTTCTAAGGTTAGGTTTGAACGTTTTCCTTGATAGTTTGAGGCCATGTCCTTGAGTTCCTGAACTTGACACTGCCCTCCTCAATATTATTCATACTTTAATGTATGTTCACAAAATATTAATTTCAGCTATATGTCCACACTAAAAGAGAAAGGAGTGAGGGGAGAGTGGGCATGCAGTTCCTCCTCCATCCCTATTAGGAGACTGGAACTCCTGGGACTTTTAAGGCACAGCTAGTCATTAGATTTATGCAATAGGTGGGGTAAAAAGACATGAAAGTTTATTTGTGTTACAAGAAAAAAATAAATAGACTAAGATAAATTTATAATAGTAAATCACTTCTGCTTAAACATTGATCTTGATGGGTTTCATTTCTGCCTCCTCAGGAGATTTGTGTTTGGCCGCACTGCATTGACAATGGCATCTACTTCAAGTTGGGTCTCCTTTGTAGAGCGACACCTTTCCACACAGTGCTGGTGAGTCTTCATACTTCAGCCATGTTGGAACATCAAGCAGTGAAATGTATTCCCCATCCAGTTCTTGGTGCCTCTGTTCTTGTGACATTTTCAGCAAGCAGTCAGTTTTTCTCTACTTCCCAGGGCCTTTTCTTCTTGTTGCTGTTGGGCATGCTGATGGTGGTGTTGTTGGATTTGGGCTGTAATTCCCCAGGCTTGCAGCAAATTGTGTTTGTGAACTCGGGGAAAAAAGACACAATGGAGGAGAGGAAAGGGGGGGCTCAACAATACCCTGACTGGGGACAGCCACTGAGGTGAGAGGTGTCAGTGATGAGGCCCAGGAGAAACAGCAGCAGACCACACAACAGATACAGTCTCCCCCGCTCTGACCACCTCCTCCATCGAACGGGTCATGCCTCCCTCTACCCGTGTCTCATCACTGACACACCCCTCACCTTAAGAGCTGTCCCCAGTTAGGGTGTTGTAAAGCCCCCTCCCCCTTCCCTCTCCTCCACACTCTCCTCTTTTGTGTCTTTTCTTCCCCGAGTTCTCAAATACAATTTGCTGCTAGCCTGGGGAACTTACAGACCAAATCCAACAACGCCATCAGCATGCCCAACAGCAACAAGAAGAAAAGGCCCTGGGAAAGAGCGACTGCTGAAAAAAAGAACAGGCGCCAAGAACTGGATGGGGGAATACATTTCACTTCTTGATATTCCAATATGGCTGAACCAGTATGAAGACTCATCAGCAGATGATGACAATCCCCCCAAAAAAATAAACAGCTTGTGTGGCAAAGTTTTGCTCTGCAAAGGAGGCATTACCCAACTTAAAGTAGACACCATCGTCAGTACAGTGAGGCCAAACACAAATCTTCTGAGGAAGCAGAAATACAAAACGTGTTGATCAATGTTCAAGCGCCTTATTATGTTTTATATATGCACATGGAACACATGAATGTGATTTACTGTTATGAAATTGTATCACAGAATTTTTTTTATCTTAGTCTATTTATTTATTCTTGTAGTACAAATACACTTTCATGTATTTTTCCCCACCTATTGTATATATCCAAGAACTAGCTGTGCATTAAAAGACCTTGGCGTGCCAGTCTCCTAATAGGGATGGAGGAGTGGTATATCCACTCTTCCCTCCCTCCTTTCTCTTTTTCTGTATATATATATATAAGTTATGGGATGTGGCACAATAACCTATGCACACTATGGAGTGTATGACAATAGGGATAGAATTATGTTTCCACAGTGTCAAACTATGCGTTTGTGGCGCATTTTTTTGTCAAACGCACCACAATGCAGTGGAACCCAGACTGTGGATATGTTAATGCACCTTTAGAGAATGCATTGGGCATGTAAAAAATGCATTGTTATATATTTTTTTGTGTGTCATCTGCATACTTTGCTACTAAGTTGTATCACTTTATGTGAGTTGGTCTGGGCTGGAAGTGGGGCAGCTATTCAAAAACTTTTGCATACTTGTCAAAATATTCTGTCTAATTAGTCTGGCTTGGTCTGCATTTGGTAAAGCCATGCTGCCTTGGGTTTAGCTAGGTTTTTTTTTCTAATTTTCATAATACTGGTAACATAGCCAGCAGCACTGAGGGTAGGAGTGTGGGTCCCCAGAGGAATTTCCTCACCCCCATCCCTGTGCAATTGCCTAGAACAGCAGAAGGGGAGCCTTTACCAGGCATCTCCCATTGAATATCACGCTGTGTTTCCAACTGTCAATACACTACTTTTTAGCAGGAAAAGTTACATGCAAGCACTATCCAAGCCCAAGCAATGCTTCAGCCAGCCATATCTGCTGGCCAGCTTTGACCTCTCCAAAACAGGTCAGGGTAAGCATGAGACAAAAGCAGGTTAGGTAAGTCACTAAAACTTTGAGAACTGGATTTGGCTAACCTTGTTTAGGTGCTCTGTATATCTAGTAACTAATTAAACACACTTTAGGTTTGCTGTTAAGATCCTGAAATGTGATAGTTTCTAATTTGAGATCTCTACTGTTTGTCTTGGAATATTTAATTTCTTTGCAACTAGATATATTCATTTTCATTTATTGTGTTTAATGTTTCTGTATGGTTTTGTTTCAGCTCATTTCCATCACGTTATTGAGCAGCTAAGGTTTCGGCAGGGTACTGTTTTGAACATATTTCTGTCAGCAGGTATGTAATTAGTTCCTTTTTATTTAAAGTGTAGTGCTCTTTTCCAGTTTGTTTTTTATTTCTGTTTGCTTTCTATTTGTCAGTTCAGGAATATTTGTTTTTGTCTTTTTTACAGCATTTCAGTTTTCATATACTGCAGTGTTTGGAGCTTACACAGCCTTTATCTTTATAAGAACAGGTGAGAATGTTTGCGAGACAAGTTTAAATTTGTAGTTTAAAATTTTTTTATTTGTTGTTTCCAGATATTTGCCCTAGATGACCCCAATAGATTCTCTTGAGCTACATCTGAAAAAGTCTTAAAGTTCTAATTACAGTTTATTGCTGATCTTAGGATAACCACAGTTCATAAACTGTTTCATGCCAGTTGGCATAGGTGCCCCCTCCAAGCTTCCTTAACTTACCTTTTCCTGCCTCGCAGATCACTCATCAGTGGCAAAGAGAAATACAGTGTACTTTCAGGTATAGGGAAGCATGGAAGCACCTTTAAGATTTTTTTTCCAATAAATGTTTTATTATTTTTTACAATAATACAGTACAAATGAAATCATTACAATTACACTTATAGCGGTAAATAAAATGTATGGGGGGGGGGGGGTAGGAGGTGTATAACCCCCAGGTCCAATGTCAATCAGGAGGCACCGTAAGCCATAACAGTTTTACATTAGACGGAATCTGGGACCATGAGGTTTGAACAGCCTTATCACTTTTTTAGTTTTAATACAATAAAAAACAGCTATTAGTCTTAATAAAGCGACTCCAAACCAAGGGGTATGCACATAGTAATTACAGCCTTTAGTCATATAAACGAGGCGTCTACTATACATGGCACATTTTGGCTCTTCATTGCAAAAGTGATCTAAATTTTGTAAAGTTCAGGGGAAAGGGATCACTAACTAAAAACGTAGGTCTATTTTGACCCAAAACACAAATCAAATCTTTCAGTACAGGAATTGTTGCTTTGGTACGCAGCAAACAAACATCAACTGGTTTTGGGTCTTGCAGCTCACCAATAATGCTCAGTCCTAACCGCCGTCCTAGGCTTTCTATGTGAAACATTTCTCCGAAAATAATGGGACTACATGCAGGTAACAGACCTGACCACAGATCCTCTAGTCCACACCCTTTCTGGCACCAGAGAGTTCCTTTATGGCTGAAAGTCTTTATCAAACCCTGGAGCGTACCTTGGGTGGAGTGGGAAGGCCCATTCAGTTCTTTCCCTCCCACTCCAGAGTCTGGGACCCTTAAAAAAACAAAACAAATGGCAACCCATGGGTGCCCCTGTCTATCCCCGGACCCCTCACCCAGAATACACTGGGGACCACAACCTATAAAATGGGGAGACATACTTGACATCTAGGACCCATCCCTGGGATTTTCCAAATATCCCCCCATCTGCCTGAACCTGGAGTTGTCGGAGGCATTACAGGACACTCTAAAACAAGAGAGGGCATCAGCATTCTGATGAAGCCTACTAGGCCGATGTTCCACAACAGTATTTCGGTCCTGGAAGGCCAGAAACTAAGTGTCATCCTTGTGTTTGTCTCCTTGTTCTGCTTTATCCAGGTTAGTGGGACATGGTCTGAAATCAACTGAAATCTCCTGCCCGCAGGGAGTCTAGGGCCCATTTTATGGCCAGGCAGTCCTGTTCCTCTCAGACACTCACTGGAGGCATCCATTTGAACAACAAATACCTTGGAAAAACTGGGGCCACCAAACCCGGTTGCTGGTACAAAGCAGCCATAAGTTCCTAGAAAGCTTTTCAGGATTCCACAGGAATCCTGAGGAATCCAAGTTCAAGCCAGAGCCCCCTTCTAACACGTTTCCCTCTAAATATAGAGCTTTCCCTCTATATTTAGAAGGAAACGCATCAGAGGGGGGCTCTGACTTGGGGGTGACGTGATATATGTCTTTTCACATCGCTGGTTTTAAACTTCAATAAATGAAAATATATATTTAGAAAACATCTTGGTCTGTGAGTGTGGCTCCCTTGGGAATGACCAACTACTGTGTACACACTTGGGCTTGAGATAGACCTGCACCCGATCCAACGTATGTAATGTGTGTTTGTTTTTGCACTGTTGGAGTGCACACAAATCAAGTAACCCACGTGATCTACACCCATATAGCAACTCAAAAGGCAAAAACCCAGTAGATGCTTGCGGACCCTCCCTAATGTCAAATAACAGGGCAGGAAGTAAACAGTCTCAGTCTTTTCCATCCCTTTTGCACCACTGTCTTCAAATAGGCTTAAGTGTTCATTTAAATCTTTCAACCAGTCTATCAGTTTGGGAGTGATAGACAGATGTGCGCAGTTGGGCTACATAAATCTGCTATTGCCCGGGACAAGAAGGGGGTGTCCAAATCTCCTTTGGGAATCCAGTTCTGGAGAACATGTGAAACAAAATGCTTGGGCTTTACTTTTTGAAGCTTAATCCCTTAGTGGGTATCTGGTGGCATAATCAAGGATCAATAATATATATTCCTGACCTTGGACCCCCTCAGCCGGAATACACTGTGGACCACAGTCTATATGGGGAGACACACTTACCCTCCAGGACCCATCCCTGGGATCTTCCATGCTGTCTAATTGTAAAGTCATCTCTTGTTAACAGCTCTCTTCAGGTGACCCCTGAGATTTTCTATTGGATTTAGGATTTAGCTGAGCAATTTCAAAGCTAACATTTTCCTATATTGAAGAATTTATTTTGTTGATTTGATCAAATGCCTGTGGTGATTGTCAAGCTGAAATGTGACCTTCTTCAGTCCAACTTAAATACATGATAAAACTACACTCACTGGCCACTTTTTATTAGGCACACCTGTCCAACTGCTCGATGACGCAAATTTCTGATCAGCCAATCATATGGTGGCAACTCAATGCATTAAGGCATGCTGCTGCAGTTCAAATCGGGCATCGGAATGGGGAAGAAAGGTGATTTAAGTGGCTTTTAACTTTGCATGGTTGTTGGTGCCAGACAGGCTGGTCTAAGTATTTTCAGAAACTGCTATTCTGGGATTGCCATGCACAACCATCTCTAGGGTTTACAGAGAATAGTTCAAAAAAGGGAAAACATACAGTGAGCCGCAGTTCTGTGGGACCTTGATGCCAGAGGTCAGAGGAGAATGGCCAGAGGGGTTCGAGCTGATAGAAACAGAAAACAGTAACTCAAATAACCACTCGTTACAACCATGGTATGCAGAAGGGCATCTCTGAATGCACAACAGGTCGAACCTTGATGCAGATGGGCTACAGCAGCAGAAGACCACACCGGGTGCCACTCCTGTCCCCTAAGAACAGGACACTGAGACTTAACCCACAATACCAAGATTTGAAGAAGAGAGAGATTGTTGTCACAATTAGTGCCCAACTTGACAGAAAATTTCTTAAGATCCTTTAGTGTTGGTCTATTGGCAGGCTCCCTGACCGGTTTTAGTCTTGTCTTATTTTCTCCTCTTCTTTATGACTGTCATCATGGTATATCATATGTTAAAGATTTGTACATTTCTTCTGAGTGGTATCTTTTAACAATGAGATACCACGACTTTTGCTGCACCATGCTACAGGCTCTATGGTGCTTTTTCTAGCATTTTAGCACTGAACAAATTCCTGAGTAATCATGGAGCCTTATTAGGACTTTTAATTGACACAATATGCAGATGGTTTTGTATCATATTTATGGGTGTCCAGTGGGTGTTTGTCATTTAAAACAGCTCCATTGATTTAAATAGGATCACTCTTCTGAGCATTTGTAAAGATTCTTCAAACAAGCATGCCAACACCCCCACCCCCTCTGCCTCTACTGTGTTTATGTCAGTGGGAAGCTGGAGCCCCCCTGACCTAAACAAAGCAAAATAAATATCTGTCTGTATATGAGCTGGGATCCAGGCTGTCATACACACTGAAGTAGCCGAGGGAAGATTTGGGCTGTGTGTATATGAGCCGGGCTAAAGCTGCTTATAAGACTGAGCATCTAATGGTCAATGGTGCATGTGTCTATGGCATTTTAACAAATGTGAACATGTTTTATATCAAATGAACTTCATCTTTAAACTTCTTGCCATAAAACTGGCACTAAATTAATGCAATTTAGTGATTATATTTAGCCCGACAAACCTAATAATTGTTTTATCCCCTTTAGGTCATATTATAGGACCAGTACTTTGCCATTCCTTCTGCAATTACATCGGATTTCCAGCCATATTTACAGTTTTGGACCATCCCCAACGTACAACTATCATTATTTTCTACATTCTTGGGGTTGTACTCTTCTTTCTGCTTCTATATCCCATGACTGATACTGCTTTGTATGGGGACATTCCTATCTGTTACTTGTTGGAAAAGGGATCTTCAGACCACCGCTCTCTTTGTTCCTGACAGCAGCTGCCATTACACTGACCACCATGAATGTTCCATTAAGTCTGGCAAAAGATGATCATTAGTGTGATCTTGTGGATTTGTCTGGTTTAGCACACGTGGTCCACAAGTACTCCAGTTTTAAAAGGACAACATGACGTGGAGCAGAAATATTTGGTTAAGCTTTGTTTAGATGTCATATGAACTACTGAATGTCAGCTTGATGACCAGTTTTGTACTGAGCCGTTCATATCAAAAAATAATAATTTTTTGGAAATGCCTTCTAAACCCATTCATGTTAATGGGTTAACCGTTAAACTATAATACCAAGCTACACTTTTATGACCAGGTGCTCTTCACCAGATATCTTATATATATATATATATATATATATATATATTTTGAAATGTAAATGTATTCCATATTGCTATATTTTTTTACATAATGAACCTCGTCATAAAATATTTTCAGCTTTATTGTATTATGGGTAAAAGACAGTTCCTAAGTGAATTCTATATAGGACATTCTAAGCTCTGCACTCTCTATTCTTGTGAAGACTTGTTTGTACTTAACATTTTTTGTAGCTATGGAAGTTTTCAAAATAAGTTAAATATTATTTTTATGGGTGATGGTAGAAAGCTGCTAAAAGAGGTCTTGTTGCCAACTGCAAGGGTTCATTCTTCTGTTCATACCTGCTAATAAATCTGCTGCTGCTTAATGTCTCTTTGTTTAGAACAAGGGCTGAAATGCATGTATGTTTTTAATCTCATATTGGCATCAAACTATTGGGAAGCACATGGACAGAACTCGAAAAACTATAAGTGCTCAAAATAATTTATCTTGATACAGCCAGGCTTGCAGCCATACCAGAACATAGATAACCCCCAGATTAATGATTGAATAAAAAAAGAAGCCTCAGACTGTGGCTCTTCCCTGTGCATAGTCTTCTTTTAATTGGTGTCGGATACGTAGATAGGAAACTCCTTAAAAGTAACTCATACAGAATTTTTTTTATAAGATGAACTTTCATAATATTAAATTAGAGCATTGCAATTGATACAGTAGACCTGTTTGTTTCATCTAGGCATAATTAAAGCAACCAGACGGTCCTGCTGTTTGAATATCCTTTTTGGGGCACGGAGATTAGCCGGGGGAGCTGGAGGAGCTGTCAGATGTGAGATGCCGGCTCTCCCATCTGAACTGTGTAGTTGCCTATGCCAGCTCTGAACTGGCATAGGCAATGAAGAGAGAAGTATAGATGAACTTGCATCTATACCTCTCTTCTGTCCGTGGGAACAGCAATCACTCTGCTGCCCCACAGACACAGAATCAGTAACATCGGGAGAGCAGAGCAGAAGACAGCCCAGACCCCCCCCCCGCCCCCTTCCTCCTACCAAACAGTGTGAAGTATGAAGTTCTGGGAGTGTACTGCTGCTAGTGACACCTTCTGGCTGAATTGAATATTGCATCCATTAAATTCATTTCATTAACCCAATTGATGTGAAAACGTATTAAATCTTTTTTTTTTTTTTTCTGGTTCTCCGGCCATAAAAACTGGTCCGGTGCGTCTTATAGTCCGAAAAATATGGTACTCCAAATTTCAAAAGTCACAACGTAAGTGAAAGTTATCTACAGGTGACTTAAATACCAAATCCATTATCATTTTATAGAAAAAAGAGGTGGAGAGATATAATTGAAGGAGTTGTTCGATTTACCTTCTGTATCAATGATGCTGTGAGTGCTACATTGAGGAAGAAACAATCGTCAAAAAAGGTGCCAAAAAAACTGTCTGGTCCTGATGTAGCAGGCATGGGCATGTTTGAACACTGATTTTATAATTACACAAAATTATCTATATGTAATTGCCTTTACTAAGGTTGCTATTTCTAGTATCTAGACATTACAAATCTGTGATACTAGAGAGGCCATGAAGTGACTTTCACTTTGTGTTGGGTTGTTTGGCATTCATGTTAAATATATGTAATATATTAAGATGGCCATTGACGTTTTGTTTTTCTTTGATTCCCCTGCAGATCGTCTGCACACCCTTTGCGTGACAGTAGTTAGTTTGGATGGGGGCGCTGGTCCCCATCCCAAGTAATGCAATCGATTTAAGATTTATGGACATGTCCGTAAATTCTTAGATTGATTTATGGCCGAATTTAGGTTTTAAGGATTAGATTTGCGCCCAATTTCATGGCAGATCGTCTCATGGCTCTCACGGCGGTTGATATACGTCGAAATCGGACACAAATCTACTACATAAATAAACAAAATTTGGCTTTGCAATTTACGTCAAAATTAGCTATTCAAAATGTCTTGACCATCTCTAATTAGGAAAACTAGTAGTGTTTTTTAAATGTATAGATAAATGCTGTGTTAGGTAGATACAGTTACGTGAAACACACTACTTATTTTACCTTTAAAGTATTCAGAAAATGCAAAATAAGCTATGAAATTTGAAACTTCTTTTTAAACTTTATATAATAGCATATTTAAAAAAAAAAAAGTGTATGCTGCCTGTATATTTCTTTTTTTTATTCTACTCCAGATGTCCACATATTTGCTTTTATTATCTTTTTGAGATCATTGGGCTGTGGCTGCATTGACTGACATATAGTCAGGCAGAGAAATACAGGGTGGGTCATTTATATGGATACACCTTAATAAAATGGTAATGGTTTGTTAAATAAACTTCCTGTTTGTGGCACATTAGTATATGTGAGGGGGGAAACCTTTTCAAGATGGGTGGTGACCATGGGCACATTTTGAACTCAGACATTTTTACAAAAACTTTTGTTTTTTCAATAGAAGGAGGGTCATGTAACACATCAAATCTATTGGGAATTTCAAAAGAAAAACAATGGTGTGCTTGGTCTTTACATAGCTTTATTCTTTCATGAGTTATTTACAAGTTTCTATCCACTTATGAAATGTGTTCAATGTGATGCCCATTGTGTTGGGTTGTCAATGCAACCCTCTTCTCCCACTCTTCACATACTTGTAAGCAACACCGCAGGAGAAATGCTAGCACAGGCTTCCAGTATCCGTAGTTTTAGGTGTTGCACATCTCGTATCTTCACAGCATAGACAATTGCCTTCAGATGACCCCAATCAATGATAAAAGTCTAAGGTGGTCAGATTGGGAGACCTTGGGGGCCATTCAACTGGCCCACGACAACCAATCCACTTTCCAGGAAACTGTTCATCCAAGAATGCTCGGACCAGACACCCATAATGTGGTGGTACACTATCTTGCTGGAAAAACTCAGGGAAAGCGCCAGCTTCAGTGCATAAAGAGGGAAACACATCATCATGTAGCAATTCCAAGTTCTCCTGATCTGACCCCCTTAGACTTTTATCTTTTGGTGTCATCTGAAGGCAATTATGTATGCTGTGAAGATACAAGATGTGCATCAGCTGAAACTACAGATACTGGAAGCCTGTGCTAGCATTTCTCCTGCGGTGTTGCTATCAGTGTGTGAAGAGTGGGAGAAGAGGGTTGCATTGACAATCCAACACAACGGGCAGCACATTGAACACATTTTATAAGTGGACAGAAACTTGTACATAACTCATGAAAGAATAAAGTTACGTTAAAACCAAGCACACCATTGTTTTTCTTGGGAAATTCCCAATAAGTTTGATGTGTCACATGACCATCTTACTATAACAAAAAAAGTTGGATTCAAAATGGGCACCATGGTCACCACCCATCTTGAAAAGTTTCCCCACTCACATATACTAATGTGCCACAAACAGGAAGTTAATATATGAAAAAACAAGGCCCTAAGGTGAAGATAAATAAATTCACCCTTGTCCCCGTGGGTAGGGACATCTAAATTGGCAATTGCGGGTACGGGGTGATTTGTATTGATTAATTAGTCTTAGAAATAGATAAAATGGTCTTTATTAGAAGCAGGTATCTGAATCAGAGAATATATATGAAAAAAGAGCAGTTGTTAGGCCCATGAACATACATAAATAAGCAGGTCAATGATACATATCATAGTCACAGATATAGATACTGTAGCCAAAAAATGGTGGAATTGTCATGGGGAAGGTCCAAAAACACAAAACTCTTATGGAGTTGGGAGGCGGCTGTAGGTTTGGTGAGTAAGCATATGATTGTAGATGTCGGCGTGACTCAGCAAAGGAGGGAGGCGGGCGTTTTAATTCTGGGTGATTGATCAAGGGGAGGAGGACGGGTGTGTGGCGGATTGCTAATGTTTGGTTGGTGTGGGTGTCTGTCAGTGTGCATGTGTGGGCGATGACACATTTGGTCATGATATGTTGAAGTTGTTAGAGTTGGGAGGCGATTGTTACCAGGGGATGAGTAGGTTGTTCAAGGGGTATGTGGTCTACCTGGGGCGTGATTAATTGGGAACATTTGTTGAACACTGCTTGTGAACTGGGTATGTGTGCTCACCTGGGGCGGGTACTCTTCCTCCATTTGGGCTACTCACCTGGACCACTACTTACCTCTCCGTCCGCAGGTGGCTGCTGTCGTTTGCTGCCGGCTCGTTTTTCTTTCCCCCACTATCCCCCGGCGTGCTCTGCTCCCGGTGTGGACCGGCGCAGCCCTCCTGAGCACTACGGGACCTTCCCTGGTTATGTGGGACCTACGGTCGGGC
>CM070041.1:32095011-32105419 GCA_036250615.1 Ptychadena robeensis
TATCACTGAAGATATCTAAATAAGTTCACTTTTTGATTAAACCTATACCACGCTCCTGCATGTGCACAATCACTTACCATGACACCAATTTTATGGCTTATCCTGTCTCCTTTTCCTAATCTTGGGTAAGGGCATTCTTGATCACGTATTCCCCTCCTCACTTATGATACTTATCATATCAGTATTATAATGCTACCACTAATGCTCCCTGTTGCTCTGATGACTCTCTGCAGTGGCCCCCTGTTGTTTCTTCTTTCCCTATGTGGCGGACTGGTTCGTTACCCAAATCCCTGCTATATGGTGAGTCCATATCTCCCATTGAACCCCTCACAAACATATGTTACCATTATCTGATCATAAACCTCTTACTTATACTAGAGAGGACAAAAAACTACACCTGCTGATGAAAAGCCCATAGAAACACTTGGGATATCATTAAACCTGCAGATGAATAGGATGCGTACTACAGCCAGTCCAACCCAGTGGATCTACTGACATTTGGATCCTTTTTAACATGAAGAATTAACTTAACTTATGGATTCTAAATTTGACCTCTGAAATTGTTTGGTTTGATTTTACTTTAAATCCCCTATTGGGGTATTGTATTAATGATAGGGAGGCCACTATACAACACAGTTGTTGGTAGATCTAATGGAGATTGTATGGATTGATCTTGAGGTGTATGGGGGGCTTTAGAAAGCTACTGTACGTGTTCCTGTACAAAGCTTATGTTCGGGTCCACTGTTATGTGTTGAGCAAAAACCTGTACCTCGAAAATGAATAACACCAAGACTTCAGAAGGAGAAAAGCATAATAGGAGACATATATACACTGCTCAAAAAGAAAAAGAAATAGTTAATTGTGCAGAAAACAAAATCACACAAAAATTATCAATGGAAAACACATTTATCAACCATGGAGGTCTGGATTTGGAATCACACTCAAAATTAAAGTGGAAAAAAAACAGTACAGGCTGATCCCACTACTTTGATGTAATGTCCTTAAAACAAGTCAAAATGAGGCTCCGTAGTGTGTGTGTGGCCTCCATATGACCTCCCTACAGCGCCTGGGCATGCTCCTGATAAGGTGGTGGATGGTCTCCTGATGGATCTTCTCCCACACCTGGACTAAAGCATCCCCCAACTCCTGGACAGTCTGTGGTGCGAAACATGATTGTGCCAGTGGTAAATTTGCCAATCTTGGTGTTCTCTGGCAAATGTTAAACATTCTGCATGGTGTTGGGCTGTAAGCACAACCCCCACCTGTGGACGCTGGGCCCTCATACCCCCCTCATGGAGTCTATTTCTGACCATTTAATCAGACACATACACATTTGCGGCCTGCTGGAGGTCATCTTGTAGGGCTGTGACAGTGCTCCTCTTGTACCTCCTTTCACAGAGGCAGAGGTAGATGCTGGGTTGTTGCCCTTCTCCACCTTTCCTGATGTACTGGCCTGTCTCTTGGTAGCACCTCCATGCTCTCGACACTACACTGATAGGCACAGCAAACCTACTTTGCTGTAGTCCAGGTCTGGGAGGAGATCCCTCAGGAGACCATCCGCCACCTCATTAGGAGCATGTTCAGGTGTTGTAGGTAGGACATACAGGCACGTGGAGACCACACACACTACTGAGCCTCATTTCAACTTGTTTAAAGGACCTTACTAGTCATGAGTGAGCATGCTCAGCCGAACATGGCATTGCTATGCTAGGAGCATGGCACTACTCGAACAAGCACTACATGCGCCATGCTCGAGTCTCTGCCCTGCTAGTTTTGCCGGTTGAAGACAGCCAAGCAAGGGGCAGGTATGTACTGCATCCAGACATCATTCCCTTGCTGTTCCTGTTCCATTTTCACTATTACTTTCTGACCTTTTCCAATGGACTAGACACCCTCCCCTCTTCAGAGCAGGGGGTGCTTGGTTGTCTGCCATTTACTTAGATTATACTTTGGTGCTCGGTAGAGCACACGAAAATCGTGTTCGGACCGAACACCCAAAAACTAGTGCTTGCTCATCACAAGACCTTATTAATCAAAGTCTGATCAGCCTGCAGTGTTTCCTCCAAATCCAGACCTTCATGGGTTGATAAATTTGATTTCCATTGATAATTTTTGTGAGATTTTGTTGTCAACACATTCAACTATGTAGTTGAACAAATTGTTTAATAAGAATATTTCATTCATTCAGATCTAGGATGTCTTATTTTTGTGTTCCTTGATTTTTTTAACAGTGCATGTATATGTATTGTGGAGGCTCAGCTTAAAAATTGTGCTCTCAAACCATGAATCCACACAAATGGTATCGTTTTTAGGACTCCTGCCCACGTTTATTTGTCACCACTAGAGATGGTCGAATTTTTCGACTTGCTAACTTTGTGAGCTGATTGCAAAGCCCCTGAACATGGTATCATCACCAACATTGCTGGTGATGTAGAGAAGAGTTGTGGGAACATTTGAAAAAAAGAAGTGTTGCTTTAGCACATGTACTTTTTGCATCAATTAAGTTCAAAATTAAAGTCGAAATTTCGATTTTCGAAATTTTTACTTGACTTTGAACTTAATTTGTGCAAAAAGTATTTGTGTTAGAGACATACTTTCTTTTTTGGAGTATACCCCCAACCCTTCTCTACATCTCCAGCAAGTTTGGTGATGATACCATGTTCAGGGGCTTTGCAATTAACTCGAAATCGGCGAAATGGTCGAATTTTTGAAAAAAAATTCGACCATCTCTAGTCACCACACAGTCCAAACAAAAATCAACTGAAAATGGGCTGTCCTGGGTTCAGCTTCCCAGCAGGAACAGGTCTGGGCCTCACACTCTCTGTCAGACCCCTGTTTCCACAGCTCCAGTAGCCACAGGTCTGACCCCAGGCTCCTTGTGAGCCCCCTGTCTACACTCAGAAGCCCACAGTCTCCTGCTTGGTGTGAAACCCCGATACACTGGACTCTGCAGCTATTTGGCGTCATGCCCAGCTCCAATCAGCTCCTGCAACCAGAGTCTGGGTCCCTTTAAGAAAAACCAAAACCAATAACCCATATCAACTGAAAGTTGCTGGGCAATAATATCCTGGCTTCTTTCAGGACAACACATAACAGTCTAATTACACAGTGACAGAGGTCCATATATATGTATACTGTGACAGACTGCTGGACCAACTGGTCCCCATTAGGGAATAATATATATTTGTTATCTTGGGTATGGTACATGATTGAAAAAACAACCCACCCTAATAGTGGGTTGTATAGATTGATTATTTGGCTATTACTCAGCTGTTATTATTGTGACCTTAGTATATATATTATAAAATTGGAACTCCCATATGTAGATAACTGTAGTAGATTGGTGAATTGGGTGCCACTAGTGTATAGACGCATGCTTAAGTTTCAACACTGCACATTCTGCAGGAACTAAGAACTCCCTCCTGACACTGGCCTTTTGGCTTGGCTGGAGGAAGCCAAATTGAATACTGCATGGTCTCTTTATTTTTTAAAATTTTCTTACTAAAACTATGTACCTCTTAAAGTACGCAAAACAGTAGGATATATAGATATAAACAGTACAGAACATATTAAGATTTATTGATTTGTTTCGCAGAAATAGATTATACTAACTTAAATGTTACTCAAAAGTAAAAAGAGACATGGACAATACAAACTCAACCAGAAAGCCATACAGTATTGGTGATAACATACAGCAAATATGTAGCGGAGGCAATGTAGAAAAGTTTTTCACCAAGGGATAACATTTCCTTCCCAGTCTACAAGAATTCCAGAATGTTTCTCTGAAAGACTGTCAAACACCTTGAGTATTCCATTTACACTTTGCTCAACTGTGAGGGGGGCCTGAAAAAATGAAAATACATTTCTCAAATTATACATTATGCTTTATTCAATATTACAATCTTCTTAAGCTGACTATTTCATTAATGACCTAAGGAAACAATTGATATTAGTTTGATGGCCGTTGTTTGTATGAATTTCATGACCTGCCCGTCATAAGAAGCAGCTGCTAAAAAGAGATTCCCACCACTTATTAGAATGAAAGATGTCTATTCCCAACTATTGTATTTTAATTAAATGTAATAACCAAACATTGGTCAGGATTTACCTTATGGAATCTAATGTTGAATCTAGAGTCTGCATAATACCGGTTATGGCCGCATAAAGGTTTGCTGCAGGTGTGCAGCGTGAGTCTTACTAAAAATTCTATATGATGTGTAGCCAATCTGAAGTTGGCATAGTTGGACATCAGTTTCTTTTGTCAGATTGTGACTATCCACTGAGCTTTCCAGTCCCTTTCCTTAAAGTTTTGACATGTTTTGCCCCTCTATGGGGAGCTTCCTCAGGGAACTTTGAGCAAGCAGTAACTTAATCCTCAAAAAAGCAGATAATCCATACAGAAGTTATATTAAAAAACATAATGGCCAGTTTCACAAATTATCACATAACTTCATATGCATTATCTGCTTTTTTGAGGACTAAGTTACTTCTTGCTTAATGTTTCCTGAGAAAGCCCACTATAGCTCTGGGTAAAATGCATCAAACCTTTGAGCAAAGGGACTGACTGTCTTCCTTTGCAAGCGCTTGTCTAAACAACGGGAATATTAATAATATGCTAAACCTCAATGCTTGAGTACTGTCCATGTGGCAACAGTCTTTTTAAACTTTGGTTTAATGTGGACAATTTCTATTTTTTATTACAATAAAAATGTTTAAACTGAACTGTCTGCCTGTGGAGTCTACATGCTGAAGCTATTTTTTTGTATGTAAACTTAGCTTAAGATTGTTTGTGCAAGAATCGCTTTGTTGGATTTTTTTTATCGGGATTGGACTACAGCACTGGAGTGGGCATATTAACTGTAAGTAAATGTACATTTATTTACTCTTATATTTCAGGGGTTTTGTTAATTATATATATATATTGCAGTAGTAGTGGTAACACATAAATACTTCTGCAACACATATGTCATGTGTATATCGGCTACATGTAATAATTGCTACTACATGTAACAAGTATGGCAATGTATATGCATGATTAACCTTTATAAATTGTCTGGACCCTCAACCATGAGTTATAAATCCTTGCTCAAATCTGACCCCCCCCCCCCCCCCCCCCCCCCCCCCCCATCCCGTTTCTCTGCTGGAATTATATGCTTGTAAGATGGCAACATCATTCTATTTTATTCAACAAATATTGAAAAATATTGATTATTCAAATTAAAGAATCCAATATATCAAATAGTTTTTGCTTTACTGTGCAGATTAGAAGCACACATACCTGAGGACCTCCAAGATCTGTTTGAACCCATCCTGGATGAAGAGCAGTGCAGAGTATACCATCTTTCTGATATTCTACTGACTGACAGCAAGTGAGCATATTAAGAGCAGCCTGCAGGAACAAAATAAGACTAGACATATTACCCATTGATCATATATAGCCTCGCCATCAGTAGGAATAATATTCCATAATCATGTTATAGTATAGTAATAGTAGTAATCAAACATTTTGCAGAAATATAGCAGCATCCAGTTAAGTACCATCCTACTGGAGAGCAGAAAATTCATAAAAAGGCAGTTTGAACACCTACTAAAACCCTTCCCTATTCCTTTAGGCTCAGTTTTGGATAGTCCAACCTTAAAGAAGATGCAGATCAGGAACATTGGCATGGCAGAGCTCTTTACCTGCATATGTGTTCTCAGAAAGCAACTTAGAGTTGTGCAGAAAATACTGGATCTGCATAAAACTAGTATATTTTCAGAAGCAATAGTAATGATAGCCTATATACATTTTACTAAAGATTTTCTTGGTGAAGGTATCCTCTGCTGGCATGAAATGAATGTCATTGCTTTTCAGTTTAGAAACAGAACGCATACCTTGCTGCAGCGGTAGGAGAGTACTTGAAGTGGAATGAAGTTCTCAGGTGTTCTTTCAATAGATCCCAACAATGTGGAAACATTTACCAAAGTGGCCTTGTCGCAACCAAATGGCTTTCCTGAGTTTTCTTCCGCTGCCTTTTTCAAAAATGGCAAAAAGGCCTGGAACCAAAATACAAAAAATAAATTTGTTTTAGAACGTTTATGTTTTTTTAATAAGATTTTGTATCTGCTGGAATTTTCACTTTATGTGATGTGCCAGCCCATGTGGGAGTAGCCAGCCTAGTTTATAAAAGTCGGCCATTGTGACTGTCCCAGGTTCTTTCTATGAGGTGTTGTCTGAGCTGCTGCTGATCCAGCTGTTGCCTGTGGGCTGGATCTTTATGGGATGGTCTTACCCCCTTGGAGGGTGTGGGTATATCTTAAAGGCAGAGGTCTGAGATAGCAAGAGCTAGTATGCTACTTCCACACAGATTTATCTAGATATGCCAGAGGGCCCCCATACACTCATCTATCCGCAGGTGACTTTGAGGATGATCGACTGCTGCGCCACTTGCTCGGGGGTCGAACATACGCAAATGGAGGAACCCACCAGGAGGGATCGACCAGAATAGCCCGCAAGTCACATGGTGATCTGCCTTGCCGGTTCTTTTCTGGTCTATCGCTATATTTTGGATGGGTCCAGGGTCCCCACTAAAAGTATTTTATGGGAAATGATGTGCGAGTGGCACAAATTGTAAATCCTGTACGTCTGGCGGATCGCTTGCTAGCGAAACATTATTGTGTTACTGCTTCAGGACACACATATGGCTTAAGCAAAACCTTTAAAGTATTTTTAGACAATCACACTTGTTACCACTGCCACTTAAGCCGATGTAGCCCCTGTCAGAAGTCTGGGGACTAGTGTGTTAATGTTTAGGAGGGAAAAGAGCCTGGTTGTCACTGGCAGGTGCAGGGATGACGCCTGTCAGTGAGTGGATTGGCTCTTTGCCCAGTCTGGGAAATGTATCTTTTTGTGCTATTTTGCCTGAATACTGAGAGGCTCAGGTTGGCGCCTGTGACGAATAATCAATGTAATCGTCGTATATATCTTGTCCTAAGCCACATTACATCTCCCCAGACCCTTCACAGTTAATCCCAAACCATTCTCTAGAAACCATGGAATGTCCACCATGCCTGTTTGTGCCCACTTGCATAAACATCTAGGGGGTCATAAATGCTCGGAGATCCGTACTTCAGAGAACAGAGATAACCCACTTTATTACACCCCCAATAAACCATGTAGTATCTGGTATTCTGAAGAAGAGGGAGGGGGGGAGCGAGTGAGTTCATACAGGGAACACAGAAATCTGAACCTTTATTCACCCTTTGGATCAATGATTGAAGAGATTACCAATAAAACCATATTTCCATACATGGGAGATACTGGTAACTCGCAGAGGTGACTCTCCATAGGAAAATGTATATTTGGAAACAAGGATGGAGTGTGTGTGACCTTCCTAAGCTGAGATCTCTAGATTAGCATCGTAGCATAACAAACTATTCATGTTTGGTCTCTATGAATTTAGTAAACCGTGCTGAGAATGAACATGTCCCCCATATCATGGTCACATGTTCCTCTGGAAAGTTATACATACTCATATGTACATGGCTGTCCTGTCCTGTCTAATGAGGGGGCTGTCTGACGGACCAGGTGAGAGGTTTGGTCAGCTCAGATATCAACTCCGCCCATGGAGGAAGAAGGGGTTAAAAGCACCCCCCATCTACTCAGTGAGTGTCTTATGTCTTTTGTCTTGATGTCATATGTTTTTGTCTGAAGTCTGAAGTCTTGTCTTAAGTCTTTGACTTGTCTTGGATTGTCCTGAAACCGTTTTGCTGACCTCGAACTGCCGTCTTTGTGTTCTGACACCCGTCATCACAACTCCAGAATTGGACCGCTGGATTACAATATTTGGACTCATTTCTAAGGACACTTCTACTCTGGTAAAGTCTTGCCTCCTCAGACAAGTTCTCTTTTTTCTGTTTTTACCCCGTTTATTTTACTATTGAAAATCTCTGTTCCTTTGTTAGTTTTTGTTACATTTTTCTTTAAGATTTTTATACACGATTTTATCTTTTGAAATAAATGATCTTAATCATTTCGGTCTGTACCTGTTCTGAATGACCCACAAAGAATCTAAGCAACTGGAGAGACGCTACCTAGTGATAGATATTGTTATTTCTAGATTTTTATTTTGAATTAACTTTTTCTCCCACAGGGATAGTTTAGTTAGGAGACGTCTGGCTCATTTTTCAGACTGGTGGCAGTGATACCGAGATATATACATATACAATCACCGAGATTGTACGGAGATTGTATAGTGTATTGCATTCACATCCCCTCCAACCAATCGGTTCCCATTTTGGCCTGTTCACAGTGAGAAAGGCAGACCGAGGGCTCCCAGTGGCTGGGACCGGGACTGCGACTGTAAAGAAGTGTCAAGGATACTGATTGCCGCTGGTGGGGGGAGCTCCCCTGCTGGGGCCCTGGGGGTGCATTGAGGCGACAGTCTAGGGCCCAGAAGTGTGTGTGAAGTCTGGACACTCGGCTAGGCCAGGAGATCCTGTTACCTGGTCTGCGGAAGATAAAGGATTATTAAGCAAAGCAGTCAAGGGCAGCCTACTGGAGCTAAAGTGGAACTCTGTTGCACGTTCTAGAAGAAGACGGATCAGTGAGAGTGAGGTCTACTTCAAAGTCCCCAAGAGAGGTTAGCCAAGACAGTGATTTTCTCATCTGGAGAAGAAGCTGCCTAGTGAGGTACTTGGGCAGTGGTGATTGTGATTACTCGTGTCTGGAGAAGAAGCTGCCTAGTGAGGTACTGGGGTGGCCTAGACAAGTGATCGCTGTGCGTTTGGAAGAAGTGTGGAGCTAAGACCTCGGGTGCTCGAACAGCCTTGTCCCCTGACCCTCTCTCCCATTGATGACATGTGCCAATAAATCTTCAAGTTCAACTATACTACTTCTTATTGGTCATTTCTGCTACCCGGTTTCCCATTCAACACAGCGGCACCCACGGGTGTCATCGCTACACCAGGAATACACAGCTTGATTTTAGAGCCATTCGAGATTCCTCGGCAGCAGTGCAATGACGTGCTGATCGGCCTTGATATTGGCTGCCAGTAGGCAGCCAGGCTGAGACCTAGGGTCCCTATCCAAAGTATAGGATAACGAACAAGGTTTACCAACATGTTGGTAACCTGTAGTTTTGAGAAAGATTGATTGATCCCACCTAAAGCTATCCATACACGGCTCAATTTTTGTATAGATTTTTGCACAATTGAGTGCCATGAAGGCGCACAGCGCTCTATTGTACAAAAATCTATGCAAAAATCGAGCAGTGTATTCCTACCTTTAGAAAGTTTCAAACACATCTCCAGGTTTCAGACCTCCCAAACTCACCCTGTACTACATTTAGAGATACTTAAATATCCCTGGTGACCCTGAAGTGGCAGACCCAGAAAAGATTAGTGGGGGGTGGTGCCACTGATCTCCATGATGTAATGATGATGAAAAATAAAAGATGTGAACTTGAAATACAAATATTTGTTTTTAGTAGACTTCCCTGCAAAGATTTCCCCACCCTCCCCTCTACACATCGCCGCCAAAGAGACAGCGAGAGTGTGGGGCACGAAAAGCTACTCTACCTCCATTAACATGGAGGTCTATGGTGCCGCTGGACGAGATCTGTGAACCTGCAACAAATGAGAATCGTTGTGGGCTCGCAGAGTATGGGTAATTATCCCCGATCCCAGCATCCTGGTATTTGGGCATAACACCCAGGAGGTTAAAGTGTGTCATATTTACTTTAATGTTTATGGAATGTCATATATTTAAGAACACATAAAAGAAAAACTCTACCAGGCACAAATCTAAAAAAGCTATATACAGGGGATTTTAGAAAAAGTTTAATATCATTAAAAAGTTTCTGTATTTCAGTAATTCAACAGGTGAAACTTGTATGTGAAATAGACTGATTACATGCAAAAGAGAGATATTTCAAGCCTTTATAGGTTATAATTTTGAGGGTTATGGCTTAGAGCTTTTCTATGGGGTGCCAGCAATCTTGCTTGAGCAAGATTGCTGGCCAATCAAGAATGGTAATCCCATGGTCATTAAACCAGTTTTTGGTACTTTTGGCAGTGTGGGCAGATGCCAAGCTCTGCTGGAAATGGCAGTCAGTTTCTCCATAAAAACCACACAAATCACATTGGACCTTAAAGGTTTGCTTGCAATAAAAAACCAAAATATTTAAATATTTGTCTTAACTGCAATATAAATTAACTTAAAATACCATTAACATTTCTATTTTTACTGAATGTAGGTGTAACAACTCAAATGATGTTGTTGCTTTTACCAAGAAGCGGCCTTCTAATTTGCATGATAAAGTCAGAGGTTATATTTTTGAGAAAGTGGCAGGTATTGGTAAACTTTATATAAAATACCGTATTTTCCGGCGTATAAGACGACTTTTGAACACAGGAACATGTGTTCAAA
>CM070041.1:32105519-32117309 GCA_036250615.1 Ptychadena robeensis
TCTAAGGGTGTTGGAGATCTGTGGGTTGAAAGTCAGAGTAGACATACATTTTTTATTTGGCGTGCGTTGGAAGAGTCTTATACGGCTAGAATATACCAAACTCTATATTTTAACTGGAAAAGTTGGGGGTCGTCTTATACGCCGGAAAATACGGTATATGATATCATTTTATTCTTACCCTTGTTATCAATAATGGTCCCACCACATTTGTGTTGTAAACCTCTAACAAATCCTTGCCATCTGCAGACTCCAGTGTGCTTGCAGTCATGATGCCGGCATTATTAACCAGTACATTGAGTCCAGCTCCATTCAGATGCTTTCCCACCTCATTTGTAGCCTCTTGGATGCTTTGGGGGTCTGTTGCCTCTATATGAAAAAAAAGCCAAAATAAATATGTTATGACAGAGCTTCTGTCACTACAGATAGGTAGGCGTTAAGCACTCCTGGGTTATTTTGGCAGCTTCTGGCTGCAGTTGTTAGGCTGATAGGGCCCAGATTGCAGAATGGGTTGGTAGGATGGGAGGGCCTCCCATTCCAGACCCTTTTCACATTTACAGTAAAACACAGAAAATAAATCATGCTAACATCGTATTGCCAAGCAGTAATAAGAATCAGAGATATCGTAGTAGTCCTCCTCTTGTACTAAGTGCAGGTAGTCCGAATCCAGGAGCTGAATTGAGCAAAATTTTACATTCTAAGCACATTACTAATGTCCTGGAACACGTATAATTTCGAGGTAACATTTGCTTTTACACAGCAACAGTGTATAAAAGCAGGTGAGAATCAAGAATAAGCATGTTACAGCAGTTACCTTAACTTAAACCTAACTCAAAATCTAATACACAAAATAAACCTTTGACAGTGCATACAGTACATTCGGGTCCAAATCGCTAGTTTTGCAATACAGACGTGTACGGGGAGCCTCCCCTAGATAAATCAGTAGAGTACTACTACTCCGCTAGTACGTAGAGGCCAGTGTTCACTCCCCTATCATACCTAAATACAGATCTAAATTTGGGGTGCAATATACCTTTCCCTATATGCTGCCCATTTGTTATTGTATTTCTTGATCTTATTTGCCCCACCTTCAATAGAGTCCAGGTGCTCCTTAGAGTGCAGGTCATGTAGCTGCAACATAATCTGTTGCACGGTGGGGGGGTCTGGGGATATCCAGTTCCTCATAATCAGTCTCCTAGCCGAAAGGAGGCAGGTGTGTACCCAGAAGGAGTTCCTGAGCAATGTAGAGGAGGTTGTCGAGGGTACATAACTAAAAAAAAGGAGTAATGGATCCAGAGTCAGCGCTACTCCTGTGACCCCACTAATAAGGCCAATTACCGGGGGCATTACATTTTGGACATGTGGATATCCACTTAACTTCTCCCGTATCCATAGTGGTCAGCAAACCAGGTGGCTTATAGTTCCTATGCACTATACGGAATTGGGTCTCCCGCCATATCTCAGACATCGTACAGTTTCGAATTATCTTGTAGCCTTTTATCAGTTTGGTGTCGAGATCCGGATCTCCTATATCTCTCCCCCAGCTAGCTGCCTGTAGGGAGTGGGCAGACCCCTGCTGGTTATCGCGCAGGGCCCCATAGATGAGAGCAAGTTTAGTTTTAGACACCCGTATCAGCTCGTCAAATTTGTTTGGTAGGTGTATTGAGGCTAAGTTATGAGCTAGGGATTTACAGAAGCCCGAGAGCTGCATGTATAGCAAGGGGTGGGACTCCACCTCCGTCAGCTGGAATTTGCTCCGCAGCTCAGAAATAGGGTACAGTTTATGGGTTTCAGGGTTAATTACGTCCTCAAGACGTCTGATACCCTTGCGCTTCCAGGTCTGTAATGTCGGTGAAGACCAACCCGCTGGGAAAAGAGGGTTGTCCGTTAATGATAAGTACTTGGAGAAGGCATAAGGCAGGCCGAATTGCTTCCTGACCTCCCTAAAGGTCACAACCGTATCTCTAAGCAGTACATTATTTTTAAGGGGAGCTGGAAGCTTGGCCACTGGGCAGTGGAGGAGCGTAGCCAGGTTCCAGGGATGTGCCATCGCCCTTTCCATCTCCAAGTTGGAGTGATGCGAAGTACCGTTTATCCAATCCACCACATGCCTAAATATACTAGCGAGGTTATATTGATGAATGTTTGGAAATCCCAATCCCGCCCTCGACTTATCTGCGTACAATTTTGTTAAAGCTATTCTCGCTCTCTTCCCCCTCCAAAAGAAACTTAGAGAACGCTGCATTGAGCGTCTTAACATCTGTGTGTTGTAGCAGCATAGGAATCGTTTGGAGAGGGTAGAGCAGCTTCGGAAAAGACACCATTTTAATTAGGTTACTCCTGCCAAAGAGAGACAGTGGCAGGTTATGCCATGACTCCATCTCCTTAACCATTTTTTTGATTATCGGAGTAAAGTTCAAGCTGCAAAGGGAGTTGGCGGTCAGTCCTATCCGTATCCCTAGGTATGTGATAGATTCTTTGGCAATTGCAAACCCCATGTCCTGCAGCGCCCATCTAGAGCGTGCATTATACAGTGGAAGTAGCTCGCTCTTGCTGGCGTTAACTTTGAACCCAGAGAAGCTGCCAAACTCCCTTAGCACCTTCGTTATCAAAGGCAAGTCATGTAGGGGGTCGCTGGTGTATATTAAAACGTCGTCCGCAAATAGAGCTGATTTGAGACAACAGTCCCCCAGCGGTATTCCAGTAAGGGGGCTCGTGAATTTCAAGGGTGCGCACCCAGGGTTCCAGTGCTAAATTAAAAAGAAGAGGCGATAGGGGACATCCTTGCCTCATTCCCTTCTGCAGGGTGAACGGCTTGGACAGGAACCCGGGAGTATACACCCTTACTGACGGTTGAGCATACATGGCTTTTATGGCCTCTAGAAACTGCCCCTTAAAGCCCATCGCCCGCATCACCTCAAACAACCAAGTCAAATTGACGTTGTCGAAAGCTTTTTCTGCATCAACAGCCAATAGACAAACGTCTTTGTCCGGGTTGTTCTTGGTTCTTGGCATAGTCCAAAGCTAGGAGAGTCTTCCTAATGTTGGAAACCGCGTTCCTTCCCTGGGTAAAACCCACTTGGGCTGGTTGGATAATGGATGGCATGACTGAAGCCAACCTGCGGGCCAGGAGCTTGGACATTATTTTCGCATCCGTATTGATTAAGGATATGGGCCTATATGACCCGGGTTGCAATGGGTCCTTACCCTTTTTGTGGATCAACTTTATGTAGGCCTGATTGGCCATGGGGGAAGTACACACCCTTGTCCCAGAGCCGTTGATACAGGTTCAACAATGGCCCCATAAGGTCAGCTTTAAATGTCTTAAAAAAATTCGGGAGTAAACCCGTCTGGTCCTGGGGCTTTGTAATTCGGCAAGCTGTCAATTACAGTCAGGAGTTCAGGCAAGTCAAGTGGTGCATTTAGATGTGAAAGTTGGGATTCAGTCAAGGTAGGGAGGTGGATCTGCCCCAAATATTGCAATTGGGTGTTATCACATCCCTGTTCGGTATAGAGGTTGCTATAATACTGTGCCAGTACCGCATTTATCCCTATGGGATCAGTGATCACCAGCCCTTCTTCATCTTGCATGGCTGATATGTGCCCACTGGGATAGGCCGCTTTGATGATATTGGATAGCAATTTGCCCGCCTTATTGCCATGCTTGTAAAATTGCAAATCGCTATATGTTTTCTTTAGGGACTCCTTCCTTTCCAGCCAGTGATCAAAATGGTGTTTGGCCGATAAAAATAGTTGCTTGTTATTGGCCGTGGGGTTGTGAGTAAACAGTTTTTGAGTGATAAGTACCGCTGAGAGAGCGTCGTTATATTTTTGGTGAGTCTGCTTGTGACGTCGGGCCAGAAATGCCATGACATGCCCTCTAAGGCAGGCCTTTGCCGCCTCCCAAAATAGAATGGGATCCCCCTCATGTGCCTTATTGTCAGTCTTGTAGTCAGCGATCTTCCTGGACAAGTAAGTCTGAAATTCTGTATCGTCTTTAAGGTGGCTAGGGAATTTCCACAGAACGTCTGTGCCTGACTTCCTGTGTAGAGTGAGGGAGACACTGACCGGGGCGTGGTCAGAAATGACCAGGTCGTGTATGGTAGGGTCGGTGAGCAGTGGGAGAATCGCATGCGATGCAAAGATGTGGTCCAGTCTAGAGAGAGGCGTGCGCTTGTGAGATGTGAGTGTACTGTTTAACAGTGGGATTGTACTGCCGCCATACGTCATGCAGTTGTGTGAGTTCAGAGAACTCCAGCAGAGGCGTATCATGAGGTTCCGGCAGGTACCCCTGGGGATGCACCCGCTTCCCCGTAGTGCCTGACCGCCTATCCATATGCATATCCATAACTTCATTGAAGTCCCCCCCACCAGTTTGTATGCTGTGTCGTCCGCTAGAATGGTCTGGGTAAGTCCCGTAAAATACCTTCTAGATGGCGAGTTCGGGAAATACACATTATAAACACTGAGTTGGAAATTGTCAGATATCAGTTTCACATGCAGACATCTACCCTCTTCATCTGCATTGTGTGACTGCGCCTCCAGTTTGAGGTTCTTGTGAAGCAGGGTAATAACTCCCCCCTTGCGGTTGACCGCAGGGGAGACCAGTACCTCGCCCACCCAGAATTTTTTCAGTCTTGCTGCCTCAGTCTCATCCAAGTGGGTCTCCTGGAGCAGCGCTATGTCAGCTCGCAATTTCTTCAGATGCCGAAGCACCATTGACCTTTTCGTGGGGGACTTAAGGCCCTTCACGTTCCAAGAGACCACCGTCAACGCCATACCCATTTAAAGCAGGAGATGTGTAAATAAGACATTTTTGCATTGCTTCTACCTAACGTATCCATCGAAGCACCCTCGCAAGATATTGTGGTACCCTTTATACTTGCTGCACTGTCATAACTCTTAAAAAACTTAAACATTCTTCTAACAACAACCAGCGGCCAGCAGGCCGTAGCCCTGTGGCCTTCAACCAAAATTAAAACAAACATATTATGTGGCATTCCTTTTTTCCTCATGCATGAAATCCCCCCTCCCCCCCCCTACATTATCAACAGATTCAAAGTTACTCCACCGCTGTCCTAAGCATAAGACACTGGTAGTGGGCACGTAGGCCGCCTGCTAAGTTCTTGTAAAGAGAGATAAAGTAGAGGCTAATACTTATACCCACTCGTCGCCAGCTCTCCCCAAAAATTGTGTCCCGTCAAAGACTTTATAGATGTCAGCGAGTCTTCTGGGGCTTGACCTCCTTCCGAGCGTCGGTCTTCTGTTTCTTTGGGGTGTCAAATTTTGGCCTCTGTGGTTTTGGTGAGGCACTGATCCTCTCCGGTTTCTGTTGCAAGGAGTCGATGGAGCCTTCCCCAGCTGGGTCAGGAACTGTTCGGCCGCCTCTGGGTCACGGAACACTTGGTCCACTCCCTGGTCATCCTTAATTCTCAGGATGGCTGGGTAGGCAAGCGTGAACTTGATCTTTTTGCGGAATAAGGCTGTACAGACCGCACTGAAGAGCCTTCTCTTTTTAGACACCTCAGCTGAGTAATCAGTGAAGAGCAAGATTTTCTTATCTCCATACTTCAAATTCTTGCTTACCCGGTAAGCCTGGAGTAGTTTCACCTTATCGGTGTAGTCCAGATATCTGACCATTATGGGGTGCGGTAATGTTTGCGACGGATCAGGCTGCCCCATTCTGTGCACTCTTTCCACTTTCAGGGTGTCCGCCAAACCCAAGAGAGCAGGGAGATCCACTGCAGTGTCGGATTCCTCGTCCGCGCTGGTATGGCGGTCTGAGTCGTCCGCCATCTTGGGAGCGATCTTATTTCGCGTGAGCTGAATGCGGATCGCTGTCTGCGGACGAACCAATCCATGCAGCGTTGCTTCCCGGATGAGGTGTGCCCACTCCGGATCACCGGTGGAGCGATTTTAATGCTGATTTAGCGGTGGCGGCTCGGGAGCTCGTAGAGAAGCCTCCTTCACATGAGGCGCCGGAACCGGAAGCCTGTTTTTTTTTAAAATGCATGAGATCAGCAGTGATATGGGCCCTCAGCTGCTCTCATGAGGGGAGAGATCACAGAGTGAGAGGATAGAGACCCCTACACTGCACTGCTGAGAAAATGTTGGTTTTGTTTTCCTGTTAGAGACGTTTTTTCCTCTTCTGAAGTAAGCTACTTTGTTTTCCATTTACCTGTATGATTTGGGACGGTCTTGAAAATAAAGACTGTTTGCTGGAAACTTTTCAGTGCTGGGTCCTATTGCATTCCCCAATGCCTGACAATGGAATGTGCAAACATTGTAAATAGCAACATTTTTAGTTTGTCAACTAAATAAGGTCAGCCTCCCTTAAACCGACTGTGAACTTCACAGTTGTCATCTCCTGTTCTGCAATGGCTTATTTTGATTTACTTACAATGCGACTGAAAAGCTGCAGGATGTACAAGAACACCTTATTCTCAGAGTGAGGGGTGAACAGCACCATCAAGCACAGAGGTCCGCATCCTTTTCTAGCTAAAGAGCATACACCCAGGATTGGGGATCGGGTCAGAAGGATGAGAGCAAGGAGCCTCCGCTGAGATCTCAGCTGTTCTTCCTTCCTTCAAGCATGCAAGTGGGGGTGAAAGGGTTGATACTTCACTAGTACTGGTGTAATGCAACAGCTAAAAACTCCGTTTTAGCAGTGGCCTTTTGGCTTAGCTGAAGTGGATAGAACTAATATTTTCATATTCAGACCATAAGATGCAGACATTTTCCCATTGATAATGATGGGGGAAAAGTGCATCTTATAGGCAGAAAATCTGGAAATTCTATAAATTCTATAAATATATTGTATAAAATCAGTTTGCAGCTGAAAAACTTACCCAATTTAATTAACACAACAACATTTGGGTTCTTGGCAGCCAGGTCATTAAGTTTCTGTAAAATTATATAAGGAAAAAAAATAAGTTGCATTGTAGCTCTGAATTGCATTGGGTTTCATTAATAAAGGAAATATATTATTTTCTAGTTAGAAGAATTATAGATTTAATTTGCATCCAGAATATTTTTAACTATAATATCACAAGCTCAAAATAAGCAAGCTTAACCTCACTAGCGCTCTTGCAAGGTCCAGATTTCTGTAATTGAGTAAGGCTATTGGGCGGTAGTTAGAGCAGTGAATGATTAGTTCAGGGATCACAGTAATATAGGACTGTTGCATCTCGTGGGGAACGGGAGAGTCCCACAAAAATGTAATAATAAATTATGTGAGGGACCAAGATATGCGAGAAGGTCTTACAGTAAGAGTAAGGCAGTCTATCAGGACCCGGGGCCTTCCGTGTTGGGAGGGATATAATGGAATCGAGAATTTCCTGGTCAACAATCAGGGCATTCAGTTCCAGGTAGGCCTCTGGCTAGGCACATCACTGGAGGAAAGGAAATGCTGTATGCGGTTATTGAGGGCAGGTGGGTGGGACAGTGAGGAATATCTGGATTATAAAGAGTGGAGTAATAATCATGAAAAATCTGGGAAATCTTATCGGGTGGGATTGAGCGACCCCTCCGCCATCAAGCACCAACTGGGGAGAGGAACAGTATGTCTGTTGCTGCAGTTTATTAGCCAAGAGAGTGTGGGTCTTATTACCCGTATCATACTAGAGTTGCTGAACACGGAGGAGGGAGCGCTCAACCCTACCCAAGGCCAAAGCCCGCAGCTTTGGGAAAGGCCTGATTGGTGGATTGCTGCAGAAATGATTGTTCTTTTAGAAGTTTCTTCGCCCTCTACACAAAGGACCTCTGGACCACTGACAGGGTGACCATCAGGTTCTTGGTGACCTGACTTAAGCTGGGCATAGACAGGCATTCCTGCCCGATTCTTCAGCTGATCGACTGCTGTGCGCATTCCCGCCAAGTGATCGGGCAGCAGAAAATCGGGTGCGCCCACCTGGTCAGATTGACCAGGAATCTGCCGACATGACGGTAAATTCCCGGCCAATCCATTAGTATGGATAGCTGCAGCTCTAGGCAGAGTACTGGTAATTTCATGAGGCCACTTTGCTCATTGGGACCATCAAAGCAGCAGAATTTTTTTCTGTAACCTTCCCTAGATTTGTGCTGCCAGACAATCCCGTCTTGGAGGTCTACAGACCATTGCTTTGACTTCATGCATGGTCTTTGGTTTGATATGAACGGTTACCTATGGGACCTTCTATAGACAGGTCTGTGAATTTTCAAATCATGTCCAATCAACTGAATTTACCATAGGTGAACTCTAATTAGGCTGCAGAAACATCTCAAAGATGATCAGGGGAAACAGGATGCACCTAAGCTCAGTTTTGAACTTCATGGCAAAGGCTGTGATTACATATATATATGTGCTTCTCTTTTTTATTTTTAATAAATTTGCCAAACCCTCAGAATTTTGAGGAAAAATAAAGTTAATCAGTTTTGGAATAAGGCTGTAACATAACGAAATGTGGAAAAAGTAATGTGCTTTGAATTCTTTCCGGATGCAAAGCAATATGTAACTAGTGAAGTGAACCCAACATAGGGCAGTTTTTGTGTGGGAAGTTTTTTACAGTAGGCCTTTGGAGTTTGGTAGGAAACTAGAGCACCCAGAAGATTTTGATTTAATCCTGTGGTAATAATGCATCAAGGTGAAAGTGCTAACTTGGCATCATTAACAGGGGTGCACATAACTGTTTTAGTGAGTTCCTCAGATGAGTACCAGCAGATAATGTTTGCGTATCACCCCAATGTAGCGTGGTCTACTGTCCTCTGCGCACCCTCCTGCATGGTAGATTTCTGCTGCAGATGGACCTACCTGTTCCATGATGGCCTCGGATTAGCTGTCCCCATCTAAGCCTCACCTGTGTTTAATTAGTCATTTGCATCCCAATTTGACACCCCTAACTGCAACGTTCCTAGTATAAAGCTTCCCTGCGGTTTTTCAAGTGAATAAATTGTATATGCTAACCAGTAAAAATGGCAATTAAAAAAACATTTACAGTAGTGTTTTTTAAAAATTTTAACACTACCCCCAATTCAACCCCCCCCCCCACACCACACACAACACACACAAACCCCGTTATAATCCACCCCCCTCCTACACATACAAACTACCCAACACAGACACCACACTACCCCAAACACCCCCCCCTCCCCCCAACGACACATGCCCCTGATCATTCTCACGCACACTATGCCCCTGATACACACAAAGCCCTCATCTATTCATACACACTAGTGCAGTGGCATCTACCAGATGCATTTGTAAAGGACACACACACGAGTTGAGTGGCATCTTACTCGTTTCTCTCTATCTACTAGGAATTATTATTCCATGAAGCAACTTTTGTGAGGTTGTGTGATTAGAAAGGAATGAGAACAGTTCTGGCCTTCAAATAGACACCTTTACTAAGGAATAATTGACAGATTAGCCCTGATTTCTCTCTCTCCTGCCTCGGGAACACAGGGGGCGTGTCAGCAAAGGCTCCAGTTCTGAGCCTATCAGCTTCCTCCTACCTGACACGCTCCCCTCTGATGCTTGCAGTCACAAAGCTACACAAGCAGATCTCACGCAGCAGGAAAGAAGAAGAAGAAGGAGGGGGGCGGAAACCCCGTCAATCTGTCCTGTGTCTGTGTAGTCCGCAGATGCAATTTAGAGGGACAAGACAGGTACGCAGAGCGGGTTTTTAGAACCATATGCGTACCAGCGGACCAGTTATGTGCACCCCTGATCATTAACCTGTTGCTTAACAGTTTTGGCTGATGATGAACAGTCAAACAGAATAGAATATTTTAGTATACAGAGTAATTCAAAGACTAAGTTTCGTAACTACCAACCTTGACAGTAAGGTATTTGTGCTTATATGTTATGTCTGGGCTTTCTCCAACTGATGTGAGCATTGCACAATTTCACAGTTTTCTCTGAGCATTGCACAGTTTAACATTAGGTTGAATTTTTTAGAGAATTTTTTTTTTACTAATCCATCCTTTCTTCCATATTGAAAGAAATTGTTCCAGATAAATTTTCCAAAGGGAGTACACCCCTAAATGAAAAATTTTCAAATTGTGACCAATCAGCCATTTTCCCTCCTAAGTGTCAGATGACTCCTTAAGCTGGGCATAGAAGTTGAATTTTTTGGATGATTTCAGCACGCATAGCTGATCGTTTCGAGAATCAGCCACGCACCCTTTGTGTGCCACCATTTACTTTGAATGGGGATGCTGGTCCACATCCAAAGTAATGAGATCAACCTAAAAATTATGGACATCTAACCGCGTTAGATTTGGGGCCAATTTTGCGGCAGACCAATTACAGGTGGTGCTCGAACTGCGTCGAAATTTGCTGCACATCTAACCGTCTATGCCCAGTTTTAGTGTTTAAAGGTCTCAGTTGTGAATGGAAAGTAGAGATGTTAAATTTGGTGATATCACTCTCACAATCTCTCACACTGGTCACTGAATGTTCATGGCACCTCATGGCAAAGAACTCTCAAAAACATAAATTAAAAAAAAAAGGATATGGGTCAGGGAGGGTCAGCTGGCCAGTGCACAGACCATATACCACACACTGCAAGTTGATCTGCATGACTCTCTTCCCAGAAGCCTCATCATGCACAAGTAATCCTGAAAACAGTTCTTAGCTTGTCTTCAGCAAACTAAGATTAGTGGAACCATGCCCTGAGGTTGGATGAGACCAAGATAAACATACACTCACCGGCCACTTTATTAGGCACACCTTGCTATTACTGGGTTGGATCCCCTTTTGCTTTCAGAACTGCCTTAATCCTTCGTGGCATAGATTCAACAAGGTACTGGAAACATTTCTCAGAGACATTGGTCCGTATTGACATGATAGCATGTCAGTTGCTGCAAATTTGTCAGCTGCACATGCGAATCTCAATCCAATAGAGCACCTTTGGGATGTGGTTGAACAGGTTCCACCACATCCCAAAAGTGCACTATTGGATTGAGATCTGGTGACTGTGGAGGCCATTTTAATACAGTGAACTCATTGTCATGTTCAAGAAACCAGTCGATGAGATGATTTAAGCTTTATGACATGGTGCATTATCCTGCTGGAAGTAGCCATCAGAAGATGGGTACACTGTGATTATAAAGGGACGGGCATGGTCAGCAACAATAGGCTGAATTGCAACAATGATCAATTACTACCTAGGGGCCCAAAGTGTGCCAAGAAAATGTCCCCCACACCATTACACCACCACCAGCCTGAACCGTTCATACAAGGCATGATGGATCTATGCTTTCATGTTTTTCATTCCAACCCTACACTATCATCTGAATGTCGCAGCAGACATCGAGAGACATCAGACCAGGCAACATTTTTCCAATCCTCTTATGTCCAATTTCAGAGAGCCTGTGCGAATTGTACCTTAAGTTTCCTGTTCTTAGCTGACCAGTGTGGTCTTCTGCAGATGTAGCCCATCTGCCTCAAGGTTTGACGTGTTGTGCGTTCAGAGATGCTCTTTTGCATACCGTGGTTGTGGTTATTTCAGTTACTGTTGCCTTTCTATCAGCTTGAACCACTCTGGCCATTCTCCTCTGACCTCTGGCATCAAAAAGGCATTAGTGCCCACAGAATTGCCGCTTACTGGATGTTTTCCCTTTTTCAGACCATTCTCTGTAAACCCTAGAGATGGTTGTATGTGACAATCCCAGAAATACTCAGACCATCCCGTCTAGCACCAACAACCATGCCACATTCAAAGTCACTTAAATCACCTTCCCTCCCTATTCTGAAGCTCTGTTTGAACTGCAGCCAGTGGCATATGGGGCCCGCAGCTTCTGCCCCCCCCCCCC
>CM070041.1:32160908-32177286 GCA_036250615.1 Ptychadena robeensis
CACACTGAGGTGCCCAGAGGTGCCCCCGATCTTTCTCAACCCTAGCAACGCCCCTGGCGGAGCCTAACCCAATTGTCACTGACATGGAGCTATCAGGAAACATTGATTCCAGGGCAGTAGTGTGCACATTTTTACAGTTTAAAAAATCCTGAAAATCACTCTACAAAATCCTGAATGAATGAAGGCAATGAGGGTGGTTTATAAGCCAAACAATCTTAAAATGCAATATTGGGCATTCGATAAAAGACTATTTGAAAATGGCAGCATAATTGTGCTTTTAACCACTCACATAGGCTTTCATGACTTGCAGTATTTAAACCACCAAAAAACAAGAAAAATGACTGAGTGAATGTAGCAGAATGCTATGCCTCCACATCCGTCTGAACCCCCTACGCTAATCGCTGGACCCCTGTAGTGCATTCAACACTGCGTTATAAATGCATCCTTGGCACACTCCAATGCATGGAAAACATGCCACATTCCATGCCTCAGGCATGTTTCCACTAACTTTGGTCAAGCTGCAAGCTCTAACATATACAAAATGTGGCATACTTTTTCAACATATTTGGGTGCAGTAAGAGTATATTTTCCAAGAGAGAGAATATGATTTCTGGCATTTAAAAGCTTTGAAGCACTGTGTGGTGTTAACTTCCTGTGTTTTTAATAAAATTGCGGGTAACAGGGCTGGTTGGTAATCATAGGGTAGGGTTTTTCAATTTAATAAACGTCATCAATTTAAATATCGTTGTTCCATCTTATAGCATCAAATTGGACTACAGCACAGTGTGATCAATGCAAAACCAATTGATTCCTTTTCAAAGGTCTGTATAGTACCATCAGATATGCTGCCGCTGCTATCAGCTGTCGCATAAGTTTTGTTTTTGATAACTTGACTTAAGGCCCCCACAAACATACCAAGTAGGGGCCGACAGATCAGCGATGGAGTGCAGCATGATGATGTCATAATGCTGCACTCCATCGCTCAAAGCACCTTTGTGTGCCGACCGTTAGTTTCAATGGGGACGCCGGTCAGAGATTATCAGACATGTCCGTTCTCTGACAGACAGGGATCTAATTGGCTGTAATTGGTACTGGCTTTTATTTCTTACAGAAGGAATTTCCACACTAATGCTAGATTCACACAGACATGCAGCTTTTTGCAGCTTCTGCAGGTTACATGTCAAGAAAACCTGACATTTTATGACACTTTGGCCTTTAAAACCCCTTTTCAACATGCATATGAAGTTGCACGTGGAAAGGGGAGTCTAATATATTAATTCATATTGTATTTAAATCAAAATACAAAATCATACCCTCCCCCTATAACCAGACCCTGATTTTTGCATAGGCTCTGGCAGGCCTGGTAAGGTCGAGCAATAACGAGCTTGGCCTCTCTCCAATTCACCCCCCTTTGGGCAAAAAGCCCGGCAAGATCAACCTAAAAAAAAATATGGACATGTCTGTTCCTTTGCCAATCGATTTATGGGGCGCATTAGATTTACAGCCAATCTAATGCGCCCCATTAATCGATTGGCAAAGGAACAGACATGTCCATATTTTTTTTTAGGTTGATCTCATTACTTAGGATGGGGACCTGTATCCCAATCCAAAGTATGTGGCGGCACACAAAGGGTGCAAGTTTTTTATGTCCATCTTTACATGAATTGGCTTCAACCATGTCTAATCAGTAAATTAACAATTCATGGATAACAGTTGCTGAAAAATTCCAAAATTGGCAACTTGATAGTCAGTTATATTGGACAGATTATTCATAAAAAGGTGAACTACAAGAGAAAACTGTAAGAAGCTTTGCCAACCCCAAGGTTCTAGGTTTTGTAGAGCATAGCCAGACAAAAAAAGTATTTATGAGTATTGGAGAGCATAAATAACGAAGGTCAAATGTCTTGGAGAGCAATGAAAGGAGAATTCTGTATATTTTCAGATTCAGTCTTTGTCAGCACACTTGGGAATGTTTCCTGCATCAGCTGCTCTTCATATTCTGGAAGTCTGGAGCCATTTCTTTTTATGAAATGTTTATACATGTCTTGGAGAGCATAGTGGGGGGAGATTCTGAAGAATTTTCTGCCACATAAAAGTGGCAATTTTGTACCTAAGGGCAAAAAAATACAGATGATAAAAAATCTGATTCTGTAAACTTGATTACCATATATAAATGTAAAACTTTTTATTTCACTAGAATGGATGAGAACGGTGTAAATGGGAAAACTAAAACTTTCCCAGAGTCTGTAAAATTGTGTCTATTAAGCATCATATTGATGCCAAAACAGCTTTGTGTCATTGTCAGCCTGTCAGTAATGCCTTTTGTTGCTGTAATCTCTCCTTTCCAGGCTGCACTGTTTTGTCATCGCTTTTACCATACAGATTTTAACTTAACTCCACTGATTCCTATAGCAGTTGTATTGGTTTTACACCAGCTTTACAACCTCATTGTTGTGTGGACTTATTCTGGCCATGCACGGGTCGATACCTGTGCAATGGATGAACCCTCAAAAGCAGCACGATGACACTACTACACTGTGCTTGAGCCTCTGTGCAATTGATCCTGTTCCATACTTTGGATGGGGGCCCTCGTTCCCATGTAAGTTAATGGCAATCATTGGCAATCAAACAGGGATTTACCAACATGTTGGTTCCCTGTTCAATCAAAGTTTCGATCCCGCTCAAAGAAAGGGTGGCTGCAATTGATTCAAGCACAATCAATCACTGTGAACACATGCGGTGATCGATTAAGCTTGAATCGATAAAAAAATCGAACCGTGTATGCCTAGCTTAAGGCTTTGTGTGCACTAGCTGCGTCCAAGCTTCAAGTTCTAATGCACAGAATTGTGCTGGAGAGTGTTAAGAGCACATTTAGGGTGCATTTTACTTGCAACATAATGCGTTTAAGGTTGCATTAAAGCACTGGAACAAGGTGAATTAAATCATTAGTGTAGTTGCAAGTGATGGTCGAACACCGGCCTTGTCTGTTCACGAACAGGCGGATCAGACTTTTAGAAAAGTCCAATGTCCACCTGTTCGCGGGGAAATTCAACACGCAGGGAATTTGTGTCGGGTAAAACCAGAAGTGATGTCAGTGACGTCACTTCAGTACATGAAATGCACAGTTCAGTGTTCCATATACCAGATGTGATGTCGCTTCTGGTAAATGGAACACACAGTTCTATGTTTCATGTGTTTTTTTTGCCCGATTTTTTTCACTGCAGACTAAAGTTGGCCATACACAGGTCGATTTCACACTCGATTCCTGGCTGATCGATCACTAGGCGCGTGCATGCCAATCGATCGACGAGGAATCGAGTGCAGCCCACCCTGACCGATCGACCTCGACCGATCGATATGGCCCCCAAATTGAATCGACCAGGGAACCAACCTGTCGGTGTTTTCTGGTCGATCGGGCACACATTGAGGGACGTTGGTGGAGGCCCACGGATTGATCATCAGGATCATTTTCGATCGACTGACATTTGTGAATCGATCGACTGGTAACAGAATCGTCCAGGAATCGGTGGCCTAAGGTGGTAGGCACAGACTTGTATGGTCGATCGATCGACGCCTGTGACTTCACCGGAGTCGATCGGATCGTCAATCGTTCGCTCAGGAAACGACACGTGTATGGCTAGCTTAAGGGCTCTAGTGAAAAAATGCTTTCCGTGCCTGATCCAGCTGGTGAAAGAACAATAAACTTCTTCTTGCCGGCCAAGGGTGCGGGTGGAACACCCGTACTGTTCGCTGGTGATGTTTGCCATGAACTGTCCACAGTTCATCTGTCTCTAGTAGTTGTGTGTCCCAATTCATAGATTTATTTTGTTGTGGCAATTGGGAGGACTTTTTAAATATTTTAACTGTTTAAATATTACATTTTGACAAACATTTAATTCATTTTCTTTTACTAACTTAAATTATGTAAAAGTAGCACACAGTTTACAAATGTCAATTTATATTGTAACAACTCTTTAGATCATGTCAAACAAAGAGTGAGTAAAAATCCAAAATTTGGACAAATTCACAAGCCTTGATATTTATTGAAAAATATGTGGTTTCCCTTCTCATCAGATATAATGAAAACCTTTTAAATGGAAAGAAACTTGTTTGCTTAAATATTGAATCTGAACACACAAAGTATAATGCTATAACACATGTGACATAAAGTCAAATAAAATACATATTTGTGCCATTTATTTATTAACAAAAATGTAAAAAACAATCTTGCAGGCCAAATCTAATTACACCGTGGCCAGATTTGGCCCCAGGCTCAGAGTTTGACTCTACTGCTTTAAAGCAACTTCAAAATTAAAACCATAAATATGTTTTCCAAAATTTCTCTAGTACTGTTGTTTTGAAAGTAAACAGAAAACATTGAAACCAACATAATGCATGAAACAATAACCCAGAACAGTTGAAGCTACTGTGTGAACTGCCCCATTAATTAACATTGAATTCATATTTGAAACTTCAAAACAGCAGTCTTTGACACGTATCAAACTTAGGTGTTTGAGTCTAGTGGAGACTAAAGGTGGCCATACATGGTTCGATATTTCTAATCGATCAATTTTTAACAGATTGTACAGAAATAATTTCCTGATCAGAAAATCCATCAAAAGTGATTGAAATCGAACATAAAATCAATTGAAAAGTGACCGCCACTGGGTGCACACGCCCTGCATTAGTATTCTACTGAACCGGGTTCAGATAGGGGGTGGGAGCTACAGGACCCCCACTTCCTTCTCAAAGGTTTTTTAATATCTATACTGTTTGTTAAACTGTATACTATGAACTTGGATTAATAGACCAATCAATGTAATTACATGGAATGTTAAGGGTCTCAGATCCCCACACCAAACATAGTAAAGTACCTTGGCTAAAAGCAGGTATGCCACTGAGCAGCATATCTGTCAAGTTTGGGCATTTAAAAACCGGGGGACGTCACTGACGTCACTCCCGGTGTTCGCCGGCGTTACTCTCCCTGCTTATATCCCACCGCCCTTGTGCTGATAATGTGCGCGGTGGGACACACCCTCTCCCTGCTAGATCAGCTCGATTTTAAGAATTCGGGAAAAATCCAGGGGTTTTTGAAATCGGGATTTGGCCCGAAAAGCGACATAAAAACTTGACTTTCCCAGCCACAACTGGAGGCTTGACAGCTGAGCCGTTGCGTGGTACATTGGGTGACTTAGAGGTTTTTTGATATAGGGATGAGAACAAATGATGAGGGGGAGTGTTGTATGGTCACATAAATTGATCTTGATCGTATAAACAAAACTCCGCAGCAACTTACGTTCTTCAGAGGATCAGTGGGCCTGAGTATTATTGGAAAAATGTACAGGACCATATGAGATTACTGACAAGTACAGGTTATGTTGAAGTTTCATGCACAGATAAGCTATTCCTTCCAAAAAACTGTGGTGTTTCAAAGATTGTTTTTTTTGTTAATATGTGTTTGTTTGTCCGATAGGATTCCTCTCTTCCTATAGATATCGGTCGTAAGAACTATAGCCTCTTATACAGTTTTAAAAAAAGAAAAAAAAACTTCAAGATAACATTTGTGGAGGAATCAGATATCCTGTGTTAAAAAGGTGCTCGCCCACTAAAGAATTGTTTATTGATATTTGTCATAGTCTCAGTGTGTCCCTCCTGGTTTTGTGTGACAACCAATCTATCAAGTAATCTGGCATTTGTAAAGGATTTTGTATTGGTCCTTTCTAAGAGGTGTAAATTTGGGATTTGTTAGTACGAAAACTACCACCAAACCTGTGGACCTTGACAGAGATGAGTGCTTATAGCTTCGCTTCTGATCCTTGAATGAACCTTTTATGTATGTGTTGTATACAAATATTTATATAAACATATCTCTACACACACCCACACATATTTTTGCCAACAGGGAGGACACCAGCCATACGTGAGACTCAGTTGGAAGCAGTAATTTAAAGGGTGTGTGTCACTTCTTTGCCCTCAAGTGGCTACTGTCTAGATCTGGTTCAGTACCAGGTATTTTTGTATATTTGGGGAGACTGAGGGGGGACAGTGACTTAGTTTGTTGTTATGGGTTAGAGTTACAAGCTTTTGGTTCTTATTTTCCTTTCTTCTCTTTTATTTTATATGTGGACAGTTTTGTTTTTCGCTGCTACTTAAGTAGGCCATAGACACAGCGATTCCCAACAGACATTTAAACAACCGTTGATCCCTTGCGCGAGCACGTTGTGGATCAATAAAATGTCTTCTGTGAATCTATGCAGCCCACCAATGTACCACGACTTGTAGCCGATTCTTCCCCCGAAGGCAATTAAAAACAGGCCGCTTCCTGTTAATGCCACCGATCTGCAAGGATAGCGTGAAGAAAGTGGCAGCCAATTAATATATATACATTCTTCATTCTCCAAAAGAATGATTACATTGAAAAATGTATATAATTTCACCCCCTCACCCTATGGATTGCGTATAGAGGTCTCTGTAACCTCTTAACGCAACTCAAAACAGTTCAAACATGTCCCTGTAAACACATAAAAAATAAATAGATTTAACCCCCCCCCCATGTCATCTGTAATGATTACAGATAATAACATGGACGGAACATATTATAGGTCATATTAACCCCTTATTCCTTCCAAATGCATTATCCCTTGTGCTTATCCCCTGTGCGGCAATAAGAGCTAAGCACATAAACATTTCTAAATACAGTAAGGACTTGGTATTTTGTCATTATTACATTGTCCTTCCTCCTCGAAGTCCAGCGCTGGAAAGAGTGTGATTTCTTGTTGTGTGCTGTGTGTATCTGCAAATTTTCCTACACTCCCTGAACAGGACCATGATGTCATTCAACCCCACATGGTGTCTGCATGAGCGTGGGAAAATTTAAAAGATACACACTGCGCAGGTACGGAAGTCACACTCTTTCACTGGACTTCAAAGAGGAAGGACCTTTCCCACGGTGCTCCGGACAGGGAGTGAAGACTAATTTTTTTTTACTCACAATATTAATGCAGCATTGGGGTTAGTCTAATAATCAGATGCCAAACCCCGTTCTCCACATTTTATATATGTCCCTACCGAACCGACCAGCCCACTCCAGCTAACTTTTTTTTATGTTCTCAGTACAAATCCTGTTACCATTCTTCTGCTGCCTCGTTTTCTACCATCTCCCCCCCGCCAAGGAGCCTGTGGAAGGGTGAAATGCATGGGGGACACCATCTGGATTTGCAGCATACTTTTTATCTGTTTGGTGATGATCAAGCATGTTTTACCATGTTGATTTACCATTGGATTTTATGTGACCTATATTTTGTGTATATCTAATTTAGTACCAATTTATTAAAGACTTTTTAACTGGATCAAGATTTGGTGATCAATACTAGAAGCCAAAGTAAAGCCCCATCAGATGGTAGTGACCGGTGATCTGGTCAGTTCAGTAGGGATATATAAATATTTTTTTTTGTTTTGCCCATCGGATGGAAGACCCTTGGATTCATTTTGACCCTGTTCTTTCAGAATTTTTTTGCGGTTTTTTTTTCTTTTTTTGGCTTGGCCTGGAATTTTGGTGTGGGGTGGATGACAGCTGGATTTTTTTTCCAGGTGGCAGAGGATTTCGGTTGGGGTAAAGAAGATGGATTATTTATTTTTTGTTGGAGTGGCAGAGGATTTCAGTCAGGGCAAACAAGATGGATATTTTTTTTTTATTGGGGTGGCAGAGAATTTCGGTAGGCGCCAAAGAAGAGGGATTACTTTTTTGATGGGGTATTTATTTATTTTTAATTTTTTTGCGGCAATGGATTTATTTTATTTTAATCGTAACGGGACTACTGCTCGGGATTGGACATATAACTCTAAGTAGATTGACATTTATTGTCAGGGTTTGTCAATTGTCGGGTTTGCTTGTGATGTATGTTATATGTATTTCAATGCATATGTTTCATGTTTAATCATTGTCGGTTTTATTAATTGTGGGATTTTATGATGTGGAAAATGTTTTATTTTGGGCTTTGACCATTGTTTGTTTATTAATGCTGTTGGTGTGTTGTATGTTATATGTCCTAATGTATTTAATTAAGACATATAACATTGTTTAGGGGAAATTCATGTGGATTACTGTGTTTTATTGTTATATAATATTGGTGATTGTAGGATAGGGCTTAATGTAGTGGGACTGGTTTTATGGTTATTCCGGGTTTTTGGGAACACTTTTAGGGCACTAGGTATTGTGTGATGCATTTACTGTATGTTTTTTTTGGACACATTAATTTCATGTTGTGTGTTTAAGGGTATTGCTGGGGTTAGTTTGGATTTGGTAGGACTCATTCTGTAATAGCTCTAGGTGGTCCTATGTGCAGTTTGTATGCTATTGCTATGATGGAAATGTTAATTTGTCGGGATTGCGGTTTTATATCTAATAATTGATTAAATTATTAAATATAAAGCATTCGAGGTGTTTAGGGATAAACTAAAATTTTTTTGCTGGTCTCAGTTGCGTTACAGCTATTGTGTCCGTTATCAGCAGAATGCAATGCAACTGCAATGCAACTGTAATCGCAGCACAGCTAGTGTGAAAGGGCCTTTAGCTGGGAACAATTACATATCTACTGTGTGCTTGGTCATGCACAAAAGGTGTGTTTGCACATCTACATACATATAGCAGTTAATGATTTGAAATGCAGAAGGTTAACTGAGACAAGCCAACTTAGCTGGCTGTTTAAAAAGCTCAGTGTATATAGTAAGGTTTGTCTGGGTTTTTGCAGAAAAGAAATGTTTTATTTTTTAGGTTTAAATCTAATTTAAAGTATCTTGCTCAACGCAAAATCAGTTATACCTCCATCTCATCAAATCCTGGAGTTTTACAGGTATCAAAATCTTCCTCTTTTAGGCATCCAGTTGGTTCAATAATTGCATCAATCTGGCATAATGTCCCCTTGAAGACAATTGAAACACACAATTATTCAGTAAGCAGTACAAACAGTACATACTGTATTATTCAGGATATATGCAGTATGTGTTTTATGTATTACCAGGTTTACTCGAGATCACATTTATTCTAAAACAGCTTATACAGATTAGTGTTGACTTTGAAAATTCTAACCGCAAATTATTACTGTGAATATCGGCACTTCGAGAATTTGCGAAGATCTCGAATATAGTTTTATATCTTCAGAATAGCAAGTGTCTTTCATTAATAAGAAAGAACCCCTTCCTCGAGAATATTATGTTTTACAGGCGATATATCGACGACCTGTTAATTATTTGGAATGGCGACCAAAATTAAATACCAAACTTTGTTGCCCAACTAAACAAAAACCAGGATAACATCCAGTTTACTAGTTCCCATAGCAATTTGAACATTGACTATCTGGATTTGCAGCTGTTCATTTCCCCAAATCTAACTATTGAAACCAAAACCTTCTTTAGAAAGTCTGATTCAATTTCTTTATTAGTTATTTTAACACATATCCAAATAACATATACAAATCCACCGCCCTTCTTGACAAGAGCATACATTCACAAAGCATATATCACATTTTATGTTGTTAATAGCCTTATTTTAACATTCATCCTTTCCTAATTATCATTTCATTTTCTATTTCTATATTCTTCCCAGTCCCTTCACGACACGACAACCCTGTCCAGGTTTTTCTTTTTCCTCTTGTCTTATTCAGATCTTTCTAATTGCCTCAATGATTCCCTATTGCCCTCTTTCCTTACATCTTTTTCTTTTCTTTCCTTTCCTTTTTACATACACATCCCAGTGCTCCCAGATGTCCTCAAATACCCTTATTCTTTCCTGCAGACATGCCGTCAGATACTTCATGGTTCTTACTTCATTGATCCTTGCTAGTAGCTCACTCATAGTGGGGGAGTGGCTTGATTTCCAATGTTTTGCTATTAAGCATTTTGTTGCTGTAAGTATATGTTGAAGTATTTTATTTTGTCTATTATCGATTTTTATTCTTAACCCCCAGAATATGTGTTTTAATGTCTGCCACTATTTCCTTATCCACCAGGGACTCCATCATATCATTTACCCCTCTCCAAAGGTCAATCAGCTTTAGGTAGCTCCAGAAGATATGATCCACCGTTCCTATGTTCCTTTTACAGCGCCAACAAAGGCCTGATGACTGTGGATATATCCTCTGGAGCTTATCTGGGGTATAATACCAATGGAGAAGCAGTTTGTATAGATTTTCCCTATGAATTACACAAATTGATGCTTTCCCCGCATTTCTCCAGATTTCCTTCCACTCCCCTTCATCTATATCCACTATCTTTTCCCATTTCCCTACATATGAAGGTTTTTCTTCTTTATCTATCTCCAGCAATTTATACACCGTGGATATATAAGACCTGTTTAATTGTCCTGAGCTCATGGCCTTTTCAAATGGGGTCAATTCCGGGCACCTGCTTTTTCCTTGTCTGGCTAAGTAATATTGTCTAATTTGGAAGTATGTGAATCTTTCAGATTCTGGGAGATTTCTCTGGGCCTGCAGTCCCTCAAATGGTTCCATCCTTCCTTGGTCATCCAGCATTGTTCCCAGCTTATCCATCCCTGCCTCCTCCCAAATCCTTCGTCTCCTCTTGGTCCATCTGACCGGGATCAGGGGATTGTCTATCACTGATTCTAACCTTGATGTTTTGTTCTTTAAACCGTATTTTTCTCCTATTAGCTCCCATAATTTCATTATATGTTTAGTTGGTCCAGTCATTTTAATACTTTGCGTTTTTACTCCCCTACCCTATATCCATGGTCTCATATCACTAGTTTCCATGCGGTCTTTTTCTATTTGGACCCATTTTTGTTTTGTGGTCTGGTTTAACCAACCATTGAGCCTAATAATATCATAATATCTTTTTATATCTGGGGTTCCCATTCCCCCCATCTCCTTTGCCCTACACATCACTTTTGTGGAGATTCTATGTGTCTTATATCCCCTAATAAAGTAATCTAGAAAGGATGTCATGATTTTCATAGTAGTGGAGGACTAACATCCTATTTGTACAATTACAAAGATTGAGGAGGAATTGCTCTACAAAGATTTAAAAAAACAAAAAAAAAATGATCCTAAAAAACGTATTGAGTCGTCCAAAGACAAAGCGAGGAACTCAATAAGGACAGATTTGCTACAAACCAAATAGTAAAACTGATTTACCGATCACAGAGAATACCTGCACCTTTGTAACCATATTTAACTACAGGTCCAACCAAATAAAGAAAATTATCTCAAAACACTAGCGATAGGACCCGCACCTCAAGTCAGTATTACCGACAACAGGCAAGTGCAGTTTCCACAGAGGAACAACTCTAAAGAACATACTTGCACCTAGCATAATCAAGAAGGACCCTAAAAAGACCACCATCCAGAAAGATCTGTCAGGCACAACTATAGTAGAAAGTTTCATGTGTGCAGCACCCAAATGTCTCAAGTGTTCAGTGATAGCTTATAGAAAAAACCTTTATAAATTGTGACTCTCAATATGTGATTTTCATGTTGGAGTGCCGCTGCGGCCTCTAGTACATTGGTTGAACAACCCAAAACTTGAAAACTTGATGTAATTCGATCGATTTTTTGGTCGGTCGATTGAAAATTGAATCATGTCCACATTGAATGATAGTTTAAATTCGATTTAAATTGTCAATTTGCTCGATCGAAATTTGATCGGACCAGTTAGAAAATTTTGATTGATTGCTACCACATTGAGTGTAAATTAAATATTCCTTGTCCCGACCAATTGTGATTAGATCAATTACTGTTCTCTCTACTGGTAGGCAGAATAGGATGTTTGTATGTATGCTTTTTTTGACTGTAGTCACACCACTATGATTACTATGAATAGGTTAGGTTACCTTGAGGCTGCTGTTGCAGTAATGGAAATGTTTACCCATGAAAAAAAAGTTGTCATAATAGGTAGTGTGCTTGAATGTGATCGTAGTGAAAGTATGATGCAGCAGAGTCTGCATAGAGAGACTACATACTCCCGCCCAAGTAATAAACCCCGTTCGTTCAGTCGCCACTTTGACTGTAGTCAGACCACTATGATTACTATGCATAGGTCAGGTTATCTTGAGGCTGCTGTTGCAGTAATAGAAATGTTTAAGATCGAACACTCAATGTGGTGTGTCATTCAATTCAATTGCAAACCATATACGATTCAATGGTCAAATACTTCGATCGAATTGATGATCGATTTTTTGCAAATTGAACCATGTATGGCTAGCTTAAGAATTAAGCCCCCCATACACCTTTAGATCCTCCATACAATTTCCATCAGATCTACCAACAACTATGTAGTATTGTGACCTCCCTTATAGAATACATAGTGATTGGAAGGTGTAGAAAGGTCCTCCTATTACATGGTTTTGGTAGAAGAAAAGTTGATTCTACAGAAATTGCATGGTAATTGTATGTGGTGTATGGGGGGCTTAAGTCAACACAGGAGGAACATCCAAAAAGGTTTTATGCAACATGTCGTTTCACAACACTTTCTAATAGCTCACAACCAGGATGATAAAGGACTATAAGTAATTCCACTAGAGCAAATACCATATAAAGAGACTTGCGAAGCTTGCAGGCTCCTAATAACTTTGTCGACCCAGAACCAAGGACTTCAAAAGGGGCGACATTCTTATTCTCATGACCAATAACTATTTTACTGTTAACATCTATATATAGAATACATTTTTATCTTTTTGCATATATTTCTGAAGTAATCACTTTAATTAATGTTGATCACCTAAATCAATTTTACATATGCTCCTCCTTATAATTGTTCCTTTTTTTACTAGCAATGCATGTGCCCCCAATTTATAAATATTTATAAATATTAACTCTCTACCCAACTTTTTATCTTCCAATAAATTTGTGTGGGAAACCAGCTACAAATGGTAAGAGTTACGCAGACAAAACAGGCTCAGGTATGGTGAAACACAAAACAGTTTATTGTGGCAAGGTGATGTCACACGGTACATCAAACAAAACACAAGAAAACTGACAAATGACGGCCTTCCTGGCCAGGGCTCTGTGTCAGACAATCCTTTATCGATGGTCAATATAGTCCAGATCATAAGTAAGGGTAGTTTTGTTCAAGGTTCCCCCTTGTACACAAGCAAAAGTTTTTTCCTCTTACCCTCCTTGGTGTGTACGACCTCTCTGTTTCTCCCCACCCCCTCACAGGTCCCGTTCACCTTCTGACTAGCAAAGGGGTAGGTCCAACACCTGGATTGAAATCCACCCTGGACTCGACGACCATAAGCACCCTCCCTGCTCTGCTCCTGGTCAGCTCTAGACTCAACCAACAATTAGTCCATTAGGGTCCCGACGTATAGTGGAAACAAGCCCTTAATAGATATAAATTTTCTAGACCACTACTATGATTATGTAATGATGCCATGAACTTAGATCCTCATACACTCCAAATAAACGATTGCCCACTCTTCCACATACGGGATATTTACAAGGCTTACTAGCAGGGCAGGTTATTTACAGGCATTCTCCATCACCCAAGGTAGGGATGGGGTATACAGCTTAAGGGACTACAGTTCAGAACAAATGCCTAACCAGCCTGCTGGGAGGGACCAGAGTTTGCCGCAGCTCTCATCTGGATGTAGTCTGTCCCGGAGGGGAGGCTTGATCCTGAAGTAGGCCTCAACTTAGCTCTGAAGACTCACAGCATTCCACACAGGAAGCAGGAAACACAGAATGGCCCAGAATGTTCTGTAGAACACCATTAAATAGACTGAGGCCAAGGAGTGGCCAGTATCTGTAACTGGGCAGAATAGACTTGATACATTGAAGAGCTGGGAGGGCTTTGGCTGGGCTCGTGTGACTCAGTAGCAGGTGTTTGACACATTGGCATAATTTACAGACAGTAAACAGCTTTTGTACAGACATTAACCATGCCATGGCAGGATCCACAGATATACAATTTCAGTGCATCCCACTCCCAGTGTAATCACACAGCATTGAAACCATGATTATATTCTACAGATAAGACTGTTTATGTCTTTTATCCTGATGAAGTGACTCAAAGAGTCATGAAACTTTTAGGATTCAAGCCTTGACGTTTTTAGCAATGTCCTACTAATAAAGGAATTTGTTTTACTATGGGCACCTCCACATGAGCCTTTTTTAAAGTGGGATCCAAACTTATATACATTTTTTCCAAATCATGCCCAATCAACTGAATTTAACTCCACTTATGCTGCAGAAAAATCTCAAGGATGATCAGGGGAAACAGGATTACACCTGAGCCCAAATTTGAGCTTCATGACAAAGGCTGTGAATACTTATGTACACGTGATTTTTTCAGTTTCTGGGCATTTCGCGCCATTTTCCATGGTGCGAAAAGCCGCTTCCTGGGCAATCGCTGTACACTGTACTCCCCCATGACTGCCTGCTCTCCTCCCAGCTCACTACACACCACCAGTGTCAATAAGATGACGGCGGTGTGTGTGGCGGAAAATGTCTATGTCGCTGCCCCCTTCGGCGACACAGATGACGCCGAAGACACGGGGCCGGAAAAGCTCCATGAGCCTGCAGCCATGGAGAAATTCTGTAGGCTCACGGAGAATTACTGGCAGTTACTGGCTTTGGGTGTAACGCCCATGAGGTTAATATTTTATAAATTTGCCAAAACCTAAAGTAAACTTTTTTCACGTCATTGTGGGGTGCTGTGTGCATAATTCTGAGGGAAAATGTATTTTGTTATAAGGCTGTAATATAACAAAATTTAAAAAAAGTGATGTGCTGTGAATACTTTCCGGATGTACTGTAAGATGCAATCATAAGTATTGCCAGACACAGTGGTGGTGGTTCCTGTTGTTGTTGTTGTAGGTGAGGTGGGCCATAGAGTCTGCATCTCTGCAGGGAAAATAGAAGAGGATGCTGAAATCAAAAAAGTCTGCTAATGAGGTACATCCACAAAAACAGGATTCTTTTTAGGGCTGCCTGCCCATATATATTGTCCAACAACACGCAGTACAAACAGCACACACCCTTGCAGGGGTTATTTAAAAAAAAAAAAAAAAAAAGTCATTGAAAAATGCCAAGCCTCCTGGCTTGCAAATGTTCTGACAAATGTCCTTCCCATTACCTTCAAGGAAACCTAAATGGCCTGTCCCCTCGTAGTTGCCAGCCTGGGCCACACACTCCCTGTGTGCCCTCTATAGCTGCTGCTCCACCAGTCAGCACTGTGTCTCCAACTTCCATTAGAAGCCCTGACACAAATGGTATTATCTTGAGGAGACACAAAACCTACGGTTGTTGTCTAGCAGTCCGAGCTCCTTTCTGGGACACACACCATGGGACTCTTTCCTTGCTTACTGACCTTGCTAGCCAAGGTCCATTCACACAAAGACGGATAAACAGCCTGTCACAATATATATAGTAGTAATATAACCAGCACGTAATTGTATATTAAACATACTATAGATCACATGCCAGTTGCTCTCTTGTGGTAATAAGCAGTACTGCTGCATATATAGTGTGCTTTCTACTATAAGGTTACCAAACAATAAACATTTTTTAATGTGCCCCATTGGTAGCATCACTAGTTGAAAGGCAAGGGAGACACCCAGGTTTAAGGGCCATTTCACACTATATGCGTTGCAGTGCGTTTTAAAAACGTGCACATTTTTTTTACTGCACGTGTTTTTACATAGACTACCAATGTTACCATTCACACTGTATGCGTTGCGTTTTTAAAAACGCAGTGATTCCACATGCGTTTTTAAAAACTCACTGCTGTATGCATTTTTCCATATATAAAATCTGTGTTGCTTGCATTGCTCTTGTTTGTGTTAGATAAGTATGTGAGTTGAAGCAACTGAGTAATATTTGATTGGTCTTTTGGTCACATAATAAGATCAGCATCTGTGTAAGAAACCTTAGTGCCCAAAGTTTACATACATGTGGACTGGTTTAAAAAGATACAATTATTGATTGCATTTCTATAACCTGTCTTTTACAGTGAGGATGCAATGTTGTCACTTTTAGATCAAATGTAGGTCACTACAGGCACAAAAGTCAATCTACATATTATATAAAACATTACATTTTATTGATATTCAAGCTGAGCATTCCAAGCTCCAAATGATGTAGGGTTACACCTTCTACATAAAGTGGATATATACATGAAGTGATCATCAACAGATGTCAAAACATGCAACTAGAAGTTTTGTGGGTGTTTGGACAATATCTGTGTCACGGACCCGGAGGCGATCGTGCCCTCCACCATTTGGAACGCACACGAACACATCTGGGTCAAATAGCAGTACAGGAAATTAGTGATGGACCGAACTGTTCGCCGGCGCCGTTCGCCGGTGTTCGCGAACATACGGCGAGTTCGACCCGCCCCCCAAATTTTTTTTTATTGGACAAAC
>CM070041.1:32185126-32209336 GCA_036250615.1 Ptychadena robeensis
CCCCCCCTCTCCTGTTATTTCTGATTGTGTCGTGTAAGGTATAGGAAGGCAAGACTTGTCTGCCGCGGACCTAGGTCTCACGCTCAGGGACGATGTATTTCCTTCCGCTGTACACCATGTTCCTGCCTTTATATATGTATGTATGTATGTTGATCTGCCTTGTACCACATAAAACTTCTTAATAAAAATTATAATTAAAAAAAAAGACAGATACTAAATAATAGGGTAGGGGATGGTGTTTGCCACCTTAAATACAAATTAGTACAGTGTATCTGGGTTTATCCATTGATCTATTCCTACACTCCCATCCCAAAATTTAAATAAAGAAAACAATAAACAGATCCCCTAGTGGTTGGGACTTTGATTGGAGTGTGGATGCCAAAAATTTCATCAACAAAAAAACTTTTTCATCAAACAACGTTTCATGTGATACACACAATTTGTTTATTTGGACCCGTAGCATCCGTGAGATTTATAAAAAGATATATTGATGCATATATAACACATTAAAAATAAAATTTCCATACAGAATTGATGTGATTTACACAATGGGCAGAGTAATACACATATCCTTGTGATTGAGTCATGGTGCGTGTGCCACTATTATTGCAACATGTTTCGCCGTACAATGGCTTCATCAGGCTGCACACGTCTTTATAATGAAACCTGGGAATCAAAAAAGAATTTGCACCGTAAGGAGGGAATGAAGAGGATCTAGAACCAATCATAATTAGTGGGAATAATTGTGGGGGCTTACCCCTAATAGGGAGATGATGTAGAGAAAAACAATAAGACACCCTTCAAAGGCTGGATTGGTTGGATCTCCCTATGGACACAATACCATATCACGCCTGGGAAGGGGCGAATGGTAAGGAAGCAGTATAACAGAGACTCCAAAAAGTGACAGGGTCTGTAATAAATAACATGTGGAAAAGACTTATTGAATAAAAATCTAAAACAGTTGGTCCGCAGACCTTAATCTTTTAACAAGGGGGTATAATCAATGGGTATATATCCCAAGTATAGTAGCAAGGGATTCCTACCTTAAAAAGTGCAAGCAGCCAAGTGTGGTAATTGATCAAGGAAAGAAGATGATAGGAGCTGCAGGTAGTCTCATCAGTGTCCAGGCTTGCGTGCTGGAAGGCTCGCCGTCCTCCTCCACTGGAAGAATGTCCGGTGGCATTGGCTCAGCTGTTAAAAAGTGTTTGGAGCCGGAAGTGGAGCGCGCCCCTTAATTGAGGGAAATAGCGATCCACCCAATGGACAGGGCACTCCCCAGGTGACGAGGGAGGAGGGAAACATCCCAGGGCGCAAGCCAGTGTGGGAGAACAGAGCACCATTCCCCAAATAGATGAGGTAGGGCCGCTCGTCCCAACCAACCTCCCCACGCCCACAACCTAGGGAGATCAGAAGGGGGGCCGATCCAGCTTGGGGTCCCTGGATAAAATTGAATGGTATAATACCATACCACTACCTGCAGCTCCTTCTTTGCTTGATCAATTACCACACTTGGCTGCTTGCACTTTTTAAGGTATCCCTTGCTACTATACTTGGGATATATACCCATTGATTATATACCCCCTTGTTAAAAGATTAAGGTCTGCGGACCAACTGTTTTAGATTTTTATTCAATAAGTCTTTTCCACATGTTATTTGTTACAGACCCTGTCACTTTTTGGAGTCTCTGTTATACTGCTTCCTTACCATTCGCCCCTTCCCAGGCGTGATATGGTATTGTGTCCATAGGGAGATCCAACCAATCCAGCCTTTGAAGGGTGTCTTATTGTTTTTCTCTACATCATCTCCTTATTAGGGGTAAGCCCCCACAATTATTCTCATTACTTATCATTCCCTCCTTACGGTGCAAATTCTTTTTTGATTCCCAGGTTTCATTATAAAGACGTGTGCAGCCTGATGAAGCCGTTGTACGGCGAAACGTGTTGCAATAATTGTGGCACACGCACCATGTCTCAATCACAAGGATATGTGTATTACTCTGCCCATTGTATAAATCACATCAATTCTGTATAGAAATTGTATTTTTAATGTGTTATATATGCATCAATATATCTTTTTATAAATCTCACGGACGCTACGGGTCCAAATAAACAAATTGTGTGTATCACATGAAACGTTGTTTGATGAAAAAGTATTTTTGTTGATGAAATTTTTGGCATCCACACTCCAACCAAAGTCCCAACCACTAGGGGATCTGTTTATTGTTTTCTTTATTTCAGTTTTGGGATGGGAGTGTTGGAATAGATCAATGGATAAACCCAGATACACTGTACTAATATGTTCTATTTTGTCTGTTAGAAATGTACTGATTGTAATACATGAACATATTTACAGCATTTAGATTTAAATGTTTCTATGTTTTTTGGAATCTATAGCTGGTGAACTTTTTTTTATAAATTGTCAATACACTATACTGGACAACCCACCCATGGTAACCTATTGCTTTAGTACTTGGCTTATAAGAATTCTGGGAAATACTGGCAAATAGCACAGCGTTCCATTTTTATTGTCATTATTGTTTAAACGTCTCAGGTTGCTGTATTTGAGTCCAGCTTTGTGTTAATTGAGTAAATATTGAATTTCACATTTTCCATCAGCTTCCTGTGTCATCACTCTACTGCTCCATATCACACTACTAAGTCCTGTAAAGGGCACTAAGCGCAGACTTATCTGGCATTTATGTGAAAGGTGTGATGCAGGCTGAGTTTGGAAGAGGTCCATGATTTATTTATGACTTCAGCTAACATATCATTAGTAAAGGGGCAAAATGTGTTGAACACAGGAGCAGATAACTGCACCTATAAGACTTGTTAAACAATGATTCTAAGATTTTTGCCACACAGGCATATTTTATTGGTCTCAAGTGGTTATTCCCAACTTTCTGTAAATAAATGGCAGTTTTAATCATTTTTAAACGGTTTTTCAAAGGCAATTACTCTGATAAACTCATTTATTTGTATTGCATGTATTTATTACTTAATTTATTGTAATGTTCCAATATATACAATGTAGCAAACACTTTTTTTTTACATTAGAGGATACAAGTTGGAAATATAACCAAAACTAAGGTAAACAGAGCCATAAATGTTAGTTTCATAAGCTTTGCAGGAAACATAATTTTAAGAAGTTGCTACAGGCAAAAAGCAGCCTTCATGACACAAAGACATACCAGTCATTTTATAATTTACATGTGTAGAACATGGCAAATAAATGCTGTTAGTTCAAAAACAATGGACATTAAGGCTGAAGCTATACTGTATCTGTTCTTTGGGGGCTAACCTGAACAAGGTCAACCAAGTTCTAAGGAAAGGGATTCCCCAGAAGGCCATTGCCACTGAATAGGGGGAACCAGACCAGAGCCATAAGCTCTCTTGTGCTAGTTTCAGAGTCCCACTCACAGTGACCTTTCACTCATATAAAAAATAAATGCAGGGCAGCTAGCCTTCCGGCTGGTATACAAATGCAATGTTATGGCACCAAGGAAGCCACTTCAGGGGAACAGACACCAAAGCCTCCCCTTTCCAACCCTTAACCAGGGAACACATGGCTTGATATAGGAGCAGCCATTCATTAAACTGCTACCTGATATTGGACGAGCTAGAGACACGGCACTGGTGTGTCTTCAGCTAGCCGATTGCTTTGCATGGGGACCGCAGAGTGCAAAGCAAAGGACATCGGCCGTATTAACGGTCATGTCCGATATGGCTGTTTTCAATAGTGATGAGCAGCACAGGCAATATTCGAATTCGTGATATTTCGCGAATAATTCTACTAATATTCGATTCTATATTCGGAAATTCGAATATTCGCGGTAATACCATGTATTGAAAAATCATAATCGCATCGCAAAAATCTTTAAAATGAATGGTCACATGCTATGTTTATTTTCGCAATGCGAATATTATTTTCGCAATACATGGGCATATTGCGAATATTCAGAATTGCGAATATCCGCCGACATATTCGAGATATTCTCGAATTCTCGAATTGCCGATATTTGCGAAAAATATTCATCATTTGAATATTCAAGCTCAACACTGGTTTTCAAGCAGGATTGACTGGTCCCGCTCAAACAGCGATAGTGGCATATTATATGGACCAGATAGATGGCCGTGAGCACGCACGGCGCTCAAATCGGCCATCGATTCTGCCCATATCTGCAGGTCTGTACCCTGCTTTACTCCACCTCTACACCCACATATATTGGCCTGGTAACCCCCTGGACACTGATAAGAACAGCTACTGCTCTTGATCTTCTTTGTGAAGATAGATGTAAATCTGCTGTCACATGTTGCTGAAGGCAGTAATATTAACTTACAGGCATACCTTGCATTTATTATAAATGTAAAAGTCAGTGCAATCTCGCTAAACTAGAATGTACAAATTCAGATTCAGAGGCTTTACACTGTGCCCAGTCTGTGCAGTACACCTGCACAGGCACAGTGCGCATGGCGCTCACAGCAGCCATACATCTGGCCCATATCTACACATGTGTTCCCTGCTTTAAAGCCAGACCCTAGCAGTTCCAATCTTGGATTGGATAGGACTCTCAGGGTTGGACCCTTCCAAACCAGAAGTTAAGCAGGGTACAGATGGCTCGACATTTGAGCCATCTGATGTACTGCTGTCAGATATCGGCAGAGCTGGGAAGACAGTTTTGCTCTCTCCCCAGCTCAGCCCAGCAGTCTCTAGGCAAAGCAACGGACATCGGTCATATTAATGGTCATGTCCGATATGTCTGTTTTCGAGCGGGATTGAGAGGTCCCACTCAAAAACAGCGATAGCGGCATATTATATGGGCCAGATAGATGACCGTGAGCGTGCACCATCGATCCGGCCCATATCTGCAGGTCTGTACCCTGCTTTACTCCACCTCTACACCCAGATATTTTGGCCTGGTAACCCCCTGGACACTGATAAGCTACTGCTCTTGATCTTCTCACATGTTGCTGAAGGCAATAATATTAACTTATAGGCATACCTTGCATTTATTATAAATGAAAAAGCCAGTGCAATCTCGCTAGACTAGAATGTACAAATTCAGAGGCTTTACACTGTGCCCAGTCTGTGCAGTACAAATACAGGGTATCTGCAGTAAGTAGTTATAAAGGATTTCATTTTGTGAAAGTTTAGTCTAAAGGTCTCCACAGACATGAAGATTTCAAACAAATCGATGTTAGATGCTATAATAAAGTTAGATTTTTTTTTTTTAAATAACCGATAATTTTTTAAGGTTCGATTATAATACAATCGATTTTTCAAGAACATCGAAAGATTTTATTAATTCGATAGGAAGTGATGGGGTAACGTTACTCGATCGAAGAAAAAAATATTTTAAACAAATTCTACTGTTGATTATTGTTGATAAAAATTTATGGACAGGTCTGATAACTATTAAATCGACAAAACGTCCGATAATCATTAAATTCCATGGATCTGACAAATTTTTGAACATGCAATATTCCTGCGATTACGATTACTATTGATTTTTTAAGTCAATCTAACTATGAAATCTTCACGTCTGTGGGGACCTTAACTTTAGTCTTTTTTGCTTTATGAATTAATGTGTCTCCGATTTTCCACACAGCTCAAGATAAATATTGTCTCAGTAAGGCTGATTGAAGCCAAATATGGTCGTCACCTGATCCTGCTGATATTGACAAAAGACCTATGATTAACCAACATTGGCCTGGCAAGAAAGGGGGAGGATGCTGTTTAACATGTATGTTCAGGAAACCCAAATACTTAAATCTATTACCTAAGTTGTGAAATGATGTCTGTCAACAAATGGATTATATCTGCATGGTGATCAAAACTCTGACATATGGTTCAGCAAAACCACAATTTCAAATATATAGTCTGGCCTTGCAGTGCTGGGGTCCCAGGTTGAAATCCCAGCCTGGGCACTATCTGCACAGAGTTTGCATGTTCTACCCATGTCTGAGTGGGTTTCCTCCGGGTGCTACGGTCTCCTCCCACACCCCAAAGACATGCAGATAGTTACATATGACTTAAGCCAGCCATAGACAATTCGATCCGCAGAAGAATTCCAGGCAGATCAACCGTCATGTGCGCTTGTGGCAATCGTTTGGCTGAAAATCCCTTGTGGATTGATCCTGGGTGCTCCAAATATCAATCAGCCAAAGAACGGACATTCTTTGGTTGATATCATTACATACGCTGGTCATCATCCAAAGTTAATACTCCAAAGTTAATAATCATCCTGACATTGGGCCGTCTATGGGCGGCTTTAGACTGTGACAAAGTTAGTTTCATATTCATGACTATGTTAGTGACATTAGATTGTGACCTCCTCTGAGAGACGTTTAGTGATATGGCCATAAATGCTCTGTAAAGTGCTGAGTAATATGTCGGCACCATATAAATACAAGATAATATTAATAATAGTTACAATTATGACAATAGACAATATAAGATATTAATATCAATAAGAGAATGTGATACATTGTGGAAAAGCTGTAATTGGATACCCATAGTATACAAAAATTATTCAAACATTAACTTTATTACATCCTCAGCTAAGAGCATAAAACTTGGGGGGGGGGGGGGGGGGGGGGGGGGTGCCAAGTGTACAAAGCTCTCTCTTTAGCAGCAAATAATAACTTCATACTAGAGCTGCTTGATTAGCTTATCAGTATATTTGGGTGCAATGGCACACTAGTTGCGCTGCACAATGCTACCACAGCCGCTAACTGTGTTCAGTACCAGCAAAACAAATGTATTTTGCACTGCATTGCATTGCACACATTAAAATGCATTAGCAATATTACAAATGTGAGGTTACTGTGAAAGCTACACATCTGTATACCTTGTGTTTAACCCTAGCCGCATCGCAACTGCAGCACGGCTAATGTGAACAAGCCCTAAAGCTGACCTCTAGCATTATTGGGCTATAAAATATACAAGGAAATGTTTTACATAAATATATTGCTTAATGTGAACCTTGATGTCAGTCATATTGTAGAGATTTGAATTCTTCATATGTGAAAGCACAGCTTGGTTATTGGCCCTGGTATACATGGTCACATGTCACAGGATAAGGTATGCTCCTGCATACCTGGAAATAGCAACAATTCACTTCAGTCTTTGCAATTGAACTAAGGGGTGTGAAGGCCATTGTAAAGCAGCTACTGGAGAGGACAATTTTAAAAAAAACATTGGAAAAGTATGGATATGTTTATAATAAGACAGAAGCAGAGGGAGATACTTAGGAGTACTTATTTTAGGTACAACAGTGACTGGTTGATAAACTGCAATCTTACCTACCACAATAAGATCTGCAAGCCCTCACTAAGGCTATGTTTCCCCGCGACGGTGATCATGGCCCAACGCTCCCATACATTTCAATGTAGTTAATTCCACTACAGCGGTGAGGCGTGATCGTTTATGATCGATTGGGGTCGATCACGGCTGCTCGCGTTTGATCACCTACCATCACGCCCAATGACATGAATGGACGCGATCAAAAATTGTCTCAATTAATTGGGATGCGGTTTCTGAACGCATCCCCATTAATTCTCTATGGGCGCGATCAGGGGCGCCACTGAAAATCGTGGTAAAAAGTATCCTAATTGCAGCCGCGAAAAATTGTGAGCGATCTCCATCCGCTCAAGTGGAAACCTTACAGAACGAACACACCCTGGCAACAAATGGCACATGTTATCTATTGTTTTCAATGTATTTGTGCTTCTGACTCAACTAGCCTGGGGCAAGGGTAATGCACTGCACTATAGTTTGAATTTTATTTCTGGTGATGAACCAGCAAAGGTTTTAGCTTTGATTTTCAAAATTAATGGATTATCCCTAATCTATTAATTAATTAAAGGGTCTATTTTCTCTGTCTCAGCTTGGAGTGCCTGTGCATCAACAAGAGTCATTGCCACATATTTATTACATTCACAAGCAAAGGAATTCCACTGTCCAGACTTGGGCACGCATTTTGACAATCATCAACTTCCTTCTTTTTTTTTTTTTTGTTTAATCATTTTTATTTGAGTTTTATAACAATATACAACAAAAGAAAAACACAATCATCAAAACAGGTTTAGACCGAACGTATAAGTGACATAGCACATACTAATATATCAACATTTTGAATTCCAGTGTCACTATACAGAGGAATACCATAGGCTCTAGGGTGTCCATGCGGTTGCATGCACCTCAGTCTTAACAACTAAAACCAAATCTATACCAATAAACCAGTTCAAACACATAAAGCTATTCCCTTAACCCGTCAGGTAACCTTAAGTCGGTATGTCGGAGGGGTCTGCGTGTCAAAAATCCCCACTCAGGTTAGTCAGAGTACGTCCTGGTGTGGGTAACGGAGGAGAAATGCCTGCCATTTGCCCATTGTCTTAAGTCGTGCCGCCAGGTACTGTGTCCGGGATCCCAATAGTTCCTTTTTGCAGATATCTTGCAGAATACCTGTCAGAAGCGATAGAGAAGGATGCTCCTCCTATATCCATTGTAACATTATGGTGCGTCTGGCAGCTAACAGGCACGTGTGTGTCCACCTTGAGTTAATCAACACTGTATAAGGGGCATCTGTCGGGACATAGCTGAACAGCAGCAGAAGGGGGTCTTTGGTCATTTCCGCTCCTGTGATTCCATTAACATATATCACCACCGACTCCCAGTATAGCGAGATCTTTGGACAGGTCCACAAACAGTGCATCAGGGTAGGATTAGTTGTTTTACATTTGGGGCACATTGAGTTCCAAGTGCTCGTTTCCACTTGAGAGGTACGCCTAGTCCCTGGGGGTTTGTATGCTCTGTACAATATACGGTACTGCGTCTCCCTCTAAATCTCCGAAACTGTGCACCGAAACACACTATCATACCCCTTGATAATTGTTTCCGAAATGTCACCTAGGGGGAACTCATTCTCCCACCCTGATTTTGTCACAGGAACCGGCTTCCCGGTGGGTCCTGAACACAGCCAGGAATATAGACCAGATAGATTGTGTCCGGGGGCCTCCACCATACGGTCAAACGCATCCGTGCAGATCAGTAGTGCCCTATTATTGGTCAAGTCTTTACAGTAAGCTGTCGCTTGTAGATAGAATAGCGGATGTATGTCTTCATTCGTCAGACCGTGGCGCGACCGCAACGTGTGCTGCAAGAGAATTTCCCCCTTATCATCAAGTAAGTCCCTGAAGTGCACAATGCCCTTCTCCTTCCATTTGTGGTATACTTTCGTCTGCACTCCCCAGGGAAACAGTGGGTAACCCACTATCGGTAGATGTTTCGAGTGGTAATAGGGCAGGCCGAAAATCTTCCTAGCCTCCCTGAATGCTAGCACAGTATCTCTAATTAAGATATTGGTTTAAATGGAGGCAGGAAGTTTGGCCACTGGGCAGTGAAGGAGCGCTTTCAGGTGCCATGGGGACACCATGGCCATTTCCAATTGATAATTGGAGTATAGAGAAGACTCCTTTAGCCAATCCATGGCATGTCTCATCAGGCTGCCTATGTTATATTTCCTAATAATGGGGAGGTTGACCCCCCTACGCTTTTGTAAATTTACAATTTCATTAGAGCTATCCGCGCCCTTTTACCTTTCCAAAGAAACTTCGTAATTGCTGCATCCAGTCTCTGAACATCAGAGTGCTTTAACAGCAATGGGATCGTCTGCAATGAGTATAGTATTTTGGGAAACATCACCTATTTTAGCAGGTTACATCTACCAAATAGAGACAGCGGGAGGTTCGCCCAGGAATCTAATTCCTTGATGATAGTCGGAATGAGTCTACCGTAATTAAGGGTATACAACGAGGAGGCAGTTTTACCCACATCGATTCCCAGGTAAGTGATGCTCTTGTCCGCCACCACAAAATCTGTCTTGGCTAACCAGTCTCTAGTCCTGTTCCCTGAAAGCAGCAGAATCTCACTCTTTTGCACGTTTACTTTAAAGCATGAGTGACGTCCATAAGTACTGAGAGCGTCTATGATGAAGGGGATGTCATTGGAGGGGTGTCTAGTAAATAAAAGGATGTCGTCGGCGAAGAGAGCACATTTAATTACATGGTCCTGGAACAGTATACCCCCAAATTGTCTGGCACCCTCCAAACGTCTGATCAGTGGCTCGAGAGCCAGGTTGAACAGCAGGGGTGACAAGGGGCACCCCTGCCTAGTGCCTTTTTGTAGGGTGAAGGGCTTGAACAGGAAACCCAGAGTGCATATCCTTGCTGAGGGTGCAGCGTACATGGCCTTGACCAGTGCCAGGAAGGGGCCAGAAAACCCCAACCTGTGCATGACCCTGAAAAGCCATTCCCAATTCACATTATCAAATGCCTTTTTGGCATCGACCGTGAGGAGGGCCACATCGTCTAGCGTGTTGTTATTTGCAAAGTCGAGTGCCATCAATGTTTTTCTGATATTGGCGACTCTGTGTCTTCCCTGCACAAACCCTGTTTGGGCTTCATGTATGATGGAGGGCAGTATAGGCGCTAATCTTCGGGCCAGTAATTTGGACAAAATTTTTGCGTCCGTGTTGATTAACGAAATCCCCTTTTTATGGATTAGATTTATGTGGGCACCGTTGGCCGTAGGGAAGTACATGCCATGCTGCCACAGGTGTTGGTATAGTCCCAGCAGGGGCTTGACAAGATCCGTACCAAAAGTTTTATAAAACTCCAGGGGGAAGCCATCCGGCCCCGGAGCCTTATTATTTGGGAGGGTGTTAATCGCTTCTAGAAGTTCTGTAGCCGTAATGGGAGCATTTAGCGCCGCCAGCTGATCATCGGTCAGTGTCGGTAAGTCGGTCTGGTCAATATAGTTCTGTTGAGCAGTCGCATCCACCCCTGGTTCCCTATACAGATTGTCATAGAAAGCATTCTCATTGTGCATTGCCGAAATAAAATTATTAGGTTTTGAGTTGGCCATCAACCGTCCTGCCTTGTTACCATGCTGGTAGTATCTCAGGGCCTGATAAGATAGTTTTTGGAGTTCATTCTGTTCCAGCCAGAACTCCAACGTAGCCTTGGCCTGGAGGTATTGCTGCTTATGTAGAGATGTGGGGCACATAGTAAAGGCGCTCTGGGCCCCTCTCAATTTCCCTATCACCTCCCTGTATTGTTTATAGGTGTTTTTGCACATAGCACATAGCCTCGTATATGGGCTTTGGCCGCCTCCCAGAATAGTATTGGGTCAGACTCATGCCGTTCGTTGTCACATTTATACTCCGCAATTTTCCTTGACAGGAAGTCATGGAATTCTTTGTCCTCCTTTAAATGACTAGGGTATCTGCAGATGGTGTCACGTCCCCTAGAGCCCCGCTCCAGCAGGTCCACACTGACAGGGGCGTTGTCAGAGATGAGTATGTCGTGTATCTCTGGACTAACAAATGTCAGTAGAAGGGAGTCAGTGGCCAACAGATAGTCAATCCGGGATAGCGAATCATGCGCATGGGAGATATGTGTGTACTGTTTCTCCGTTGGGTTAAGCTGTCTCCAAACGTCGTTAAGGTGGGCGGAGGTAGTAAAGTCATGCAGTGGAGTTGGGGGAAGGTTCCGTCTAGGTCTCGTCAGCTTATGTGAGGAGTCAGATTTCCTATCCTCCTCCATCACCATCACGTTGTTAAAATCACCCCCAACAAGTTTAAGCGGAGCCGGGTCTGTTAAGACCTACTTCGCTAAATCTCCATAATAAGTTCTAGTGGGGGAGTTTGGGGCATAAATGTTATATATGCTGAGCTCTCGGAGGTCCGATTTCAGCATTATGTGCAGAAACCTGCCCTTATCGTCCCTCGTTTGGCTGACAGCCGTATATCGCAGGTTTCTGTGCAGAAGCATTATGACTCCATTCTTCTTGCCATCCGCCGAGGATGCAAACGCAGCACCCACCCACATCTTTTTTAACCTTGTCGCCTCCGACTCGTCGAGGTGGGTCTCCTGCAAAAGGGCCACATCCACTTTTAATCTTTTCAAGTGTCATAAGATCATGACCCTCTTAGCGGGAGATCGGAGGCCCTTTACATTCCAGGAGACCACCCTCAGCGAGCCAGCTTGGGTACGCAGCATACTAAGTTATCTCGCTTGTGGCGATGCAAGAGCAGACATATAACATTAATGATAGGCATTCGTAGTATTGCAACACCGTTCGAACATCCAGACCCCTCTTATTCTTGTACAGGAATAGCAAACATAAACTAAAACAAACCATAAAATGTAACTTTAAGCCGTGCATGCCAGCGGTATCCTCCCGGTGCTGCGGGTGTCCCTACATCCCCGGGAAACATCTCAAACTTGTGGGGCTTCTCTTTTCTCCCATGTAATGCTGTCCTGCCTGCCTCCCCCCGCTCCCCCACCCTTTGTCTGCAGGGTTCAGAGATCGTGCCCAGAAGTGACTGGAATTTTACCTACCACTTCCACTATAGTAGATCTAAGAGGGGAGGGAAGGTACCCAGTGTTATCCCCACCGAAACAGTAGGGAAGGTATGGATAGAGTGAAAGTCCTTTACTCATAGTCCACGCGTCCTCGATTCCTCAACGCCCGTCATCCAGTGGAACGATCAGGTCAGGTGTGTAGCAGGTCAGCGTTTCTTTTGCAGTCTAGTGTCCTTCGTATCTGTCTTTGCCTTCTTTGGAGTCTCAAAGCATTGGCGCTGGGTCTTGGGTGAAGGCTGAGTCTTGTCTTGTCTCTTCAGCGGTGTCGTTGATTTCGGTATACGGGTCGTAGGGACCGGCGATGATTCTGGTAGTTGCTGCAGATACTTTTCCGCCTCTTTAGGGTCTGTAAAGGAGCGATGCGCTCCTTGCTGGTCTTTCACTCGCAGAATCGCAGGATATGCTAACTGAAATTTGACCTTCTTGTGAAATAGGGCCAAGCATACTCCACTACAAGCCCTGCGTCTCTTTGAAACCTCCACAGAATAGTCAGAAAACAGTAGCAATCTGTTAACTCCATATTGGAGGCCTTTTTGCAGTCTATACGCCTGGAGGACCGCAGCCTTATCATTGTAGTCCAGATATCTCACCATGATAGCCCTAGGTGAGTTGCGGTTGGGATCCAATGGCCTTATTCTGTGGGCCCTTTCCACTTTGAATGGAGGTAGGAGACCCAGCAAAGCCGGGATGTCAGTGGTGCAGAGATCTCTCAGTGCTCCCGTCTTGACCGTTTCAGGGACACCAACAATGCGGACGTTATTCCATCTGGATCTGTTCTCCTGATCGTCAAGCTTTGTAGTCAGACCTCTAACCTGCTGCTCTAGGTCGGTGCACTTGACTGCATAGGTGAATATGTCCTCCTCCATAACAGACACCCTCTCCTCCAAGGCAATGATTTTGTCGGCATGGTCCTTTAGCTCTTGCCTATAAGCGGTCAGCGCCTTGGTAATGGCTTTGTCAATGGCTGCTTGAATAGTTGGTTTTAAAAGCGCCACCACTGCCAGGGCGATTTGGTCATGCTCTGGAGAGTTTGAGTAATCGGGAGAGCGGTCAGGGGATGAGTCGCATTCACTTGCCTCGTGGTTAGATGGCGGGTGGCGGCCATCTTGGGCGGATCAGGTGCCGGGCAGGCCCCTCTCGCTGCTGATCTCGATCAGGACCGGGAGGACTGCTTACCCCTCCGGTTCTGTTGGGGCACGGATTGTGTCACTAAGCTGCTTTAATATGCCGATTTTTGTGGCAGAGGCGCGGGAGCTCATCAGGGGGCTGCTCCTACATGTGGCACCGGAACCGGAAGCCTTCCTTCTTTTAATCCAATTAAGCATCTTTAAATACAATACCTATGCAATTCTCACAATACAGAACACAAAGTAGTAAACTCAGCACAAATTCCTGGCACTTCTCATTATTATTTCTTGTTTGCACACATTCTACACCACGTCTGGTACCAAGTGTTAGGTCAGGGATATAACACTAATTATTATTGGGTTTGTTTAGACGTATGCAAAGAGAGATCACACAGATACTTCAAGGTAAATATACAAAATTATATTTAGCCTCCCTAGCGAGGTTGGCAAGTGTAAGTTTGGACCCCAGAGTGCGTCTTCAAATGAAAAGGGCACATAACTCACATCGCCTATTTCAGTTAATTGCATTTGATTCGAGACTCCTCTCCTTGGTGTACATTGTGTGAGGGAATACAGAGTCAGAGAGACTGGGTGTATTACTGGATTGATAAGGGACCCTCATCCAATTGATGAGGTTAATTGAGTACCTTTATAGCAAGGGTGGGTACAGACATGTCCAAATTTACAATAAGATAGAGAGGGGGGCTAGTTGGACCCAATAGTGCTCATTTGCCACATCCCAACTAGATATATCAAAGGAAAAAAGAAAATGTTTTCCCTCACCGTTTAAATCCGGATGAGGGACTTGGGGACTTTAAGGGCAGTATCAGACTTAAGGTATCATCAACGTAAATTTATTGTGAAAATACACAGTATACAATATTTTTAAAGAAATATAATAGCATACATTGCCATTAGGATACCTGTGGGTTACATCACCAATATCATACATGTCTTTATCCTCACAATTTTTCGCTGGGTAGCTTCATCATAGGAGGTATCGACAATATTCTAGATCACATTTCTCCCTCCCGGTCTCATATAGGAACTGTGGGGGATTTAGCGGTTTTTAAGAGCGGGCCAAGGGGCGGTACCTCTGGATGGGTCCCCAGCAGGCGAAAGAGCACGCAAACAGGTTTGCAGGTGAAAAACACACGGTTGTTTATTGTGCAAAGTCCATATACATATGTACATCCAAGAAGGATAAAAAAGTCCAGAATCACAGCAGTCCATATAAGCAACACATGAGATCGTTCACACAGGTACACACAGCGCCCCCGTCACAACACATGACGGGTTTCAGCGGTGGATCACCTGCTGAGCAGTTGCGGGGGTTTTAGTAGAGCAAACCAACCTAATTAGAACAGGAACAGCTGCAGCTTGTCTTACCCTGCCCCAGGACTATTCAACTCCAGCTCCCTCTGGTGGTCAGATAGCAGTACCTGCATATTGGCGGTACCTAGGACCCACATATAGCCAGACTGGATACATCCAGAGGATCTGACAGTCTCCTGTCACACAGACCCCCCCCTCCCTTGTTTCAACCCTAGGTTGGGGACACAAACGCTATTCAAGGATTGAACCCTGGTACAGGGCATCAAGCATTTCTCATCTGGGTACACCGGGACGAGTTGATTGCTGCACTGTAAAGATATAGTCCTGGCAGGGCAGAGAAGAAAACCATCTATTGATCCTGCAATTGTTTCCTTGTTCTGTTAGATCTCAATGTCAATTTGTAAGCATGATCGGTGATAACTCGAACCGTCTTCCCAACAAGTAATAACCTAGAGGGAATCTAGAGCCCACTTCACTAGGCTAATGCATTCCTTCTCAATAGTGGCATGGTAATTCACTCATGTGACTTTAGTTGGCCGGCAATAGATGGGTAGAGGGTAGATCACAGGGTTGTTATTCCCATACCCAAACCTGAGAAATACTGCAACCTATAAGCCCACATACGACGAGGCATATGGTCGTTACCGACAAATTGTTTGGAGAAGTCTGGTGCGTATAGGACCGGCTGCTCGCACAAAGCAGTTTCAGGGCTTCAAAAAAGGGATTTCGCCTACAGGGTACCATTGTAATCATGACGGGGGACTTTTCCCTATGGATCAATTGTGTCAAAGGGATTGGCCAGGGAGGCAAAATGGGGAATGAATCGCGCGGTATAGGTTGGTACCATTTTTTAATAGCGCAATGCCTAAAAAAGGCCCGAATTGTTTTTTTGTTCACGATGGGCGGGTGGCCAGTTTTTGGATCGCCTCAACTTTGTTTAACATGGGGATTTATCACACACACCTTTACCAAATGGTGTAACCCAGTATATTTGGCCTACCTCAAGCCCAATTTTGCACATTTCTTTTTTTTTTTTTTGGATTTGCTTGTGTGAATCAGGCTGTCCCGAAAGTGAATCCAGTACAGCTTGAACCCTAAACAAATGAGAAGAAGCCTCAGTTTTGTACTATGGATGACAAACATCAAATCAAGCTAGAGACAGCTGCATAATTCTGATGCGGCCGCAAATATCTTATTCCAGCGCCCGCTGAAATGTAGGGGAGCATTCTGTAAACCAAAACGGCATGTTTCCTGTACTGGAAAGCTACTCTGTGAGTTACAAAGGGCATCTTTCCCAGGTGGGGGGGGAGGCCAGAATTGGAAGGGGGATTGCCAATACCTTTGAGTAAATACAGGGTTAGTCAGCATATATCTGGCGTTCCCGGGTAGGCGATCAATCAAGCTTTCTTATTACGTGGCATAGGGTGAGTGTTTTCAAACTTCGTGATTGTGGTTGTAACTTACGAAAAGTGCATTGCAAAATCGCGCAAACTCGCATCGGGCTTGGGCAAACTAATACAATAGGACTGGACCAATCACTGACTGGGACTCCTCAATCACCCCTAACTCCAGCATCTTTTTTATTCTGGGACAGGTTTCTCCTGGGGGGGCCTCGGGAAAATGCGTATAGGGTTTAAGTTAATAACCTTTCCCCAGGTTCGGTAAATGATGTCATGTTCGTGATGACTGGTCTGTACCAGAGAATTCTGAAAAAAGGTTTCCGATTTCTAAGTATAAAAATCTTTAAACTTTCTGTGTTGTTGGACCTTAGACAAAGAGTTGCGGCTATCTTGATCTGACGTTGGGAATCAAATCGGTTTCAGTACCGAGGACAGTCGGCACAGTAAGTAGTCTCTGCCACTGAAGGATTCTCTGTCTTCACAGGGGTCTTTATGCAAATTCACATGATAAATTTTGCTGCGGTTTCCGCTTCCGTGGCGTGACTGATGCCTGTAATTAACTTCACCTATTTTATCACAGGACTGTAATAGTGGACCTGCCACGTGGCTAAGAATTTACTCTCAACTGTGTGTGAAACCAGTACCAACACCCTATTCTTCCAGGCGAGGGAGAAGGAAATTTAACGGATACGGGCGCTCGGTTGGTAAATTATTGATTGAGCCAACTGGGGCCTGGGCCATAGTGTTCCTTAACCAATGGTGCATAACCTGGCAATTCTAAATCTTGCATTTGAGGCCACATGATCAATAAACGTTTCTGTTGAGGGGTAACTATCACTTATGCCACGTTTTCTCTAGCAATGTCCAAAACCAAAACAAAAAAAAAACAAAAAACATGACGTGGGTAAATGGCATCCCATAAAGCAACTCAAAAGGGAGGAAGGGGGGGGCGGGACAGGCGGGGGCAAAGGGGGGAAAAAAAAAAAAAAAAAAAAAAAAAAAAAGTGGAAGATGTGGGACTTCTTGATGTGCAAATTCAGAAATATGGTATCAGGCAGGTCCCAATTCTTCCAATTTTATCCACCACTTGCCGCAACATCAGTGTTTTAAACGGTTTGTATTAAACCTTTTCGACATAACCCATCGGTTTGGAGATAGTACAGGAAGGTGCGTGTAAAATGGGGTTTATGCTAAACAACTTGCAAAAGCTCTTTAGTTTTACCCGAGACATGATAAAGGGGGTACTTGAATCTGTAAGGAGTCTCTTTAGGGATGCCCACCCAATGAAACAATTGAAAAAAGCTCCTTAGCTACGGTTTGTGGAGGAAAAGTATTTCGTACAGGGATTGCTTCAGTTGATAGCGGGTAGGGTAATCCATTAGTCACTTGGAGTGATGATTGATGTCACCTAGATGGACTGTCAAAAAAAGGGCCGTACAAAATTCATGGCATAATCACTCTCATAAAAGGGGACCTCAATACATATGGGTAGATTGGGAGAAATGGGATTTTCGGTAAATGTGGCTATGGGTGCCGAAAAAGAATTTTGGCACACTGAGCAGAAAGCACAATTACCTACTCCATTTCCTTAGCTACCCATGCCAATTTAAAAACAGCTGAATGATTTTTCCAGGGGTTTTTCTTCTGTACCCAAATGCCACTCCTAGAATGTGACATGCGGATAGTTTTGTTTTGTTCCAAGCACAGGTTTTACGGTCGGTAATGGCTTTGGCACAACCAGTGGTCAACTGGTCTCCCCTGTCCTGTCTCTGACACCTGTAAACAGATCACTTCTGTGAGTAAAATAAGGGAAGGCAAGCCGGAATCATCTGGGATTAACATAGTGTGTCCCATAGTTTTTTGGACAAGAGTTCTCCCGGGGCCCTTTAGCAATGTGAGATCTTTTAGGTTGTTCAGTGACAAAATTTTCTCTGTGAGCCTCTAAGTCAGAGAATTTAGGGGTTACTGGGTTCTCGTGGACGGGCCCCAGGGATTTCACTGTAATAAAGGACAAAGGAAACTGAGGTGGGGGTGGTATATCCAAGCATCAGAGGATCCCTAGGGTCCCAATACATGTGTCAAGAGGACATTGGCTGATTGGTGCGATCCCAGTAGCTCCCAGAAGTTTTGGAAGTACGTCTTTTCCTACTATGGCATTGTGGGTGTAAGTGTGGGTATACTACACCCACATGTGGTGGACAAATGTTAGCCCAGGCAGGTTGTCAAAGGTAAATCGCAAATAATGATTGTCCGTTCTCTCTCTTAAAAAGTCACATTGGCATTGGCTCATCAACAACGGGACCGAAATTAGCAGCAAAACATGTCTGGTTCTCGTACAGTGGTAGCATATTAATCCTCTTTAGATTTATCATCTCTTGAGGAACAGGGGCCTTGTAAGGCCTACTGTCCGCACAAGTATAGAATCAGTGTCCTGTTTGACTCCCCTTTTACACTCTCTCCAACCCATCCCTTGGGTACGATCTTACCGGCAGCTGGGGGCGATCTGATCTTGGGGGGGAAAGTCAGTGAGTCTTCTGATAAGAGGAGGAATGTGTTAGGGTATCAGTGTGGCAGGTATCTTTTCGGAAGAGATCAAACGAGTTCTGGTCGGAGGTTTTTTTTTTTTTTTTTTTCTTGGGTTATAAATGGCTCACCCAATTTTGGATAGTAGAAGGAAGGTGAAACGAAGGTGTATCGGTCCATGACGACACGTTCCACCATCTGGGGTCACAATGACAAACGTTTCCGGCTGTAAGTCCACTTCCTGGTCAGGTGGATGGAGTATGTTACAATTTGAGATGCTGGGTGGTTTTCCCCCTGGTGAAGTTTCAGTTATGAAACAGCTGAGCCCCGGGACAAGCAGGGTTACTCAAGAGTTAGTGCCAGTATAAATCTTGTCTTTAATGCGTGGTATAGTCCATTGCCTGAGCAGGGCTCTAGAGTCTTATAGTAGGCCTTTTGGGACTTATACCACATAAAAAGGTGCCACAGTTCCAGTCCCAATGCTCTGTAGGCCATTTTTCTTTCTGCAGTCCGTTCAAAAAGTAAGTTCAAAAAAACACCTCAGGGTCATCATCACACAGTCATCTTTGGCATAGGTGGGCTTACCCTGAAAGATGGGTATGTGTTAATGCTGGATCTTCCCATATGAGTGCGGTGCTGTAGTCTTGTAGTTGTTGAAAGCTGTGCTATTAACATGTCAACGTGTTGCTGGAACCTGTGTCATTTTGAACGTTTCTGCTCTGCAAGACGTATGTTGTTGGAGCAGCATTTGCCTGTTGCTGATTGAGCATTTGCCACACACCAACTGACGGAGGAAGAGCTCCGTCCATGCTGGGCCTCTGTACATCGCCAAAATAGATGCCAGGGGATTCGCAACATATGTGGGGGAGGGGATTGATTGCGGTAGTTAGTTTAGAGCGTGCAAGGTGATCGGTACTCTGGATGGGGTTTCCCCAGCAGGCGTAAGAAAGGCACAGCAAACAGGTTGTGCAGGTGAATGAAAAAAAACTGGTTGTTGGTTTATTGTGCAAAGTACCTATATAACAATTATGTAAATCTCAAGTCAGGTTCCATTAAAAAGTTCCAGGTAGATCACAGTCAGTTCCATAATAAGCAAACCATGGAGATCTTGTTCACACAGGTACACACAGCTCCCCCAGTCACAACAACAGGACATGTGTTAGGGTGAAGCCAACTGACTGAGGCAGGGTGTAGGGGTTTTTATAGAGCCCATACCAACTCTTAATAATATAACAGGTGACACAAGCTGGTCTTACCATGGCCCCAGGAATAAGCAACGTCAGCTCCCTTGCTGGTGTCAGATAGCAAGTACTCTGTCATATTGGCGGGGTTACCCTAGGACAACACATATATTCCAGACTGTATACTCCAGATGATCTGACAGCTCCCTGTCACAGAAACATAGCGCATATGTAGTCTCTCAATGAGGATCTCGATAGGTTCTAGTCCTAGGATCCTGTTCATAAATTGGTAGTCTATATTAGTTAGGAGTCGTATATGTTATTATTGTGTGTTTAACAAGGGTTATTAGGTGGGCAATGGAGAAAGGATGGTAGATGGTGACATGTGATGTGTGATGATATGTGAGTGGGTGGTGCCATGTGGTGTGTGGTGATATGTGAGTTGTGATTCAAAGCTAAATATGAGAGTGAAGTGATCAGGAACCAGGGGGGAAGGGTAGGGTAGGGTAAAAGCTTATGTGTGTGGGTGAGGTGATCTGTGAGGTGTGTCACCTATTTGTGTCGGAATGATGTGTGTGAGGTGTGTCTCATGTGAAATGTTGGAGTAGTGTGTGTGTAGGGTGTTCAGGGAGTGTGGTGTGACATGACTATTGTGTGCAAAGAAAACTGTCAAAACCTACTCAAATCAACAAATCAATCAAAGTCAAAAAAGGAGAGTGTTGTGTGCCTGTGTGTAATAAGTGGGTTATGTTTGTGTTGTGTCAGGAATGGATTGTGTGTGAGAGGAAAAGGAAAGGGGGGGGGGGGGGGGGGGGAGAAAAGGAGGAGAGGGATGTGCAGTGTTAACAGGTATTTGTGAGGTGAATGTGTATGGGGGAACCAGTGATCACCCATTTAAACATTGCCTACCTCTTATTCCTATAATCAGTTTCCTGACCGCTGTAGTACTGATCAGCTACTAGGTTATATAATCTAAAACGATATAGATAATAATAAGTGATAAGCGGTATGGTGAAAATAGCATTTAGGGAAGCCACTGCCAGTGAGTGCTTACCTGGGCTAGAAGGGTCTGCTCGCAGTCCAGTCGTCAGTATTAGAGGGATGAGGCAGTTCCATTGTTACTGCCTCATCCTTAAATGCTCCCTGCCGTGGACGTCATGTCATGGACGCCCTCGGGCGTGCACGTGGCTTCAAACGGCGTCCACGTACGGGCGCGCTGTCAGATCCCCAGGTCGCGCCGTTATGACGTAGGCGCGATCTCTCCTAGCTAAGCCCTGCGTGTGGGCGGGGCTGGGGAGATGAGTGGCACTAGCCAGCACCTCTCCCAGCTCATCAACACACCCCACCAAGGCCACACCCCCCGGAGGCCGGATAATCCAGCCGTCCGGAGGGGAGGGGAAGAATACATTCACTGGCTGTCAGTGAGGGGATAGGGTTCAGTGGGTGAGTGAGAGAGATATTTATATCTCTTCTCCCTTCACCAACCTAGCCCAAACCAATGGTCAGATGTGCTCCCTCATCCGGATTTAAACGGTGAGGGAAAACATTTTCTTTTTTCCTTTGATATGTCCAAATTTACATCTTTAATGAGACAGAAATATTTAAGCCCCACAGCATTTACGTTCTGCATTATTCACAGTGTTAAGTGCTGGGAAAGTGCTTTGATGGGTCAGCTTAAGGACATAAACAAAGAATCACTACAAGAGTATAACCAAAGATCAATACAGATACTAAAAGGTCCCCACACACGCAACGAGCGGCGGCCAATTTTGCCACTGACCGCTGTGTGTATGCGCTCGTCTGCAAAATCGGCCGCTGATTGCGGGTGCCCACATTGGTTGGCCAGAGATGACTACTGCCTCTACCCCCCCAAGCCAGGAGTTATATTATCTATATTGGGATGTTTAAAATGAATGTACATTGTCTAACAGAAAAAATGGGTGGGGGGCACAGTTATTTGGTGGGTGGATTTTGTGTATCTCTAAAGAAAATCTGTAATAATGTCAATGTTTATATACATTATTGGTTAATTACTTGTTAGGACTGTTAAGCTTTAATGTTTTGTTTCATAGTTATTGTAGATCAGTAGGGACAGACATTACATGGGATTTAGGTAACATGTTATATTAAGTTGCTAAGGTCACTGCAGACTTCAGATAGGCAAAGGCCCTGTCTTTAATGCCAATATACTTGTGTCTGAATATTAAGAATGGATGTCTTATGGGGTCAGATTATCCATGTTTTTGGCACTTCAGTATATTTGATGTCATTGTGTTTGCAGGCAACCCTGTTGTGAAGGGTCATGCTGAATGGACATCAGTGTAAATATTTACCCCTGGAGGATCCAGTTTATCTGAAGAACATTTCATCTCTGGGGCATATGTTATCATGACCGATGGAAGTATAATCTATTCTGTAAGCATTGGTCAGTTGAAGAACAACAATTTTCATTGAACACTGCTGCTTTGACTGTAATCACATTGAAAGGCTGAATTTGGACTACTGCTGTTACATTTTATAGAACGGAGGAACATACCTGCTATATCCAGAAGACTCAAATCTTGGAATAGAATGGGATCTGTTCATTCCTATTTTGGAGACAGCAATAAAGAGCTTGTGGATAAACCGGCAAGTTTTTTGTTATATTGGGGGAGTGGGGCCATGAGCAATCAAGAGTGCTTAGCCACCTAGAAATGGGCCAAGGACTTCCCATTATACATGCTTAAGATATTGCTACAAAAGCCCCATAGGGCACCTGCACAAGTTTGGCAAGTTGATTTCCAGTCATGAGGAATGGAGTTGGTTGATATCATAAGCATGTGTTTTTGGTAAATCAGTGGGTGGTTGGGGGGTAGAACATGATTTCAATGTATGGTATGCTAGGCATATGATCATTCAGAGTGGGGGGGGGGGGGGATTGTAAGTCCTCATGTTGACAGGCATACTTAAGATGACCACATTTGTTTATTCACTTTCTGACATCACTAACAGGCATACTTAAGATGACCACATTTGTTTATTCACTTTCACTGGTGTGACTGGGACAGTGACTATGACATCACAAAGTTAAAGGTATGGGTAATACCATGTAAAATAGACAAAAGTAAAAGTAAGAGGCAAGGTACAGTGGTTACGTAAGTCATATTTAATTAGTTTTATCAGTGATCTTGATGCAGTGTATTTTTCCTTCTCCCAGGCTGGTGCCAATTCCAGAGAGAATGAAGTTGTTTTCTTGGTGTTGCTGTGGCCTGTGATGGACTCTGAATATCATCACCTACTCAGAATAAACTATTGTACAGACTTTCTCAAACTGCCCAGCTGATGAACAAGACAGACTGTTGAAAACACTATTGATACTGTTCCAGTACTACCAGAAGACCCTTTGGATGGAACTAGATACATTTAAGGGCATAATCATTGTATGTAGTTGTGTGTTTTGCTGTTCTACAACTGAGGTTTTGCCATTGTGTAATTTTGGAAGTAATCCTTCATGATATTGGTGAGCCAGAGAGTGGAGTGTTAGGTTAATAATTTGGGTTTTGAAATTATACAATAATGTCTCACCAATATTACTAGTATATACATTTAAGCCTGCCATACACACGCCGATGTGTGTAGGCAGACTAGTCCCAATATCTTCCGGGAGGCCAACGTGATGACGTCATCACGTTAGCACCCCGTTGCATTATGGGGCCTCTTCAGTCGGCCGGGCACCCTTTGTGTGCCGGCCATAAGCTGCAATGAAGACGCCGTCTTCATTGCAGCTTATGGCATCGGCTTGCCTCGGCTTGCATCGGCCAGAGAAGATCGGACATGTCCGTTCTCTGGCCGGCCGAGCTGTGGGGTGACAGGGATCTGTCGCCCCATGTGGGCACATGCCGATAAGCGGCTGATTTTTTTTTAAAAAAATTTTTTATTGAAATTTTCATTTTTACAGAAAATAAAATAAAATCAAAAACATGGGACGGCAATCAGTAAATACAATACAGAGTATGACAAGAGAGTATACGCAGATCTCCCGGGCTATCCACAATATGTATCACACGCCGGTTATGACTTTATCAGGACGACAACATCTGCAGATATATAACATGTATGGCCTTTCTTCTCGTCCCTTAAGTTTGGCTGTCATACCCTTTAGATAATATCGTAGTAACAACACAAATCAGTAAAACAAAACAAAACGATAAAACACATTGTATCACACATAACACATCCT
>CM070041.1:32225571-32240224 GCA_036250615.1 Ptychadena robeensis
CCCCCCCCCCCCCACACGCTCAGACTCCCATTCCGCAATGAAATGGGGATATCACTGCAAGGTTTCAGATTGCAGTTGCTTATACACCAATGAGAAAGTATGTTTTGGGGCATCTTTAGCGCTGCAGAGGAGCTCCCAAGGAGTGCAGGATGAGTGACCGTGAATATCCCCAAATTCACTATGCGCCGGACCAGGTGTGCAGTAAATGATTGAAGTTCAATTGATGTAAACTTCGTGAATGGTCAGCTAGGGAAGCAACCCCTAAAACCTAACCTGTTAATGCATAGAGCATTGGAAATCACTTGTCCGCCAATCCCCCACTGATGTGTCTTCGCCCAGGATCTTTTAAGAGCAGGAAGAGGGACTTGGTCAGGCACAGCCTGGGTCACTGGTTTTCACGTGTGCCAATCAGTGTTGTCAGCCCGACAAATTGGCAGACAGGTGAGGGCCTTTGGTCCCACTGTTCCACCAACTAATAGGGGATGATTGTATAATATATACAGTACAGACCAAAAGTTTGGACACACCTTCTCATTCAATGTGTTTTCTTTATTTAATGACCATTTACATTGGTAGGTTCTCACTGAAGGCATCAAAACTATGAATAAACACATGTGGAGTTATGTACTTAAAAAAAAAAGGTGACTGACCAGGCGATTTTTTTATTTTTATTTTTTAAACGCCACCATTGTAAAAAAATAAAATAAAAATAAAAAATCGCCTCCATAGAGAATGGATGGATGCAATTCCCGATTGCCTGCATGCGCGATCGCAAATCGCCTCCATTCAGGTCTATGGAGGCGATTACAGTAAATAACCGCAGCCGTCGACCAATTGCGCGTGATCCTATCAATGGGGACAAAGCCCCTTGAAAGTAGTGTAGGCGATTGGCAGGCGATTCTGCCGGCGATTGATAATCACCTAAGTGGGAACATAGCCTAAAGCATCTTGCCGCCGTCAGAACATGAGGGAGTAAACGCTTAGAATGTGCTGAAAACGTTGGCGGTGGGAGACCCAACAAGTAAGAGGCGAGAGGGGGAGCTGCACCCATCTCTACTAATAAGCTTGCATAACAGTAATACGCAGCAGGGGGTGACACAATGTTAGCTGTATTATCTTTTTCATAGTACATGATTTTGATTTCATCTATTCCGAGTGCGGCCCTCATCTTTCTTTGTTCGTGTTGGCTGTAAGAAAATAATAGAGTATCATGAAATGGTTTAATATACTAGGAGCAAAGGGTCAGACTTTAATCAGCTAATTAATCCAAAACAACCTGCTGAGGGTTCCGGAGCCTTTAAATGGTCTCTCAGTCTGGTTAAGTAGGAGTCACAATCACAGGAAAAAGATTGCTGACCTGACAGTTGAGCAAAAAACTATTATTGATACCCTCCATAAAAGAGGGAAAGCCTTTAAAAAGGTAGTTGCAAAAGAAGTTGGATGTTTCCAAAAGTGCATTGGATTTTCACAAGGAGTGGACTGAGGCCGGAGTTAGTGCATCAAGAGCTACCACACACAGACAGATCCTGGACATGAACTTGAAACATTTTCTTGTCTTCTTGTCAAGCCGCTTCCGAACAACAAACAGCTATCCTGCTAACGTCTGTGGTAGCTGCCATTTTAGATTCAGGGTTGGCTTCCAGTCTTGAACGAGCTAAGGCTGCAATAATGCCGGCAGCCACTGGGGGCACCAGATACAATGTGTGTCAATGGGCACAAAGTGAAAGCAGAAAAAAAAAAAAAAACACGTGTAAAGCTGCAGAAGGAGGTTCCGAGACAGGTAGTGTGAGAAGCTGTATGCAGCAGCCCCCGTGATTTCAGGGGGTGGGGAATGTACAGATTTCTCCTCATAGGTAACAATTTTTTATTTACATATTGCTCCAATAATGTGGGGTTGGCTAGCTAGGGTAGAAGTTTGTCTGGTGGGTTAGGTGTGCTTTCAGTCCAGAGTCAATGCACTCGTCTACAAGGAGATTTTGGAGAACTTAACCTCCCTAGCGGTCTGCCCATACCACACCGTTTTTAACAGCGTAGTACGGGCAATCGCAGCAGTGTACACCAGTACACTGCCTGCATTTCCCCCATCCACACAGCCAGCATCATTAATGACACCGGCTGTGAGGGCTGGAAAGCAGATGCCCCTCCATTAACATCGAGGTGTATGAAACCGCCAACCCCCTTCTGCGTCACCGTGACGCAATTGGTGACGCCGCACAACCCCGGAAATGCTGCAGCATCGCCATAGCTTTCCTGGGATATGCGGCTTTCACGGGAGCCCAGCTCATCCAGAGTTTGTTCTACACACAAAATCTGGACGAGCTGGGCTCGTCATGACTGCTAGGGAGGTTGATTGAAATATCTCCCTTAGAATATAATCAGTCTCATGCACTCAATGTAAGGTAGAGGGCATAGGTTTCAATAGGTAATGGTTGCACCACATCCCATTTCCAACAAAAAACAATAACCTTGAGTATTACTTAGTAGTATGACTCAAGTAAGGGGTGGCTAGCCCCTATGTAATCAATCTATTTGATATGTTGGTTTTACCTAGTTGAATTACTAAAATGCAGGAACTATTGGACGATATTCAAATTTTCGCAAATCACCTGTAAACTTCTATTACACAGTATACATGTTGATTTTTTAGATACATTTATAGTTTATAAAATAATTTATTTTTCTAAATTCAAAAGTGAATTTAGGAATCAAATGCAAATCCAAAAGACCCTTAATTGGCCAGGACAATGAATTTTGGTATCTTAGTCAGTTTCTTATGGAGCAAAAGGTCCCCATACACTGGTCCGATTCCCAACGGATTCCGGGACGATCGATTCTGGGCGAGTGCACGCGAAACGATCGTCCCGCAATCGCGTGAAGCCCACCTTGTCCGATCGATCACGTCCGATCGATCGGGGGCACAGAATCGGATCGGACAGTGAACCAACATGTTGGTCTTTCTGATCTGATTCAGCACACATGAGGGGGAGTTGCCATTTGTGAAGGAAGCGATCGGACACGGAATCGTCCAGGAATCCGTGGGCCAAGGTGGTATGGCGCGATCGGACGGACTTAATTGCCCGATCGATCAGACCTCCGATTCCCGCTGACATTGCCGGAATCGATCGGATAGGTGATCGGACAATGTATGGCTAGCTTTAGAAATCTTAAAATACGAGTATAAAGGTACCCATACATGTTGCGATTTTTCGTGCAATTTTAGCCCTTCGGGTAGGTCGATCGTTTGGGATTCCTAACATGCAAATGTAGTCCGACCGATGCTGTTTTTAGAAAAATCGGCTGAAAAGTCGGTCGGGTCCTGGTCGGGTCCCGAAAAGTCGGCCACTTTTAATAGATTCCCAATCCAAGCAGCCAATCGGTCGGTCGGGCTGTGACTAATCGGGCCCGAAAAATCGGGCATCCGACCGACTTTTAAAAATAGCACTGAAGCAAAAATCGGGCGTCGAAATCGAATATCGCATCGGTCCCCGAAAAATCGCAACGTTTATGGGTACCTTAACAAAACTCAGTTTCCTAATCCATGAAAGTCATAAGACCTAAAATACATATACTGCTGTTAAAACACAATGACATCAGCAAACTACACAGGGCTTTCACCACCTTCCTCTGACCCAATAAAGGAACCAGGATATCCTTTTGTAAACTATCTAGATGCGTCACCGAAGTAGGTTTAAATCTTGCTGACATATTCCTTTACAACCTAGCATGCCTCACCAGACTTGTTTGAGACTGGCTTAATGACACTTCCTTTTTTTTACTAAAACTCCTTTGGAACCGGGGTTTACGCCCCCTGGTCCTCTTGGAATCTTACACACCCCTATCCACCTCTTCACCCATTTTCTCAGATAAAGCACATTTATGGTATCCAACAGTCGACACCCCACCATTAACATAGAGGTCTATGTCTCCCCCCCGTGGGCATCACAGTGACACGATCAGGTGGGTGCCGAAACCCCTGCTGCAGCTTTATGGGGGTATATCAGGGTCCCCTAGCGTTTGGAATGAACCCAAACAGCGAACAAAAACTAAACGCACTCCCCATCCTAGCCTAGCCATGCTTCATGTGGAGATAGATGCCTCCCTGGGGAAATGAAGCAGGCCTGGTTGTGTGAACAACTGGCAGATAAATGCTGCATTCTTAAGCAGGGTACAGACGGCTGGATATTCGAGCCGTCCGATGTTCACTGCAGCAGCGTGATGATGTCATCACGCTGCTGTCAGATATCGGCTGGCTGGGGAGAGACAGCTCTGCTCTCTCCCTGGCTCAGCTAAAGCTTTGCTTGGAGACCAGCAGTCTCTAGGCAAAGCATCGATGAGCATTTGACTCATATCTCCACGTACCCTGCTTTAAGCTAGCCATACATGGTTCAATTTAGCTAGATTAGATTTTGTAGTTCGATCAAAAAAAATTGATTATTGTTCAATTTCGACTGAAAACTTCTTTGAAGTAATCAAAAATCGTTGATTAACTTCCGATTGTTACTAAAATCGAATATAAAGGGAAGTAGCCACACACTCGACCAAAAAAAGCTGAAAGGAATATAGTTTGATGATTGTACAAGCGAGAAAAATTGTCAAAATCTTTAGCTTATCTATGGTCATTAATTAAATTAATATACAGCCCTCCAAATCTAGACACCCGATCTCGCAAGGAACTAGCTACCCCAAAGATTTTCTGTACCTGGATGTCCTATTTAGTTAAAACCCTAGCAAAAACAACTGTCAGACTTCATGAAAGCCTTCCAAGACGCCACATAGTATCTTAAGTACCAAGTTGGAGGCTCATTAGGGCCTTAACACTGCTGACCAATGGCTCCAGCAGAAGGCACAGGAGATGATAGGATAACTTGGAGATCATTCACACTGTTGTGTAATGGCCTGGGATCTTCTTAGAGTGGGAATAAGAGTAGAGACGAGTGACTAGTTTAGGGTCAGTGACCCAGACGGTATCTGAACAAGTCCTCTCCTCCTCTTTCTGCTCAAGTTCCCGGGAAAAGACATGTTGGCGAGGGATTGGTGGACAGGGGAGGGCCTAGGCTCCCACTATCCCAACAAATGACGAATGATTGTATAATATATATTGTGGCACATAACCTTTGAATCCAAGATTATGTGCCATGGATATCATCAAAGGCTTTGATGATATGACACACAATGTGCATTACCATACTAACAATATGTTCCCTTATACTTGAAGTAGAATTTAAAACAGGTTTTGTTGTTTGTTTAAAAATTTTGAAATTCCTACACCATTCACCTGATTTAGATGTAAATACCCTCAGATTAAAGTTGACAGTCTGCAGTCAGTGCACATTGTGTTGGTTTTGTTCAATTGTGGTGGTGTATAGAGCCAAAATATTAGAATTATGTTGATGTTCCAATATTTGTGGACCTGACTGTATATCTGTGCTTAAGTCAATTGTAGTTGTAAGCTGTTGGCACCAATCGTAGCCAGGTAAGGCTTAACATTTAACATATATTTCCTTGTATGTGTGAGAGAACTTTCAATCTGCACATTTTCCCTTTAACAGGTCAGGTTTTCTATGAAAAGTGACAGATTGGAACGATCGGTTATATGTTCAAGGTAGGTTTCCTGAGCCCACAAACTCACTGGGCACAAGTCAGCAGAGATAGCAGGGGATTTACAATTTTTTTCTATATTAATTAGTAAAAAGAAGATCTGATCATTGTATACAGAGCAGATTACATACAAATACTGCATTTTAACTTTAGGGAATAAGAATTTTTTTTCCTGAGATGGTAAAGTCTTTTTTAACCTGCTGAATTTATTTCAAAGCAGAGGAAAATGCATCACTAGTTTTCATTTAAAAACATATAGATCAATATTTTAAAGTCGATCTCACAGAAATCTACCTTCCTACCCTCCAATCGACAGAAAGTGGTTAGAATCAGACATGAGATCGATCTTGCTTTGTTTAGTCATGTCCATACATTTACATTTTACATGGACTTAAACTGGCAATGCTGGTCTGTTTGCATTTTTGATTAACAAAAGTAGTACCAAGTAAAAAATCATTACCCTATTTAAAAGCATGTACAAAATACTAACTCAGGGTGAGGTGAGATCACCTCAGACTGAGATAACTTTCCTCTGTTGGTACAGAGGCTGGGGGACTTTAAAGGTCAGATGGGTGGAGGCAATATATGCAATATACAGGTATGTAACAGTGTTACAGAAATGTAATCAAAAACATGAACATAGAACAGTAGGCTGTGTACAGAAATAAACACAACAGCATCAATAAAATACAGAGAATACAGACATGTAGCTTGGTCCTTGGACCAAGACAATACTAATGACTGCTGCAGGATCAACAGTTTGCAAACCACACAAAGCGTGCCACCGACAATGTTCCGGGCAGTGCCAAGCACGATGCCAAGGGATCATGGATACCCCAACGCGCGTTTCGTGATTTAAATGACTTCCTCAGGGGGAATGACCAAGCTACATGTTTGTATTCTCTGTATTTTATTGATGCTGTTGTGTTTATTTCTGTACACAGCCTACTGTTCTATGTTCATGTTTTTGATTAAATTTCTGTAACACTGTTACATACCTGTATATTGCATATATTGCCTCCACCCATCTGACCTTTAAAGTCCCCCAGCCTCTGTACCAACAGAGGAAAGTTATCTCAGTCTGAGGTGATCTCACCTCACCCTGAGTTAGTATTTTGCACTAGTATTTTGGGATGCCGGTCATTTGGTGGTAGGGATTGAGAGACCTTAAATTTTTTTATATTTTGCCTATTTAAAGCATCTTATAAGATGCACCCTGTATACAACGCACCCTATATAGCAAAGCATCTCATTCTTGTAAAATTAAAGGGGACCTGCACCTCTGCCAGTTGGAGCTCCTTGCTGGAATTAAAAGAGATGGGGAAGCGGTCAGTGGCGTCTGCCTCCTCCTAGTCCTGTTCTGCAGAGCTAAATCAACTGCTCATTCACAGAGATCTGGAGAGGGACAATCCATCCATGGATGGATTATATGTTTGCAGATCTGTGTGTAAGCTACAACTTCACTCTGCTCTGAGCAGGGAAGGATCCACCTGCTGGCAGATCATCCCTTCTTCTGTATGCAAGTGGCTGCAGTTTCCTGCTTACATACAGATCTGCAGTCAGATGATTCATCCATGGATAGATTGTCCCTCTCCAGATCTCTGTACGTAGCTGCAGTCCGCTCACATACGGAGCTATCGCAGCTGCTGACGAATAATCTGTCCGTGGATGAATACACAGATTATAAATCTGCAGGTCTGAGTAGGTGATCTGGTCTTCTCTCATACAGAGCTGCGACAGCTTCACTGCTGCAGCTAGCCGTGGTGGGTAACATGAAGGAATATATTTGGAAAAAATAATATGCAGTAAGTTTTTGGGGGTAATTTGTAAGACCTTTAGTGCACCTAACCAAATATCACAAGCTAATATTTAACGTATTTAATATATATTAACTGGCATTGTCAGCAAGTGTGCTCAGATTTTTCATTAATAAAAGTTGTAACAAGCAAAGAAAAAAAGATTTGTAAGATCTTTATTGTGTCTAACAAAATATTACAAATGATTTTTTTTTACTTTTTACAACTTTAATTAATAAAAAATTCAAATTAATTAATTAAAAGTCCACAGCCGCACATGTTCTGTCCATCTGTGCGCAAGTCTCACATTAATCACACTGTGCAGTGGTACCAGCAATCGATGTTACACCCCCTCATCAATATAACTGCACAGATCAATCAGCACTGTGATGGATCTTGCAATTATCTGGCCGTGTATGGCCAGCATTAGATGTGCATTCTTTATCATCTGTGTAATGAGGGTAGCATTACTGATGGGATCAAGGACACAATGTGCATGACCAAGTGCAACAAAGTTATGTTAAGTTTAAATTGACAATGTCGTTTCTCTGGCTGCTGCAGCCATGGGAACGAGCAGTTGTTCTGACAGCAGCTGGAGAAACGACCTGTCACGGGCGCCTGCAAACTTGTGCAGGTGCTTGGCGGGCGTTTAGAGAACAACACCATGACAGGTCTATGGGGCTAAAGCCCAAAAACTGACCGGCGGACACCTTATGTCGTGCCCGCCGGTCGGCTGTGTTAACGCGTCCTTCTGTGAGGGACAGTAATGTTACACTACAAAGATTGCTTATGAATTATTTTCATTGGTATTATATATATAAATGTGTATTGCATATATATTTCTTGTATATAGATGTATAGAATCGTATTAGTTTTATGGCTACTTGATGAGTATGTGTATGTATGTATATGTATATATATATATGTATGTATATGTGTGTATATATATATATATATAAAAAAACACATGTATATTATATATGACTTTCTTAGGTTAAAATTATCTGGTGCAGTAGACAATAGTTCAAGGGAAGATCATAAGAGTCCTCAATCCTTAAGTGAGCAATGGCTAGCGATAAGTTTTCTTAAAGTCACTGACCGCCCTGCCAACATATTTTGGCAAACATGGCTTTGTTAGGCTATAATTGATCATTTCACATATGGAACCTATCTTTTTCCCATGAGAATATCGCTTTAAAAAGTTTTATAATACTATCTTATAAATATTCCACATTATAATGAGAGTGTGTTGGTGAATTTCCATTTCAACTGACCACTCAGGTTAAGAACTCCCCTTAGAATCTTAAATTGCTCAATTTATGCAATAGATTATAAGACAGAGAGAATTTTCGATGATAATGAAGTTGTTTAATACATCTAACCAAATGTACCACAACAAGTAGCAATTTCGATAATCGGTTAATATTATTTTTTGTTTGTAGTTTTGTTATTGTATGTACTGTTCGTTATTATTTTGTTTAAACTTGTATTTTTAATAATAGTATTATGTGAAATTGTTTCTGTTAAAAGCTGTGTATTTCAATAAATTTTGATATATTTTTTTAGCTATACTCTAGTTTGCAGAGAATATAAGTATTTTATTTATCTTTATAACTTCTGTAACTATTTGGCGACCAGATTTCAGGACTGTAATATATGATAGTATTTATCAAATATAACTTAATCTTGCTATTACAATATATTGAACGGACATGCTGTTCCATCATCCACCTCACAGAAACCCAAAAGCTTTATTTATTAATAGTGTTGTATTAAAGATACTCTAGATTATGGAGTGATACGACACTCTATTATTTTCCCTAAAATTTAAATTTTATATGTCGTTTGAAGAACCTTAAGAACCGTCCACTATAGGGAGGATTTACCAATAAGGGAAAATTATATGTTGAAAGCATGCTTGTTTAGAATATCTCATTATTTTCTGCAGAGTAGAATGAATAATTCAGGACAACTTATTGTTTATAGTGACGTTGAGCTGGTCTCAGATTGTGAATCAAGTTTGTGATAAAAAGTTAAGTTGTGAAACATTGAGAAATTGTTTAGCAACGTAACAGGAAAATGTGTAAACTTTACTGACACTAACAGCTGAATGGGGGATTTGTAAGTCTTTGTTCTTTGTTGCCTTGTAGACTACCGAGATCACAACCAGTGTTTGGTTTGCTCTTCGATCTGCATTGTTCATGTTAGTATGCAATCGTGGCTGTCATTCTAAAGTTTCTTTTGGTTTCTGCAACAGTGAAGGTCACAACTGGTGTGTTTAGTGCATTTGGTATGATATCTTTTATCACATAGTGGTGATTTAGGCCTTTATACTGTTGTTGGAATTTTTAAATAAAAGGATTTCCTACACTTTGGTTAAGGAATAATTGGGAGTAAAGTTAGGAAATACAAGGTTTAAGTTGTAGAACTGGGTTAAGACACATCAGGTCAGATGATCCGGATTGTTTTAACTACTTTTGATGCAGAACCCAGAGTAAGTGTCTAAATAAGAAGTAACGTCACTCTTAAGTATGGATTTTGATCAATTTTTATGCTAATAAAAATCATATGAATTTGAAGTACCAAGTCTAATCTATTCCAGATTCTTGGAGTGGTTAATCACCCAGTGTACTAAATGAAATGCTAAAATAGATAAGCTTTTTTTGCTGCAAATAAAAAAAGGAAAGGCAAAACTAAGTTAATGTTTATGAAATTCTTAACTTTTTAAAATGATCTTGTCACAAAGTTAGACAAATGCAGTGACATGTCCTAAATAAGGACAATCATATTCAGAATGTCCCTAATTGTGTCTTTTAAAAAATGTTATTGTATGGGCCTTGAACATGACATAGATGTTCAAAGACAAGCTTTTAATGGTAAAAATAATGTAAGCGGTTGCTACAATTAGTACCCAGTCAGAGGATTCCCTCTTCTGATGTAGATGATGTGTAAGATCTAGAAGGTTTCCATACATGGAACACCAAAATTAAACTACAAATCAAAAGTATTTTGTTTAAAAAGTTTGTGCAAAGGAATTTCCGAAATAGATCACATATCAGTGTATTTCACAATGCTTCATGTATTTGAGACACATTGGATACCTTGGAACTAACCAATGAGCAGAGAATTCTTGTTTAATCTTTGGGTTCCAGTATGTTCCTACACGAATAAACATTCTAAAAGGTCTGTAAATGAATACAGAGATAAATCTCTAGACACTGAAAACATATAGACTTAATACATTTGATTTTTTGTGAACGGGTGCTATAGTTCACAACTGTTGAAAATGCTGGATGCTTTAAAATTAAATCGCAGAAGCTGATGTATTCCTTAAATTGAAATCTTGTGAAGAGCATGCAATGTTCTTCCTGAAGACTGCAACCAAATTATTGATTGAATGTTTTGTTTTCAAAAGTTTAATCTGGATTTTGTTAACCTTCACACATGCTTGTGATAGCCTGACAATTTCTGAGGGCACAACATTTCTCGATATTTATGAAGGAAAAGAATCAGATACAATTACTAATTAAAATACCAACATTAGTATGAGGAAACCGCTGTGTAATAGGTCATATAAAAGAATTAGGCCGCAGCAACGCATGGGAAACTATCAGATTAATAGAAGACTTCATGTCAGATATGTCAGTTAATATTTTAAACGGGATTTATTATCTTTTAGAAGGACCTTTAAATAAGAAAGTTAGTGTTAAAGACAGGGTCGGTCAACTTTGATGGTAACAACATGTATATTGATGAAAGGCCTATTGGTGGTCTCCTTGTCAATTGTTCAAAGATACAGCCATAGTTGAGTTTAAGAAGAAGAGTAAAATTGATAATTCATCACCTGAGAATGATTTATGTCACATGACTGATGATGGTTGTGAAATTGCATGGCAATCTCATCTTTTCCAAAACTATTGTAAAATGTTAATTACTTGGGAAAGAGAGCTTGGTCAGATGTGGAAAACAAAGGGTTAAGTTCCAAAAGATGCCCTGCAGCTTCTCAAGTGTCAGTGCTCATGTCAACAAAGAGACATTCTAATTGGAATTGTAAAGAGGAAGGCTAATAATAGTGTATACATATATACAATGTTAATGGTAATGACTAAGGCTATGGATAAAGGATCATGTTTTTAGCAATGTGAATAACAGTTTTAACTATTTAAATTATATTTTCCAGGTTAAAGATCACTGAAATAGTTCAACATATGCCTATTGGAAAATAATTAATTGATATAGATATGACTAATCTTGTTTCTGATTTTTCCTAAAAGATTAGGTCTTCAAGTTTTAAATGAAAGTGAAACAATGAAAATTGTTTGATGAAACAAATCATTTTTTGGTTTGCATGGCATGAACTTGCATGTAACTATGCTACAGGTTTTATAAATTGTACACTGAATTATGAAATGACAATACTAATTCAATATGTAAAATGCATGCAACAATTACTAACACTACTGATTTGTATTGCATGTCTTCAAAGTGTTTTAATAACATGTGCTTGAGTGAGTGACAAGTGAAAGAGTGTTCTACAAGCCTACAAGGGAGTACAATTACAAAGTGAAGTAGGTGAAAACGGATGTAGGGAGAGTAGCAACAAAACAAGTTTTACCGTAAGCCATGGTATTATATACATATTTGTTATATGTTTGTTTGTTTGTTCATGGTACCATTAGTCTAAATTCATTTTTGGACTAGGAGACATTATTAATTCATAATTTTTGAATATTTTGGGAAGGCATATTTTGGTACTTATTACATGGGCCTGGATAAGTGTTTAAAACATTCACAAACAAGCGGATTTCAATCTTTGAAACATGTAAATGAACAAGGAAAGATAATGATAATTTGATACATCAATAACATATGTCTATTATTTTAAAGGTCCACCAATTCATATGAATTATTTCAAAATATAATTGTTTTTATTATGGTAATTGAAAGACAACAATTATTTATGAGTTCAGGGGATAGAATGAATGTGGTTACAGAAGAAGAAACGTATATATTACTAGTAAAGGAAATATCAATGGTATATACAGTGGAGGAAATAATTATTTGACCCCTCACTGATTTTGTAAGTTTGTCCGGAACAAACCTAGGGGGGCCAAGCCCAGGGCGACTTTTAAGGTGGATTGGAGTGATATGTAGTTCAAGTCGAGGGATGTTGTTGACCCAAAAAGATTTATAGTATAAAATTATTTACCAGAACAATTAGCCACGGGGTATTTCAAGGTACACCACATAAACAAGTCACAGATCAAAATGCAGTCATTAAACAAATGATCACAAGAGTTAAATAGTCCGAAAATTAAATCAGAGTAGAGGTGAAGGATCCCAACGGTCACCAAGGGTGTATCCTACGCGTTTCTCCCGCTGGGGAGGACTTCGTTAGGGGTCCTTGGGGGGGCCTTCCTAGGGTTTATCCAATGTTAATTTGTATCATTCAAGGCAATTACCTAGATATCATCGCATACATGGTGGGTCCACTCATATATCTATGTTCATTGCGTTTACCCATACAGGTATACTTTACTCTACTCCCGTACCATAGTGCTCTGTTTCTAGGCTTAATTTATATAAAAACATCACATCAAACGTCCCTATCCCTTATTGGGTACATACAGAAATACAGAATGTTTTTGCAGGAGATTTGTAGATGGGTCGCAAATGTTGAAGTGAGGTTGCGACGAGTTGTCAAAGCCCGAGGCTATCGCCTGAAACCCGGAGGGAATACCGTACAAATCCACCCGCGCGGACGAAAAACGCGTCGTCGGGATACACCCTTGGATGACCGTTGGGGATCCTTCACCTCTGGATTTAATTTCGGAATATTTTAACTCTTGTGATCATTTTATGTATGAATCTAACATTTTATCTGTGATTTTTTCTGTTGGGACCGTGAAATACCCGTGCCTATTGTCTGGGAAATAATTTTATACTAAAAAGTCTTTTTGTCAAACATCCCTCAACTGGAAACTACATATCACTCCAAATCCACCTTAAAAGTCCACTGGGCTTGGCCACCCCTAGGGTTGTTCCCCCCTCCCCCCCAAAAGCCCTCAAATATAATGTTATACAAAACACGATAGCAGGGAGAAGAAATGGCCTTTAAGGAACTGATACTCGTTTCAAACGTTAAACAATCAAATGTTTATTAAACAAAAGGCAACCAGTACCCCATCAGGTTGGTCCATAGTACATACATAACTATGTCAGTCATATTATTGCGAAAGTACAGCACCATACTTGTCTTGAAATTATTGTACCAACATGTTTCGCCCGATCTAGGGCTCTCTTCAGGATACACAAGTATGTAGTAGTTTTTCTAAAAATGGATTAAATATACAATTATAACATAAATAATTATAAAACATTAAGAGTACATATATGCAATCTTTCACTATTGTACCTCTGTATTGATACACACATCGTTACACTGTCGTAGTTTGGGCGTTATGGACTGCAGCAATAATGAAGTAGATTTAAAAAATCGGTAAAGGACATGTAGGCTGAAGGGTTCCTCAGCCTCCGGGGGTTCCTAGCTTGAGGGTGTCCCACGGTCATTGGGAGATGCCTCTTGGCTGTTCGCCACGACATATAACATATAAACAGGCATGCGAGAACAGTGAAGAAGTGCGCCAAGCAACGATTCAAGGATTGCCCCCAAGAAATAAGACCACGAAGGGTGAGGCTCTCCCTGAGATTGAGGGTTTTCCCCAGAAACGAAAGTGACAAAGGCTATAGAGAGAGGGGCAATCCAGATATAGAAACAGGGACATGAACAGTGCAGGAGGGGAATGGGGATATGTGTTGTGGGGGCCACAGGGGATGGGGGGGGGGGGGAGACCGTGGAAAAATAGGAGAGAGTGCAACCAAGGAGAAACCAAGAAAACCACCGCACAAAAAAAAAGAAAATTCTCATTAACCATGAATGTTCTCCTCCCACTTCCCTGAGGATATGTTAGTGAGAGGAGGGGGGTAGGGGGCAAAGGAGCAAAGAAACCCAAGGTAGGTAGATGCAATAGGAAAAGACCACAGGATGGCCCAGTGCAGCGAGAAAAACACAAACAATATACCAAGGGTCTGTAAACAGGTATCCCCCCCCCCCCTCCACACAAACAACCCCCACGCTCACGCACCCCTTCCACCCACCAAGGACAATGGAATGGAGCGGATAATGATGTACAATAAGAAAATTAGTCCGGAGTGGGTACTGGTCTATATCTCCACAGGGGATGCTTCCGAGGGGCTTG
>CM070041.1:32245430-32255907 GCA_036250615.1 Ptychadena robeensis
TCACCTGGATGTGGTGGATTTGGCTACCGGTTGGTTCCCCTACCCCATTTCTTTTTTCAATTATATTTGAGGCCACTGCAGTGGTTTATCTGATGATGTGCCACTGCGGTGCGTTCTAAGTCAGGAAAACTAAAAGGGAACTTTGCATTTAAGAACATGTGAGGGCCATTAAGAATGGTCCCCGTGGCCCGTCATGTTGGTTTATTTCACAATTGCAAATCACAATTTATTTATTTTACTGTTCTAGCACATGTTGCCCCCACAATATGGGGAGGCGACATAGACCTCAAACTGTTACAGATGGAGAAAAGGCTCCAGGACTAAATGATTTTATTAGCGATTAGCCTTTTTTTATAGGTTTATAGAGTCATTGGGCAGTATGGGACTGTGGGGTTTCTATATGAGCACCATCATGACCAGTCAGTTTATCATTATATTGGTACACATACATGTCGAGGGAGGATGGTGTAATTCCTGTCTCTTTTTTCATTATATAATGTTTTTCATGGATCTTCACTTACTGATATCAGGGCCAACGGCCCAGGTCGGGTGGACCCCTTTGTTCCTTCTTATCTTGTTTTGTATATTATTGTATATATGTATAGAAGGTTTCGACATGCTGGGTGTTGGGAATGTGGTGGTCCTATAGAATGAGTCATAGGGGGTGGGCTATTTTCCTAAATATGCAGGCACCCCTTCAATACCATTGATTCCGTTGGTGCTCCAAAACTTGTGGATGCCTTTGTTATGCTCCCAGGACTGTTTGCCCCACCAGAGGGAGTGGGTTGTGGACCGGTGAAGCGCATATGTGTTCCACTGAGTCTGCACGGGGGCAGGGTGCCCACACAGCCAGGCAAGTGAGACCCGGACAGCGGCGACACTGGAAGTGTTGTTATCGGTGGGGGGGAGGGTTAGATGTGGGCTGCCTTTTAATAATTTGGATTTTTGGCTACTGAGTGACCCAAACATCGAGGGTCCTACACTATTTGTAGTAACAACTGGTCATATTTTTACTTTGTGGATATTGGGTCCATTTCCTACCTGGGAGGTAGCTTACTTGTGAAATGCGGGTAGTATGCCCTTGGGGTTTAAGCTGATATGTCTGACCTGTTTTTTTTTTTACCATCTTCTTTCCATCTGGGAGGAAACACTTTTTCCCTTTGAAGGCTTCCTGTTGCCCATATGGGGCTTTTCATGTTTTTATTCTCCAGACGATGACACGCTCACCACCACAGCACTATATCCAGGATTGTTGGCATATTGCAAGTATGATGTTTGTTGATTGAACTGATGTTGATGTGATATGATGATGTTGTGGATTATTCAACTACTGATTTGACATAGGAATTGCTGTAATTCATAGTTGTTTTTTTTAGTGTCTATTTAATAGGCTGGACAAAAAATGTGTGACATAAACAAAATGCTGTAGATACTAACTGTATATAAATAATGCAAATATAATATCCTGTTTTCTGTTTTGGATTAAAAAATGTTTTATTTATATGGAGGCCCTTTCTATATAAAGATATTTTATCTTTATATTGATCAATTCGTCTTTGTATATATTAGATTATGATAAGGCAAACAAAACAAAAAAACAAAACCCCTGTTCAATTTATATTTAGGGATAGTTCCACTTCGTTTTCTCATAGTTCAATAGAACATGGTATGGAGGCCAAGTGTACACTGTTGTAGTGTCATTTTTAGCTGTAACCTTCAGAATAGAAGGTGAAAATATACTTTTAAAGTAAGGTGTCTATATGCCTATCCCTGCAAAATTAAACGCATGGGCTTTCACTGGTAGTATTATGCTCCTGCTCTCTAGTTGAATGGTGACATTTATATAATGAACTCCTCTGGGATCTCTGAAAGCAAAGTGTTGGGTTTTAGGCATTGGATTTGAGAAAAAACCCACCACAGGATTATATCATGTAAGCCAGATGTATTTACATTCCTTATGGGGACATTTAAAAAATAAATAACATACCCAACAATGGCAGAGTGGGGAGTTAAGTGGGGAGTTAGTTCTTCACATAGACTTCTCGGACGGTACAGTAGAGAGATTACGAGGCTCAAAACTCATGCCAGTTCCAGGCAATCTTGATTGTATCCAAGGAGATAACCAAACTAGGTACCATCTTTCTCCAAAGAAATTTCTGACGTTCCTTTTCCAGCCATTATTATAAGCTGTTGCAAAACCACCAAACCACTCTTTCGTAGTAGCTCCACGGCGTACAAGAATGCAATGAAAAGTGAGAAATGCGAAGCAGAATAGGAATCCCACAATGCAAGTGTCAGCCACAAAGGCAAATATAAATGTTGATGCTTTGACTTGACCTGCAGGAAAAGAGAGAAAAAAAAAAAAAAAAAAAAAAGAAGAAGAAGAGGCATTTGAAATCAAAAGCATAACATGAGTATTCTATAGAGTAGCAGATGGTTTTGAGCACTAAAAATGATTTAAAGACAAATCTGCAGGCAAACATGATCAAATTCATCATAAAAGACTGTTTTGCTGCAACAGAAATATCATAAAAGAAAGAAAAACTATTGTTGATGTTTCTTCGTTTTTCCCCAAGGTGGTGTTGCAACTATTCCCGTTTCGATCAATCGATCGGCAATTGATCTCTGACAAATCGACCTGTGTATGGCTACCTTTAGATCTCTGCTTGGCCAATCTCAATGGGAGATTCATGGGAAGCTCTTTTACATAATAGATTTAATTTAAATGTCCAAAACAATTCAAACTTTTCAACTTGACTTTGATATAGGACATATTTATATATGAAAAAAACATGTGCATGAAGCAATACTTTCTTTTTGTTTTTACACACATACGAACTGCTCTCCTTGTGTCTCCAATGGAGCAGATCCCACAGGTGCAGTGCCGGTGTCCCGTCTAAATCTGCTCCACCTGTAGCACTGAATGACCAACAGGGGGAGCACTTCTAGAGGGAACTCCTATCAACCGGGGAGTCATCCATAGCAGTGCTCGGGAAGCGGTCACCAAGGTGGCTGCTGTGTCCATGACCCCCAAGTCTCCATCGAGGTGTGCTCCCTGGGACCCTTGAAAAGCAGTGGCCGCAAGCCTGTCACCTACTGTGTCCATGTCCCCCCGGTCTCCATGCCCTCCGTCAAGATCTGCTCCCCCTCTAGCACACAATGTCATGCGGGACAGGTCGCATGAACTTGGATGGGATGGATGGCGCGACATAGGGGGCCCATATCTCTGGAAGTCATGGTGTTTGGCTGCACCCATCGATATGAGCTCCCCCATCTATGGCGCACCATTCATATGGAAGTTCATTTGACCTTTCCTGCATGACAATGTGTGCTACAGGGGGAGCAGATCTTGACGGAGGGCATGGACACAGTAGCAAATGTAGCTGACAGGTTTTGCGGCCACTGCTTTTCAAGGGAGCCATAGACACCTCAGCCGCCCTAGGTGACAGCTTTAGGGGCACTACTTTGGATGACATCCTGTGTCCTCCTGTGCTACAGGGGGAGCAGACGTGATCTCGATGGGGGATTTACCATGTTTTCAAAACCGCAGCCAAAACACGCCCCTGCATCCATTGAAATCAATGGACTAACAAAAAAAAGTGGAAAAAAAACTTTTTGGGTAGAACCTCTTAGCCTCGAGTTTACTTTTCACCAGCCAGAGCTGGGCTACCACTCAGGAGATTAAATATGAAAAATGTTATTTACCTAATATCAACATCATCCAAGGCATAAGAAGAAGAAAGAAGCTGTGAAGACTGAATCCCTCATGAAGCAGTTCCATAAATATTTCTGCATTGAGGATAGTGGCAAGAAGCAGAGCTAACCAACCATAGAGCAAAGCACAGAAGAAATATCTGTAATTGCCAAAGCCAACACATTTTCCAAGTAATGTACAGTGGTGATCACGACGAAGAACACACACGTTGCATGTGTAGCAATGGTTACATCTCGGTGGGATGTGTGTCTGGCAGGTATAGCAGTATCTAGAAAGAAAGAAAGAAAAAAAAGGTTTACTAATCATCACTGAAATGTACATAAATAAAAGTGCAATAAAATCTTCTTAACCTCCTGGGCGGTACATCCCTATCGCGCCGTTGTCAACAGCCCCCCTGCCCACCGCCATCGATGACGGGCAGAAAACCAATACCCCTCCATTAACATCTAAGTCTATGGAGCCAAAGGCGATCGGCAGAGCCAGCGCCATTTAGAATTGCTGTGGGTTCACCAAGCATAGGCAAGTATGCCCGCTGCCACTCAAAAAAAAACTCTGCCCGGAGGTTAATGGTTGTAGTGTAAAGCCTATTTCAAGGAGGTGATTCACCAGATCAATGCTATAGATAGTACTATTCTGAAATGAAGCATCACAGACATTTTCACAGAAATTTAAAGTATGATATAATGTCAAGGACTAATTTAGATTAGATTTTTACCCCTCATGTCAGTGATGGTGCCTTGGACGTGGGGTTGCCTAAACCATTAGCCTGTAATGCCCAACCACCATAAGGGTCATTGATGACACCAGGGAAGTGCAGGCAGAAAAACATTTAAAGCAGATTACATTGCTATTGTTTGAAGTTATCTTACTACTTTTTAATAAGAAATACACGTGGAGGCTAATGTGTTTTTGTGGGTGGTAGCATATGAAATGTCTGACTGTGAATGCAAAAATGTAGAGGCTCCAGGGGACTTTTGCAGGGTGATGTAGCCACCCCAGCGGGAAAAAACAATTAGAGGGAACAGGGGATGAAATCATGGATACTTTATTTATAAAACCTACCAATACATTTCAGTAAGCACCAACCACGTGACAACAGCCACGATACTCACAGCCATCCTTGGCCAACGCTGTCATGTTCCAGGAAGACACCGGCAATGGTAGAGTTACTCTTCACAAACTTCACCATGTTTCCCGCCACATTGAAGAGGAGGAAGGATGAGAGCAGCAGTAGAGGGACCTGTGCGCTGCTTGTACTGGACAGAATGACATAAAGCATCTCCAGGGCCACAGAGGACACGAGCACACACGTCCCACACACAGGCACCACCACCGCAGGGTCCCAGCGACTCATCTGCAAAATAAATAAACAACCATAGTTCTCTTCATCACCTCATACACACTATAGTGACCCCCAGGGCACCCATCACTCACCGTGCCAAGCCCGGATATAGAGATAGCGCTACAAGTTTGACACAACACAGGAAGTCATTACTGGACAGTATTGACGCGATCGCATCCCCTTTCCTTTCAGTCAGCCAATAAAGTGCCACCTTAGCTAATACACTTCCATAGGTAACCAATCGCTGTGTATAAGGTGGTTTCGTCCCGCCCCGTACACCATGCGTTCAGCCACAGAGAAGGGGAAGTGGGCGGGTCTGCTGTGTTGTTTCCATAGTAACCTGTGCTTGTAACCTTTGTAGCATGACTGAGAGTGTGTGATACAGCTATGCAGTACAATGTGTGTAGAAAGAGGTGGTCTTAGATAAATGGCGCTATAGTCAGTATACGTATGTTTATTTATCCCTCGGGTTCCAGGTGACCTGGTCACTACTAAACCCATTCTGCTAGAATGGTTATCTCACCCGATATCTGTGCAAAGTGAGAAGCTAGTCATACACACATTTATTTATGCAGTCCAATACAGACATCCCTCCTGCCGGCTGACCAGATCGCAATGTCAGTGGCCCTGACATTACATTTTCAGTTACCTGAAAAATACCTGAATTTACCTCCTTGCTCTGTCTGTGACAGTCGCCACATTTATTAATTCCAGTCTTTTTAGGGTTAATGAACTGCAGGAACCCATATGGCCACTAGAGGCCACCAAATGTTTTTATCAACTAGTTTATATATTGCTAATTGTCTCTCAGAGCAGTTTGCAATGGTGAAAACGTAGCACCATAGGCATGTAAAGTGGGCATGACTGATTTCTATTTTCTTAGGGTATGTTTCCACTGCGTTTTGTGATCCGTCGGGACTCCTACAGTAAGCGCAGTGCACAATATCTGCCCGCCGGATTCTCTGTTCAAACAGCTGCGCCGTTGCGCGACCAAATTCGACTGTGTGAACAAGCCATTTCAGTTCCTTTTTTCCTCATTACTGTACACACAGCACCCCATAATGACAGAAAAACACAGCATTGTAGATATTTTTGCAGATTTATTAAAAAAGAAAAACTGAAATATCACATGGTCCTAAGTATTCAGCCCCTTTGCTCAGTATTTAGTAGAAGCACACTTCTGATCTTATACCACCAAAAATCAACAACTTTCTCACCCCTGGATTTGGGGGTCCTCTGCCATTTCTCTTTGCAGATCCTCTCCAGTTCTGTCAGGTTAGATGGTAAATGTTGGTGGGCAGACATTTTTAGGTCTCTCCAGAGATGTTCAATTGGGTTTAAATTAGGGCTCTGGCTGGGCCATTCATGAACAGTCACAGAGTTGTGAAGCCGCTCCTTCATTGTTTTAGCTTAGGGTCATTGTCTTGTTGGAAGGTAAACCTTCGGCCCAGTCTGAGGTCCTGAGCACTCTGGAGAAGATTTTCAGCCAGCACATATCTGTACTTGATTGCATTTATCTTTCACTCAATTTCAGCCAGTCGGCCTGTCTCTGCACCTGAAAACACCCCACAACATTATGCTGCCACCACATGCTTCACTGTTGGGACTGTATTGGACAGAGCAGTGCCTGGTTTTCTCCACACATACTGCACACATACAGAATTATGGCCAAAAAGTTCTATCTTGGTCTCATCAAACCAGAGAATCTTATTTCTCACCATCTTGGAGTCCTTCAGGTGTTTATTAGCAAACTCCATGCAGGCTTTCATGTGTCTTGAACTGAGGAGAGGCTTCCTTCGGGCCACTCTGCCATAAAGCCCTGACTGGTGGAGGGCTGCGGTGATATTTGACTTTCTACAACTTTCTCAGATCTTGTGACTCTCTGGAGCATCTCTGGAGCTCAGCCACAGTGATCTTTGGGTTCTTCTTTACCTCTCTCACCAAGGCTCTTCTCCCCCGATAGCTCAGTTTGGCTGAACGGCCAGGTCTAGGAAGGGGTTTGAAGGCCACTGTACTCTTAGGAACCTTAAGTGCTGCAGAAATGTGTTACCTTGGTCAGATTTTTTTTTTTTTAAACAATAAAATTTTATTGAGAAAGTAATACAACGTATCATCAGTGCGTATCTCAAAACAACATTTTTAACGCTCTATTGGCACTGTAGGATTAAATAGATGCATTGTGAGTAAGAGCTCTGTTTATATGTCTGTACTGTGGATACAACCAAAATCAACAGCAATAAACAACAAAAGAGAGAAAAAAAAACATGGCAAAAATAAACATTAAAGCGTTCAAGGACATACAAAGAGGAGGTTAGGGAGAGGGAGAGGAGGGAGAGATCTTAGGATGAGAAAAAGACGTAAGGGTGATCAGAAGAAGAGAGTAGGAAGGAAGGAAGAGAGAGGAGCATACGAAAGAAAGAAAGAAAGAAAGAAAGAAAGAAAGAAAGAAAGAAAGAAAGAAAGAAAGAAAGAAAGAAAGAAAGAAAGAAAGAAAGAGAAGCAGGATTGGCACTATGCGATGTGCGAATTGATCAAGTTAATTCACGATATCCAAGCAATGAAATCTGAGGATTCCACGAAATTAGCCCATACCACCCATGTTTCAGTGTCAACGGAAGCGCGATCTTGTAGATGTGCAATAGATAGTTCTATACGTTGGATAGAGTCTAGTTCAGTTGTCCATTCTTTAAGTGAAGGGATGTGTGTGGATTTCCAATTCCGGGGAATGACGTGTCTGGTGGCAATAACAAAGAATCGTAGCAGACCCTTCTTAGCTCTGGACACCGGTCCCGGGAGACTGGACAGGAGAGCTAGCTGAGGGGAGATTTTAGTGTCGGATTGTGTCAGCTTATTGAACAATTGTAAGATTTTTTTCCAAAACATCAGAGTCGGCGGGCAAGACCACCAAAGGTGTACCAACGTCCCTTCGGCTGCACCACACCTCCAACACATCTTGAAGACTGACGGCAGATATCTGTTAATCATTGTGGGATACCTATACCATCTGGATAGAATTTTGAAATTTCGCTCCTGGGCAGTGCTGGAACAGCTAATGGAGTGTGAAAGGGCAAAGATTTTAAGAAGCTCTCTATCTGAGATTGTGCATCCCAATTCTCTTTCCCAAGAAGCAACATACCGAGGTCTGGACGTGAACACCGCTTTTAGTAGTATGTCATATATGAGGGACAGACAGTGTGTAGGTGCAAATGATAGAATTTAGTAGAGCTATGTGGCCAAACCACATAGTGAAGGCCCTATTCCAGGATTTGAGTCTGGCACAAACAGATGCCAGGAGTGGTGCATAGTTAAAAGAATATAAAAGGGAGAAGTTGCTCGGAATATTCACTCCGAGGTATTTTATATGGGTTTTTGCCCAGGAGAACGGGAAAGACTTTTGTAGAGAACCTATTCTATCATGTGTTTACGAAATATTAAGAGCTATAGATTTCTGTAGATTGACTTTAAAGTTACTGTGGGTTTGGAATGTTTGGAATTCCGTTAAAAGATGGGTGAATGCAGTTTGTGGATTAGTTACATATAGCAACATGTCATCAGCAAAAAGGCCCAACTTATGATGACGGCCTTCCATCTGGATGCCACGTATCAGGGGGTTCATGCGAATTACATTTGCCAAATGCTCCATACAGAGGATGTTTAAAAATGGGGACAGGGGGCAGCCTTGTCTAGTACCATTGTATATATGAAAAGTATCAGATAAAGCCCCATTGATCCTCAGTCTTGCTGAGGGTTGATCATACAAGGCTAATATTTTGGATAGAAAGGTTGTTGGAATGCCTATCTGTGATAGCGTTGCTTTTATAAAGTGCCAGTCTAGGCGATCAAACGCCTTTTCCGCATCTATCGATAAAAGCGATAAGGGGATATTCTTCTTTTTGGCATAGTCTATGAGCATAAGTGTCTTTATGGTGTTGTCCCTGCCTTCTCTTCCAGGGACAAAACCAACTTGTTCTAAATCAATCATTGTAGGGATGTGGGGGCTGAGTCTATTCGCTAATAATTTAGCATATATTTTTAGGTCAACATTTATGAGTGAAATGGGTCAATAATTAGTGCATTGGGCTGGGTCTTTGTCAGGTTTCAAAATTAGAGTTACATGTGCTTCCTGAGATTGTCTAGGAAAGGGTGTGTCTTCAGAAATAGCGTTAAATGTGTCCGTCATGAAAGGGGATAGGGAGTCTAAGAATGTCTTATAAAAGATGGTAGTGAAACCATCCGGGCCAGGGCTCTTTCCTGTTGGTCAGATCTGTTCCTTGCCACAATTCTGTCTCTGAGCTCTTCAGGCGGTTCCTTTGACCGCATGATTCTCATTTGCTCTGACATGCAGTGTGAGCTGTATATACACACACACAGCTGGACTCAAATGAAGGTGTAGAACCATCTCAAGGATGGTCTGAAGAAATGGACCACACCTGAGATAAATATATGAGTGTCACAGCAAAGGGTCTGAATACTTAGGACCATGTGATATTTCGGTTTTTCTTTTTTTAATAAATCTGCAAAAATGTCTACATTTTTTTTCTGTCAAAATGGGGTGTTGTGTACATTAATGAGGAAAAAAAAACTTAATAGATGTTAGCAAATGGCTGAATACTTTCTGTACCCACTGTATACAGTAACGCAAGAAGTTGCGACAGCCAATCTTTCCAGATCTCCTAGCTTTTTTGTCCCAGGCCATTGTCACAAAGCCAAACACATTGCTCACAGTTCCAGCATATACAAAGCCAAAAGACATAGACCAGACAGATGGGCAAATAAAACTGCCCTTTATTTTCTCATGCTGAGATAGACAGAACACAACAGCATAGGAAGTGATGCCTTTGTTCCTGTATGTGTCATCCTGCAGTACCGTGAGCAGTCACTAGATGGCTGAATGCAGAAAACACATCTCCTGGGACTTTAGAAAGGAATATTATGACATCTTCCTTCCCAAGTCTCTCTGCACAAAGCAAAAGAGGGCATGGCAGTGTCGCAACATCATCAGAGCGGAGATGGAATGAGGACCATCAAGATTCACATGACCCTCTTTTTATATTTCACAGTTGGTGCAAGACACTAGGGGTTGTACACATGTTCAGTTCTCTGTCTAACCATAAATTGACCAGGTGTGAAAAGCAGAAAATCAGATTTTTCATCCTGACTGATTCTTTGCCAATTTTGTGCCTGTAGAAGCCTATTTTAATTTGTGTCATGTGATGTGGGTCACCTGATAGAGTTGCTTAACTTTGTCCATGTCTTCCTGCTATCTTTCAGAATAGAAGCAGCATGACGTGCCCCAGGGCCGCCGTCAGGGGGGGACAGGGGGGACTCCCGTCTCGGGCCCAGGCCGCTAGGGTGGCCCAACGATCAGCACGTAGGGGCCCCGGATCGGCACAGCAGCCTCTGCTCACTGTCAGCCCGGA
>CM070041.1:32264007-32275672 GCA_036250615.1 Ptychadena robeensis
GCCGATTGGCGGCCGATTTTGCCGCCGACCGACAGCGCGATCGCTCACGCCTGTCGGTCAGCGTAAAAATTGGCCGCTAATCGGCGTGTGTATGCCAGGCTTAAAGACCCTCATACACTTCTTGATCACACCATACAATTTTCATTAGATCTAAAACTATGTAGTATAGTGGCCTCCCTGAAAGAATTCATAGTGATTGGAAGGTTTAGCAAGGTCCTTATATTACGTGGTAGAACCAAAGTTGATTGTACAGAAATTGTATGGAAAGATTGTAATTTGTATGGGGGCCTTTAGTGTATTTTGGTGAACCTGTAGTTCCATTTAAAGTCCCCCATACACCTTAAGATTGATCCATACAATCTCCATTAGATCTTCCAACAACTGTGTAGTATAGTTGCCTCCCTGATAGAATACATAGTGATTGGAAGGTATATATCACTGCTATGTAGTGTTGGGTCCTCCCTGATAGAATACATAGTGATTGGAAGGTATATACCACTGCTATGTAGTGCCGGGTCCTCCCTGATAGAATACATAGTGATTGGAAGGTTTAGAAAGGTCCTCATATTACATGGTTTTGGTAGAACAAAATTTGATTGTACAGAAATTGTATGGAAAGATTGTAAGGTGTATGGGGGCCTTACGTTATTTAAAAATGTATGTCAAGGGTGTGGCACAGACTAAAGCCCCCCCATACACCTTACAATCTTACCATACAATTTCTGTACAATCCACTTTTGTTCTACCAAAACCATGTAATATGAGGACCTTTCTAAATATTCCAATCACTGTGTATTCTATCAGGGAGGACCCGGCACTACATAGTTGTTGGTAGATCTAAAGGAAATTGCATGGAGTGATCTAAAGGTGTATGGGGGGGCTTTACATATACCAACACTCACACTGATACTTTATTTCAATAGTTGCTTAAGGGCCATTTCAGACTATAAATGCAGCATTCCCACATGTGGTTTTTTTTTTTTATCCTTTTTATAAAAAAAAATTTCAACAGTTTACAAACAAATAATATCATTTAATGGAAAAACATTGCAAGTAGCTTACAAGCTTGTTCAGTTCTATCGTGTTTACATAGACAATACAATGTTATACACATCGCACAAATAAAAACAGGTATTAAATCGGTGCTAGGATTGCTGGTTTTGAAAAAAATAACAATAAACACAATGCAACAACAAAAAATAACATTCCTAAAGCTGGGCATAGACGTCTCGATTTTCCTGCGTTCGATTTTTAAACCGATCGACCATTCGATTCCGGAATCCATTTTATTTCCAAAAATTATCGCAAACTGCAACATATGATGTCCTCAATTCCTGGACGATTCTATCCTGAAAGTTTCAATATGTCTTGCACGCACACATTTATGGGTTTGGAGTGGTGTTAGCTGAAGAACTGGCCAGTAGTGATGGCCGAACTTCGGCCGTGTCCGTCTGCGAACGGGCGGAGCGGACTTTTAAAAAAGTCCGCCGTCTGCCCGTTCACGGACACATTCAAATTCCCCGCCTCTAGGCGGGGAATTTGAATCGGAAAACCCGGATGTGACGCCCCTGGAACGCATAGTTCCTGGTTGTGTTAACCGGATGTGACGTCACTGACGTCACATCCGTGTTTACGAGCCGGAATTTCTCTACCCGGTCTTCAGTGAAATATTCTTCCTGCGACGGGATCTCGCTGCTAATGATCCCACCGGAGGAAGAATAGAGGGCTCCTTCTCGTCGGCGGACACGGCGGGTCGAACACCCGTACTGTCTGCCGGCGAGAAGGAGGGCGAACAGGCTTGTTCGCGGCCGAACTGTCCGCCTTGCGGGCAGTTCGGCCATCACTACTGGCTAGTGACCAACAGCACACAAACAAAGGTAATTTCCACAAGATTCATAGATTGATCGCTTAAAACGATCGCATGAGACAACTTACAGCACTCGATTTATGTGCTTTTGACTAAATTTTTCAGAACAGAACAAATCCATGCACGATCGATTTTACATGATTTAGGGCAAAATCAATGGATTGGACACTTTGGACATGCATCAATTTGTATACTATGAATCCCACAATCGATTTTGTTAAACGATAGCACTAAAATTGAACAGAAAATCAAGACGTCTATGCCCAGCTTAAGAAATAATCCTATTCTACATCATAGACAATCCTATACGCACTCCACGTTCTATTGCCATCGCCTATCATTCGGTCATCTTGTGCCACTCACACCTATCAGTCTATTAGGATGCATAGTGCCTGTTCATCTCTTTTGCATTGGGTTAATATAGTCAAGGAAGGGTTGCCATTTCCTGAAGTACTTTTTCTAAATAGTGTCTCCCCTGATTGTATAGTCTAATTGCTCTTTCGCATGCATAGCAGACAATTGAGATATCTGGGTAATCATGGGAGCCAAGAGCCAGTTACACATTATCGCTCTCTTAGCAGTAAGCAGGCATGTGTGGATCCACAGTGAGTTTTTTCGACATACCAGGAGCAGGTGTCATTTAACTGAAGAGCATTAAATTGGATCCAGGGGCACATCTTCCCCTACGTCGAGCATTTTGGGCATGAGAAATCCCATTCTTTGTTTCCATCTGGAGAAGTAGTTGTCATACCTGGCAGTTTGTATGCTCTATGCATAATACGAAACTGCGTTTCCTCTCCATATTTCGAAAGGTTGTGCATTGTCTCACTGTGTGGTATCGCCTCACTATGTAAGTGGTCACATCCTGATCTGGGAATTCCTTTGCCCAGCCAGTTGGTGTCAGTGACATTTCACCTGAGTGGGAGGTGCGCTGTAAGCAGTTATAGAGGTCAGTCAGTCTGTGAAAAAGTGCCCTGTTATTTGTGAGAGAGCTGCTGAAGCTCATTAATTGCAGGTAGTATAACGGGTGTGCCTCTTCAGATGTCAGTCGGTAGCATGCCTGTAGGGCGGACAGAGGAATTGGGGTGTGGTTGACATCACAGATAATGTCTATTATGAGTGTCAATCCCTTTTCCTTCTATTGTCGATATACTGCAGCTGTAGTACCCATGGGGAACATGGGGTGGCCTACTATTGGTAGGTATCTGGAGAAATGATGAGGTAGTTAAAGAGTTTCCTGGCCTCCCTGAAAGCCACCACAGTGTCCCTTATCAGTATGTAAGTCTTTAGCAGAGGTGGTATTTTCGCTATAGGGCAATGGAGCAGTGCTTTAAGGTCCCATGGGTAAAGCCTGCCATACACAGACCGATCGGCGGACGATTTTGCCACCGACGGGCGTGCGTGCTCGCGGCTGTCGTTCGGCGGCAAAATCGGCCACCGATCAGGGGTACCGACAGATCCCTGTCACCCCACAGCTCGGCCGGCCAGAGTCCGATGTTCTCTGGCCGATGCTGGCCGATGGCATTAACTTCAATGAAGACCGGCATCTTCATTAAAGGTAACGGCCGGCACACAAAGGGTGCAGCCTGCTAAACAGTTTAAATTGAAGTAATATCTGCTGTGTTTGAACGACTCATTTTCAGTCTGCTTAAAATTTGCATGCATTTTCAATTTTCAGCATCTTTCTCTTTGATCCCTGTCTCATATGGTACCTCTGTCAGACACTGCAGCTTACAGTTGTAATTCTCCCTTCAGTGGTGCTGTTCCTTCGATAAAGTCTCAATACTGAGTTCCAGGTACCAGGAAAGTGCAAATCACTTGCTCAGTTCTGGTGCCAGTATGTAAACATGGCTGGAGGGATCTCTTCTTCATTGAGGTAAGACATCCTGCCTGATTTGAATTACAAATTGGAAGCTAATCAGGAGATTCCCTGATAATTGTACCTTACAGGGACTTTTTGAGGTGCTGGTTAGGTCAGTTACAATATCGTCAACTCATAATTTTGTCGTATAAGATAAAAGGTCTTTATTGTGTTAACAGTCGGACCATAAATATAAGTGCAAACAGAAAGAAAAAAAATTGTTCAATTCATACAAATCGATAATAACATTGGTTAAGAACACTATCCAAAAGGTACAATTAGTAAAAGAGTTTATACATGACCATACTGTACATAAACAACTGTCACCAGCCCATCTTAGATAATATCTGCCTCCAACATGTTTCGCCTTGATGGCTTCTTCAGGGAGGTTTTTTTTCCCTAGAATATAAATATATTTAAGTTGGAGAAATAACTTGGGTCACAGTGCGAATGCTAGTACATAGAAATGGCATCGTTTGTGAATTGTATGGTAAGGTATTCATTAGTTAGGGTATTCACATCTCAGTTTAGTCAGTAATATACTATGCCATCCAGTTTAGACATCACCTTATTTTACAATTAGACCCATATGTATACATCCGGAGTAAATGCTTTCAGAAGATATATGTATCACTTCACATGATTACTAAAAAACTTAGAATTTCAAATCAACCTTTTAGGCACCCTGGCTCTGGGGATACATGCTTGTCGTTCCCCCCAGTCCCCCCTCCCCATTCCCTGGCAATATTGCCTAGGCCTGTCCCCACTTGCATGGTCGGCAGTGCGCGTTTTGTGATGCGTTTACGGAGGCGGACATTTTTTTTTATGCTTAAAGGGTTAGCTTCTTCTTCTTTTAGTTTCACAGTAAGCAGAAAGGAGTTCACAGGAAGCTTAGGGGTGTAAACATAAAAATTATTAAAATGAGCTGCAACCGCCCCCGATCACCCCGGATCACACCCATAGAAAATGAATGAACACAGTTACAAATCGCATTCACATGCGGTTTTTGACCGCGAACATTCATGTATATGGGTATGATCCAGGGCGGTCGGCCTAGGTGGCCCACGGCCAACTGCTCAAGTGGGGACAAGGCCATTTAAATTAATGGAAGAAGCAAGCAGAGGAAGAAGCAAGCTTTTGGGATGTCTCAGATCCCTTCTTCAGGATTGATCATTAAAGCCTCCCATACACACTTTGATTTCCACCTGATGCACACAGAAATTGGCTGTAGTTCGGCCAGACATGTCCGTAATTCTTAGATCCACATTCAAAGTAAGTGGTGGCACACAAAGGGTGCCCGGCCAATTCTCAACAGGACCGGTCAAGCGTGATGACATCATCATGCACGGTAGATCTGATGCAAAATCTCACCAAAATCTAAACGTGTATGGAGGGCTTAAAGCTGGCCATACATGTACAGATTTGGAGAGAATCTATATTCAATTAGATTGAATAGCCCAAATTATTATCGAAATCAATTTGTTGAACCTCGATCTTTTAATGAATGTACAACAAACGATCTCTGTTAATCGTCGAATTTGAGCGTATCGGCATGTGGTATGTGGTAGTGGTAGGCATGCCTTGAATGCTTCCTCGATTGGTTGGTAAAATTCATGTCTCCATTACAGTGCAATCGATTAAAATTTACAGACATGTCTGATACAGTTCCGATCGAGGTTTCTTTCTGATTATTAAGAAAGTCCCTCAAATTACATGGTTTTGGTAAAACAAAAGAAGATCTAAAGGAAATCTGACAGAAATCTAAAGGTGTATGGGGACCCTAAATGTGTGGCTGTGTTCTTAGCCAAAATTGTAGGTAAGCCCCTTCCCTTGGATGAGAACCTTGTTCTCCAGAAAAAACAATTATCCAGATGGGCCAAACATTTGTAAAGGGGCTTCAATATTTACCCCAGTCCTCAGCAGTCCAATCTTTGGACTCTTTGCAGACTATCATATATGTCAAGCTAGCTGACAAAGGTAGATTGGCTGTCTACAGGTGATACAACTACTGTATTTTTCAGACTATAAGACGCACTGGTCCATAAGACACACCCTGTTTTTAGAGCAGTAGAAAGTAAAATGTTCTTGTAAAAATTTTTCCTGCAGTACCCAATCTCAACCACAAAAATGTTGGCAATAGAGAGCACACTTCAGGCAGAAGGAGAGAGAGAATGGGGGATTCTTCACTGTTTGGCTCCCTTCTTCTGCCAGCGAGATCGCAGCTGACAGGCGGACATATACATGGAAGTTGACGGCTAGCAGCAGTACCAAGACAGCAAGCAGAGATGTAGTCAGACAGGCGGTAGTCAGGGCAGGCAGTAAACAGGGTGGTCGAAGAGGGTGCAGGGTAGAGATGGTCGAAAAGAATAAAATTTGATTCTACTTAAATTTCGAGTTTCCCAATCGAATTTCGATTAGACTACAAAATTTCGAAGTCGAAGTCAAAAATTCGCATAACGCCCAAAATTTGCATAAAACACTAAAAAATTTGCACAAAGCCTTAAGTTAGCATAAGGTCAAAAATTCACATAAGGTGGAAAATTTCGATTTGCTGTATGAGCTTGAGCTATAATAGAAGAAATTACAATCAGAGCTGATGATTTAAACCCAATTTATACACAAACTTGACATGTTAGAGCAAAACGTATTGTTTACAAATGTTTCCCCCAACCCTTCTCTACAACTCCAGCATTTTTGCGAGGATACCATTTTCAGGGGCTTTGCAATAAGCTGACAAAGTTAGCTAGCACATGCGAATTTTCGCCAATGCGAATTTACGCCAATGCGAATTTTCCAATCACTCCCGCATGCGAAAATTTAAAATAAAATGGCGATACTCGCATGCGAAATAGCAGCACGGCAAATCAAAAGCAAAGTTATTTTTTAAGTTTCGATTTCAGTCGAAATATCAGGCTGATTTTCGACTTTTTCGGCAAAAAGTCGAAATGACCCCATCAAAATTTTACTATGCGAATTTTCGGCAAAAAAGTCGAAATTTCTACTTAAAAATTTGCACTGCTAATTTTTCGACCATCCCTAGTGCAGGGGTAGGTAACGATAAGGCAATAGGAAGAAGCAGAACCTGTGGATCAGAGACATAAAGAACTCTTTGTTTAGGCAACGCCCTGTTGCCTCAGACTTCCTTATATACGAAGGTCAGGTGGTCTGATCGGACAGCGCTCCAGGTGAGTGATAAAAGATATCAGCCAGGAGAGGAAGCAGGAGTACATCATGTGCCAGCAGAGGGAGCTGATCTCCGAAAGGTCCTGGTCCTCTGAGGTTTGGGATGCGAAGCAGCTGAACTGGTAGATGGCACATCTGTGGTGACAGAACGCTGGGTGACACTGCGATCTGTGACACCAACCATGGGACTCAAAGGGACCTTTGATCTGAATATAATAACAGCCCTTTTCGTTTTTAACAAAATATTTAAATGTTTAATTCCTTATCACATTTAAGTTTAAAGTAGCTTATTTGGACTTCTTGTCTCATTTATGTCACTTGTAGAAAAAACACTTTTCATTCATTAAGTAGGACATTTATTACATAAAAATGCTATACACTTTTAGGTCAGGCATGTCAATCTTAAATACACTGTGGGCCATAGTTGAAAACTTGCAAAAAAATATACACTGAACAAAAATATAAATGCAACACTTTCAGATACATTTTGCATGAGCTGAAACATTTTCTACATACACAAAAGACCCATTACTCTGTGTTAGTGAGTACTTCTTCTTTGCCGAGATAATCCATACCACCTCACAGGTGTGGCATATCAAGGTGCTGACTAGAGAGCATGATTATTGCCCAGGTGTGCCTTAGACTGCCCACAATAAAAGGCCACTCTGAAATTAGTTCAGTCTGTTTAGATGTCGCAATGTTTGAGAAAGCTTGCAGTCGGCATGCTGACTGCAGGAATGTTGATTGTTCATATCTCTACCATAAGCCGTCTCCAAAGGTGTTTCCGAGAATTTGGCAGTACATCAAACAGGCCTCACAACGGCAGACTACATATAGACTATATATAACAACACCAGCCCAGGACGTTCACATCCAGCATGTTCTCCTCCATGATCGTCTGAGACCAGCCACCCAAACAACTGCAGCAACAATCAGCAACAAATTTGTATAACCAAAGAATTTCTACACAAACTGCATGCTCCTTGTCCTCATCGGGGTCTGGACCTGACTGCAGTTCATCGTTGTAACTGACTTGAGTGAGCAAATGCTCACATTCAATAGTGTCTGCCACGTTGGAGAGGCATTCTGTTCTCAGATGAGGCCCAGTTTTCACTGTTCGCATATTGATGGCAATGAATGCACAGAGATACCATGACAAGATCCTGAGGCCCATTGTTATGCCATTGATCCACAACCATCACCTCATGTTGCAGCATGTCACAGCCCCGTATTGCAAGGATCTGTACACAATTTCTGGAAGCTGAAAATATATCAGTGCTTGCATGGCCAGCATACTCCAACAGACATGTCACCCATTAAGCATGTTTGGTATGCTCTAGATTGGCATATACGACAGTGTGTTCCAGTTCCTGCCAATATTCAGCAACTTTGCACAGATTCTTTTCATGCGCAACAGCTCTAGTAGACATTGCTGCAGCAGCATGCCAATTGCAAGCTCTCTTAAATGTTGCAACATCTCTGCCATTGTGCTGTGTGATCAAACTGCACTTTTCAGAGTGGCCTTTTATTGTGGGCAGTCTAAGGTACACCTGTGCAATATTTATGCTGTCTAATCAGCCCCTTGATATGCTACACCTGTGAGGTGGGATGAATTATTTGGGCAAAGAAGCTTAGGGGCTACTGCAGTAAAACAAATTATAATCATATTCAATCATAAAACGATATCTGGAGGTTTGTGTAGGGAGCTTGATTACATCTCAACCCAAATGTGATGGAGCTGTTAGAAGCTCTCTGCACTGTGGCACAATGCTTTAGGAGGGGAGGAGTATAATAATAAGATTCAGTGAATAAGAATTTACTGATTACAGATTTGAATGTCTGTGTGAATGTGAGAGGGGAGTATAATAAATTTTCACCAGAGGGAGGCATTTCCTGGTTCTCACAAAGCTAAAAAGGAAAATGCATAGCTTAATGTAATGTAGTCAGCCTGCCTCTTTCTTTATTTTCTTTATGTACATTGCTTTTATTAGGGTAAGGCAGGCTATATATGTTTAATGGTTATTATAGGCATTAAGCATTTTAGATTTTTCTTTGTAAGAAGTTAGAAGTATGTCCCATCCTTTCCTTCTTCTGGCTATATGTACAGTGCCCTCAGAGCTAAGACTGACTGCCTGGCCATAGCAAGTCATAGCTGCCCACTACATAGCAAATCTTCTAGGAAATTATCTGCATATACTGTACAGGCTTCACTGGGACGGTGTGATGTGACCAGAAAGAGAAGAAAGTGGATAAAACCAAATGCCAAATTGGCAGAGAGCCCAGAAACTTAAGTCTTGGCCTCTGCTCCTCTGTACACGTCACTTCCAAACTAACAAAAGGGGAGCAGTGACACAGCTGTCACTATGGTATTGTTAGGATCCAAATCCAGGGATTCCTTTTTGTTTGGCTGCAGCTCTGTCTGCTGAGTCACCTGCTAGTCTACCTTTACACCTTGTGGGATCCCTTGGTGCATTCTTCCTTTTGCTGACAGCTGACACTGGGGCATTCTTGTAACAGCGGACACTGGAACATTTTTCTAACTGCTGTCATATTGCAGATGTCAAGAGTATATTTACTCCATGGGAGAATTTTTGTTCTGATAATCATGCCAGTGGTGTTAGTACCTATACCTTTGTTTGTAAACACTCTATAGTTGCTGTGCAAAATTATCCTGGACTCCTTCAAGGATGTACCACCTAATGGTTTATTTATACTGTAACAGCCTGTCGCACATATAAGTATGGTTCCTGCTTCCGTATAGATTTGGGCTTTTCTAACTCCCTCCTGCTGCCCTCGGTAGTGTAATGGAAAATAGCCATGAAATGGTTAAATGTGTTTTCTTGTTTTTTCTGTCTGCTGGGCCAATCCCAAGGGAGGTGTCTCCATCCCTAAGGGGTAATATAACCTGAAATTATGGGAGGGGCCAGTAGTCTTGCCTGGAGAGGGATTCAGGCTGCCAGCTACAGCAGAGCTCTCCTGCCAGAACCCCATGGGACAGGCCTGAGGCCTGGGGTATGTAGGATCCTCCGGCTGCTATGTGAGTAACCATATTCCCAGATGGGCTAGGGCAGTTAGTGGACTGACACTCTTACTCTTTTTGGAGTATCACCCTGGGAAACTCACAGTCCTTTGCAGATACAAGGCACCTCTTGAGCTTTGGGCTGCAGCATTTGGTTCACTGTTTGGAACAGCATAATTTCCCATAAGTACTTACCCTTTCTCTGGGATCAGAGAAAGTGCTGCATATGTAAAAATCCTTTAATTTAGTAAAGTAGCCCCCAGTTCAACAGCAACTAGTGTGTGGACATTAGAATAGGAGAAAAAAGGGATAAAAAGGACCCAATGTATGCTGATTTGCCACATCCCAACTAGTTATGTACAGGAGAAAATAGAAGTGTGTGGACATTGCTTTATTTCTTCATTAAGTACTGTGTCGTGGTTACATTGATCACAAACAGATCATTGGTGTGCTGGGACCCGCTGACTGCCTATCAGGTGCAAGGTGCCAATCTCCCACTATTGCCCCGCTCTAGTGCCCTCATCCCACGTGCCGCCCAAGATGGCCGCCAGCTAGGGGAGAAGAGGAAGAAAAGAGCCAAAGTGGTAAGAGATGTCTTTGCACCTGCTGCCCTGTGTCACATATTCCCCAGGGCCTCACCCTAACAGGCTTATCCTAAGTCAGCCCTTTACCACAACGTTACATTTGGCGTCATGAACAGGATAAGACACAGAGTCGACCCATCTCTCCCAATCGGATTACAAATTACACTAGTTGCCTGTGCGGTACTTACTCTGTGATTGGCTGCCAGCAATGCCCGCGAAGACATCAGCAAATTAGCACCAAGCCACATGGCTCCATTAAATCGAAAGCCCCAGCCCCTCTACATGTGCTTTCGGAAGAGAACAGAGGCTGAGACCCTGTTCCAGAGAGCAGCCATTGAGAAGACCCTCGATACCGGTTTGCAGTTCCAGACTACCAGCCTGGCGTTGTGCATCTGTCGAGGCACCCAGATGCTGCTGCCCGTGTGCGGAACTTGTGGAGCTGTTGCTGTAGCCCTGGACCCTTGGGAATAATGTGTCGATTCGGCTTACCGTTCTGCAGCCTGTTCGCCGCCCTTCCATGCCTGTTTCCAGATAAGCCAGCGCAAGCCAAGATCTGAGCACTGCCAGCTGGGAGGAATCCAGCTCTGCCCTGTGGGGACCCCATGCTGCCAAAGCCCAACCTCTGCTCTCCTCCGCTGACATCAGGGGTAGAGAATAGGAGTTGCTTCCTGACGCTTTTACCTCTTCCACCGAAGAGTCAGATGCTGTTCCTGCGCACTCCAAGCAGCCACCAAAAGCAAAAAAGCCACGAATCAGAGGCAACCAATCCTGAGCCGCAAATTGAGGGAACCAATCAAGTCCCAAACCGACGTCGGAGTCCATGCCTGCTGCGGAGCCTGCGATACATAAGGGTACTGTGTTGATTTCCCCTGCTAGGCCCCGCATCGCCACTACCCGGGTCTGTTAAAAGCCAGCCCTGCTTCGGTGTCCCAAGCCTCTGTTACTTCAGCCCCGAAAACTCTGGCCCTCGAATCCCAGCCTTCACCTGCTCCATCTCCTGTGGAGAAAGCCCAACCATGAGAGATGCGTGAGGAGCAAAGGCCCCTAATGTACCGGGAAACCCTGTTGCACCTGGCTAGGGCTGATGCAGAGGCCCTGTTACCCCCCTGCTTCAGGTATGGGTCGGTCTGCTGGGCATTGTAGTCCTCCAC
>CM070041.1:32320089-32345540 GCA_036250615.1 Ptychadena robeensis
TAATGACTTCAGTTAGCCAATAAACGGTATCACTTGAACTCCAAACTTGCTGTATTGTGTGTATAAAGATATTTTTAGCAAAATGCAAGTGAATGGATGGCTGACAGAGGAAGTGAGGGTGAACACAGGAGTGCGAAAAGGGTGTCCTCTGTTCCCTGTTTTGTTTGTATGTATAATTGAACCGCTGTTACAAATGCTAAAGAAGAAAAATGAAAGTGGCTGGAATTGATGGAAGATGTATGAAAGTTATTGGTCTTGGTTATATGGATGCTGTGACTGTGGTGTGTAACAATGCAGCATGACTGAGACGAATGAAATTTCTGATTAATATTTATTGTTTGGCAAGTGTCAGGGTTCTTTGAGAGTGCTTGGTGTGGAATTCGGAAGCGATCTATATGAGAGAGAAAGTTGGATGGATGTAACACAGCAGATTGAACGGCGAATTTCCTTTTTGTCCTTACGATGCCTGTCCTTTGTAGGTTAATCTTTGATTATTAAAGACATTTTGTTTCTAATCTTATTGAACTTATTTCTTGTATTTCCAGTGCCAGACGTCACGCTAAAAAGATCACTAAAATGTGTTTAACATTTTTCTGGTCCTCAAAAATCTAAAAATGTAAAAGGCAGACGGTGGTAAAGAACAAAAGGAAAGGTGGAATGAATGTATTCAAAGATTTGAAAGTGATTGTGAGTATGTGTGTAAAGCTGGCCATAGACGTACCGATCTATGGCCGGCTTTTAGCAGACGTCACCACGCTGTGTGGAGTTGGCTACAGAGAGGACAGGAATCCCATGTGTTCCACTAACACACGCGATTCCTGTCAGACTGTAGCCAATTAACTTGGAGGAGGAGGAGACTTCCCGTCCGAGTTAACAGACTGCAGCACAGGAACGGAGGATCGGGCAGAAAAAGAACCAGCAGGATGGATCCGCGTGCGATCCGACCTGCCGGCTCTTTTGGTCGGATCCTCAAGGTGGGCTCCCCTATAGTTGCGGCCAACCGTTGCGGCGTTCAGTCGGCCACAACTATGGCCGGAAATCGTCCCGTCTATGGGGGGCTTAAGACTAGTTTAGCAGCTTGTATGTTGAAGTATGTAGGTGGCGGTGTATGGAGCATAAATGACCTAAGGAGACCTGTATGTTTCCACCCTCCATGGTCTTATGTACGAGTGGAGAGCTATGTGGCTGATACGTCTCTGGATGATTGGAAAAACAACAGACGAGTAATAAGTATGATTGAAGATCGAGTGTATAGGGGATTTCAGCATGAATGAGAGTATGCGAGTATGGAAGCAGACACACATCTTGGATTTGGTTGCTAACCAATGGGATGTGGCCTGGCTAATGGCACATTGATGTCTGCCGACGCAGGCCGAAGGCTTTGCAACAGTGAAATGTGCCCAAGACCAAATTGTAGAGGGATAGAAACAGTAGGACACCTTGTCCTGGAGTGCAAATATGCAAAAACAATGTTGAGAAAATTATACACCATTATGTGGCACGTGTGCGGTCAAACTGTTCTCTCATTTGTGGAAGGACAGACCTGCAAAAAGAGAACACTCTTTTTTGGATGATTGTTTGCTGTGCGAAAGAATGCCTGTGGAATGCAAGAAATGTATTAGTATACAAGAAAGAAATGATTGATGTGCGTGCATAGGTCCATGATCCTAAATTAAATGTATTTTATTACTACCTGGATGTGAACACACTAGGATCTGATAAAGCAAATGACCTCTGGAAGATTGCAAACTGGAGGCAGTGAACCCAAGGCTGACTGCCCCTTGTGAGTTTTTTGGTATATTAACCCAAAAACTACTTGTTGATATTACATGTATATGGTTTTTTTCTTCTCTGTATCCTTATACATGCTTGAGGGATTTTGAAAATTTCTTTATGAGCTTGACACATATATTAAGTTTTGTATAAATAAAGTTTGTATAATAAAGTTTAAAACAAAACTGTCTGCTACACCATACTTTTAGCATGAAGCACTTTATTTATTTATTTTTATGTAGTCTGTCCCCCCACACCCCTTTACATGTTTGTCTTGGTTCTGTCCTCTGGGACTTTAACCATGGAAAGTAGTGGGGAGAGACTGCTTACGGCTCTGGCAGTCTCTCCAAGTTTGGGGCCCTCTTTGGTCGCTCCCACATGGTCCCAAATACTTGGGAGGCTGTGTGGTTCACTGTGTGCATAGCTCACTTTTGTGTGCGCGAGCACAGGCCGAGGGCTCATAAATTAATTTAAAAAACAATCTCTTGTACTTACCTTTTGGCTTGGCTGGAGGTAGTATAGCAAAGAATGGTGATCAGAGCATATTCAGCTGGATCATTTTCTATCCATACTTTCTATATAGGTGGCTATGTTTCTGGCTTTTTATTTTCTCAAAAAATAGGTGGTGCTTCTTATAGTCAGAAAATATATAGTCAGAATACGGTATATAAACCATTGCTGACCTGATTCTAAAAAATGTTGCTTGTCTGGTTGGTGTTCAGATTCTCTACCATTTCTGAATCATTGACCTATAATAAATATGCAGCTCAAGGTTTCAGCTGATTTCTTCACCATTTCTGCTACAGTAAGCAACATGATTGTTTTCAAAAACACTGAAGCTAAAAGATCAACTTGATATACAGTCATTTTGTAGAAGGAATTCAACAAAACCATATTTTGTAATCCTACAGTCTTAATCCACTTTCATTAGCGTAGCCTTAGAATTCTTTCCATCTTGTTATCAATCTTTCCACATTATTCAAATATTTATTATGTTTCTGGAATCTGCGCCATGTCTAAAGGAACCATAAAAACTGAAATGACTATTTATCAGAACAAGTTCCTGTATTTTCATTTAAACAAACATCACCTGGGTCTATGATGTCATTGCAAAAGTACTCCATCTGGCTATAGGAGTAATATGCAAAGTATTGCCATATTACTTCATTGCAGCTATTACCCACCAAAGTTTTTTTCCCGCAGACCAAACATGGGGGGGGGGGGGGGGGGGGGGTGCAGTGTGGTAGAAAGCACTTAAAGTTTTCTTCCTGAATCAGATCTCCCAAGGCAACTACCAGGTTTTGATAAAGTATTGTACTTTGATCTTAAAAAGTTAAGGCATAGTCGGATTAAACCACAATGGTGCTTTAAGGAACATATTCCAATTATCTGAAATGTATTTATTAAAATATATTGAGTAGCCTAAAGCCCCCCATACACCTTTAGATCACTCCATACAATTTCCATAGATCTACCAACAACTACAGAGTATAGTGGCCTCTCTGATAGAATACTTAGTGATTGGAAGGTTTAGAAAGGTCCTCATATAACATGGTTTTGGTAGAACAAAAGTGCATTGTACAGAAATTGTATGTTAAGATTGTAAAGCTGGGCATACATGGCTCAATTTTGTAATAGATTCGAGTACTGTGCACGTTCACGGCATCCAAATTTGCTTGAGTCCATTACAAAATTGTAGCCATCCAGGCTTCTGTCGAGTGGGATGAATCGATCCTGCTCAAAAAAGCTGGGCTAAACAGGCTTCAAACATGATGAAAAATCTTGTTCGATTTAAATTACTTTGAATGGGATCCATGGGTCCCCATTCTAAGTTATGGCCGATATCAGACATAATATCTTGTATAGAGACTGTGTTGAGAAACCCATACTGGTATATGGGTTGAGAAATTACTTAAAATTTTTAAACCCCTAATGTAAAAACTAACTATTCCAACAATTCCCACCCCATTTATCTGTCTTAATGTATCCTTGTTCAGTTTCCTGTCTATACAAGCGCCCCTTCGCTCCAAATACACGTGGCAAGAGCACTTATGGTAGTTACTTGCTGCAAATGTTCTTGGGGCATTCCCTTCAGTTTTGTCTTAAGCAAGTGAAATGCATGCTCAATCGGGTTAAGGTCAGATGATTGACTTGGCCATTGCATAACATTCCACTTCTTCCTTCCAACCCCCCCGCATTTTACCATAGTGGCTTGAGGTGTATTAAAATCATATTGTACTCATATCGCTTCTCGATCAGTAATAAATTCCAGGAATTAGGCTATAAGATACTCACCCGCTGGTACAGGACGCCCGCGCTGCTACACCGCATGTTTCCTTCTGCTTGTTGCCATTGCCAGGCTGCCCCAGGCACACTGTTGCATATATTTTGGTCCTGTCCACTGATCCGTCCCTTTTGGGAGGTGGTGCAGGCCAATCTGAAGAGGTTTACTGATCGAGAGATCCCTGATGACCCTGCCTTTTTTCTGCTGCACTGCAACTCCATCGCGCCTAAAGCCTATAAAAAGTCAGTTCTAGTCCACCTGGTGAATGCTGCTAGAGCCTGTATCCCCCCCCCCCCCCTCAGTGGGCCTGTGGGTCCGGAAGGTCAATGACATTATGCGAATGGAGGACCTTACGGCTTCGGTGAAGGACACCAGGGAACGAATCCTGAAGGTGTGGTTCTACTGGATGGACTTCCAATCATCTCCAGACTACGCTCATATGTTGACTCAGATCTGACCCTCTCATGCCCTTGGGCGGGGGAGGGAGGGGCGGGGCTGTTGCCTGTGCTCCTGTACCTCCCCTCCCTTTCCCTCTCCTTAGGTCTCCCTCTGATGCTGGGATGCCCCTTCTCTCGTCTTGCCTGCCTCCTGGCTCTGCTTCTCCTTCTTTTTGTCCCCCCCCCCCCTTCTTTTTCTCCCTCTTCTCCCTCTATGGGGGTCTCTTGTCTGTTTTTTGATTTTCTCTTGTTTTGGTTGTTGTTTTATTATTTTTTCAATGCCATTTGACACAAATGTGTACATCTGTATGTGCTGAAAACTTTAATAAACTTTAAACGTTAAAAAAAAAATGATGAGAGTGGATGATCAACTGTTTTTGTTTTTTGTTCACATAATTTTGCTCACTATGTATAAAGCCTAAAATCCCTGTTTTGTCATATTAGTACTAGTATCATTTCCAGAGAGAGATAATGGGTAATGGCATACAATAAAGTTTATTTGACCTAGTGTACTATATATATTGTGTATTTTAAGTTAGGTTATATATACTCTGTATAAATAAACATATATAAACATAAATATGCAAAAATAAAGAATCTGTGGTTACATACTGAATGACACTTTGGAACCCTCTTAGAGAGTGTGAATGTAGTAGCTGTCATAGCTATGAAAATGTCACTTTTTGCTACGGACATAAACATATAACGTCATTGTGCCAAAATAAAGAAAAAACTCTACAAGGGTGACAGTTCACAAGTAGTGAACATTTCTGTTCACCAGCTGCCTGCATGCTGGTTTAAATAGTTGAGAGGACTAGGCCTGACCAAGAACCTTAGTTACCCCTATAACATCAGGTTGATTCTCTCTGAGCTGGTTTCCAGTATGCAGAGCCTGGCTTATATACTCTATGACCCAAGGTGACTTATGTGGCAGCAACTTGGGACAGCGCCTGAAAAGTGTGAAAAGAAAAAGCAGTGCTGGCCACTGTATAGAAGTTTATAAAGCAAGTTTCACATTGAAAACTGCTGGATACAATAGAAAAAGGCAGAATTTTTCTAGTAGAATCCCAACTGATACTGAAGATGAGATATTATGGTTTGGAGTTGTTTTGCTGTTTTGGGGACTGTTTTTCAAACATTTATTCAAATATGTATTCTGCAACCTTTCAAAGGGCTTATCCCCACAGATGAAGTTGGCCGTGGGGCAGCGCAGTCCCACGAGCCGCCAGCCGCTCGTGGCTGACAAAGATCAAGACGCGGGCAACCGTGTCTTGTCGTGTAGTTAGCCGCTGGCGGTGGCCACGACCACTAGTGATCTAGAGGGGACAGCCCCATTCAAAATACTGGAGAATACTATTGAGGCCAGCTGGGTCACCAGGGAACATCCCCCTGGCGATCCCAGCTGTACCAAGACCAACCGCCCTCATGTCACTTACTTTTTCCCCCTGAGGAGCCAAGGGATTTCTATATGATATCAAATTATATACTTCTAATGTTATTGCCACGTGGTGCAGATTTTCCTCTTAAGTGAACTGGACCTGTTCTTAACTACTTTTTATTTTCGTTTTCATCTCATCTCCATATTAAAACCCTTCAGCTCATAACTGAAAATTATTTGGGGTTAATGGTTTAATGCATTTAAATAATTCTCAGATAATGAAAGTCTGGTATCTAGAGGCAAGATTCAAGGGAATAAAAGCAATGTGTTCATGCAGATTTTTGCAACTATTTGATATTTTCTATTAATTTTCCATGTATATAAAACTTTAATTTAGACAAGATGACTATATACATTACTGTAATTAAAAAGCCGCCTGAAGAAAATAGTTGACAGGAAATGGCTATAGGAAAATTTGTAGTATTTACTATAAATAATGTCCTTGGTGGTTCAGGGTAGATTTTAATGACCAGTAATGGTAACCTCGAACCACCCTTGATACTGCTTATCTGTTCCAGGCATGCTACAGTGGCAGAGTGCTCCAATCTTCTTCCTAGATACACTGCCCTGACATCAGTTCAGTGATGACACATGGTACCCTCACCATTTGTCTGTATCGAAATACATTGACAGGAATAGGGATCCCAATTACTCACATTTTGGAAAAAATCATTTGAAAACTTTAACTGCCAGTGAGGTTAAAATCAAAATTGTGTTGACAATTTTTTTCAGTCAGAATTTTAATTAGAATTTTAACTTTAATTTATGCAGAAACTACATGTGCTAGAGACTCACATACAAACTCAAATACACAGTGGCCCATAATGGGTCACATTATAAAAAGTCACAAGCCCACCTTGGTATTTATTAGAAAAATATCTAGAATTGTGGAACTTTTTCCATTTTATCAGATATAATGGTGAACATTTTTATATGGAAACAAACTTACGTTTTATATAAACATTGAATCTGGAAAAGCAAAGTGTAATACTATAACACATGTGACATCAATTGTCAAAGACACATCCATGCCATTCTCTTCTTTATATTATATTTAAAAACAATCTTGTGGCCAAATGAGTTTCCTGGGTTTGGCACCTTTCTCCCTGAGCAAAATCTGAAAAAATATTTCCCACAACAATTTCCTACATCAAAATTTGGGTGATCATATTGCAATAAGCTCACAAATCAGCTAGTTTAAGGCTACGTTTACACTTTCGTTTTTTTACCGCCAGGTAAACGACCGTTTAACGTGACCGACTGGCGGACGCCACATTAGGCGTCCCTCTGTCGGTTTTCGGGCTGCCGTGCCATAGGACCTCTATGGGGTCCTTAATTAGATGCCCTGTAATCGCCTGCACTGTTTTGCAGCCAATCACAGGGAGTCGTTTCTCCCACGGCTGTGGGAGTGCACTGTCGGTTCCCGAGCTGAAAGCAGCTCGAGAACCGCCAGTGTAAACCATAATGTTAGCCATAATGTCCATAAAAGAAATAGGGAATTCAAGTGTTTAGAGACATGAACACAGAAAATCGTGAACAGCAATTAAGATTTTGAGAATGTAGAGAATGTAGTCATCCCAAACACCGTTAAAAATCAGTTTTTTCTCTGTGTGTCTAAAATCTGGAGGCACTAAAAAATATCAAATTGATTAAACTAAACTCTGCAATGTTCACCCAACATTTTATCAGTGTCATATATTTATTTGTTTTTTATCTTTTCTTATTTTTACTAGTATCCTGAATATGGATTCCTGGGTGTTTCTGAAAAGATTCAACTCTTTAGGCACAATCTTAACTCGGAAAATGTCCTTGAGCGTCTTCTACCCAGCAACTCCATTACTGAAGGAGACCTTATTGAAGTTGTTTTGTCAGGTGAGAACTCCAGTGTTTTATATCATTATACGTTTTTATAATCGCATATCCATTTTCATTATGCCCATTACAGGTTTTCACATAACCAACAATTTGAAGTATAGGTTTTTAGAGAGCAAATGATCAAAAAGCCATGCACAGTCCTTGCCATTTTTAAAGCACCGCCCCCCAACTGCCCAACTTGGTGAGGATTTCAACTAATGCACAACAAAATTTTTAAGCCCATAGACCTGGGGTTTTCAAAGGTGAAAGTTTTCTTGCTAACACTTGACCAACAAATGTATGAGTTCATATAGTGAATATCACAAACACACACATATAAAAAAAAAACATTTCAGACAAGGCTTTAACTTACCTCTGAGCTGGCACAATGGTGGAATAAGGCTACACAATATATACTTACCTGACAAGGTTAGTAAATCAGAAATGATTAAAGCTGAACAGCAGATATCAACATGTATTTTCTAAATAACATCAGTAGTGGATAGTCTTTTTTTCCAGCTACCTGTAATTAAAAAACAAAAAAAACAAAACTATCTAGTAGGATACTTTGATTTGTACTTGAATGTACAGAGAGGAAAACATGATTAATAGAATTACATGTGTTATTTTCATATATTAGTAACACTTATGTTTTACAAACAAAACATTTCTTAACTGCACGTATCATTGCTTTTACAGCTTCCGTTTCCCTTGACTTTTCTATTCGTCCTCACATCCTCCTGGTCCACTCTTATAAATCTCCAGCCTTTTGCGACTACTGTGGAGAAATGTTATTTGGGTTGGTAAGACAAGGTCTGAAATGCCAAGGTAGGTGAAATGGGTACCAGTTGTGTCAATGTAGAATCAATTATGGTAAAAGGCCAAGGTGTCTTGTTACAACCTTCTTTGATGGCTCATTCACACTAGCCGTGCTGCAGCTGTGGTGTGGTACAATACCCAATTTCAACAACTACTACTTCAAGAACTACATGCTCAGGGCATGTTACTAGCATTCCTCTGAGACAGCTCAAAAAAGCAAAATGCTTTTTTTGCTGGTAGCGTACACGGTACAATTGAAATTGAAATAAGAAAATATGTAACATAATTATTTAAAATATGGATGTATTACAATGCTTATTTAACAACAAGATGCATATAGACATATGATTGTTTTTTGCAGCAAGGCAGGATGCTTAATGCTCTATAACATTTGTCATGGCAAAGGAATATACTGTATTTGTATGTATATATATTATTTTTATTATTATTATTACCGTTTTTCAGACTATAAGACGCATTTTTAGAGCAAGAAAACCAGAAAAAAATTCAATTCAATCCCAAATCAATTGGGTTAATTCAATGGAATAAATTAACCCCTCTAGCGCACTGCTGGGGTACAGATTTCTGTACCAAAAGCGCACCATAGACTTTAATGGAAAAAAGTTTTTTACATTGTAAGCCTGTCATTTCCCAAAGTATATCCTCATAGACATCCTGAATATTATAACATGTTCAGATGCTTTGTGAATAACTAACAATATCAGATTATATATATTTCAATAATTTGCTTTATCAGGTAAATTAGCACTGCAACCACAAGATGGCGCTGCAGACGTGCCAGGTTACATAGGAGAGCATTGTAATACATTTAAGCCAAAGTATTACATTGAGTTCTGTAAACTTGGTGTTCCCGCCCCCACAACAGTCTGTCTCAGGGAGAGAGAGAGAAGCAAGTAAAGGACATAGGGACACCGGATTATTTATTCAGGTGAGTATTTCTACATAGGGAATCATATTGAATTGTGTTTTCAATGCAGAACACCTTATTCAACATGATTTTTATTTAAAACTCTTGCCCGTGGCCTGATGTGACCTCATCACATCGGGAAGGGGGGGGGGCTAGAGGGCTAGTCATCCGTTCCCCTGCAGCAGCCTGAAGAACCACAGCTCGTCCAGTGCATTTCTAACAGGTCAGAGCTGGACAAGCTGGGACCATCAGGATAGGCAGGAGGGGGGCCATGGCTGCAGATCTCCTCTCCCTGTCTGGCTTTTGATCTATCTCTCTCTTCATTGTTTATATCAGCAGGGCTCTGGGCTCTGCTGGCATAAGCAATAATACAGTTCAGATGGGCGATCCAGCCGCATCTCTCATCTGACAGCTCCCCGGCTAATCTTGTTGCCGGAAGAGCTGGCGGGAAGCCAAGGCACATTCAGACCATAATGATATACTAATCTGCAATATTCTGTATGCATATTTCCCTATTCTTTATACTACTACTCCCAGTTACCTTTTGTGGGCTGGCAACTCAGTTCCTTTTTTGGACTAAAATCCCTAGGAATACTTTCAACAAAGCTCACTTAACCATGGAATTACACCCTTCTTGGAGGGAGTTAATCTTCTTAACATAGCCCATAAAACATATGGTAAACAGAACATGATATTTTATGTCTTTCGGGGGTTTGGAGGTTTTTCCTTGGGAAGAGTCTACTTCTTGAGAGCTCATGAAGTTATTTACAAACCTGTTTCTAATTATTTTTCTTTTTTCCAGGATGTGGGCTTAATTATCATAAGCGCTGTGCTTTAAAGATACCCAATAACTGCAGAGGTGTTAAAAGAAGTCACTTGTCCAGCCGCTCATTCACTGGGGCAAGTTCTATCACCAAGCCTAGATCAGTTACTCTGCCAACTGGAGGAAGCCTGGAGGACCTTGGAGGGCATAACATGGACCAGCAAGTAAGCTGTGGGAGCAGGATTTGAAACAGTGTTGTTGTTAAAATAATCCTCAGACATTCCCTGTACATAGAACAATTCTAGTAGTAAGAAGGAGATTAAGAAATAGGTACAGAATAGTTAGAGAGAACCAGAACCATTTATACTTTAAATGGATGGTACCCAAAAGGGCACGGTGACTTTAAGCAACCTATCAACACAACTGTGTATGAATCCTGTAACCTGAGTCATTGTGGCCAAGAAGTCGATCCCCCACACACTTCACTTATAGACAAGCCCCAACTAAGCCTTGGGAGACAAATTTATGCCATCCCACCACTCAGTTGCCCCCAGTTCTTATGTGATAATCAAAAGATAACCAGGAACCCAGGATTTCAATCACTCTTAATTTTTGTCCTTCTGTTCCAGGTTTCCAAGAAGTCTCGTATTCCTTCTGTCGGGGGGCGTCCAATATGGAAAGATTGGCAGGATATGAATCGGTTAAAGGTTCCGCACACGTTCCAGGTTCATACATATACACGTCCTACTATATGTCAGCATTGTAGGCGACTTCTGAAAGGATTATTCAGACAAGGCATGCAGTGCAAAGGTATAGATATCTTATCTGTGATATAAGACAAAAATATTCTCACATACATCATACAGTCTTGCTCCATGGTAGAATCTGCAAATTTTTGTTACATTTGTCATTTCATCAGCCTGGAAAACAACCGGGCATTCTTCTGTCTGCGAGCACCTGCAAACTTGCGCAGGCACTCGCAGGTAATTTTAGAAATGAACCCGGGACAGGTATAATGGGCAAAAGCCCGAAAACCGCCAGACACCTCTTCATTGAGAAGGGGGTTTAAAGAGAATTCACAGATCACCTAGATACCTACCTGCTCAGCACTCCACTGTTGTAAGTCCATCTTTTTCCAAGAAGGGTGAAGTGTAACACGAAGAAGGGCTTCTTCCCTTAAGCTCCAGCAACGCTCACAATGTCCTCATATGTCGGGGACACCACACATGAAGCATGCAGAAACCATGGTCTCCCCCTTCCCTGTCCTTCCAGGCTTGCCAAAAGGCCTCTGGTATGCTTTAAAGGGGGGACCCCATGCTATATCTGGTCCCTCTTTTCCAGAGCATACCAGATCAAATGCTAAAAGAGGGTATGCTCTGGGGGATTCCATGCTTTTTAAATGTTATTTCTGACTATTAAACATAAAAAACACCATTAAAATCATTCATCCCCTTTGGCATGGGGTATTGTGGTTACAAATATGACCTGAAGGTTTCATTTCATTAAAGTACGATCTGCAAACCCCTGGATGATGTTTGTCCAACTCTAGTCCTCAGTAGAGAGGATCGCATAATTTGGACTTGTTGATTTGTTCATGGCGAAGCCCCTAAACAAGGTATCAGGGCCTGTTTTTTTTCTGTATGGATATTTTTGGTAATTAAAATAGAAAGTATGGAAGTAACACCAGCATAACATTATTGGTATATAAGTGTCTTTATAAAGGCATACAGTGAGGAACATAAGTATTTGAACACCCTGCGATTTTGCAAGTTCTCCCACTTAGAAATCATAGAGAGGTCTGAAATTTACATTGTAATTGCATTCCCACTGTGCATTTGAAAACAAATATAGGAAATCACATTGTATGAGTTTAAAGAATAAATTTGTATCGCACTGCTGAACACCTTGCAATCAGCAAAAATGCTGGCTCCCAAATATCTGTTAAGGTGCCCATACACAGGCAGATTCTCCCTTGATAGTTGAGGAACCATCATGCTGCAGCCGGCCCCTCAGGGGATTGGCAGACACCCTTTGTGGGGCGGACATTTGCGGTCAAGCAAGCTCCGGATAATCGAAAAATCGGGCATAAGTCATCCCGGGTATGCCTACCTTTAGGCTAAGTTTACACTGGCGATTCCCGAGCTGCTTGCAGCTCGGAAACTGCCAGTGCGCTCCCACAGCCGCGGGGTAAAGGACTCCCTGTAGTCGTCTGCACAATAGTGCAGGCAATTACAGGGCTTCTAATTAAGGACCCCATAAAGTTTCTATGGGACGGCCGCTCGAAAACCGACCGGCGGACGCCTAATGTGGCATCCGCCGGTCGGCCACGCTAAACGGTCGTTTACCTGGTGGTAAAAAACCGCCAGTGTAAACTTAGCCTAAGGCTAAATAATCGCAATGTAAAAATAAATACCACATGTGACCATTCATTTTGAAGATAATAGTGAATATATTTTAGCAATGCAGGGCCATACACTCGAATTTCATAATATCAAATTGAATATTAGTAGAATTATTCACGAAATATTGCGAATTCTATTATTGCCTATGCCGAGCATCACTATTGTGGATCTCTACAAGGCTGAAAATGGCTATGGGGCAATTGCCAAGCAGCTTGGTGAAAATAAATCAACTGTTTAAACGATTGTTAGCAATTGGAAGACAAAGACAACTGTCAGTTTCCCTCGGGCTCCATGCAAGATCTCACATCATGGGGTATCACAGATGATAAGAAAGGTGAGGAATCAACCCAGAACTACGAGGGAGAAGCTGTTCGATGACATAAAAAGAGCTGGGACCACAGTTTCAAAAACCACTGTTGGTTACTACTGTAACTTTATGGTTCAAATCATGCATTGCACAGAAGGCTACCCTGCTCAAGTCATCGCATGTCCAGGCCCGTCTGAAGTTTGCCAATGACCATCTGGATGATCTAGAGGGGCCATGGGAGAAAATCATGTGTTCAGAGACCGAAGTAGAAATTTTTGGTCCAAACTTCACTCACCGTGTTCCATTCCAAGAACACCATCCCTCCTGTGAAGCATGGGGGTGGTAAGGTCATGCTTTTGGGGTGCTTTTATGCAAAGGAGACAGGACAACTGCACTGTATTAAACTCCTGAGCGTTTCAGCCTTTGCACGTTTTTTTCATTACCGTGCCACAATATGCTCCGCCGCGATTTCCTGCTCAGCTGGAGGACGTAAACGTAAGTCCGGCGTCACTGGAGACGCCCGGACTTACGCTGAAGAGAAGCGACGCCCCTCCAGTTACACGGAGGTCTATGGCGCCGCCTACCCCCGCCCTCTTCGCGTCACCGGTGACGCGATCGGGGGCGGACCCGGAAGCATCGGCATACATGCCGATGCTCCCGACCGCCGTAAGAAGCCGGCGAGACCTAGAGCGTGGCTCTAGTTAACTGGGGCTGAGTTTCATGATGCATGAAACTCAGCCCGAGTTAACTCGGGCTGAACGCTCAGAAGGTTAAGAGAGGATGAGGATGGGGCCATGTATTGTGAGATTGTGAGCAACAACCTACTTCCCTCAGTCAGAGCATTGAAGATGGGTCATGGCTGGATCTTCTGACATGACAATGACCCAAAACACACAGCCACTCTTATGGAGTGGCTCCATAAGAAGCATATCAAGGTTTTGGAGTGGCATAGCCATTCTTTGGAGGGAGATCTAGAGGAGATCTGTGTGGAGGAGAGGGCCAAAATCCCTGTTGCAGTGTGTACAAGTCACTGTGTGTGTGATCAAGAAAAGTTTGACCTCTGTAATTGCACACAAATGTTTCTGAACCAAATAATAACACTGGTTTTCTCAGGTGTTCAAATACTTATGTGCAGCAGTGCAATACAAATATGTAAAAAATATGCTGTCTCTCACAGTGGCAATGCACCTACAATGCAAATTTCAGATCCCTTCATTATTTCTAAGTGGAGAACTTGCCAAATCGCACAGTGTCCAAATATGTTCCTCACTGTATAAGCAGCCGATTGGATGATGATAGAGAACACATATATCCTATGTACAAAAACTGTATGTGCTCTTTCACACTATGTGTGCTATGTTGCTTTGCTCAGCTTGCATGCATTATTACATGGTAGATTTGTAGATGGTCCTACTATTCCAAGGGTTGGCAACCTGCACCCAAAAATTGGGTGGGCCCACCTGGTGAGATCGACCAGGAACCAACAGATCCCACATGCCTGGAAAATTCAAGTCCAATCCCATTACTTTGAATGGGGACAGCAGTCCCTATTTAAAGTAATGGCCGGCAAAGTGTACCCGCCGATCAGCGTAGGGGGCGGCTGCAGCGGGATGATGTCATCCCGCTGAAGTCAATCCCTCATCTTTCGAGGCAGAATCACCTCGTGTACGGCTACCTCTAGGGATCGTTCATACCATTGTAATGCAGTGAATACTACTAAAACACGACAATGCATTGTAATAGGTTGCACAAATTGTGGTGCAGTTTTGTTTTTTTAATATACAGCTAATTAAAGTAATTCTCAAATAGATTAATTCATCACATTCTATCTATTCAATCTATTCTTCTATACAGATTGCAGATTTAACTGCCACAGGCGATGTGTGCCTGACATTCCTGATGAGTGTCTTGGAGAAGTGTCAAATACAGATGGAGAAGGTATGGTAAACACTTATATCTAATCGTATATGAATATATCTAATACATTTTACTGTTTTTATTTTTCAAAATCTGCCATTGTTTCGGGAAAAAACTGTGATTGTTCAAAAGTAGCTCTGTTAAATGTATAAGTCAACATACAGAATATTCTAATGTGTTACAATACACATTGAAAGTAATATAGAATTCATACTTTTCTAAGCCTTAAGACGGCCATAGATGTGCCGGCCATAGTTGCAGGTGATCAACCAGTTTGTGCGATCCCGCTGAATGCATAAAGGTCTGTTGCCCGCAACTACAGGGGTGCCCACCTTGAGGTTTCCACCCCAAAAGCCTACTGGTTCTTTTTGTGGCCAATCCTGTTGTAGGCAGTTAACTTGGAGGGGGAGTCTGCTCCCTCTCCAAGTAAGTTGTCTACAATCTGACAGGAATCTCCTGTGTTATTTAAGCACACAGGATTCCCATCAGTTCTGTCGCCCACTCATCACAGCGTGGTGACAGATATGAGGAGTCTGCTACAAGCCGGCCATGGATCACCTATGGCCAGCTTAAGTGGCTCACTTAATTGTTTTGCCCTGGAAATGTTGCAAATATTTAGAAGTATACATGATGACAGGGGTTGATCTATGTGAGACAACATGCATACACACCTTCAAGTGGTAAGTACTGTGTTGTAACTGAGAATTACATGACTATACAATGCTGGTGAACTTTAAGGAGACTGAGCAGACTGGTGACTCAGTGTTCTGCTGCTCATTTATTGTCCTATTTTCAAAATGTTCTGGCGCTCTGCTATTCCAGTTTCAGGACTTGGCTGTACTACCAGGATCTTGATTTGGCCCTTGACAGAAATGTTAACATTTTTGCTTTTGCTTTTACAGGGTACTTTTATCCTGCAACAAGGTCACTTTAACAAACAATGGATTTTTTTTCCCTGTTCAATGCAGATGGAGAAACATTTAACCAAGAACCTGAAGATGAGGTTGAGAATGACAAGAAAGTCAGCAATAGTGGAAGTATGCAAGAAGAAGACGACATTCTTGTTAAGAGTACAGAAAGCACTATTTGTCCATGTGAAAACCCAATGTTTGATAGGTAACTATGATTTGCTGTATACTAAGCAGTTAACAATAAAGGCTCCCATACACCTTGCAATCTTACCATACAATTTCTGTACAAATGTTCTTCTACCAAAACCATGTAATATGAGGACCTTTCTTACCCTTCCAATCCCTATGTATTCTATCAGGGAGGCCACTATACTACATAGTTGTTGGTAGATGTAAAGGAAAGTGTATGGAGTGGTCTAAAGGTGTATGGGGGGGGGCTTAAGTTGTAGGCTTAAGTTAACCATAGACGGGGCTATTATTTTGTGATTCGATTATAGATTTGATCATAAAAATCAAGCCATCGATCATTTGTCTTGCCACACAGTGTTACAGGTTCTCAGACCATGTTATTTTATATAGCATCATTACCGCTTTCTGCCACAAGAGGACGACTGGAAACAAAAAACTAATTGTACATGAAAAATATTGAATGAAAGTTACTGACATGCCTGATCGATAATGTTGGATTTTGATCACTTGTGGTCAATTGAACCAGGTGGGCAGGAAACGATTCCCGTTCAATTGACTTCAAAATATCGGTTTGTGGTCAATCAGAAATATTGACTCTTGCATGACTACCCTAAGCAGACTCTCCTTCTTGTAAACACAATAAGCCCATGTTCAATTTTCCACCAGCCCAAAGCTTCAGCCATAAAATGAATGATATGTAGAGGTGATCCCCATGGACTGACACCCTTTCACTACCAAAGGAGGTGACCCCAAACTTTCCAACAAGTGCATTGTTTTTTTTTTTGGGGGGGGGGGAGGGTGTATACATGGCTTATAACTTGCTGGGAGAGTACTTCAAAGTGCCCTAAGCTTCAATGCCATTGTGACAGATGCAGCACAATCTTTGGTGTTGCCCCCGCTCCCTGTGAAAGGTTCAGCCCAGAGCTCTGCCTGCAGCAATGCTGAGCAGTGCTTGGGAATATTCTTACTAATTGTTCATGTGCCATATCTACAGTTCAGTACCTCTTGGGTTATGTGAAATGTGGCTGGACAGATGGGAGCGATATAAGTCCCAGCTCACTAAGGGGCCTCCTTTATTAGTGTTATGGCAGTGAATGTTTAATGTAAGAGATCTGCTCCAAGATAGAATTTTTTGCATTTAATGTTATGATTCAAAGAATGTCAGGTCAGGCCCACACATTTTACCTCACCAAACCTGGCCCTCTTTGCAAAAAGTGTGGCCTCCCCCTGCTATGCAGTATCAATTTGGACATCCGAATAAAGGCAGAAGACGTTGTCATTTATTTTATTGCTTGTTATATATCAGTGACAACCATTTCTGGTACATGTTATGTTACATAGTAATTGCTTGTTTTTCTGTAAGATTCACTAAAACTCTTGTCTATTTTTCAATTAGTAACTTCATTCCCCTTATGCGAGTGGTCCAATCTGTAAGATATAACAAAAAAAAAAACAGCTGCGTATTGATGGAAGGCTGGCTGGTCCATTTTACCAGCAAAGACAGTATGGTGAGTGAAAAAAAGAAAACATTTACATTTTATTATTCTGACAACTGTTTACATTTGAAAAATAAAGCTTGAATGATTGCTACATATAATGTAGCATAGAGCTATCTATACATGTGTTGGTCCAGAAGAATCTTTGACCATCGATTTGTGCATAAGCATGTTCTGGATCGAAGGATCGTTTAAAAGTCTTCTGCGGATCTATGCAGTCCACCAATGGACCTTGACTTTTAGCCGATTCTTGCCCCTACCCCTCAAAGGTAAAAAATACCAGGTTGCTTCCTGTTAATGCCTCCCATCGGCAAGGATGGCACAGGGCATATCAAGTGCCAATATACTGTATAGATCAACTTTTCAGTGTAATTATTCCATAAGATTTCATGTATACCTTTATCCTACCCTATGGATTGTTTATTGAGGTCCCTGGGACCTCTTACGCAATTTAACACAATACAACAAGGCCCCGCAAACATATAGAAAATAAATATACCTTTATCCCTGTCGCCCGCACTATGGATTGTATATAGAGGTCTCTGGAACCTGTAATTATTACAGATATCAGGTTTTTACTGTATTGGACAGGTGAGTGTTTCTGTCTTTAGCACTTATTGCCGCGCTGGGGTTAATGGCTTTGGAAGGAGTAAGGGGTTAATATGACACATTACTCCTTCCATGTTATTATCTGGAATCATTTATTTTTATCCAAAATGTTATTTTTTGGGGGTTTAATTGTTAAAATAAAAGTAAAAAAGCATGTTGGTAGAGGGTCTCGATCCCTTCCCGTTCAACTTGCCCATATTTCCCTATACTAGCACCCTTTCCTGCAACTATGTTCTATATTGAATATATACTGTATTTATCTGTAACCATACAATTAATGATTATAGATAATAACATGGAAAGATTAATGGGTCATATTAAGCCCCTACTCCAATGCTATTTCCCCCAGCGCGGCAATAAGCGCCAGAAACACACACCTGTCAAATAAAGTAAGATTCTGACATCTGTAATAATTAAATTAGTTATCACAAATAACAGAAAAAAATAATAATAAAAAATCACCTGCACACACTCAATTCCAAAAAACTATCTAGAAAGTATAATCAATCAATTCTACATTTCCACAAAAGCAATAAAGTACAACTGACTACTACCAAATCCAAAACTAACCAACAGCACACCAGCAAAAACATAAATACATTACATACATAACCCAATAAATAGTGAACTAAAAATATTCCTGATAAACTGAAATGAGCATTTACTCATTCCCAATATTTTAACCCCTATCCTACAGTATCAACATAAAACAAATATCTTTCACCCTCTACTTCATCTGGACTGTCAGTGCCACACCCTAGTAATCAGAGTAATAAAGAGCAAATTGGGCATTTAAGGCACTATATAAAATTTTAACAAGATTGAATATAAAGGTCTTTATTGACAAATCATGGACCAGTCATTAAAATAAATTTATATACAAATCAAATCGGATCATTGTATAAATATACACGTTTATCATCAATGTTACAACATGATATTATTTGGCATGTCCCAAAGGAACTATCGCGTTTTGCCTGTCAAGGCTTCTTTAGAGAATTTGGAGACACCACTGTATATGAACAATACAACAATCATATATAAAATAAATGCATAAATCAGATGATTGCCCATCAAAAATAATCATAATGTTATACATGCCCTGACCAAAAATTTAGTCTTAAGTGTTGTAGCTGAGAGGGTTCACAGACCCTAGAAAGTAGAAGATGGCCCAAAACCACGCCAGGCAGGCAGCTGGCAGGACAATATCCGAACGCTCTCTTTTTTGGACTACTGTTGAATGTTGTAACGATTAGTTCACACCTACCGTACGATATTCTGTATTTGCAACACCAACACAAGAATGACCAACTGTTTGGGTCAATTTGCTTGGTTGTATCTTATATTTTCATTCAATATTAATATGTTTTTCCTCTGTGATTTTCATTAAAAACTGTTAAATTAATTACCTGTCTTTGATATACCCTCCCTACCTAGGCCGTTAAAGTCCCCATGCCCCTGTGATTCGTCCCAGGGGGAAACTCAATCACTGTGAGAAGGTTTCTTCTCCAGTTGATTATCCTTTATATAAATAAATATATAACTTCTATTTTATGCACATTACATTTTAAATATTTAATGTAAGGATAGGATATAAATGTGTATGTGTTTTTTTTTTATTTCTAAAATTGTGGTTACAATTGTCAGCTTTTGTGATTTTCATGGCTTGTTAATTAGTAAAGTGTGGCTTTTGGTGGTGAGGATTTGCCGTTTAGTGAATTGCACAGTAGTTTCATTGCTATAGTGTGGGTTATTGGTATGGAGGATTTTGTGATTTGCATTTTGTGTTTTGTGTAAAAATGCATTATTTCTTGTCTTGCAATTGACTTGCAATTTTGTTCATCACAGCATTTTTATTTTGCAGAGGAAAAAGCATTATTGGCAACTGGAAAGCAAATGTATCACATTATTCCATAATGAGACCGGTGGCAAGTATTACAAGGTTTGTGAAAATGTTGTTATACATAAAATGCTTATTAATAATGGAACTATCATATCTCCACACTTGACTCATCTGCCTGTATCATTTCTACTTTTTTCCTCGTAGACTTCCTTTAAAGTGAGGTAAAGCAACAACTAATTCAGGGAATCAATGGAGCCTATGAGAGCAGTTGTATAGCACAATTGTCATTTCTAAAGTGGTGTGGTTTCTAGTTGTTTGTTCAACACTTAATTACATGTTTAACGGTTGTGTGGTGTTGCAGATGCCCCCTTTGATATCAATAAGAGCATCTGTCAGGATTTTTCAGAACGATTTATAGACATATTTTTATAGACATTTTAAAAAATTTACTGGGTGTCATGAAGGACCATTGATTGCCTCAAACCACTCCCTAACCACTTTTCTACACAACAGTTGTTTTTAACTGCTTACAAAATGACAGCATAAAATGCATATACAGTAATTTCCTTTAAAATGGCATCCTACCGCGTCTGACGTTTTAAGAACAAAAAAAGACACCGTTAATAAACGACCATTTGAATTCTCAACTTCTTTTGACAATTAATGTAGCCATACCTTGGCTGATTTGTCACCAATCATTTGCCGATCAATTCCCGGTAATGCCACACCACCTTGGGAATCCGATTTGTGGCAGATTCGAACATGAGCCGATCTCCAAAATGGCGGATTCCACAAAATCCATAGATCGGAAAGGCTGCTGCATACTCCGATTGCAAAACAATCGACCAAAAAAAACCAACATGTTGGTTCAATGTCCGATCCGATTGTTTAGTCGATCGTTCAGTGTGGGCAGAACCCGATTGCCGATCGATCGCCGAATGATCTCGTGATCAATCAGTCAAAAATCAAGTGGAAAATCTACCTGTGTATGGCTACAGAAAGATCTTTAATTTTCCATTTTATATTTTGAATAATATTATTTACACTCTTCTGTGATGCAACCAGCTTTACCATCGAGTGTAAGAATACTTCTTGTATATGCATATTGCCATAACTTGTCATACAGTCCTCATATGGGAATAGAGATGGTTGAATTTTATTTTAATTTTCAACTAGCTGACTTTGTAAGTTAATTGCTAAGCACCATGAACAAGGTATCATCAACAAGATTGCTACCCATGTAGAGATGGGTTGTGGGAACATAAAAAAGTATTGCTTTAGCACCTGTATTAGAAATTTCGACTTAACTATGAACCTGTCAGGATCCGGCCCCATCCCCTCCTGCTGGGTCGGCTCCGCCGACACAGATGCCCTCCTTACCTGTGCCTCCTGCCCATCCAGGCGAGGGTTCCACTGGCAGGGCTCTATGGGACATTCAGGGGTCTGCTGTGGGCTCTCCCCTACTACTGCTCCACGTAGCGACGTTCACCATCCGAGGGACGCGGTCTCTGTGCGCGCGCCCCCGCGCATGCGCATGTAAGCGCATATGCGCTGCGCCGGTGAATCGCCCGGATTCATTGAAAGACCTAGCGAGTTTGACCTGGAGGATGTGATTTCCATGTGGGTCTTACGTCACCCTCCCTCCGGGGGGGCGCCCACAGGTGGGCTTTCCTATAAAAAGCCTGCCAGTCTTGTTCAGTCAGTGCTGGTGTAAACAGTCTTGCTTGTGTCCGGTTCATGTTTAGAGCTCAGATTCTACTTGTCTTGACTTTCTGGTACCCCCCCCTGGCTTTGTTCTCGACGACTCCCTCTGATCTCCGGCTTCTTCCTGACCCTCTGCTTGTGTTTGACATCCTCTTTGCTTGCCGCCTGCTCGCACCCCACTGTACCACGCCTCCGCTTTGCTGCCGCCTGCCCGACCCACGCGTACCACGACTCCGCTTTGTGCCGCAACATGCCTAGGACCTCTGCACTGTGACTTGGACCTTCCCCCATGAAAGGGTCAGCCTCAAGGTCACTTGCCATGCACTCTGGACTGTGGGGGTTCAGCCAGGGTGAACTGCTAGACCACCTTCTCCAGAGTGCGGGAAGAGAAACCTAAGTTGGGAACCCAACTCAGGGTCCCTGCTAGTCGATCCTCAGCTATAGGGGGGCATCTGGAGAGAAGACCTTGGGTGGCTTAATTCCATGCTCTGGTACCACCCGTGCTAACCCAGGACCTGCAGCATAACAGATTACACCAGCCATGATTTCCCCTGGGGAAGGTGTTTTGCTGAACTCTGTCGCCAACAAGTCCAAGACCTCACTCACCGTTTCTGTCCTGGAGCTCAAAGAAGGAGCACATCAAGACGGTTACGTGCCCCCGCCCGCCGCCGGAGCCTCACGCTCTCCGCTACCCCCTCCTGGAACCAGAATCATTCTCTGCCTACAAGATTCTCGGGGGTGACTGGGGGGAGTTCGACCACTTTCTTCCACAGGTGCACTGCCGTCTAACATTTCCTCTCTCCTACCACGTTGACTTTGTCCACGACGAACGGTATCAAGGTCGGTACGGGTCATTTCTCTTCTTCTACTTCCAGGTGAGCCCACCCAGCGTTGGGCATTCAAGCTGTCAAAACAACAAGGACCAGCCCTGTCCACAGTAAGAGGGCTTTGTTTCGGAAAAGGGGAGGAAGTTGTCCCCAAACTATACAACGACCCCGCAGGGCTGAGACAGCGGACGCTATTCAAATCCGTGTTCTGCGATCAGGGGCAACGACACCGTGGGACGGACTACGTCTCTGACTTTCCATCGGCTCTCTCCGCAGACCTGGACTGGACAACATACTCCGACCCATCCGTAGCCAGCTTCGCGGTGGGACCTCTCCGACGCCATCAAAGATGAACTAGCCGGAGTCCCAAACCCACAACTTCCATGGACTTGTTCCCATGGATATTGACCGGCGCGCATCCGGGAACGTAGGGCTGAGAGGGGGGTACCACGTTTTCTGCCGCCTGGTCCCACGCAACGTCCCTCTCCAGGGAACCCCCCTCAACCCGAGCCAATTGCAGATCGGGGCTCCCCGACCACCCACGTTCATTCACCACGAGGAGGAGGGAGCGACCGTTTTGAAGAAACCTATGCCTCTACTGCAATACCCCCACCAGTCCACATGGATCCGCACCTGCCGTGCGACCCATCGGGAAAGACTTTCCTTCAGACCTCCGGAGACTGGATGTATCCACCGAGTTACCGATCTCATATTCTGTCTCCTCTCTCACTTCAGGCCCCGAGGGAAGCGTAAAGTACGACGCCATCATAGACTCCGGTGCGTGCGGATGCCCATTTCGCTAGGTCCCCTAAGACTACCATCTCCTCACCAAAAAGACACGCCCGTACCCACTCCGCCTGCCATGGCTCGCTAATAATCCCTTCGGGTCCCGTTCCTGGGCGCACCGTTTCCTGACAGCCAGTACCCCCCCTCGAGGACACAATCGAGAACCTCAGGTTCTCCATTATACCCGCCTCTGTTTCCTGTCATCCTTTGGCCTGCCTTGCTGACTCGCCATAACCCCTCCATCGACTGGTATCGCGCACCCTGGCGTTCCAGTCGACTAATTGTCAGAGTCATCCTGCCACGCCCCGGCTTCTCCCACTCCTGGGACTCACAGAACGCCCCGTCAGACCGCTCCCCCCTCGTCCCACCAACAATACCACCAATACATGACTTTTCAAGCAAAACGGGGGGCCAGCGGTTTACCACCCACCTCCCCACCGTCCCTACTTTGCCTATTGACCTTGCTCCAGGGCAGCAAAGATCCCTTTCGTCAGGTCTATTCTTAGCGAGCCCGAATCTCCATGCCTGAAGGACTACACTACATATACGACCTCCCTCAAAAAGGGGTTCATTCGCCCATCCACTTGCCTAGCTGGAGCGGGCCTGTTTTTTGCGTCCAAACAAGGACAATCTTGCGGCCCATATGGACTATCGCCAACTTAACGCGATTATACCATCAAAAACCGTTCCACCGCTCTTCCCCTAGTCTCGGACCGCACCCCAGCGTCTCCACTCGGAAAACACCCCGTTGGTTCTCCAAATTTGACCTGAAAGACCGCTTTCCTTCCGCACAAAACTGGGCATTTCGAATATCTGGTGATGCCTTTTGGACTGTGCAACGCCCCATTTTACATTCCAGGCGTTCATTAAATGACGTGTTTCCGGGATTTCCTCGACAGGTTCGTGATCAATCTACTTAGACGATATCCTTGTTTTTTTTTTCCGATACCCTCGATTTTACATCGGGTTCCACAAGGGGAAGTTCTTGAGAACTAACGCCTTCACTCCCTATACGCAAGGCCGAAAAATGTGAGTTCGGCGATCCATCATCCAGTTTTTTCTGGGCCTGGTCATTCTACCTCATGTATTACTATGGACCCCCAGAAGGTCCTCTGCCATCGGTTTTTTTGTTTGCTGACTGGGCCCAGCTTCCCTCGGACCGGAAGGCTTTCCAGCAGTTTCCTGGGATTTTTGCGAACGTTCTTACAGAGGTTCATAAAGGGATTTTCGAATATTGTTCTACCCTTACCCACTCACCAGCACCAAAAAGCCTCGCTTTTCCTGGACACCCGGCTCAAAGTCAAGCCGCGTATCGACTATCTAAAGAAGAGTTTCAGTTCTGCCCCCCATCCAAAACACCCGTACACGTCTCTACCCTATGGTTCCTCGCGGTGGACGCCTCACGAGCTGGCTATCGCCGCAGTCTCTCCCAACGTTCTGGCGAGAAGAACCTCCTGCATCCGTGTTCTGCTTCTTCTCCCGGAAACACCTCACCGCCGGCCCGAGCAAAACTACAGTGTGGGGGATAGGGAGCTGGTTGGACCATTAGGCTGCCTTGGAGGAGTGGCGTTAGACCACCTTCTCGAGGGGGCCCAACATAACTGCTAATCCTAACTGCCACAAGAATTTGGCAGTACCTCCGCCAAGCAACGAGGCTAAACCACCCCCCCGGCGGCCCCGCTGGGCTTTGTTCTTCGCCAGGTTCGACTTCCATCTGACGACACCCCTGGTAGCAAGAACGCCAAGGCCGATGGCGCTCATCTCTCCCGGAATGCATCCGGGGACCCCAGCCATCTCGGAACCCGTTCCCATTCTCACATTCTCCCCGGAACGACATTATCCCTCCTTTTCTGCTTCTGGACCTGAGGTGTTGGAGGATCTTAGGGTTCAGAGTATCCGGCGTCCGCATCCCCCCATCCCCGGGTCCTGCTGGAAAAAGGGGGGTTGTTCTGGATATGGTGGACCCGGGTCTGAACGTCACCGGGCCCCTCAACGCCACCAGGGTCCCTCAAGGTGTTCTGCACACGACAGCCGTCTGGCATGAAGGCACATTACCGGTGGTCAACGAACCAACCTTGACCCCTCCTTCGCCAGCGCATTTTTACTGTGTGGCCTGAGGTCAGACAAACGACTGTGAGTCTTACGTCCGAGCCATGCCCTGTAT
>CM070041.1:32364741-32380424 GCA_036250615.1 Ptychadena robeensis
ATACCCCATCTCTTGGATTTTAGATGCTATAGGCACACTATGGGAGACCGAAAAGATTTTTACCCAATCAGCAGCACATAGCTGAGAACAGATATCTCTCTCCCATTTTCGTGTGAAAGTTAATTGTTCTCTTTCAGACTCGATAATAACTTTATATATAAGCGCAATAACATGTCGTACCGGGCTTGCTGTATTTCATATTTTCTCAAAGGGTGTTAAATCTTTACACATGCCCGTTTCAAGTTTTACCTTCATCAAATAGTGCCTAAATTGTACACTAGACCAAAAGTCCACATTGCCTGGGTCTAGATTCATGATTTCCTCAATTGAGAACCAACCTCTGGGCCTGCTGAAGTCTAGGGCCCTAAATAAACTGTTAAATTTGAAAGGCTCTTGGAGGTCAAGCTAGACGGGAAGTCCGGGTTACCTAAGACCGGCAACATCGGTGAGGGATCAGGAGAGAGATCAGCTAATCAGCTAACAAGCTCTTTATATTTTTTAAAGTTGACCCAATAGTAGGGTGTCGAAGTGTTTCCTTTGGCAACCCACTCTTAGACCAAGGGAGCCCTCTTAAGTCCCCTATTACATCTACCTGCTCCATCTCTACCCAACGCTTCTCTTCTTTATGGGAACACCAATCCACTACTCTGGCTAGATTTATTGCCTGAGAGTAGGCTTTTACATCTGGTAATCCTATACCTCCTCTAGACTTTGGGAGGCTCAAGATATTCATCTTAATTCTGGGGACTCTCCCCTGCCAGATGAACTCACTAAAGAGGGACCTGACTTGTGTAAAAAATGTGTTTGGGATCTCAACTGGAACTGCTTGCATAATATATAAGAGTCTAGGGAGAAAATTCATTTTAATCGCCGCACATCTGCCAAACCAGGATATTACAAGTGTACGCCAAGGTTTTACCTCCTTTTTTAACTGAGCCAACAGCGGGAGAAAATTTATTTTAAAGAGGTCCTTCAAATTGGCACAGAGGTAGATCCCTAGATATTACATTTTTTCTCTTCCCCACTTAAAGGGAAAGGAAGTGGTCAGGCCTCTTAGATGCTCCCTTGTGACTCCCACTGCCAGGGCCTCAGATTTCCCAAGATTAATTTTATAGTTTGATAGTTCGGCATAACACTTGCAGACATCATCTGCAAAGTCTGCCACTTTATGGACACCTTTCTGCTTCTGAAGTATTTTAGGGTCCTGTATTTTAGGGTCTTACATCATACAGAGCAGGGGTTCCAATGTGAGGATAAAAATAAAAGGCGAAAGAGGACACCCTTGACTTGTTCCATTTGCTAATGAAATATAATACGACCTGGTTTCGTTCACTTTTATTGCTGTTGTGGGGCAGGAATACAAGGACATTATTCCGCCACACCACCGCGTTCCTAATCCCACATACTTTAACATAGATTCCATAAATACCCACGACACTCTGTCGAAGGCTTTTTCAGTGTCTAGCGACAATAATATCATTGGGGTGTTTTGCACTTTCGCCGTATTTATCGCATTAATGGCTCTGATGGTATTATCACGTGCCTCCCTCCCTCTAACAAAACCCACTTGATCTAAATGTATAATCTCGGTAATCCTCTCATTCAATCTATTCGCCAAGACTTTCGCGTATAGCTTAACATCCATATTTAACAAGGCAATAGGCCTGTAGCTACCACATGCCGTGGGGTCCTTATCTTTTTTCGCAATTAAAGAAACCTGAGCTTGCAATGTATCAGTCACTGGAAGAGCTCCTTCTAACACTGAATTAAAGGCATCAAGCCACTTAGGAGCTAAAATAAGGTTAAGAAACCTAATCGTAAACCCATCAGGGCCTGGAGCTTTACCATTTTTCGTCTCTTTTAGGGCTGTTTCAAATTCATCTCTAGTTATCTCTCTTTCCATCAGTTCAATATCTGACTTCTTAAGTTTAGGCATCCCAGAGTCTATCAGGAATTGAGAGATCTTCTGTCTAAGTTTCTCCTTCGCCTTCGAATCCGATGGTTGAGGGAGATTATATAACTCATTATAGTAGGTATAAAATACCTCAGCAATTTCTTTGGATTTGAAGGACTTTTTACCATCTTTCCCGATGATCTGTGGGATGTAATTTTTAGCCCTTTGTGTTCTCAATGTACGTGCCAGCATTTTACCTGGTTTATTTCTAAATTCATAAAGATTTCTTTTTAGTTTAGTGTACTTAAACTTGATTCTCTCAAACAGTAATTTATTCAATTTTTGTTGTAAACCATGCAAAATCTGGCCGTGTTGAATAATCAGTGATTTCTTATGTTGGGCTTCATATTTATTTATTTCACCAATAATCTCTTCAATAGTCTTATAATAATCCTTTTTCTTCCTGGACCCTAATTTTATGAGTTCTCCTCGGATCACACACTTTAGGGCCTCCCAGATGATAAATGGGGATGTTTCTGTTGACTGATTAAGCTCAAAAAAGGCTGTCATACAGTCGGCGATTTGCTTACTCAAAATTGGATCATTTATCAATGACTCATTTAGTCTCCAGGACCACCCTGCCTCTTGCTGTACACCCAAATCTAGCTCCAAATGTACCGGTGCTTGATCTGCCACCAATATGTTGTCTATCCTTACCTCTATCAGTAATCTCAAATCCCGCTGAGCTAAAAAAAAATGGTCCAATCTCGAGTACATCTGGTGTGACGCCGAAAAATAAGTATAGTCCCTCTCTGTTGGGTGTAGGGTTCTCCAGGTATCTACCAGTTGATAACTTGATAGTTCCTTCTTTAACTTTTTTAATTTTACATAGGAGAGGTGGGAGGTCCCTTTAGACACATCAAGTGTCGGGTTCGGGGCAAAATTAAAATCACCTCCCAGAATCAAAATCCCCTCCTGAAAATTTTCTCATTTACCCAGTAGCTCTTTCAGGAAACTAATTTGGTCCACATTCGGAAAATAAACATTAGCTAAAGTGACTTTCTTGGCCTCTAGTTGCCCCTTCAGTAAAAGAAAGCGACCATTTTCGTCCACATATTTTTCCCCCAAGTTCCCAGTTCACATTTTTCCCGATCAGGGTACTCACTCCCTTTGCTTTATTAATTGGTGAAGTGCAATGATATACAGTTGGGAAAGCGCTATTAAAGAATCTTGGTATTTTATTTTTATTAAAGTATGTCTCTTGCACAAACACTATATGAGACCCTGCTTTCTTCATATCATGTAATACCCTGGTTCTCTTTTCAGGAGTTGTTAATACTCTAACATTTAACGTTGTTACCCTTAATGGAGGCATCTAAGCTTCCCTTACAGTGGGAGACACAAGAGGACAGAGGCAAGAAAAAAAAAAAAAAAAAAAAGAAGGGGGGTAACCCCCAACAAAAACAAAAGGAAAACCCCCACACATCCCAACCTTTTAAAACCCCCTAAATACCAGGCCCAGACTGACACCCAACTGTCCCGCCCTCCCAACAAGATAGAGGGTTGTAGTGGGCACAGTCCCTACTTCTGTCCTACTAGACCTAACTCTCCTCGATTCCAGGTCTTATATTACGAGGAATCCTAATTGGGGACAAGTCCTAACGGTTCTGACCAACTCCGACCCCTCACCTTCCTTTCATACATATTTTATCAATATCCACCCCTTACATGTTGACATAGTTGATGCACCAACACACATTCCCTCCTCCCGGTTGTGTCATATCCCCCACGATATCTGATCACCAACTACACTAAAAGTACAATAAACTATAATCCCAAACTAAATTCTTTGTGTGCGATAAGCATTCAGCTGCTCCAGCTAATCCTTCTTTTTTTCGTACAACCTGTGTTCTCGTGCAACGTATTTACTGTCCAACCAGTTCTTTACCCAGATTGGAGATGCTTCTAAGAAAGTAAATACTTCTGGGAGTTGAGCATGTTGAAATAAAGGGAACGTACGGCCTCCCTTATGTATTTTAAGGTGGAAGGGAAGGCACCATGTATATGAAGCCTCTATAGCCTTTATCAGATCCAACAGGGGCCGTTAATCTCTCCTCATGCGTAGTGTATCTCCGTATATATCCGTGAAAATCTTCACATCTACTTCTCCCAACCTTACTGTTCCATATGCCCAAGCTTTTCTGATAATCTCTTCCTTAACAGGAAAGTGATGAATCTTACAGAGAACATCTCTGCTGGGGGAAACACGACTTTTACGAGAGGCTACCCCTCTATTCAGCCGGTCTATTTTAATTTCTGTATCCAGAGGTTTATTGAGCACCGTATTGATAACCTTCAAAACTGTGTCTTTCAAATTTGAGTTTTTTACAGATTCTGGTACCCCTCTAATCCTGATGTTATTTCTGCGCAGCCTATTTTCATTGTCATCTGAATGCAGATAAAGCTCAGTGTATTGCTGCTGTAAAGTTTGATACGATTTTTCCAAATTTGATAAATGATCTTCAACAGTGATAGCAGTTGCCTCTAGAGCAATGACCCTGGTGTCAGTAAGGGTAACTTGCTGCTGTAGCTCATCTATATCTTTTCTAAACGATCTCTCCATCCTCAGTGCTAAAGCTTCATAATCTTATTTAGTTGGTAACGCTTTCAATATATCTTGCAGCACTGGCGGCAGCACCCAGCCAGCTGACTGTGGATTATCCACTGAAAGAGGAGAGTCTGGGGGTGTAGAGCTTGGCGTTTGTATAGCAGATAAATCACTATCATGCGTAAAAGACTTAGAAAGGTCCCCTTTAAGGGGCTTACCGGTACCGCACAGGTTACTGGAAGTCTGTTGTAAGTTCTGTGTATGTGTTGTTTGCCGCGCAGCCGCTGCTCTGGTAGCTTTACTCGCGTCCATATTACTGGGGGAGACTAAAAACCAATGCTTTTAGACATCTTTGATGCTGACATATTCTCCTTAACAGGTGCTTGTCCTTTGGGAGGCATCTAAATAGCCCAAAATCAGCTGCAGCTGAGGTAGTATCACAATGGTACAACAGAGAACTTGCAACCTGGTTAAATCAGATAGCTACTATTTCCACTTGTCCCTTAGGTATGCGGCTCCACCTGTAAGGAAGCAGTTAATCTCTTTTCAGCTCAGGACACTTGCTCCGTTGATCCAGATAAGGATGGGTTAAGTAAATACTGTGTCCCTGTCAAGTCAGAGTAGGCAGCTCCAGCTGTCTTTTCACTTCAGGAGGGGCTTGTAGCTATGGAGAGACTTTGCTCTCTGTGTGTGCTGAACTCTTGCTCTGTTAATCCACGGGAGATAGGTTAAATAAATACTGTGTCCCAGGCAAGTCAAAGTACGGCAAATTTAGCCATCATTAACAACAGAGAGATTATGTTAACAGCAGAGAGACTGTGTTCTCTGCCAGTGCTGTGTGCTTTCCTCCGTGGAGCCAGGAGGAGGGTGAAGTGAGCAGATTTTCTTGGCAGGACGAGTCAGTATACAACGGGGAGACAAGCCGACATGTCGGCGATATCAGGATCAGGAAGGCTCAGCAGGCGTCGGAGCTGCACGTACAACACATCACGTCATAACGTCGGGCACTCCGCTCCGGCCTAATTATTTTACTTCTTCTTATAGCTTCATCTCAGAAGAAAATATGTTCAGAAACCTGAACTCGGGTGTGTAACCAACAATACAATAGAGCATAATACAAACATAAAGATATATAAAACTGACTGCAACCCTGAACAAGGAACTTTTTTGGGGGGTCTCATGCGTCATCCAGTCAGCCTCCTAATTTACCGACTGGGACGATGTGAAAGGCAGGCAAGGAGCCCATCATGGCAGGAGAGACACACAGTCAGAGCAGTGCATACTTACTTTTTCATTAGATTGCACATTTGCGGAGTCTTGCTGGCAGCCGTGGAGGAGAGATACACATGCAACTTTCTCCTTCGCCCTCCCTCTTCCCCAATGTGTGAGAAGAATGCCGGAGACGTCACCTGTATGCTAATGGAAAGTGTTCACTAGTGACATCTTGTGTCTGAAATTTATATTGTATGTGATTTTTTCTCAAGATTAATGCTCTTACACTTCTAATATTTTTTTTATTTTTTCCTGATCTGAAAACTGGGTGCATCTTATGGTCAGAAAAATACAATAGACATTTAACTAGATGAATGAATGGATATGCGCAAAGATTTTTAAATAAAATAAAACTTATTCTTCTTATTCTATTCCTAATTTTCTTCTTATTCTTATTCTATTCTTAAATATATCTCTTAAGGGACACATCCCTTATTCAACGATCTGTTGTAGAACTATTTGTACTTATACAGTCGGGAAAAAAGTATTTAGTCAGCCACCAATTGTGCAAGTTCTCCCACTTTTAATGATGAGAGAGGCCTGTAATTTTCATCATAGGTACACCTCATTTATGAGAGACGGAATGGGGGGGGGGGGGGGGGGGGGGGGAAGAATCCAGGAAATCACATTGTCTGATTTTTAAATAATGTATTTGCAAATTATAGTGGAAAATAAGTATTTGGTCAATATAAAAAGTTAATCACAATACTTTGTTATATTCCCTTTGTTGTTAATGACAGAGGTCAGACGTTTTCTTTACAAGGTTGTCACACACTGTTGCTGGTATTTTGGCCCATTCCTCCTTGCAGATGTCTTCTAGAGCAGTGATGTTTTGGGGGCTGTTGCTGAGCAACATGGATATTTAATTCCCTCCAAAGGTTTTCTATGGGGTCAAGATCCAGGACCTTGAAATGTTTCTTATGCTAGCCATACACAGATAAAAATTAGGATCCATTAAAACAGACCAATGTATCCCGACAGCGGTATCGGTTTGGATCGTAATATTTGGCAAAAAAGCTATCACATTGAAAATCCAATTTAGGATTGTATTTTTTTTTTTTTAACGAGGATGTCATCGAAATTCATCGCCATTTATATCGGCCATTGTGATGTCTTTTTTTTTTTAAAGGGGAAGCCTCGCCAGTAATTGGTCGTAAACACTATGAAAACACTATGAGGTTTCCCGATGTTCCCAGACCAATTAAAATTTTTGAACATGTCCAATAAATTACGATCGAAAAAAACGGCAATTACGATCGTAATATATCGGTTGTACCATGTGGACATGTGCGGATTTCAGGACGATAAAATGCATTCATTGGTCGGTTTTAATGGATCCTAATTTTTATCTCAGAGTGTATGGCCTGCTTTACAAAGCCACGTCCTTGTTGTCTGGGTGGTGTGTTTGGGATCATTGTCCGAGCCATGTTTCATCTTCAATGTCCTTTCTGATGGAAGGAGATTTTCACTCAAAATCTCATGATACATGACCTCAATCATTCTTTACTTTACATGGATCAGTCGTCTTGGTCTCTTTGCAGAAAAACAGCCCCAAAGCGTGATGTTTCCACTCCCATGCTTCACAGTAAGTATGGTGTTCTTTGGATGCAACTGAGCATTCTTTCTCCTTCAAAGACGACGAGTTGAGTTTTTTACTTTGGTTTCATCTGACCATATGACATTCTCCCAGTCTTCTTCTGGATCATCCAAATGCTCTTTAGCTAACTTCAGATGGGCTCGGACATATACTGCATATACTGGATTAAGCAGAGGGACACGTCTGGCACTGCAGGGTTGGAGTCCCTGGCGGTGTAGTGTGTTACTGATGTAAGCCTTTGTTATTTTGGTCCCAGCTCTCTGCAGGTCATTCACTAGGCCATCCCTGTGTGGTCCTGGTATGTTTGCTCACAGTTCTTGTAATCATTTTGAGATCTTGCGTGGAGACACAGATTGAGGGAGATTATCAGTGGTCTTGTATGTATTACATTTTCTAATTATTGCTCCCGCAGTTGATTTCTTTACAGCAACCTTGTAAAAACTTACAGAAAATGTGTGACCTCTGTCAATGCCAACACAAGGGATATAACAAAGTATTGAGATTAACCTTTCATAGTGACCAAATACTTAGTGTCCACGATCTTTATAAGTGGGAGAACTTGCACAATTGGTTTCTAAATACTTTTTTGCCCCACTGTACATAATGTAGAGCTGGAGCTCTTGTCCTCACAGGTTAGATACCACCCTTTTGAGTTCTTTGTGCATCTTCTTATGCGCACAAAGGTGCCAAAGCATGTATTTCAATATTCATATCTAATTCCGTCCGATTACTTTAAACTCCTCAATCTAAATCTTAAGCAACCTTTATATCTACATTTTAGACCTACGTATAGGCAAATGTAAAAAAGAACAAATAAAAACATCCTTCCAGAACTGCAATAAATACAATCACTACAATGTATAAACATTTTATATAAATATATGCCCTATTCAAAATCTAAATTTTGAGGACTCAAAAGTGTTGAAGAAATACTCTCATATTCTTAATATTATTAAAGTTATTAAAAGCACTTACTGGATAAATACTCACTTTAATTGTACAGTTGCAAGAAAATGTATGTAAACCCTTTGGGATTACGTGGAGTTTTGCATGAATTGGTCATAAAATGTGCTCGGATCTTCATCTAAGTCACACACAGTCTGTTTAAAATAATACTAGACAAACATTATATGTTTTCATGTTTTTATTGAACATAACATGTAAACATTCACAGTGCAGGGTGTAGTATGTGAACTCCTCGCCTAAAGACATCTCCAAGAGCTAATTGGAGCCAGGAGTGAGCCAACCTTGAGTCCAATCAGTGTGATGGTATTGGACATGAGGGAAGCTGTCCTGCCCTTTAAAACACACACCAGTTTGGGTTTACTGGTTTCAAGAAGCACTGTCTAAAGTGAACCATGCCTCGCAGAAAAGAGTGCTCAAAAGACCTACGATCAAGAATTGTTGACTTGCATGGAGCTGGAAAGGGTTACAAAAGTATTTCCAAAAGCCTTGATGTTCATGTTTCCACGTTAAGACAGCCTGTCTACAAATGGAGAAAGTTTAGCACTGCTGCTACTGTCCTTAGGCATGGTCGTCCTGAAAAGATGACTGCAAGAGCACAGGGCAGAATGCTTAATGAGGTAAAGAAGAATCCTAGATTGTCAGCTAAAGAATTCTCTGGCACATGCTAACATTCTTGTTTACACATCTACAAAAAGAAAAACATTAAACAAGAATGGAATACATGGCCCCAACTCGATTGAAATGCTGTGGCATGACCTTAAAAGATTCACACCAGACATTCCATAAATGTTGCTACACTTAAACAGTTTTGTGAAGAGGAGTGGTCCAAAATTACTCCAGATCGTTGTGCAGTTCTGATCTGATTCTGATCACAAAAGGAAATGCTTGGTTGAGGTTATTGCTGCCAAAGGAATGTCAACCAGTTATTAACCTCCTTGGCGTTATGTCCGAAGCCAGTACAGGCACAGTTTGATCGTGAATCTAACTGTGCCCATGGCGGGATCGGGCGCCATGTGCCTGCAGCATTTCTACAGGGCTGCAGGCACAAAGCAACGGTGAAGCTGAAGGGGGCGGGGGGAGGCGCCATAGACCTCCATGCTAATGAGGGGGCGTCCCTTTTTTCCCCACACACCGCCGGCATCTAATTGACAGCGGCGGTGTGTAGAGGGCCGGGAGGAGAGCCGCCAATCACCTTGTACTCCGCCGTGATTTCCCGGGCAGCGGCTTTTCGTGCCATGAAAATAAAGGTCAAAAGGTTCACATACTTTTTCCACCCTGCACTGTGAATATTTACATGTTATGTTCAATAAAAACATATATTTGTCAACCAATCCTCCATGTGTATTGGTTTGCTACCGATATAATTTGATTGCTTTTCCATTAACATGGAGGTCTATGGTGCCGCCCCCCCCCCGCCCACTTCCGCGTCACCGTGACGTGATCGGGCGGTGCCGCCAACCCGGAAATGCTGCAGCGATGAAGACAATCGCTGCAGCTTTCCGGGGAGGCATAGGGTCTCCTCGCCGCCGGCTTCCCCTGCGGTTGAGAGGACCCTGTTCAGCGAACGAACAGGGTTCGTCTCAACCGCTAGGGAGGTTAATATCGTTTATGATCTCTCAGTCTGCCTTATCTCCTGGTTATTCTACCCACGTACTGTATGTGGCATAATTCACATGAAATAGCGTACACTACATATGCTCTGACAATTTATTAATTGTTTAATTTTAAACTCTTTATTATTAGTGTAATATCTACCAAAAAAAATGTGCAGCATCCACATCTTTTTTGGCCATCATGTTATAACATGCTTTAGAATGACACTGCAGAGAAATACAGGGGACCATGCAAATGTTCTTACGCCCCTTCTCTACATCTCCAGCAGTTTTTGTGATTTTAGCATATTCAAGGGCTTTGCAATAAACTCACAAAGTCAGCTATTCGGCCGTCTCTACAAATGGTAGGTCGATCGCATTCAATTTTGACAAGCCAGTACTATAAGAAAATCTTGTTCACTGTTCAGTGTAATGGTGAATGTGTTATATACAAGTACATAAGTACATGCACTCCGATGTGAACCAGTCCCAACAGTTAAGCCCCCCATACACCTTCAGATTCCTCCATACAACTTTCATGAGACCTACCAACAACTATGTAGTATAGTGACCTACCTGATAGAATATATAGTGATTGGAAGGTGTAGAAAGGTCCTCCTATTACATGGTTTTGGTAGAAGAAAAGTTGGTTGTACAGAAGTTGCATGGTAATTGTATGTGGTGTATGGGGGGCTTTAGGCTATCTATTTACTAGCTTCATTGAATATTCAGGCTCCAAGTCCAACACATGGAAAACGTTTGTATTTTACATGTATCGGTGTGCATTAAGTTTAACGTTTATCATGGCAGTTTTTTAATGCAGCACTTAAACATTGAATTAAGCCATTAATGTAGTGGTGTGTAGCAATTCAATTTAGTACCAAATCACTGAATATTTTGTTTTGCCAGTTAGGCTAGGTTTCCACAGCTGCGTCGAACCACCCTGTGTTAATCGCATTCCTTGGTGATGTCGACATATACATGCCTAGTACACCACCTGTTTCCACATGGTTGGGCCGGTCTGCCGACCAGAGGTTGACGTAGTGTACTACGTTAACCTCTCAGCCGGCAGACCAACTAAAAGCGCGTGGTAGGCATTTTTATGAATGGGCTACATTGACATCCCCGTCAAGAAATGCCATTAACCAAGGGGATATTGACGCAACTCTCAACACCATTGCATTTCAACTGACTCATTTCTTTGGTGTGTCCAAGCACCCATACTTGCACTGGCTTACATTGCGTTAATGTCAACGCAGTACTCCGCATTGATTTCAACGTTAGCTGATAGATCACACCAGTGTAGAGACATCCATTGACTTTAAATGGATATGTCAACATCCCTGCTTTTTTAATTGCTGTGTGTTTTTCCTTTAAACCTTAAACCCACAAAAATACAAGGTTTACTTTAACCTTGATGATATGACAGAGGTTCTCAATCTTTCTTGTTAAAGAGAATCCTTAACCATGGAGACAAGATAAAAAATCAACTGTAGAGATCACCTCTTTGGCTCCTTGCTCTCATCCCTTCCACATCTTCTGTCACCCATCCAGTGGCAGATCTCCAGCTCCTTGTTCTTGTCCCCCCCCCCCCCCCCCCCCCCCCCCCCCATCACCCCCAACCTACACAATGGAAGGGAAGAGAGCAGCCAAGATCTTTGCTGTGGCTCGTTCATTTTGCAGCTGCTTCTCTAGCTTAATCTTAATTGCTCTCTCTTCGTTTCAGCATGTATGGGTGGGTGGGTGAGAGGGAGGATACTTGTGAGCTGAGCCATGCAGCTCCAAAGCCACAGGTTGCCAGTCCCTGTTTTAGCAGAAGTTGAAATGTCCTCTTATGTCTTTTGTGTGATCTGACCTCTAACCTGTTTCTTATCTAACCTGTCTTAATTTTTTTATCAGCTATTGCACTTATAAGCAGCTTGTTACAAGTTCAAATCAGAAGAAGATTCAGTGTGGACAAGGCTCTCAGTCACCCATGGATGCAGGTAAGTGACCATGAAAGCCAGACCCTAATTACTCAGTATGTATTTATTGGGGGATTTTCAAATCTATTCATTTAGCATTTGGGGGGGGGGGGGGATAGTAGAGTGAGGGAAGATGCAAGCATCTCATTTACCAAGCATGCTAGACTTTTAGATACCTCCCATGGTAGTTTCACTCTACCTATTAGTACTACTGTTTATTCATTTTAGATTGTTGATTTTGTTTTTTTCAGGATTTTCAGACTTGGTTGGACCTTCGAGAATTAGAGACCAGAGTTGGCCAAAGATACATTACCCATGAGAGTGATGATGCACGTTGGCAGCGATTTGCTGAGGAATGTGGCATTGAATACCCACAGCACTTTGTCATGGGACCTCAGTATGATGAAACTGAAGAAGAAGATGAAGAGTAAAATATTTTTATAGGATATAGGACATATGGGTGATTAAAGCTGCTTGATTGAGACATAATGCTCAAGGCAATAGTCTAAACATGCTACAACATACTCTTTCTAAGGCCCAATCCCTTTTCACAAATAATAAAGGATGCAAATATTCCAAAAATATCTATGCAACAACCAAAAATTCTATGTACAAAATTTTTTTATTTTATATGTCTGTATGTCAAAAATTTTATAGTTAAAAAGGGATTAAGCTGATATTAAAATGCTGCTGAGGAGCCAGCCAAATCTGTGTTTTGGGCAGTGTTTGTGTATAAATGGTTACATTTTGCCACTTGGAATTTATTCACATTTGCAGTTAAAGTGCACCTAAAGTCAAAGAACAAAATCCGAAGAATAATATACTTCCCTAGTGTGCTCTCGTCTGTGGCAGTGGTCATATTTTATTTGTGTTGATGCCAGTCTTTCATGGCTTAATTAACTGCAGTAAGGTATATGGCCACTAGAGATTATATACCGTATTTTTCGGACTATAAGACGCACCCAATTTTTAGAGCATAAAACCAGAAAAAACTATTTAATAAGTTTTCACATCAATTGGGTTAATGCAATTGATTAAAGGAATGCAATATTAAATTCAGCCAGTAGATGTCACTAGCAGAAGAACACACACACAGCACATCACCCCCTCACTGATCGGGTGGGGGGGTTGCTTAGTCTTTTCTCCTCTGCTCTCCCTCTGCCGATCTTGCTGTGTGCAGAGTGCTTGCAGTTTCCACGAACACGGAGAGAGGGATAGATGGCAGTTCATCTATCCCTCTCTTCATTCATCCTTATGCCAGCAGGGCTCTGGTCTCTGTTGGCATAAGCAATTATACAGTTCAGATGGGAGATCCGCACATCGGTCGGCATCTCTCATCTTGAAAGCTCCCCGGCTAATCTCCTTGCCAGGAGAGCTGGCAGGAAGCCAAGGTGCGACATTCGGATCATAAGATGTCTTATAGTCCGAAAAATATGTTAATTATTTTCAATGGTGAAAGCATAGCTACATAAGCCAGTAATGGCGATATGATGACATGATAAATGTGTATATCCAGTATGTGTGAGAGCCTGTTACAGCTGGGTCATGTTCTGGAGAGCGACATGAAAATCATGAAAGGAGCGACAAGGGAAATTATTTTAAAATTTTTTGACAGTTTGTGCACATAGTGGGGTGTTTACCAGCAAGGGATATAACGTACATGTGGGACATAAAGTACAGGTGAGTTTAGGCACTGACCTCTAACTTATTATCACATATGTGTCCATGTTTACACATATGCAGTTGAAGGGGGGTGGAGTCATCCCCAAAAAACACTATTTGCAGAGTTCTGCAAGTGGTTATCCGCTTTCATTTAACCTCCCTAGCATTTGAGACAAACCCAGTTCGTCCGCTGTTTGGGTTCGCAGAGTGGGGATCAGGAGAACCCAATATACCCCTAGAAAGCTGTGGCGATTCTCTAAATTGCAGCAGCATTAACGAGGTTCCAGCACCGTGGGGTGTGTGCCATACACCTTCATGTTAATGGAGGGACATCGGTCTCCCAGCCCACATCACCAGTGTTATTGGGCGGGAATTTAAAGCAGAGTACAATGTACTCTGCTGCGATCGACCATACCGTGATGTTTTTAACAGGCAGAACGCTAGGGAGGTTAATGGAGGGTGGATCAATTAATGTGTAAAAATAATGATGGTGCTCTGAGCTCTTGTTGTTCTAGACTTTCCTAAAGAATGGGATAGTATTGCATGTTGCACAAATGTACTGTTCATCATACTCAGTACTAAGGGGCTCTCTTAACGACTGCCTGCATGGGAATCGACATTTAAAACTGGGCCTCATATCCTATATAGGACATTCTATCTTTGCAGTCTACATATCTGTCTCTTTATTTGTGTATATTTTTTCTTTAGTGTAGGTTTCCATTCACTGTGTTATATGTCATGTGTATTTAGAATATTTGGGCATGTTTGTAATTTCGTTACTGTGCAGAAAAGAGTATTTTGTTCCTTATAAATAAATATTTATCTTGTACACACATCACGAATCACTCAAAAGAGAAATACCACAGTGTCCCTGGATGTGACCAACATTCCAAATACAATAATACAGGAAATGGTTTGATGGATGGAGAGACAGGTGGTCCCAGTCTATCCACCCATCAGGTTTTTCTCCCTGCCGTAGCAGGGACGAGGGGACTTTCCTTGGCCACCTTGCGTTACTACAATACCCCAAAGTTGAGGATTCAAACAATAAAGTACAGAAATAAACTGTATAAAGGTAACTAAGGTACATCAATTATTCATCAATAATTCATATTATGACGTGGTGAAGTAAATCCAGATAAAAGTCCGTATTTCAGAAGATAATGGTAATAAAAAGTTAGATAGGGGGAGACTCCCTAAGCATCAAGGAGTCTTGGGCTTGCCTTAGGGCCCAAAATTAGGGGATTAGGGTGACTCATATCAGAACGACCAGACCACCAAAGGAGAAACAAGACAGAGTTCTTGGTAAAAAAAATAGCATTTATTGCTCCAATTAAAAAAGGAAATATATCAGGGATCAGTAGGTACAAGGTCTATCAGCCTGTGGAGGTTGTACAGACTTCCTCCTTGGTCCGAGAGGATACCCACAAAAACTCATCAACAATTACAGCTCTTTAGGTAATCAGCACATCCATGTATTTAGCAGAAACAAAGTGTCCAAAAGAAATAGTAGCAAAGAGATCTTAGCTCATCCATGTGTCCAACTGTGGGGTTACCCCTCGACGCGTTTCGGCCTGCACGGCCTCCTCAGGAGGGGGAAGAGATAGACTCCGGTAGATGGATGTTCAGATGGATGGTTATGAACTGCTTTTGCCTGGACATAGGGAGACATCATAGTTTAGAGGTAATCTCTCATATATACGTATATATCCATGTCCAGTATATCTCAGTTCATGGGCCTCGTTGGGGGCACTGATATATTATATCGTTAAGAACAAACTTGTGTTTACATATAGATCTGTCTATGATGGCAGGGCATTCCAATAGTACACATTTCAGAAGGGACATGCCCTTTCAATATAACATAATATGGTAAAACATGCTTATAGACATACTGTGTGTTCGGGTGGAGTACCGGGCTAGTAGGGTATCCCTAAGGGTACAGCTGATAGGGCGTAGAGCCGTGATCGGTTTGGGTGCTAAATCAAATGGTATGGTATCAGGTTATAACATGGTTTTAAAATATATAAAACGCACCCACATAGACATAGGTTGAGCAGGCAGGGATTTAGCAGCATGGGAAGCAAACACAGAGCATGCCGTTTAACCCCTGGTGCGCCAGAATCCC
>CM070041.1:32381671-32400214 GCA_036250615.1 Ptychadena robeensis
GGTAGGTCTCATGAAAGTTGTATGGAGGAGTCTGCCTGTCTATGGGGGGCTTAAGGTTGAATAGGGGTTTCAAATCTGATCTTATTTTTGAATTTGTAATTATATATTGACTCCATCTAGCATCCTACTTCTGTTTAAAAGTTTACATTTTTTGTTGTTGTCTCTACACCAGGGGCATATTGGGCAGCAGAACAGAGCCTGCTAAGTATGGTTCCTATTCAGGGTATCCACAGCACAATTGTCTTAAAGCATTTGTAGCACCAACAAACTGGGCTGTAAGGGATAAAAGAACCCTGGCTGTGTCTGAGCAGGCAGGGCAGGCGTGAGTATGTATGTATATGTTCAAATGTATGTATATATTGCATTCAATAAATGCACACATATGCATTTTTGAGCATGTATCACTTAACCCCCCATACACCTTAAGATCGATCCATACAATTAACATAAGCTCTACCAACAACTATGTAGTGCTGGGTCCTCCCTGATAGAATACATAGTGATTAAAAGGATAAAGCTAGGCACACATGGTTCGATTTTGGTTCAATCGATGCTCGATTAGATACATTTTTTCATCGATTGAACGAAAATTTAGAAATGCCCACATGGTACGATCGACGATAATTGTTCGATGAAGGCAGAAAAATTTATCGAATTTTGATCGGACATGTTGGAAAATCATCGTCGATTGTGCCAAAATCGTTTTATAATCGTCAATGTTTGTGGTGTTTCTCCTGGATCGATTAGATTCGATATAATAACATAGACCACTTCAATCTGAACTTCAATCATTTCCGTACCAAAATCGAAGATTTTAGTAATATTTTGGAATCAAAATCTCACCACAATTGCAAACTCAATGTGGGGTGTATGTTGATGCCATTAAGATCGATTTTGGATTAGACAATTGAATTCCTCGATCTAATCGAGCATCGATTGAACCACAATTGAACCGTGTGTGGCTAGCTTTAGAAAGGTCCTCATATTACATGGTTTTGGTAGAACAAAAGTTGATTGTACAGAAATTGTATGGAAAGATTGTAAGGTGTATGGGGGCCTTAACAAGGTAGGGTAGCCATAACGTTCAATAGCAGATGCTCCTTTCTTAGGATCCCCATACACCTTTAGATTTCTCTGTCAGATTTCTTTTAGATCTCCTTTTGTTTTACCAAAACCATGTAATATGAGGGACTTTGTAAACCATAAAGTCTACCTGTGTTCAGAGGACCCTATACTACATAGTTGTTGGTAGATCTAAAGGATATCTGACAGAGAGATCTGATGGTGTATGGCCAGCTTTACACAGACCACACACCTTACAATCTTACCATACAATTTCTATACAATCAACTTTTCTTCTACCAAAACCATGTTATATGAGGAGCTTTCTAAAGCCCCCCATACACATCTAGATTTTCTGTTTAATCAACTTAAAAAGATAATATTTTTGGGTCAGGGAAATTGGTGATTGTATGTTTGCCAACTATAGTAACAGATCATTTTTCAATAAGATTTTTTCCCAATTTTAATTGTTTTAAGGCCCCCATACACGGGTCAGATTCCCATCTGATTCCGGTACGATCGATTCCGGGCGCGTGCACGCGAAACGATTGTGCCGGAATCGCGTGCAGCCCACCTTGTCCGATCGATCACGTCCGATTGATCAGGGGCCCAGAATCGGATTGGACAGAGAACCAACATGTTGGTTCTGTCAGATTGATTCAGGGCCGATCGTGCACGTTGGTGGTGGCCCTCAGATTGATCCCATCCTGGTGAGGTCATGGCCGATCGACTGATGGTGAGGCGTCCTACCGATCGGACACGGAATTGTCCCGGAATCCATTGGACAAGGTGGTATGCAGCGATCGGATACTCTTAATTGGCCGATTGATCGGAGCTCCGATTCCCGCTGAGATCGCCGGAATCGATCGGATGGGTGATCGATCGGACATGGAATCGGAACGTGTATGGCTAGCTTTAGGTTGATCTAACCATGTGGGCTGCCATAGATTTTCAATCAATCAACAAAAAAAAATGATTGAATTAAGTTGATCGGATGAAAAATCTAGAAGTGTATGGGGGCCTTAAACTTTCCAATCACTATGTATCAGGAATGCCACTATACTCCATAGTAGATCTAAAGGAAATTGTATGGAGTGATCTAAAGGTGTATGGTGGCTTTAGCAATATGCAAGCTTATGTTCTATCTAGAACCCACTTTAGTTGTCTAGTGTTCCTTCGTTCCTTTCTTTTACAACCACACACAATTGACCATTGCTTACAAATTTTCTTTAAACCAATCTTGTTCTCTGCTGCTAAAATAACTAATGATGCTTTAGAAATTAGAATGTTCTATACATACTTGCTTTATGATTAAAATGCTTTTTGAAGTCCTACTGAAACTGAGCCAATCAAGCTCAGTATCTGTTGGAGAGTTAGATCGGCTTTTAGTCTGTGTGTGCATTTGTTGATATTCTGCATCTCATTTGGCATATCTATCTCCATCAAGTGTGTGGATCAGCCAGTAAGTAAAAAAGGTAGCCATATACGGCTCGATTTTGCATTGGATTCCCAAATGATCGATCAAATGAAATATTGACCGAAAAGGGATGTTGGTAACTTCCTCTTTGATCTCTATTACCCCTCGATCCCCATCCAAAGTATTGGCCAGGGATTGAGCACCGAAAGTGGTGCACATTGATTCACCGAGCGATTGTTGAACAATCTTTCACCGATCTTTGCATAAGCATGCAGCGATCGATCGTACAACAATCGTTCAGGAATTGATGCATGTATGGCTAGCTTAAAGGTGGGCGTACATGGTTACATTTTCCTTTGTGATCAACTAAACTTCATCAGTCATTTTAAACTTCAAATCTAATCTGGTTTATGACCATGTTTAAAATGCAAACTAGAACTTATAGCTATTTATTTAATATTCATTTAACATTTCTGTAACTGTACAAAACATCAAAAATTTTGCTTACAGTATTTCCATATTTCAGACGCACAAAAAATGGCAACCACCCCAGAAGTTTTAGGTGAAACACTGAATCAAAGGGAAACTTCAAACACTTCAGGTAAAGTTGATTAAATGTGTGGGCCCCCCCACACACACGAAAAAACTGCTATTCTTTTTTTCATGGTAATTGTTATTCTAATACAAAAAATGAACAGAACAGACTCAAACTTCAATGACCTGATCTCTTTCTATGTGGTCCAATCAATCTGGGCTGCCATTTCTCATTTTTAATAAACTCCTAGAAGCAGGTCTTCACACACAGGGGTGCACATGGGGTGCACATAAGTGGTACTCTGGTACTCAAAAAGGGAGAAACTAGTTATGCGTACCTGCATTATTGTTAGTACGCATATGAACTTTGTAACAACTTGGAGGCACTCCAGCTAAATGTATTCAATTTATGTCACATGGATAACTGCAGGGAAACATAAATAACTATGAAAGGTTGCAGTAAAGGCCTCCATACACGGGTCGGATTCCGGCCGGATTCCGGGCCGATCGATTCCGGGCGCGTGCACGTGAATCGATCGTGCCGGAATCGTGTGCAGCCCACCTTGTCCGTCCGATCACGTCCGATCGTTCGGGGGCCCAGAATCGGATCCGTCAGAGAACCAACATGTTGGTCTTTTTGATCCGATTCTGCACAGATCAGGGGGAGTTGCCATTTGTGAGGTGGAATCGGAGGTGGAATCGGACACGGAATCGTCCCGGAATCGTGCCGGAATCCGTTGGACAAGGTGGTATGCAGCGATGGATACTCTTAATTGGCCGATTGATCACACCTGCGATTCCCGGCAGAATCGCCGGAATCGATCGGATGATGAATCGATTGGACATGGAATCCAACACGTGTATGGCTAGCTTTAGGTATGTACAATTGGGAATGTAAATTAATTTGCACTTCTAAGGGTGTTGGAGATCGGGGAGATGAAAGTCAGAGTAGGCATATGTAAGAGTAAAAGCACTGTGTGACAGTTTAATGACATATGGACTGCAGGTAGTCTCAGGAGTTTGTTACTAACCCAGTAAATGTCAGGGTGTCACTACTGAGGTATGAGAACAGGGAGGTCCATCTGCAGCAAAACCTACCATGCAGGAAGCTGATGCAGAGGACAGTGAGGGAGACCACATACATATGGAGTGAGTACCAAACACTATTTCCTGGTACTCATCTGAGGAGCTCACTAAAAAAGTTATGTGTATATATGTGTATATATATATATATATATAATGTTAATTATTCTGTGCTAATATGTACGGTATACTGTTTAAGAAAGGTTAATACAGAATGCACCACCTTCATGCCCATATTTCTATTAGATATGTTTGACCAGTTTGAATTTGTGAGTTTGTGAATTTTTACTTGCAAACCCCACGGACATGGTATGACCCCCAAACTTGCTGGAGATGTAGAAAAATGTCTATATATAAGGGTATACTACAAAAAAGACATTGTTCTAACACAGTTTTTAAGTGTTCTAACACATAATTTAAGTTCAACGTATTTAAATCTGTGTTCCCACTTAGGCGATTAATCGCCTGGCGCTCGTGATTTTCAATCGCCCATTCGTGTCTATGGGAACGATCAGGGAAAAAAACCACATGGGATCTTATGAATGGGGACAAGCCCATTCAAAATAGTGTAGGCGATTGACAGTGATTCCGCAGGCGATTGAAAAATTGCAAGTAGGAACATAGCCTAAGAGCAATACTTTTTTTTTAAATGTTCCCACAACCATTCTATACATCTCCAGCTATTTTGGTGATGACAGCATGTTCAGGGATTTTGCAATCAACTCACAAAGTCAGCAAGTCACCAATCTCTGCCTGACGAAACCAGCTCGCCTGGACCGTCAGGAACGGCAGGGGGGTTAAAAAAGAATATTCTAATAATAAAAAGGCATTCACAAAGGGAATATATATAATATGTTTATGTTTTTCTTTTTAATTTCAGCTTCCCAGATCTTCGGCATGTTGCTTTGGGCAGCAATTAGCACATCTATGGTTGTCATAGGTAATGCACTTCTGGTCTTGTAAACATGCCAGATACAGCTTGGTATTTATATTTTTTTCATTTTGCTGGTTTATTGCAGGTAAGACTGATTTTAAAATATATATATGGACATTGCTGACTATGACTTGCAGATTATGATGTTATAAAGTTCTGACATTATGATATTGGATCACCAAAGAGACATTGGAGGCTCTTTAACTGTAAAATGCAAAAAAGTGGTAGTGCCCATGTTATTGGTTGCAATAAATGCAGCAGTGTGTTACAACACAATGCATACCAGTGTGAATGTTACATAGGTTTCCTATGGAAAACCTGTATACCATGCACAGCACTCAACATGCTATAGACACCACATATAGTGTAAATTGGACCTCAAGGTCTTCTTCGTAAGGGAAAGAAGAAAGGTTCTTTGTTTTTAAAAACTTAGAATATATTTTCACAAAAGTATACCTCAAACCTTCAACCTTCCTATTCCAAGAACTCCAGAGTAAGAGGGTCAGCTGGTGACAAGGGGAGGGGGGTATTGTCAATATTGGTGTATTGTTTTTGTTTAAGATTACAGGTTGTTGCTTTTTTCAAAAGCAGGTTAAGCAGGTCCTAAACCAGTGGTTCTCAACCTTTTTAGATCCGTGACTTCGGAAGTGATGTCACATATTTAAAACCAGAAGTGACATTCTGTGGCATCACTTCCGGTATCATCAGGTAAGTGTTATGGCCCTTCCTTTAAATTTTCCCACCCCGCTTGTGCAGGATTGGCAGTTAGATGAGGGAGTAACACCCATCCCTCCTGAGTCTGATTAGTCTTCCTCCTAACTTCCCACCCCTCTTGTGGGCATCAGTGGGCATGTTCTTGTTAGCAGCAACTCCTGACCCACAGGTTGAGAACCACTGTCCTACACAATGGCAATAAAGTAATGGTTATAAAGATGGATTGTGATGTGTTGGTCATTGGGTAACCATCACAAAAAGTGGAGTATGAAGAGTAATATGTTTTGCGGTGAACACAGATTGTAATAATTATAACATGTACCCACTAAGATGATTTTAAGGATGGCTGAAGAATGGAGTGAAACTGATGGTGTGTAAAATGTTTTTGTACCATTTTAAAAGCTTTAATATGTCATACAATGCGCTTTCCACAGGGTTTGTATATTTTGGGAAAATTTGGGTCGGTCTTCCACAAGAGCCTTTGTGTGGCCAGGCAATGATGTATAGGAAGGCCTGGTGTGCAGTCTCTACTTTAAAGGTAGCCATATACGGGCAGATGAGGGACCAACTGCAGCGTGATGATGTCATCACGCTACAGCGAGCCACTCAGAGGATCGACGGGCACCCTTTGTATGCCTGACTTTGGATGGGAACGGGGATCGGCCAGGAATTTACTGATATGTTGGATCACCATGCAATCCAAATTGCAGGAGGATCCTGGTTGATCTGACCAGGTAGGCGCACCCGATTTGCAGGCGCGCAGTAATACGCAAGGAGGTCGATTAGCAGAAAAAATGGGCGGCAATCGGTCTGTGTATGCCTACCTTTATTTAGACTCAAGGTGTTATATGCAGGCCAGTCAAATTCCTCCACTAGACTTGCATATTTATAGCCCACCACAAACCTTTCAATCCTTCTGTACAATTTCCTTAAGATCTACCAACAAACTATGTAGTAAGTAGCCTCCCTGATGGAATACACAGGTAGATTAAGCGTTCAATTCCCGAGTGATTAATCGCTGTCCACCTGGAGTGATTGATCCCACTCCATAGAAAAAACAATCGAACTGGGATCTCACATGTCGGTAAATCCCTGTTCAAATTGTCATTATTTTGCATGGGGATCAAGGACCCTCATCCAATGTATTGGCCAGGGATCGAGTGCCAAAGGTGCGTATCTATTTGAACAATCATTTGCCATATAGTTGTGTCACTACCTTGCTTAGTGGAGCCCAGTCTTGTTGGAACAGGAAGGGGCCACCCCAAAATGGTGCCCAAAACATACAGCCAACAATGCTTGTTCAAAGGGGCCAAGCTCAACCTCTGTAAAGCAACCCCTGCTAAAAAAATTGTCACACATAACACATACATACACACTTTGTATACATCCACTTTCCAGACAAAAGCTTTATTCAGTATTCCAGTGAACACATTTGCCCTTTTCTGGGGTCCCATGATGGCATACTTTATTCCACTGCATAAAGCACTTTATATCGCACTTCTTGATGTAAGGCTTGGATGCAGCTGCTTGGCCATGGTAGTCCATTCTGGTCACAGTCGACAGTGCCCAGCCTTAGTTGGAGAAACACTCTAGTACAAAATGTTTACGTAACTGCATGACCATTTCTATGAATAGGACAAACTGCAATGTATTCACTTTAACTATAACCATGATCTTGTATCTTCACTAATCATGCATGTTCTAGGAAGCATCTGGGTATTCGACATTTATCAAGATTATCAAAGGGATTGTAATGTGATCCTGTATAAATTCACATTTGGAGTCTTAATATTGGAATATATCATCTTGGCCTTTTTGCCTGCAATTTTTTGTCTGTGCATGTTCTGTGTGGGTTTACTGGTAAGTCATCCCTGAAAAAAATTTTTGTTGGTTGTTTCTTTATGATTTTGTGTTTTTTTTTTATTAATTATTATTAACTTTATTCCATGTTTTTCCATTTAGATGGTTTGTGTTTTGTTTTGTATTTGGTGTTTTGGCAGGTTTTTTTTCTATTTAAAATTGTGTTTCTATATTTTATCATTTCAGTCTGCACAAGTGGCAATGGCTCCAACACTAAAAAGGACAAATCTTGTTTCTGAAGAAAACTAGCTTGACGTGTACTTTTGATGTATATTTTGTTCTGAAAAATCGCACCAGTCACATCAAAAGAGTTGGGTTTACATATTTGACACTATTGGTATACATAAATTCTACAAAATTTTAGCTGTATATGTGTGTTCTTTCCCTTCTCTCAAGTCAAATTTCTGTACTCAGTTGCATAATAATGTGACTTTTCAGTGTAATAGGTCAATAGCACTGTTGACAGATTTGTACAGAGAGCTGTCGTTTCCTGGAAAGTGCTTAAATGTGCAAAAAAATCCGAAATGACGTAATGTAAGGACTTGTTGGCACACAATAGTGAAGTTGTTGCTGTGCTCTGCATTTGTCAACATGTTCATTTGAATAGGCTGACACATGCTCACAAACTGCACTTTATTGTGTAAGGTGTGTTCAGGGTTTTGTTTTAAATTAATTGTGGCACATAAAAACAGTGTGTTGTGTAAGCTGGTTTCCCTTTTAACTCTCAAATCAATTAACTTTAGACACTTATTAGCAATATTTGCATTTTGTACCTTCTGTGTTTACCATGTGCTCTATGGTGATCTACCCATTCATTCAAGAGTACATAAGGTGCTGAAGCTCAGCCCAACACAAGCAGTTTGAGGATAAAATATTTAGGAACCATAGCACAATTTTTCTCAGTCATTTTTTTTGAATGGGAAAATTGTTATGAATTTTACAACACCAGGTGTCAGTAACACCCTAAGACATAGGTGTACTCCGGCCCATTGTTACAGTCACTGTGCTTCTGCACCTCCACTCCAAAAATAGAGAAATACAAGTCCTGGCTGATCAGCAGCATGCTCAAGTGACATTGTAGCGTTGCCTGTGGTCACCCTTGAGTCACCAAGCATTTCTTATAGCAGGTGCATACTTCGCCCCAGATTTGATCTCAGATTTTACACTCTTCCTTGCAGGGTGCTTGCTGGATCAACCATATTCTTTAAGGAGCATGTACCTTGCAAAGTGATGTACTGGTGTTCAACACTTGGATTGAGAAAGCAATTGTCCACACAGGCTGGTTTTTAGGGGTTTGCTTTTACTAAAGGCAATATTTACAGTTCAATAACCATCGCTTGTCAGGCCAGGGATGGGGCACAATGCATAGGAGCTAAGTAGTGCAGGAAATTTAAAAAGATAACAACATTTCCATCACACATCACAGCTATCATTAGTGATGGTGTTGATGCATGGAATTGTCACCCCCATGGCAGTTTGGACATGACAGGCTCTTGGCCCGGCCCCTTTATCAAATTTAAGAAGCCAATGAGGCCCATGAGTCAAAAAGTTTGCGTAACCCTGGTCTATGATGTGGCTGGCTATGAGTTTCCCCTTCTCAACACCTAGCCCTTCCAGGGTACAGTCACATGCTGACTGCTGGTTACTATAGTCCCCAAGGCTAATAGATTGGCCTGCTCCCACGGGGGAAGATGCCTTGAGGTGGAGCGATTAAACCTCTGCAGTACTTCTGAACTCTCACCGGACTGTTGGCCCCTTTCATGAATCCTATTTATAAAAACAGCTGTACCTGTCCTGTTACTGGGTAGAACTCAAAAGGTAAACAACATTCTACAGCCTTCCAGCACATTCTGGAATCTACACAACAGATTCAAAGATATATTATATATATAATACAATGCCATTGCCAGCTAAACACACAATGTATATACAGTTCATTACACTATGACATCACTGCTGCACATCTAGAACATGCTGTGATGTGTAGTTCTCTCCTCCTAGAGCTGGAGTACAGATGTATAGTAGTCAGGAAAACTACAGAGATGGCAGATCTACCACATCTACTGAGAGAGGAAGGATGAGTGAGTACAGTTGCAAAGGGGGACTGTGGGGAAAGGCAGGGTCCGGGGGAGGCAACTTGGTACAGAGTCAACCATTCAGTTGTCCATGTGTGCATTTTTTAATTTAATGAATGCGTTAATGTGCATCTGCACTTGACAACGTTTTCTACTGAGTTGACATTGATGTAACACTGATGCACAGGAATCTAACCCTAAGACACCTGTGTTTACACATCCATTGCATTGCATGTGCTTGACCCTCAACCTTGCCAAACTGTGTATTTGAGTGGGACACCCCTGCCCTAAGAGATCTATACATACATACATACACATAAATATATGTAGAAAAGATCAATGAATTTCTATAATATCAGTGCCGTTTCTAGACTTTCAGGGACCCTATACAAGTTCTTGGTTCGAGCCCCCTGTTGACGGAGGGGGGGGGGCTATTGGTGGCTACCAGTGGTGCTATGAGTGGAGCTGCCGACAAAGTGGGCAATGTGCTATTGGTGGAACTGCCGACCTGGGGGGTTTGCATTCTATTGGCAAAATTTGGGCCCAAAAGGTACAAAGATTTTCAACAGATTACTTAGTTGTCCCTGGAATGAAGCAATCCCAAACTGCTATCGCTGGATTACACGGTGGGAGAACTGTTTAGATATCCTGTCTGTGGCTGGGGCTATGGCTTTTTGCAGCAAAATCTTACCCCAAGCCACACTCAAGAATACTGCTTGTGAGATAAAGGTTTCCTTACAACATTTAGACAAGCCAATTAAATTGTGGGACAGTATAATTCAGTCAGATGAGATCATAGTCACAAAAAAAAACAATTGATAACACACACCATGACGGACTGACATCTTACAGAATCTGCAAGGTCCCCCTGCTCAAGACAGCATATGCACAGGTTTGTCTGCAATTTTCCAATAAACATCTGAGTGATCCAGGAAAACCAGGTGAAAATGTTGTCGGCATAAGACCAAAGCTCTTTTGCATGCTTTGCATGCTTTGTTTGAAGGAAGAGGAATTCTACCTATGACCCGAAGAACACCAACCTCACTGCAAAATATGGAGGTGGACACATTTTGCGTTAGGGGTGATTTTTGCTAAGGGGAACAAAGGGTACTGTAATGAAAGAATGATCAAGCACATCCTTTATTCAGTCAGGTCATTAAAAATGTGTCCTAGATGGGCATTCCAGCATGACAAAAAAAAGCATGGTCGAAGCAAAAATTTTAAAATAAAAATGAGTAAAAATGGTTTAAGAAGCATATTCAGGTCCTTCTCTCATTAAAACATTTTAAAAACATTACATCATTATTATTATTATTATTATCATTATCATTATTAAAACATTACATCATAATACACCTAAGTGTATTTCTGGCATTTTTATGTGACCGAGGAAGGAGGCACGAGGTGTTTCTGATTCTTGGAGGGTTCAGCACTGCAATCCTTGGAATCATTGAGCGAAAAGTTTGGCTGCTGTCCGTTAGACTCCTGGAGCTACCCTGTTTACCCCATGATAAGCCATCCCATCAAAAAAGCCACCCCCAATTTTTGACCAAAAAATTTAAATAAGCCACACCCCCGCAAATAAGACACCTACCGCTACCTGCCCCTGCCTAAATCTCCCATTTCGGCGGTACAATGGGTAACTGTGTGCCTCCGGGTGTGGAAGGACAGGATTTCTGTGGAAGTGGCAAGACATGGGCACAGGCATCCCTGATGTTCCCAACGCCATCAGTGACACTGGGAACAAAGGCAGTCGTCAACTTGTAATTAAAGGATGTGAAACTTGCTGTGTAAGGTAATTATACAACTGCTTTCAATATAGCCGAAGTATTTTGTAATCCTTTGGCAACAGCACATTCAGAAAGAAGTGGACAGCCTCTGTTTCTGAACCCCATGCTGTTTTAATTCCATTCATCTTCCTTCCATTCCTATTTTGTATATACAATATTTAATTTGTCCAGGACGCCACTGCTAGGGCCCCCATACACCTTTAAATTTTTCTATCAGATCTCCTTTTGTTTTACCAAAACCATGTAATATGAGGGACTTTCTAAACCATCAAGTCTACCTGTGTTCACCCTATACTACATAGTTGTTGGTAGATCGAAAGAATATCTGACAGAAAGATCCAAAGGTGTATGGCCAGCTTTACTGTAGGGATCATTATTTTCTTTACATGTATGGATCCTAGTTTTAGATTCCATCCTTTGATAAGTAAGTTGCACATTTACCACATGTGTGTGTGGATTTTCTCTTGCTGTTACTTTAAATTTGAACCTTAGAATTTTCCCAAGTTAACAATAGTGTTGTAGTGTGGATATCTTGTGATGCCTGCAACTACCTGGGTCAGTCTTTGAGTTGATTATTATTTTCCTTGAGATAAGGCCCACCCCTGCCATTCAACTGTCAAGCGGCATAGCCTCTACTGTCTACCTAAAGTTTTTTTGACAGTTGAATAACAGAATATAGAATCATTACCTTTAGGGGGGGTTTCCACAGTGCTCAGCGATCTGTTTGGACCCATACGCTAAGCTCAGTGCTTGGCGGGGATTCTGACAGATCACATACAATTAGGCTGGCTGTGGATTCAGATATCCACCAATGCAGTTGTTAACGTACTCGACTACGTTCAGCACTGCATCGGCGGAACGGCTCAACACTGTGAGAACACAGCATCAGCCGAGCAGGTAAAGTGTATGTGCTCTGTCAGGATCCCCGCCAAGCAATGCACTTAATGCAGGGGGTCCCAACGAATGTAGAAACATACCCTTAGTGGCAGGAATCAATTGGCTTCAAGGAGCACAGGTAGTGTTTAATTTAACTTCCAGAACCAACTTTGTATGCGTATGGGAATTAGATTGTAGGGACTTTAAGGGGCAGAAAATATTATGTACCCTCTACCTGGTCCTCAATTTTGCTACTTATTTGTCTCACTGCCAGCTTCGGATGCCCCCCTCCCAAGCTAAAACAGCATTCCTGGCACTGATCATGGTACAGAGCCAACAGATAACATAACAAGCCGCAACTGAATATGCCCCTGACCGATGTGCGTGCACGATCGTGGCCATCAGTCGGGGGCAAAATCGGCGGGTGCCCACATGATCTGTCATCCCAAAGCTGGGTCTGGACATGTCCGTAATATCTCTGGCCGATGCCATTAGTTTGATTGGGGATCTTCGCCATTCCTTCTGGCAGTGAGTGACAACATTGCCATTCCTTCTGACAGTGAGTGACAACATTGCCATGCCTTCTGACAGTGAGTGACAACATTGCCATACCTTCTGACAGTGAGTGACAACATTGCCGTTCCTTCTGACAGTGAGTGGCAACATTGCTATTCCTTCTGACAGTGAGTGACAACATTGCCATACCTTTTGACAGTGAGTGACAACGCTGCTATTCCTTCTGACAGTGAGTGACAACATTGCCATACCTTTTGACAGTGAGTGACAACATTGCCGTTGCTTCTGACAGTGAGTGACAACATTGCCTTTCTTCTGACAGTGAGTGGCAGCATTGTCGTTCCTTCTGACAGTGCATGAATAATTAATATTGTTATTATAAGTTTTAACAAATTTCTATTTACTATTAACTTTGTTAATAGTAAATTTCAACAGCACCCCCGGGGTCTCAACGAATATTTCAAGCCTTGCACTGTTTCGATTTGGCTCTTTGGTCTTATAGTAGTAGTAGTTTATTGAAACTTAAGCTGGCCATACGGGTAAATTTTTCGCTGGATTCCCGAATGATAGCTCAATCCGGGCTATCAAACAACTGCTTCTTATATTATATATGATGATATCAATAAAAATCTCATATAATAAAGTCCAAGTGGCTCTGCGTCCAGTCCCTGGATTGCGCTACTGCGCATGTGCCCCACCGACAGCCGTTGGGACATGGAGCGCAGAGACTTTGGGCGGCCGGTGTTCTGTCGAAATCTGCTCCCCCGTCGAGATGTGCCCCCCCTGTAGCACAGAATGGCCAACAGGGGGAGCACATCTAATGAAATCAGATAGGTGAGGGGGGAGCTGACACTGAGCAGGGAGTCATCCATAGCAGTGGCCGCAAACCTGTCACCTAAAGCGGCCACTGAGTCTGTGCCCTCCATCGAGATCTGCTGTAGCTAATGACATTGTCTGCTACAGGGGGAGCAGATCTGGACGGAGGGCATGGAGACCGGGGGAGCCTGGACACAGTAGCCGCCATGGGTGAGAGTTTTGTGGCCACTGCTGTTGAAGGGTCCCGGGGAGCACATCTCGATGGAGACTGGGGGGGTCATGGACACAGCAGCTGCCTTAGGTGACAGCTTCACAGGCACTGTTATGGATGACTGTGCATGTGATCCGGTTGATATCAGCTCCCCCTGGAAGTGCTCCTCCTGCTGGCCTGGCTGACCACATATGTTCTAGCGGCCTTTAATTTAACGGGCTTAATGTCTAGTTTTATTATAATTCCCTTTTCATATACATGTATATTCTTGTGTAAAGTGCTTCAGTATCACCACTCCATTATTTATTATTATTTATGGTGACACTCACTGTTTGCAGTCTCAGCATTGATTGTAAAGCACTATTTACACAGATTTTTTCTATTATAGCTGAAGCTCATACGGCAGAGCAAAACTTTCGACTTTACAGTATGCAAATGTTCAACCTTTTGTGAATTTTCAACTTTATTCAAAATTTTTACCTTGTGCAAATTTTTTACTTTATTCGATATTTCGCAGTCTAATCGAAATTTGATTGGGAATATCGAAATTCAAGTCAAATCGAATGTTATTCTTTTTGACTATCTCTAATGATGTTACCCCAATAAACACACCAAACTTTGGTTCATTTATTCTACGCTTCTAGTCCATCACATTGAAAAAAAGGGGTAGAAACATCACATGCCGTGTAAAGTATTTCCCAACATCCTCTTCTAGCTAGCCAAGTTAAAAGTATGAACTGTATGTCACACAGCAGAGAAACTTCCATTGGACAAGTCAGTATGATCTTTGCTTAGATTTTATATTGAACAAACAATTCCTTATATGTGATATGTTTTATTGTTATTGCAGATAAAGAAAGAATATCACATACAAGGTAACATTTAAAAGATAAATGCAAGATTTTATTTATAATATCCGTAAATTATGTTCTCATTTTGTTCTGTCACTTCCAAACAAAATAATTTCAAACACAGACTGATCTCTGTGAAGAGACATAACAATTGATTTTAAAGGTTTATTTATTCAGGTTGAATTGATAATAATAATAATGTTGTTGTACAGACATACAGACACTACATGAAAAAAGCACAGAATAACTATTTTGTTTAAATTGTTTTATGTATTTTTAACTTTTTAAATAAAGATTTCCTAAAAACAATTCCACGCTTGTGATTTAAATGGACTAGTTTATTGATTGTATTATAAACCTGAAATAAACTTAGTTTCTGTCATGTGATATATGCCTTTAGTCACAACTGCATTACAAATATTTTATGGATAATTATCCACTGTGTACTTTTATTATTACATTACATGCTTTTTCTATCCATTTGTATCAAAACTTCTATTCAAACCTATATATGAATGGTGACTATGATGCTTTTTCTGTTACAGGCCTTTAAACATGGACGCAGGCTTTAGGCTATGTATGTATATACTGTATAAAAGCCATTAAATAATATGTTTTATATACCATAGTTTTTATACAAATATTGTGTTTTATTAGAAATTGCTTATGTCATGTACAGGCCTAATCTCCACCCTGCCCCACCCTGCTGCACCCCTCCAGTTACACCGCAGCAGGCTTCTGGGTAGATAAAGACCTTGACATCTACCTTTCCAAGTGCCCTTGTTCCTGGAGACAATCACTGTATTTAAAGCCTTTTTACCTTTTGGGTTTTTTTATGTTCACTCTGCCCTATTTTTTCTACTTGTTGCTGATAATAGAAAGTGTAAGAGCAGGTGATAGGTCAAAAACATGGACACAAGTATGAAGCTTGATAGTGGATGTGTCCCATTAGAGCTCTGCTTCTCCCAGGACAGGTCAGCCGTATCCTTGATTCTATTTGATAGGGAACTCACCAAAATTAGTAAATTATATGCTGAAAAAAGTGATAGTAGATGTTAACAAATACAATATTTGATGCTGATAAACATATTGATGTGTTTTGCAATGTATGCTTCCTCAGGAGAATGAACCAGGAAAGTATTCAATAATGTCTAACAAGAAATACATTTTCCATCATTTATAAATGATCTAATACAGTTAGATGTTAATAAACATACTCACAATTACCCAATGTGACAGATACCAATGCGGTTCATTTAACCGACCTAGTGGACGGGACGGCACCATCTTGTCCAGCGCTGCTACTGCTACTATATCACTGGACGAGATGGTGCCGTCCAGTACACATCGGGGCTCCGGCAGCGCATACTTACAATTTTGCACTGTCCCGGTGTCCCCGATGCGACATGCTGCCAGCTCCTCCGTCTCCCCCCCCCCCCCCCCCCCCCCCCCCCCGAGTGACGTGATGACGTCACATCGGATAGGCAGCAGGAAATTTTTTTGCAGAAAACTGATTTCAATGTGCTTCTATGTACTAAAAATCTCCGAAATAAAACGTGTCTGGTGCCCCAGATGTGCCCATTTGCAGTAACCCTCTCTTCCCTGGTGTGATTTTATCACATCCATCACACCAGGTTAAAGAGGGTTAAGTGCAAATGGGCACATCTGGGGCACCAAAGACTTGGGCGATTTGGGCGAGATTAAATACATAGCAGCATAGCTTTCTGCCCTGATTTTTGTGTTTTGTAATTCATTTTATTAAAAAAAAAATTATTTTACATAATTGTTTGTTTCAAACATTATTATATTCAGGATGTATATTAGACCCTTGTACGGACATATTTTGGGAAGTTACATGCCTACAACATAAAGACAAATTTACCATTGAAGTCTATGGTGCACTTTTGGTACAGAAATCTGGACCTCAGCAGTGCGCTAGGGAGGTTAATGCCCCCCAGAGTATAGATGGATGCACAGAGGCCACCACCAGGCCAACCCCCCCAATTTCCATGCAGGGCACATCTACCGTAACTGTATTTAACCATTTATGAATGATAGAAAATTTATTTTTTGTTAGACATTATTAAACACTAGAAGCATACGTTGTGAAATGCGTTGAGATGTTTTTCAGCAGTAAATATGGTTTTTGCTAACATCTGTTATCACCCAATTGTGTGAGTAACATACATGTACAAGGAATGTGGATTTCATTTGATGAAAACAATGTATAATGCAAACAAACTATGCATTGATATTTTAATAAAGTTCTTGATTTACTTTTACATATCCATGTGTTAAAACTCGTGCCTTAAAAGTCCTGGAGTTTAATTTCCACCTTCTTTTGGGTTTGTTACAAATATTTGGGATGTCGGCGCACATAGAATCAGGAAAACGGGAAATAACAACCTTGTTCACATAAAATGTTAATAACTAACATAAATAACATAAAATGTTCACATCTTTCAGAACCTTCAAGTAAAGTACCTTATGTCTCAGTTTACTGTGCAAATAGATCCTTCTCATGAGTTTACCTGCTCTAGAGGCTGCAGGGTGGCTCTTAAGCTGGCCATAAACCTTTAGATCTCTCTGTCAGATATCCTTTAGATCTACCAATAACTATGTAGTGCCGGGTCCTCTGTGATTGAACACAGGCAGACTTGATGGTTTAGAAAGTCCCTCATATTACATGGTTTTGGTAAAGAGATCTAAAGAAAATCTGACAGAAAAAATCTTATGGTGTATGGGGACCCTTATATGCACATATAGTGGCAATGCCACATTGCCCAGTATATTTGGGCAAAAATCTTCCACCTGCACTTAATCCCTGCTTAGCACTATTATACCTGCATCCCCCTGATCTGTTATTGCCAAAGTCTCCTCACAGCTGTATTGACAGCTAAGCAAGTTATTGCTAAAGCTTTCTTGGTGGCCTTGGTTCGCAGTAGAGTGATGCAAACTGATTAATGTTGAGGCTGATTAAAGTTGAGGCCAAAGCCACTGACCCTGACCCTGTCCATGTTGCAGTAATTTTGGGACCCTTGGGTCACTCACTTTCTGCTGTGTGACTATAAAAAGTCTTCCTCACACTTCTCACAACGTGTTGGCACGATTCCCTGTCTCATGCACCATTTTTCTGAAAAGTTCCTTTTTTGTTGTAATGCTCATTTTAATTTCTCATGTTTGTTTGTTTTTTTCTTGTATTTTGAGAAATGTGTTCTTTTATATATTTATATTTTCTTTTTTTTTAAATATTAAAAATGTTGGACCAGAAACAATTTTAGATTAGAGGTAGAAACTGTTGGAAGGTTTGTTTACTAATCCTTTGTCACCAAAATGGGAAATGAGAACAAAATCCTTTCAGAACAGAAACAATTACAAATAAATGGAGAAGTGCTGACATTATGTCTGCCAGTATATCACAAGATATCATGTGATCAGGAAGTAAGCAAACTTGCAACAATAATAACTTGACAAAGCTGGGAATACACATGCAGATGTTTTTATAAGATCAACTGAAAAGAAAATTTTATTTGCTCGATTTGACCTTTATCGAATACTTGTAATTAGTTTGATCAAGGTAAAAGTAATCCTTATTGGACTGAATCTTGATCGGAACTGTATCAGACATGTCCATAAATTTTAATCGATTGCAATGTAATCAAGACATGAATTTTAACAACCGATCGAGGAAGCCTACCACTACAGCAATGGCGCTTGAATCCGATGATTTACAGAGATCGATTGATCACTAGTGATGTCGCGAACTGTTCGCCGGAGAACTATCCGCGGCAAACATCGCATGTT